>CM049795.1:35983251-36583251 GCA_027422405.1 Ptychobarbus kaznakovi
ACATGCAGTGTGTCAACAGTGCAAAACAGGTAAAGATTAGAATCTGTTTCTATGTCAGTGCCTGATGTTTTCACCATTAGTTAGTGTAGTTTTGTTGAATTAGATCAAAAATATTTGTAACACAGTGTTTGTGTGTGTGTGTGTGTGTGTGTGTGTGTGTGTGTGTGTGTGTGTTGGTGTGTGTGTGTGTGTGTGTGTGTGTGTGTGTGTGTGTGGTGTGTGTGTGTGTGTGTGTGTGTGGTGTGTGTGGTGTGTGGTGTGTGTGTGTGTGTGAGTGTGTTTTTGTTTTATTTGACACAAGTTGAAGAAATGGTTCAATTATATGTCTTCTAGAATTTTACTCTATAATAAATTATATAAAATAATTTCAATTAGCTAAATTTAAATAATTAGACAAATCTTGTTCAAATATTATTCTTTATAATAAAGAATAATTATTTGCGCAAGTATATTTACATACACACACATATAAATATATATTAGGGGTGTTTTGAAACCGTTCGGTACGAGGCTTTCGGTACGCATTACAAACTGAAACGATACGTTGGACTAATCCTATTATGTTTGGAAAAATAAAAGAGCTTAAAGTGTGTTGGAATATCAGTGCCACTGCGCTCAACAACGAAGCCTGCTCCAAAGCGTTGCAGAGCCGCGGCAGATTGTAGCAGGAGTCATTACACTGATCACGTAAAGAGAGGCGCTTTCAGTGCGAGCGGTTCGGGTGAAGAGCCTGGTTTATACTCGCCGTGTCAGCACGAGCTCAAATGCGCAGCGCGTGGCAAAAAAGATGCGAATATTGAGGAAATAATAGCGGATGGAGGATTTGGTTTTCACACTAAAGTAAAGTAAACGTCCATTTCTTAAAACCAGAGAAAGTGAACATGTTGGTATTCTTGTGGAAAAATGCAGCCAGTTTAGTTTAGCTTTTGTTTTTGTGTTAATTTTTAAAAGCTCATCTTTGCTGTTTATTTCACTTTAAGGCTTTCTTTTATTTATTTATTTTTATTCCTCAATGTTTGCTAAATGTTTTGTAATTTATTAGTCCGTATATAATACTGCATGTGGTGTATGTCATGCCTCATTTTATTTGTTTTTGTTAATAAATGATGTAAGCTAGTTTGTCATTGTAGCCTGCAGTTTAATTGTCGTTGTGCTTTTTAATTAAGAATAACAAAGTATCCATCTTTTGTTTTAGTCTTAAAAAGTCAAAGGTGAATAGATGTAAACAAAACAGACATTTATATTTTCTTGTAAAACGTGACACCAAGATCGCAAATTCAAAAGCGAAAGCATCTGAAGTCCGGCTTATAATATTAGAAAAATAGGAATTCCCCTTCACAAAATTCAAATCACAAATAATACTAATGACAAAAATAACTTTCGTTATATAATTAGAAACTATGATAAAGGTTTACCAGCATGTATTGATTTATCCCATGTTGTAGCAAAAAAAATAATAATAATAATAAAATTGCGACCAAATTATGTGCTCGTGAGACCAACTGAGAAAGTTAGTCATAAAAGAGCGACCTGTGGGAAGAATGAGTCTAGAGCCCTGATTTGGCATTTCCAATTAATGTAGACCTGTTACATTCTTATTTTTATTAGGCCTATTATTATTATGAAGTCATTTTATTATTAAATTAATCAAATTTGCCCCGCAATAATTCTGATTCTGATTTTGAATAATTACCGCATAACTGACACGTTGCGAGTATAAGATTATGCTATTTACTCCTCAATTAAAATGTTTTTTTAATGTCTTTTAAAACAGGTATATTAGGCTATAGGCTACCTACAATTAATTATAGTCCTATAATTAAAATATAAACACTGCAGTCATCAATAAAAATCAATGAAAAAAAAGCTTTTATTTTAAGCACTGACTTTCAAAAACAACCTGTTTAACACGAAATACGTGTCTTCTCTTTTTTTCAGTATGTACAGGCCACAAGAGAAATATTAAAATAAATGAAAACAGCTATAGGTTACACCGTTATCAGCATGTTGATTCGTCTCTCTTTGTCTCTGAGAGAATAAGCGGCGTCAGATGCAGAAAGCTCCGTCATTACTCCGTCATTCCGTTTCGACTTTCACTTTCTGTTTATAGTGAAATGACTGATTAAGACGTTCACCGGCATAAATCTTGCACTTAGTTTGCTGTGTGCAAACACGTGCTTGTGTGATATCCATTGGCTCACCTTCATGGTTTAAAACAGAAATATTTCCAACATTGCGACGTAACCCATTGACCCGCCCCCCGTATCGAAAACGTACCGAACCGTGACACCACTGTATCGTATCGAACCCAACCGTGAATTTTGTGAACCGTTACACCCCTAATATATATATGTGTGTGTGTGTATATATAAAAAAATACAGTTTGAGATCATTATTTCATTGAATATAATACATTTTTCATAATATGAAATGTTAATGTCTAATATGAATGTAGAGCCACATATAAATGTTTATTATAAATGTAAAATAGGTTGTAGAAGAATTGAATTAAATCTTCACTCATATAAGTCAAAAAAACTTTGCCGCTTTTGCCCATAGTGCTAGTAGTATGTATTAAGACACATTCTAGTGTGTGCGTCTTCTGCTTTGTATGTTCTATCAGTTCCCAGCAGTACGAATTAGCATCTACAGCTGCTCTTTAGCCCACAGCATTAAGATCCAGTGAAACAGTCTTGCCGTGCTCTCCAAGCCCTGTAATAACACACTCTCTGCCTGACCCGAACCTCCGTTTGCAAATCCAAACTTCTGCACAGTGTTCTCTCACTTTGCGCTTGGCTACATGCGCCACTAAGCTTCACTCTAAATTGTAGGCTCAGACGAAAGACTCATTTCCATAATACCAGCTGACAGCTGCTGTTCTTGGTGCGGGCCTAAGTGTCTGTTAAATGAAGTGAGTGGAAACAGGGATGTGTCGTTTAAATAGCGTCGTCCCACAATCTCCCGTCGCAGCATCCCTGGTCCGGATTCCGTAATGCAAGGATGGAAATAGGCAGCATTGGACTGACCCTCTCCGAAAATCTCCTCCGCACACTCCAGCAATTCTATGCAAACACAATTTATATTCAGATGGGTCTTTCCATTAGATTTTTACAACAGCACAGTTTGGGGAGCGAGAGCGAAAGAGTGTTGCCCTCAGGGGTATTAGTTTAAAGCAGCGCTGTGAATTCTGCCGCACTTAAGCAATACATCATGTAAATAAAGAGATGTTTTATTCATTGTTGTGTATGCGCCAAATTTACTCGTAACTTCTTTAGCATCTCTAATGTTTTCGTGTTTTTGTGTTTGCGTATATGCATGTTCTTGCACGCTGGCCTTTTCTTAGTATTGCGGTTTGGTAAATTTAATATGGATTCCAATAATGGCATGAGGTATTTTATGATATTATTGACTCGGCTGTGAGGAACAGAGGTTACCTGTGTAATACACTTTTATTAGTCACACAGGAAGACCAAAAAAATAACAGTCAGATAACAAAATAGCTAAACTGCTTATGTGCTTTGTGTATGTGTGAGAGAAAGGGATGGAGGGCTGTGCAGCCAAGCAAAATATGTGTATTTTGAATATATCAGAGCTATAATTTGCTGTACAGCTACCATTTACTTCAGCAAAACTCTTTTTTGAATGTATCGAGTCAGTTACTTAAGCCCATTTCCGCCACTGAATAAAAATAAAAAAGGTAATTGCAACTCACAATTATTATCTCACAATTCTGACTTTTTTTCTCGCAAATGTGAGTTTGTATCGCAATTCTGGAGAAAAAGTCAGAATCTGGCAATTACAAAAAAAAAAGTCCTAAGTACCTTTTTTTGTTTGTTTTTTCAGTAGTGGAAACGGGCTTCCATAGTTTCTTGAGTAACGGCTCTGACAAATTCAGTGTGTAATATGTTACACTGAATATTTTTGACCAATTCATTAAAATAATCATCATAAGAGTATTTTTTGTGAATCTTGCACTTTTTGTCAATAATTTTGTTCTGTTCTTTTGTTTTGTTTTTGTTGTTCTGTTTTGGTTGTTTATTTTTTTATGTTTTTGGTTATTTTTTGTAGGCTTTGGTTTGGATTTTATTTATTTTATTTTTTTAATCACTATGCAGTAAAGAAGTGTTGTGTATTTATTGTCTTAACATCAGAACACAGACTTTTATTTAGTTATTTGTTTTATTCAATTCAGACTGCAAACTCATATTCTATGGTGAAATATGATCATAGTAAAAAACAGTTTTCCACCAAAATGCTATAGTTTAATTGGACAACCTGTCACCTTGGCTTTGACTTGTAGCTTCTCCTTCAGTCCATGGTGTTTTTGACTTCCATCTATCGCCACTGTATATCACAATGTCTGATATTCTGGCCAGTCCTTGCTTGTCCGTCTGGATCTGGAAGTCCCTTAGGATCTTATCTTTGTCGTTTTCAGAGAACAAGGACCGGATAGCTCTGTATATTTGTATAAACAAGTCTTATTGAAAGATTCTAGATAGAGTGGCTCTAATCAGTGGTCACCATTGCTAAAGAGGCAAAGAGGAATGAATTCCCCTGATACGGCCTGAGTATAGAGAGGGAAACAACAGTGATCGGTCACGGCTGTGGCTTTGTGGACGTAATTACTCCATGGTTTATCTTTGCTGGACTGATAATATTTTGGCTGTGACCTTCTTCTCCTTCTTCCATCACTTTGTGAAGCAGTGACTGCAGTACAACCCCGAGCCGATAGTGCCCCGAGCCCAGAGATAAAGTATACGCCCTCTTCCTCTTAAAGCACCATGAATACTACTATATCGCCAGCAATCTCTCATTCGCTCTTTCTTATTCCTAACGCGTGGTCAAGCACCCTCCCTCGCTCTCGCTCTTCTCTTCTCTCAACTGTCGTCCACTCTATCGGAAGAGTTTGTGACTACAGCATCTGTTTGTGCCGAGCATATTTTTCACTGGCTCAAACTTGTGTTCTTCAGAGGATTGGGACAAATGCCACCTGTTCGAGTGTTTGCTCTAGTCTAGAAATTTTACATATTTTTAGCATTATGAAATCATGCTCAAAATAAACAGTGAGTGTGTGTGTGTGAGAGAAAGATACAGAAATGCATTGCCTTTTTGCAGTGCCTTAAAGATTAATTTACACCTATATTGTATACTGTATATCTTCAGATCACAAAAAGAGATGATTTACTGTTTTCAATACAATAAAAGTGAATGTTGACCAAGGTTTTTTGTATTATTATTATTATTTGTATTTAATTTTATTCGTTTTTTTAGTTTAGTTTTATTTGTTTTTTTTTTAGTTTTATTGTTTTTTGATCACACTTTATTTTAAGGTCCAATTCTCACCATTAACTAATCATTAACTGTGGACCTTTGCCTCAATAAACTCCTAATGTGCGGTTTATTAATAGTTATTAAATTTAAATGTAGGTATTGGGTAGGATTAGGGATGTAGAATATGGTCATGCAGAATATGTGCTTTATAAGTGCTAATAATAATATGTTAATAATAGGCATGCTAATAAGCAGCTAGTTAATAGTGAGAATTGGTCCCTATAAACTGTTACCATTTTTTTCAGATTTAGCTTTAACAGTTTTCTGTCTTTATTTTTTTTGTAATTTTAATACTTCAAGTTTAATAATAATTTATTTAATTTATTTGGCAAAGGAAAGTTTTTAATTTAATTTTGAATTGAATTTATTTCAACTTTATTTCAATTATTGAAAAATATTTGTATTATTATTTAGTTTTAGTTAATAATACAAATTATTTATATATGCGCGTCTTCAGATTTGGTGCTTTGCATGTCTATGTGTGCCATATTTGTATATATATATATGTATATATGTATGCAAACCTAAATAAGAACAAAGAGATTTTCATTGAAATACATTTTTAATTTTTTCTACATAAATCCCTCCTATGACTTCAGAAGATTTGGCATATAGCACACTATTCATGTGGACTGTTTCTATAGTGTGTTATGGACTTATATTATGTATTTTTCAACTTGAAAGTTGGTCACCATCTACCACCATCTCTTATATTGAATGGAAAAGAACAGCATGAACAAAAAATCATTTAATTGTCCTCATTTACTTTCTTAATAGATGTTAAATATCCAATTTTGCTGGAATATATGTAGGATAATATAAAATGGTTGCAGCTGCAGTTAATGAGAGTTCAAATAAGAACAAATCTGTTGTTTTCTCTCAAAACGTCTCTATGGCTTCTTCCTTTTTTATAGTCTTGACGACAGACCGTGACGCCCGTCTATCTTCTCTTCCATTCTCTCTCCTTCTCTCACTCTAGGGATTCTTATTTCCTGTTATCGGGTGCAGTAGCCTGTGAGAGATGTGTATTGACGGGAAGAAAGAGCCGCATGTTTACGTTTGGTTGTGTTGGGGCTTTTTGCTTCCACCGTGGTTTGCCGTGTGGCTCATCTCTCAAGAATATGCACACATGCACTCACATTTACTCCTTTTCCTTTTAACTCTGTCTTTCTCCTTGTGAATTTGCATGCAAATGCCGTGGAAACGTGCCACTGCATCTCTTGCTTTTTTCCTAACACACACTCTGTCGTTTTGTCTTTGTCTAGGACAAGTTGAGGACTGGAGGTTAAGTCTCTGTGAGGAAGACTGGTGATCTCACCGTTTATCGACTGTTGCCAAGGAAAGACGCCACCCGGAGACACACCTGAGCAGACCTGAAGCAGAATCTGCAGTGGATTGAGAGCTAGATACCCTTGAACCTTCCTTTTTTCCCTATACCCTTTCCCATCACTTTTACCTTTCTACCTCCTTCCTGTTATTTCACCTTTATCCAGTAAAGGGGAAACTGGTATCCATTTCTGAAATGGACAGAATCCGTAAGCAGCGGCGATCGTAGGTGGAACTCACCTGAATCAGAAAATGCACTTTTTTTGGTTCACAAAGGATAGCACACAGTGAAGAGAACCGAACTAGACACCAAATATTGGCCACACTAGACCAATCCCAGAACTCTGAGTTGGTTCTAGATTTGGTCGGTCTGGTTGCGTAGCGTCATTATACCTGTGATCCACCCTGTTAACCCACCACAATCCTCCATCACACTTCCCATTGCACTAGTCACATCCTCCAGCTGTTCGTTGTGTTTTTGCGTGTGATGTTCATTATCGTTTTTTTGTCTCGTCGTTCACACAAAAAGGTCAGGTCTGATCCCCTGATCTGCTTTAAAGAATAAACAATTCAAACCCTAAGCCACTTCTGTCCTATTATTGTCTTACTAGCGCTTGATTAAACGCATGTAAAGAATTAACTACATGACAATTAATTAATCAGAAATAATCACATGATCATTTATATGAAAGCCTACAAAATCCAGTCTATTTTGCAACTGAATTTGAGGTTTTGCCATGTTCAATCAAATCAGCTCACATATAGCTATTTTTCAGTTCTTATGCCAACATTTTTATTTTTATAAAATGTTTTAAAGATTTTTTTTTTGTTATTATTATTATTATTTATAATTAATTTTAAATTAAATCTAAATTTAATTAGAATATCAGACCATTCTTTGGCCATACGTGCTTTTTAAAATGCATGAAAATAAGCTTTTTATTTAATTGTGCTACATTTATATGATAAATTGAATAAAAAATAAATACAATATCAGAGCAGTCTTTAGCTGCTACATCGTGTCTCAAATTTTTCAGTCCTTGTGCCATTTTTTAAATGTTCTCAAGATGTGTTTTAATACTTGTTTTTGTTTAGAAGTAATTCTACTAAATGAGTTAACTTCGCAGCAGTAGTTACATTCCCTAGTGAAAACAAATATACTAAAATGTATTCGAAATACATTTTTTTGTACCAAGTATACTACAAATTCATTTACATATTTATATGCTTAATAAAAATACCCTGCAATTGTACTTTTGGTGTACTAAACTGGTACTGTATGCTTAAAGTCTGCTAAATTGGAACAACTAATTTTGTGCTTAATGTTCTTTAATTGTGCAGAAGTAGATCTGAAGTCCAACTAAAGATATACTTTAGATTGTGCTAATGTGGAACCATTCCAAGTATACTTCAGGTACACGTCAAATATCTTCCATTTGAAAGATTATACAGAGATCATACAATCCTTGTTAGTAATATTAAAAAACACATTGTAGGCATAATATTAGGAAATGTGCATTGTACAATAAAGAACACTTATAACACAAATACATTTAAATTAATTTTATGTCAGTTAGTCTTAAGTGATAGGTATAGGAATAGTTTGAAGTTTAAGTTTCTTATGCTTTGATGACATTGAGTTGTAGATTAGAAATAGTTTCATGAAAACCCTTTTTGATATAGAGAATTGGAAAAAATCAAGAGAGAACTGCAAAGAATGAGAGCGCTTGAGAGTGAAAGCACGTTTCCATCCTAAAGCGTAGCCTCTCTTTTATATCTCCTTCCCTCCCTCATTCTCCTCACCATTTTAAATTTATCCGTCAGACTATGCAGTGTCGCTCCAGTAGTTCTGGAGAGCAGTGAAAATACCTCTTCACTTTCAGGCTAAACCCCGCTTCACATACACACATTTATAAAGTTGCCAGTGATGAGAACTCCTCTCCATGCCAGATGAACATTCTCTGTGCACTGGTGGTCTGAAAACATGGCAAACACAAACATACCATCTCTACTGGATCTCCTTTTCTCTCTCATACACACACACACACACACACACACACACACACACACCCTAATGTTTGAATCCAGGACACATTTATGAAGGTATTGGAAGTTGGCCTGACTAAATGAAAGCTGTTTTTCAGGTGAGGCCAAGGCTGGATGGACAGCACCGCACAGCACAATGAATCAAAATTTCTAGGCCAAGTTTTTTTTTTTGTAGCATCTGGGAATGTGTTGAATCCTCAGAGACCCTGTCAGTCAGGTGCGTTTTGTTCCAGTTGAGACACTCAATAGTAATTTACTTCCTTAAAGGAATAGTTCACCCTAAAAAATGAAAGTTAGCTGAAAATTGACTCATCCTCAGGCCATCCAAATTGTAGATGAGTTTGTTTCTTTATCACAAAAGATTTTGAGAAATGTGGCATTACATCACTTGCTCACCAATTAATGCTCTGCAGTGAATAGGTGCCGTCAGAATGAGAGTCCAAAGAGCTAATAAAAACAACACAATAATCCACAAGTAGTCCACACGACTCTAGTCCATCAATTAGCATCTTGTGAAAAAAAACTGCACGATTGTAAAAAAAAAACAAATCAATCATTAAGTTGTTTTAACTTTAAACCGTCGATTCTTGCCAAAATACCAGCTCATAATACACTATAACGCTTACTCCAGTGAAAAATGATATCCGCTGTTGTTCTCTCACATCAAAATCCATTGACATATTTGTCTATAACTGTTTTGGTCTGTTTTCACTTGTAAATGGTGTTTGATCTATGCATATTTCTCACCTGATTCAGATGAGATGATTATTTACTGGAGAAAGAAGTATTATGGAAAAACCTGGAACCAACTTACAAACACGCAGACTTTCACTTCACAAGACATTAATTAATGGAATGGAGTCGTGTAAATTACTTGTGTATTATTGTGATGTTTTTTATCAGCTGTTTAAACACTCAATCTGACGGCACCCATTCACTGCAGAGGATCCAATTGTGAGCAAGTGAGGTTTTGCTCAATTTTTCCAAACCTGTTCCAATGAAGAAACAAACTCATCTACATTTTGGATAGTGAGTACATTTACAGCCAATTTTCAGTTTTGGGTAAACAATTAAACAATTGTATTAGTCATCTGTAATCTTTTGTCAAAATAGCTATCTCCCCTTTTCTCTATTCTTACATTTGTAATCCGTATCATTCTTCATCTGTGCGCTAAATGGATCCATGCCCTTTATTCTTGCCAGTCTTTTCATGTCTACCTTTTTGCCATTGACATCGTGTCCACAAATGTTGGCTGTCTCTCACAGCTCTTGGTTTTCTCCATCATTGCCTCTCAGAAATCAGAGGTTAATCTTTATTCTGTAAAGATTATTCCTCTCAGGGCAGATCTCGCTCTCATCTTCAGCTCTCGTCGCACCCAAAGAAATCTAGTGCTTTACCGATAGGACAGGATGAGCTAAATAAACTTATCACTGATCTAAACCAACAACATGAGCTACAGAAAGGTTGTTACCTGTTGCAAACAACCGCTTCTCAATATTATTAACTCCTCGCTATCTAGGTCAGTCCCAAAACCATTTAAGCTCTATTAAGCTTTATAAGAAACAAAATTAGTCCTTGTGAACTGGCAAATTACAGGCCCATCAAATCTCTTTATGTCGAAAATTTAGAAAAAGTAGTGTCTTCTTTTCTTTTTGCTCAAAAATGATATCTATGAAGAATTTCTCAGGTTTCAGGCCCCGCCATAGCACAGAAACGGCACTGTTAAAATTACAAATGACTGTTTGTGACAAAGGCTGCTCTCGTGTAGTTTTACTTGATCTTAGTTGCGTCGACACTATAGCATGACATACTGATAGATCTTACAAAACTATACAGTGTTCAAGGGCAGGCTCTAAGATGGTTTAGATCCTACCTGTCCGATCGTACCACTTTGTTTATTTAAACGGGGAGTCACAATTATCACCAGAGTATGGATACCACAAGGATCTGTCCTATCCTCTATTATTTTCATTATATATGGCCCCTTGGTATTTATTAGAAAATACGGGATTAGTTTCCATTGCTATGCTGATGACTCAACTATATATCTCAACAAAAACAGTGAAACTTCTAAACTATCTAAGTAACAGAGTTGTTAAAAATATAAAAGATTGGATGACCAGTAATTTTCTCCTATTAAATTCAGATAAGACCGAGATATTACTATTGGATAAAAATAGTACCAGAATTCTTGGATTACAATTTGCAACTAACGGATAATGTTACTTCCTCTACTTAAAAATCTGGGTGTTATATTAGACAGCAACCTTTTTTGAAAATCATATTTCCAATGTTACAAAAATAGCATTCTTCCATCTTAGACAACTACGAACATGTTAAGTGTTTCATCAGAAAAGTTTTCATGTATGACCTCTAGACTGGACTATTGTAATATCTAGGTGGTTGTCCTGCATCTTCAAAAACAAGTATTACAAAATGTGCGGCTAGAGTCCTTACCAGGTCAAAAAATATGACCATATTACTCCAATTTTACAGTCTCTGCACTGGCTACCTATTAAATTTCGTCAGTTACAAAATATTATTACTTGCCTACAAAGCCCTAAATGATTTAGCTCCTGCGTACCTAACTTCTTCTATCCGCTACAATCCAACCCGCTCTAGGTCGCAACCTGGACTCTTGGTAGACCTAGGATAGCAAAGTCCACTAAAGGAGGTAGAACTTTTTCATTCTGTCCTAAACTATGGAATAGCCTTCCTGACGTTCGGGGTTCAAAACTCTCTCTGTTTAAATCTAGAAGACGCATCTCTTTAGCCAAGCATTTTAATGATCTCACAATCTTGACTGCCATCTATCTGCAAATCATTTATTATGCTGTTGGGTTATACTTTTTCCCAGGGTACCTGGAGGAGCCGCTGCTACGAAGTTTACTGTGTCTATGTTACTGACGGGATTAACATCCCGTGGTAGTTAAATTACACAAGCTTCAGTCTGGATCCTACCCTTTAACGATCTGTGATGACCGAACACCTGAGAAGAGACGATTTTTTTCGTTTTTGGACCACTTACACTCTAACTTTGTGCAGTTGGAATAAACATGATTTGTCTGCCGGAGGGGAACTGGCCCCCCGACTGAGCCTGGTTTCTCCCAAGGTTTTTTTCTCCATTCTGTCACCGATAGTTTTCTTCCTTGCCGCTGTCGCCTCTGATGTCAGTTGGGGACACTTCATTTCCAGCACAATCTCAACTTGATTGCACAGATATTATTTAAACTGAATGCTGGACATGCCATTACTAAATTCAATAATGAAATGCAACTTATGAAATCCTGTCATTTTAATTATTGACAAAATTTGCCTATTTTGAATTGTGCATGCTTTGTTACAATTTGTATTGTTAAAGGCTATATAAATAAAGTATTTGATTTTTGATTTGATTCTCATCTACTCCCCTCAGAAGAGCTACAGGGGAAATACGCCTAAGTCCTCTCTACTTTATCAGTGCTTTTCCTCTCTTTCTACTTCTTTTCTCTGATAGCTTTTCAGATTGTTCCTGTTTGTGTGCTGTGTGAATGTTTCTGCCGGCTGTAATCGAAGAGAGTTTCTCACAGAGGGATTATGGATTCTCGCTCTCTGTGCATGTTTCTAAGATACTCTAATCCTTGCCCAACTAACACTTGGCTTTATGGGAGTGACAACTGAACCATCATTTTGTATTCCTTGTATATCTTAAAAGTATTAGTTCACCAAAAAATTAAAATATTGTCCTCATTTGTCACCCTTATTCATTCTAAACCTGTAGAACTTTCTTTCTTCTGTGGAACACAAAAAGAAGATATTTTGAAGAATGCTCATGCTGTTCTTTTTCCTACAGTGGAAGTTGATGTGACCAAAAGTGATGTGATTATGTTTTTTGTTTAATCATAATCAGTTACCTATAGCTTATGTCACAGTCTGGGGAATGCACATTTGACAACTTATGAAAAAATTGATGAAAATACACTAGTATATGAATGGTCTTATATTATTTAGGGATAGTTCTCTCAAAAATGAAAAAAATTCTGTTATCATTTACTCGTGATTCCAAACCGGTATTTACAATAACTTACAATAATGACTTAGAATAAAAGTCAGTGGTTCCTGTATGTTTTGAAGCTAGTAATATTTTGAGTTAGCTTTTCTTTTTACATGCTTATTTTAGTGTAATTTTCATTTAGTTTTTTTCATCTAATATTCATATTTTACGGAGCCCCGCACATGGCATGCAGGGGAAATATTGTTCACACGATTTATAAATTCTTTCCCTTGGTTTACTAAATTGTGTGCATGATTTACTAATTCGTTCCCTCGTTTTAAGTAAATTGTAGGTTCAGTATAATAATGTGTTCCTCTTCCTGTCCACATTCTCATAAACCTGTTGCTGCTGTTATGTAATTGACAGAGACACTTTAATTTGATTTTATTTTGAGTTGGGAACAAGTTACACGTTCTCAAAGTTAATAAATATTGAATATCACATATAATTGAGGTAACCTCGACTGTTCTCAGGGCAGTGCAGATTGTGGTATTGAGTGACAGCTAGTTGTCCAGTGCATTTGTCTAAGCAATGAGGTGTGAATAACTTATCTGTAGGTGCTCCAGGGGCGGAGCTTACTGGGACATTCTGGTATATAATGCTGGTTTTGTGCACCTGTAGCACACAGGCGCTGCCGTGGGGCGACAGAGTTCATTATTATAATGGGGAGGCAGATGGCAGTCCTTTCCATGGGCTCTGCTAGCCTGATGGCTCTATTCATTAGCACGCTATATCCTCTACCACGCTCTCCAAATAATTTATAAACTGCAGACTTTCTCTGTCTTCACCCACACTTCTCTGCTCTCCTCAGGGCCGCTAGCTAAGACACCATCTTGGAATAATTCTTCATTTGGATCAACAGCTGATAAATAATGTTTTCATTCTCTTGTGCACAAGGAGCTCCGCTGTATATAATAACCGCTCCGGTCATTTGTCTCCTGAAAAGTTTAATAGGTCCTTTGCTGCTGCTTTTTTTCCATTTGCCCAAAAGGTTATTTTAATTGACCTGTTAAATATGCCTGGAACATTTATTTTAAATGTTGCTAATGTAATTCAGGGAAAATGGGGCATGTGGAATTAATTGAATTTGGCTAAATAATGCATAAATGAGAGTCTCGTTGACTTTGTTCAGGTAAAAGGAGTGAGAGAGGGAGATTCTGACTAAGTGGATAAGAAAGATATCAATCCCAAAGCAAA
Organism: Ptychobarbus kaznakovi; assembly: GCA_027422405.1. Classification (NCBI taxonomy): domain Eukaryota; kingdom Metazoa; phylum Chordata; class Actinopteri; order Cypriniformes; family Cyprinidae; genus Ptychobarbus; species Ptychobarbus kaznakovi. The sequence continues at coordinate 35,997,186 of CM049795.1, forward strand.
ATCAAATTTTAAAATGAATATAAAATCATAATTGATCATATTAATCCACACTCAGTTCATTGTGAATTATGTGTTGTTGCATGTTATTTGAAAGAAGTCTCTCCACTGAAAAAAGGAACAGGATGTCCTTTTAAACAATTTTTGCTCAGAAATGACTAGTAATTAGTTCACTAGTTATTAGTTCATAAATAATTACGCAAGTTAATTTTCTGTTTTATGGAAATACTTCACATTACCAGAGTAAAACGAGTTGAGAAAAATTGTGGCAATGGCTCACTTAAATCACATTAGGAAACTGTGTGAAATCTCATTGGTCCAAATAACTGCAAAGTAAACCTACATGTTTTGTTTGACGCCCTGCTAGGAAAAAAAGCATATTGAACCAGTCTGGTTTGCTGGTTTTATATGATTTAAGCTGGTCTACTTGGTTTCCCAGCCAGGCTGAACTGGTATTTAGCTGGTTTGCCAACCTGGGCTGCTTAAGTACATTGTAGACCCATTGGAACCAATGGTGAGCCGATCAACTTAGGCTTATGATGCTTTTGGGGTATGCAGTCCAGTTAGAAGTTCCAACAAAACCTCTCTAAAACCACCATACAGACCAGTCTGACCAGCTAAGGGAGACCAGCTATGACCAGCAAAGTAGTTTAAAGCCTAAACTGGTTTGTTGGTCATACTGTAGCTAGTCTCCCTTCGCTGGTCAGAGTGGTCTGTTTGGAGGTTTTAGAGATGTTCTGAGCAGTTTCTATAACACTGTCAGAGAAAAAATGCAAACGTTGTACCTTTAACAGTACAACAGTTCTCACTGGGGCAGAACCTTAAACGACAATTTTGTACCAAAGATTAATTTTAGTACCTTGAGTACTAAATGTTCTACTGTAGGGGTAAATAAGGTACAAAGCTGAGCACTTTTGGTGTGGATAGACGTGTTTCCTGACATTTTAAACTTATGTTCAGTTAGCGTTTTAATGTCTATTTCTAAGTGTTTGGAACAAAATTGAGTGTTTGCTTGTTTTCGCTCTCTCTCTTTCTCTCCCATGTGTGGCTATCTTTAAAAACCCTCTTTTTTTCTTTTTAGAAGTGACGAGTTTCGGTGGTGATTGTGTGTATGTGCGTGTCTGCAAGAGAGTGCGAGATCAAGGGAATCCAAGGTTACAGTCGACATGCATACTTCCTCCTGAGATTAGGGACACGATAATGAACTTCAGTGCTGCTGTCTTGGCAACAGGAGAGTGACCTTGTGGGCTGAAGGTGTGTGAGTGCCTGGTCTCGGGGTGCGTGTTTGTGAGGGATGAACCTTTCTGAGGGAGAAAAATGGAGGAGTCACAGCATAGGCCTGAGTGTGGCATGTGCTGATAGAAGTTTAACTTTCTTTACTTGGCTACACATCTCTGTCTCTTAGTTAATGCTGGAACTCACCTAAAGTGAACTGAAGACTGGAAAGTTACAAGAATATCTAGCTTACTAGTTTTCTAAGTTTAAATGTTATTGATAAAGTGCTTTTATTGGAGACATGGCTTGGCCATTTGGAATTAAACTAAGAATTCCTTTTAGGTTCCAAATTAATTATTTGAATTGAATTTGGATTGATGTAGCAAACATGATACAGAAATTCAGTTTGAATGTGAAAATAATTAATGAGAGTTGAACCAAAGACTGTATATAAACCACTCATCACCAAAAATGTAGAGAGTGCATATGTAATTTGGCAGAATATGTCTAGTCTTTATATAAAAGAGCCAATCAGCTATTGGTTAAGTCATCACATCACTGCAACTGCTGTTAGAAACATTCAGTATCTTGAGATGCACATTTTGGAATGCATTAGCCGTATTGGTCGGACCAACCTGAAATATAAACCTTTTTAAGAATATTTGAGCATTAAAACAACATTTATGAGTCAGTTCATGTGAGAATTTGTCGCTCATTTGAAATGTTAATTAAACATGAATTTGGGAAGCAGTTGAGATTTTAGAATTTGCCCATTTAGGTAGATAGGAGTTGGTCTTGCATGCCCGAAAATGCTATCTGGAGTCGTTGCAAATTTGGCTGTCGAGTTAACTGACTTGGATTGATCTTTCAAGAAAAATTTATTGTTTTTAACCAGAAAAGGGAAGGTTTTTTAAAGAAAAAAGTTATAGCCTTGGAATTTCAAGGTTTACAGGATTTATGGACATAGATTGGATGGATGGATTGGCGGATAGAAACAGTTGCTGTATAAGTTGAAGAACTTACTTCGCGACTGTTAAATATTGTATAAATTTGTGCAGTATCAATGCAATCTTGACGTACTCCATCCACTTTATGTGATTGACATCAGTTGCATTGCTTTCCCAGCATTCACGACTCCTCTCCCATGGTCTCATGGGATAGTAAAGTGTTCATCAGTTCTTCTGAATTTAGCTTAAAGCAGTAGGTCATGCAGGTTCTTTTCTCCTGCTGTGTTTCGAATACTATGTAATCAGATATACTACTTCTTTGGCATACAATTTTTGCGTACTATATAGTAGGGAAGCATGCATATTCAGGTGCGGGGAGATATTATTTTTGCAATTCTGTTTATGCTAGTCACTAAATTACAAAAACGATGCACTCACCTTTAAAGTCGCAATGAAGCAGCAGTAGATCTTCATCGAGCAGGCATGCTAATTGGATTTTGAGATGTGGGTGTTGCACTCTACAATGGAGGTAGATGAACATGAGCTTGGAAGGGGGCGGGGTTTAATTGGACTAAATCATTAGAAAAGTCCAGAGTACATCACCAGAGAGAAGTCTTGCCTTTTTCACCAGGTCCTGATTTGACATTTTTAGGACAAGATTACAAAATCATAACATTTAAAAAAAAAACGTATGCGTAGATGTATTGTTCACAATAAGATCAATAACATGCAATTAGAACATAGATAGGGTGATTTTTCTTTGCATGCCAACTTAAAGAAACAAGCTTTCAGCTTCCTTGTGGTAATTTGACAGGTTGAGCCAGTGTGTAAATGTCAGTGATCCACAGGTGCTCACTGACTCAAGCGTTCAGTATACATATACTTTTTCCTCTCTGAGCTGCTGTTTTGTAGGCAGAGTGTACTGAACATAAACCTATCCATGTGTGAACTCTCAATCCCTTTTACTGTGAGACCGGAAAACTGGTTTTCCCTTTGAGGGGATTTGAATGATTTCCTCTGCTAGTGTATCTGCCCCCTCCCGCTCATGTACTCTCTGCTGTTCATTCCCTCCCTCTGAGGAGCGCTGAAATATCATCAGTCCCTTTTACAAGGCAGTAATGTCCTCTTCCCTGCCATAATCCTACACAAACCCCTTTTTTATTTGCGTGGCATGGGAAGGGGAGAGATATGCTTCTATTAAACAAGCTTACAGCGTCACGCCGGACCGGAACTCGTTGATAAACTGGGCATAATGAGAGATTGGAATGAGAAAAGATAAAAGTGATTCATTTCTCTTTTTTTCGGTCACACATTCTGAATATATTGTCTGATTCAACAAATGTCAAGTGTCTGTCTCAAGAGAATCGTACGCTCTTTTTTTCTCAGACACACACACATGCGCAAGCGGGAGCATTATCGCTTGGTATATGACTGCTTTCTCGTCCGCTTTTATTGGTTTGTGTCTCGAGGTTGGAAGATTCCACCAGGGGAACGTGTGGAGAAGAATAAACCAGTCTCCATCTTGACTCGCCTGCAAAGCTGTGTAATTTCTGTTAGACGTGTTAAAGCTCCCTCACATCCTCCTGCTAAGAGCACTGGGATTCGAAGAACTGCTCCCTTTATGAGGAGCTTGCACACACACCTGCTTGTGTGTGTGTGTGTTATAGCACAAGAGCGATAACATACAGCCGTCCTCGTGGAATGATCTGCACACATGCATAAACGCCATATATGTGCAGCTCCAGGCAAAGGGAGCCCTCTTGACCCTTCCTCGGGGCTGTCCTGTTGCCCATAGATGGCACTAAATATAATTTCAACACATTTATTGAATGATTTTGCTCTTACTAATCTTGCATTAATTTTTGTAATAAAGTGGTTTTTTAAAGCAGTCAAGTAGCTTCATTGATTTATAGATATTCATTTTCATAATATATAGGTTATATTTTCATCCTCATTAATCATTCAATCTGAATTCGTAGTTTATATACTTGTAATTACATGTAATTTATTATACAAATATATATATATATATATACATATATTTATTAAAAACATTTCTTAAAACAATTACAATTTTTGTATGATCTTTTATATTTATTTGTACACTTATATTTTTATCAGTTTGCTTTTTTAAGTTGTAGTTTTGGTTTTGTAATATCTGTATTTTATTATATTTATGTTTAAATCCTTTTAAATGTATGTTTAGCTGTATTTTTGTTTCAGTTGTAGTTTACATTAACTTAGTTGTCAATTAATCAATTGTTACGTTTGTAAAAGTTTTAGTGTTATTTCAGTTGAAGTAATTCATTTTAGATGATGTAACAATAACAATACTGTTAAAAATATGTATTTGTATTATAATTTATTTTGATGTATCTATGTGACTGAGACTATTACTTAATCTGTCATTAATTAATTATACAACTATGCTTTCAAAAACCACACATTTAGCAAAAATCTGAGTTTGAATAAGTCTGCACAGCTGTCACTTCTGCACATTTCTGCTTTCGTTTTCCTGTTTTCTTATAATATATCTGTCAAGTCGATTTCACCTAGTGCATGTTGGGTTGTCATGTATGCTGCCTTTATACTAAGGCCCATTGGTGTCCTGCTTTGTGCCTGACCTACTGCTAACCCTTACCATTTGAGCCTGTCAGGCACAAAGCGGGAACCCCTTGTGCATACAGTGTACAGCCATTTATATTTCATATCTCATTCCTTTCTTCCTTTAGAAGCTCTGTTTTTGAAAAACCAATATCATCATATGCAAATACCCATATAATTACTAGTCATATCTTATAAATAGCTCTTTAACATTCATTGCATCCTGTTATCTGCAGGACAGAAGTCATTGGCGTTGTTTATGTGTGTGGTTTGTTTTTTCAGTGGACGTCTTCACAGACAAAAGAAGCCCATAGGGGCTGCTGAGGGGTCCTTCACTCAAGTGAACTAATCTTAAACGAGAGCCCAATCAGAGGTAGCCGGCCCTGATGCCTGATGGCTTAATTACTTGTTCTTGTAATACTAATCATGGTTAAATATTTATATGGGGAAAATCTTTTGTTTAGACTTGACCTTTCTCTGGGGCTCATTAGCATCTGCTTATTGGCTTGTTTTATTTTTTCTTTCCTTCATTGCACTTGGGCTGTTATTGATTTTGATTACGAAAGTGACGGCGACCGCTATGAATGAGGGTTAACTCAAGAACGGCATGACATTTGCTTATCTGTGTTCATTGCTTGAGAGTGGGACGTTAGGGACGCGTTTGTATGTTTCGGAGGGGGGTCGAGGTGGGTGGGTAATAGTTATTTTCTCTGTCCGAGGAGACCGGCTGAATCTTATCTGCGGCATGCACCATTGTCTTTAATCGACCGCGAATAAAGCAGATTCATATCCACCCGAAGAGCACGCATGTTTGTGTGGACGAGAACGGTTGTTTTTTGTGTGCTCAGCGCTTTGACTGACCAGGATGATTGGATTTTGCTGTTCCATGCGAATTACCATCCAACACACCCCCCAATTCTACCACAAACTCTCTTCCCTTAGGCCATCCCGATGCCCTCAATCACAAAAACAGAAAAGGTCTTTCATGTAAAAATGGAGTGGATAGCATTCCCTCAGGCAAACTGAAAGGCAGAGATGCTTTTCTCTTTCTCTCTCACCTCTAGAGTGTTGATGTTTTATTGGTGAGCCGTGTGTCAGTGCTCTGGTCTCAAGTGTTTCTCGGGACTCGGGAAACATCCAGTGCAGCTTTAGATGTGCAAAACGCAAACCAGAATCCACACACTATGCAAATACACAAGCTTTAGATCATTTCAAAATATTCTGACAAGACAGTAATGCTAAATAGTTTCAGGATTTGTTTGCTAACTGCTGGATTTTGTAGTACTGCCCATTGTGTGTTCACTGCCTGTTCGTACTCTAAAGCTACTTGAAACTGAGGGCAAAAATAACATCTCAGTAGACATACTATATGATTATAATAAAATAAATGGTGAGAGGACACAATATAACACCTAATTTAGAATATACAAACCCGATTCCAAAAAAGTTGGGACAAGGCCATGTTTACCACTGTGGCATCCCCTCTTCTTTTTAGAACAGTTTGCAAACGTCTGGGGACTGAGGAGACAAGTTGCTCAAGTTTAGGAATAGGAATGTTGTCCCATTCTTGTCTAATACAGGCTTCTAGTTGCTCAACTGTCTTAGGTCTTCTTTGCCACATCTTCCTCTTTATGATGCGCAAATGTTTTCTATGGGTGAAAGATCTGGACTGCAGGCTGGCCATTTCAGTACCCGGATCCTTCTTCTACGCAGCCATGATTTGTAATTGATGCAGTATGTGGTCTGGCATTGTCATGTTGGAAAATGCAAGGTCTTCCCTGAAAGAGATGACGTCTGGATGGGAGCATATGTTGTTCTAGAACTTGGATATACTTTCAGCATGATGGTGCCTTTCCAGTGTGTAAGCTGCCCATGCCACACGCACTCATGCAACCCCATACCATCAGAGATGCAGGCTTCTGAACAGCGCTGATAACAACTTGGGTTGTCCTTGTCCTCTTTAGTCCGGATGACATGGCGTCCCAGTTTCCAAAAAGAACTTCAAATTTTGATTCGTCTGACCACAGAACAGTTTTCCACTTTGCCACATCCATTTTAAATGAGCCTTGGCCCAGAGAAAACGCCTGCGCTTCTGGATCATGTTTAGATATGGCTTCTTTTTTGACCTATAGAGTTTTAGCCGGCAACGGCGAATGGCACGGTGGATTGTGTTCACCGACAATGTTTTCTGGAAGTATTCCTGAGCCCATGTTGTGATTTCCATTACAGTGCATTCCTGTATGTGATGCAGTGCCGTCTAAGGGCCCGAAGATCACGGGCATCCAGTATGGTTTTCCGGCCCTTACGCACAGAGATTGTTCCATTTCTGATCTTTGTGATTTTATGCACTGTAGATGATGATAACTTCAAACTCTTTGCAATTTTTCTCTGAGAAACTCCTTTCTGATATTGCTCCACTATTTTTCGCCGCAGCAGGGGGAATTGGTGATCCTCTTCCCATCTTGACTTCTGAGAGACACTGCCACTCTGAGAGGCTCTTTTTATACCCAATCATGTTGCCAATTGACCTAATAAGTTGCAAATTGGTCCTCCAGCTGTTCCTTATATGTACATTTAACTTTTCCGGCCTCTTATTGCTACCTGTCCCAACTTTTTTGGAATGTGTAGCTCTCATGAAATCCAAAATGAGCCAATATTTGGCATGACATTTCAAAATGTCTCACTTTCAACATTTGATATGCTATCTATATTCTATTGTGAATAAAATATAAGTTTATGAGATTTGTAAATTATTGCATTCCTTTTTTATTCACAATTTGTACAGTGTCCCAACTTTTTTGGAATCGGGTTTGTAAATTATGCTATCAGTTGGCTTTGTTTTCTATTTAGTCATATTATACAGCTATCTTCGATACTCTATTTCGATTGTTGAGCATGCAGAGCATGCATAATAATATGAATCATTTTCAATATATGTTATCCGACCATGTATACCATCTGTTTTCCTCTACCATCTGACTGTTCGCTCATCCTACATATTTATGTTTATATGTATCTTTACACCAGTAAGGCACAGTAATAGACAGTTTTTGTAGGGGTTTTTGTTATTTTTTACCTGCATAATTTTCCCACAATTTTTCTACTGTGATCACAACTCAAGACAAATGGCACCATAATGAATATCAGTTCTCGGCTATAGTGAAAATGGCCTCAGGTTACTTAAATATTAATATCAATGTTTGTCTTGTTTCTAAACCGTTTCTTTTGTACATTTTTTTATTTTGTTTTATTTTTTACCAGTTGTCTGTTAAACTTGGCATAAATTTTATTTTTTTTATGTGTTCAGTGTCCAAAAAACTTGCAAAAAGTAGTTTTCAAAAACGTACAATGTAGTTAGTTGCTACACCCCTGCTTCCTGTTAAATTTAATCTTGGATATTATTACATTGGCATATATGTGCATATGTTCCAAACTTGAACATTTGAGCAGCTCACATGGGAGTTCAGTTTCAGCTTGTGACGTATTATGGTCCCACTCACCTTCTCTCTGCATCATTTCCTGTCACCTCTGTACAGTTTCTCTAAATAAAAGTGTCAAAACGCCCCAAAAGAGCATTTAAAACAATACACACACACACATCTTGAATGTTTCTGTGAGTCATTTGTAGTAGTGGGCACCATGAACACTCACAATCCCCTCTCCAGTTCAAACTTTTTACCCACCAGTCAGCACAGTAACAATCATTACAGTCGACCCCAGCTGGAGCCGATATACCATACAGACAAATATCTCAATCTGTTCTATATCTATATCATCAGCACATTGACAAATCAAGCCAATAAATACTGGCAGCTGAAGTCTGACATAAGATTTGCACTATCCCAGAGGGGAATCCAGTGGTCGGTGTTATAGATGAATGCTGTGCTTATTTACAGAACAATTTCACAGTGCACTGGCCCTCTTCATGACCGCTGGTGAAGTGTGTGTGTGTGTGTCCACTCTAATGAGACTCTGTGGCCCAAGGACTATCATTACCACATCCTAAAGTGTGACGTATACCACAAGCCACAGGCCATCAATACACACACCGTCACACACAGATAATAGACAGCCATTTTGTACCCCAAATAATTCCAATTCTGTTCACTACAGGCCCATTTAAGGTCCAGAGATCATTGCGGCAGAGGCCGAGCGAAGCTGAATGACTGACTGGTAGCCGTCATTATCAGACATGTTCCTTTCGACATGCGAGTCCAGACTGAGGAGGAGGTGAGAAGGGCCCATGTTCAGTGAGCGTGTAATGAAGCCGGGTTTGGATCAGGGTCACTGACTCGAGTGCCATTTATTTCTGCGAGGAGACTAGTCTGCTGTGTGCTTTAAATTACTGCGGATGGGCTTGGTGAAACCTGGATTACTTGGCGCCGAGTGAGCAGATGGCAATATACTTGGGAGTAGTTGACATGAAATTTCAAGCAGTGATAGCCATGTCCTGTAGTATGACATGTTATGCTTTATATAAAACTATTTATAATTATTTGATAGGTAATAGTTTACCTTAAAATGAATATTTGAATATCAGTTTGTGTACATTCAAATGTTTGGAGCTTGGTTTGACGTCCATGGTGCCAAATGTCATTGGTTATCTCATAACCGACTGTGATCCAATTTGAATATGCACATAACAGATGTTCTGACTATTTTTATGGTACTTTTATGATACATTTTGAAGCTAGACAGACGTGATTACCATTCAGTTTCATAGTGTTGAAAACGGCATTGAACATCCTGCCTAAAAACTGAGGAAAAAATTATATAAGAATGAGTAAAGGAAAGTTTTTTTTTCATTTTTGTGTGACTTATCCTTTTAAATGTAGATTTATGACACAATGAGAGACGATTACGTACAAAATACATACATGCATACATACAATGTACAAACTCTACAGTTTGTATAAATTCAAAAGTTTTGGTCCGGTAAGACTTTTCATTGTTTTTACCAAGGCTTTGTCTATGCATTTAGGTGCATTTATTTAATTAAAAAAGGTAACACTGTATTTTAAGGTGTCCTTGTTACACATTACAACAAGGTCCTTGTTGTACTTACTATTATAATAACAATTAAATATGCATAATTACAGTACATGCACATACCCCTAAGCCAAACCATAATCCTAACCATAGAGTAAGTACATGTAGTTAATTATTACGTAGTACTTTTACACTGAGTATACACTGTAGCAAGGAAACTTTAAAATAAAGTGTAATCAAAATATTAATATTAATATATTAAATAAAATAATACAGTAAAACAGTAGGCCTAATATTCCTGGATATTCCTGTAATGGCCAAACTGGCAAGTCTTCAGTGTCACATGATCCTTCAGAAATCATTCTAATATGCTAATTTGGTGTTCAAGAATCATTTATTATTATTATTATAAATGTTGAAAACAGTTATCCTTCTTAATATTTTCATGGAAACCAAGATTTTTCAGGATTTCTTTGATGAACAGAAAACTCAAAGAACAGCGTTTATTTGAAATAGAAATCTTTTGTAACATTATAAATGTCTTTACTGTCACTTTAGATTAATTTAATGCATCCTTGCTGATTAAAAGTGCTAATCCTTGCTGATAAAAGTATTACTCAAAAAAAAGTATAATTGACCACTGTTGAGTGGTACAAAGATCAGTGTGAATGTGTGTCTCCTCAGACCCTCACTGTGTTCCGGCCTTCAGGACAGAAGCAGTCATCCATAAACCACATCCTCTGGATCTTTATTTATTTTGCCACCAATCGACTCTGAGCAGCCTGCCGGACAGCTGCAGCAAGTGAAGTCACTTTACGCTCATTAGCATGGACAAGAGATGAGACCCTAGACACACACACACACACACAGATTCCCTCCCTCCACCCATTTATGAGTGTGTCGTGCCTGTGCATGTTGCACTGAGGAGCTCCAGAAACCTCTCTCTGGATTTCAATTGTGGGTTGGCATTCTTATGTTTGCATATATATATATATGGTCTCAGATATTTTTCATGTGTTTTAATGGATACAGTTTTGACTTCCCAGGAGGGAGCGAACAACTTCAACACAAACTTATGCATGAAAATGAAGGAAGGGAAATTTGAGCATAGGAAAAGGAAAGTGGAGGAGATGAAACGAGAAGAGAAGAGAACAGATGGTACGTGGTGGGATAACTCATAAAAACTGCTTCCTATCATTGCAAAACTAACTTCCCAAACAAAAAAGTACCATAAATCATACTATGGTATTGTGACAGTACTTGTGATATATACCAAGGTAATTAATGACCAACATGGTATAGTGCAAAAAACATGAAAGGACCATGTTAATCTGAAAAACAAGTACTTTTATTTCTTATAGTGCTTCTTATTATGCATAAATGAAAACGCTAACAAGAATATAGAGACATATGTTCTTGAGACACCTTGCAGGTTCATCTTGAGCAGAGCATTGGATTTCATGAAAATGCTTTTTTAAATATGAAAGTTTATCCTCAGAGTGAGTGGAGAGAATAAAAAAACATAAAGGAGCGATGAGGTGAGCATGGGTATGAAAGCAATAAAAAGAGAGCGGAGGGAGAGACGGTTAGAGGATAAAAGGGAATTGTGGGGCGGAAAAGAGAGATACGAAAGGCTTGTCGAGTGGAGGGGAGAGATGCAGGGCTGCGGGTTAGTTCCTCTTCATTTGCTCTCTGTATGTGGTGTAGAGGTCAGGCTGAGAGCTGGGACTCGGGCCATGAAGGAGAGAGCAAAGACAGCCTTAGGCAGGAATACACTCACACTACACACTAATGTTCTGTCTATATATTCCTCTATCGCATAAACATACACTCTGTTTATGCTAATGTTTTTTTTTGTCACATACACAATTATACAGAGTATAACCAGCAGTGAAATGTGTTCTCTGCATTTAACCCATCCAAGTGCACACACACTTGGAGCAGTGGGCAGCCGACGCTGCAGCGCCCGGGGAGCAGTCGGGGGTTCGGTGCCTTGCTCAAGGGTCTCACCTCAGTGAGATTCCTGCCGGAGCCAAGATTCGAACCCACAACCTCGGGTTACAAGTCCACTATCCATTAGAGCCACAACTGCCCCAATTCCCCAACATTCGCTAATGTTCTCTTTCTCTACCATAAGACACATTTACATGTTGATATTTGTTATATACTGGATTAATATATTACTGTATTACAGTGGCGTACCGTGGGGTTTCAGTCGGGCCTTCAGTAAGCAACTGTAAACTACATGTACACATCTTACACATCTCTGTTACAGCTAATGCAGCCATATGCATATAATGCCGAATTATGCCGCACATAGGCTCTCAACAACAATGACGGCTGATGATCAACAATTTCAACAGTAGGCTAGATTAGGGTGGGTTAAATGCAGAATAAATGTACCTACATGGTCAGTAAAAGTAATCCGCCAATGCACGGGTCACTATGAACAGTCACCTCATTCTAAAATGACGACGCGCGTAAAGCAGCAAAACTGTACAAATGCTGGACATCCACACACCAGACCACAGTATTATCAACACACCACATACACCTCCAGAACAATGTGCATGATACAATACTCATCAAATAATAACACACTCATTTGACACTTGTAAATAAAGTCCATTTACTCGTTTTAAAAATTAAACAGTCAACAAAATAACTTGTGCTCGGTGCTTGCTGTTAGCCACTCATAGTTGCAATCTTTGAAATGGCGCATAAAAACTTTGCTGGCCTTTGTTAGCGAATTCGGTTTGGGTGTTTGTCTTCCTTGCTCAGTTATTTTCTTTTTTTCTGCAAAAGAGCGCCTTGAAAAAGGCGTTTTTAGCAGATCGGCAACAAGATCTGGTGTACGCGCCAAAGACTGCGGCTGTCATTTTCTTTTCATTGAATTTCACTTTTGTTCCTTGGAAATCCCTAGTCTCAGCCTCAGACGTCATGCCCACGGACCGTTGGCTAAACGTCTGATGCATATGGTACACTTATCTGGAAACACTTCAGTAGTGTCAAAGTCGTCGTCGGATTGGTTGAATTATACAGGATTTCCGGGAGACGTGTGTGTCGCATTCTTTAAAGCTCTGCCTGGAAACAAAGATGCCGTGCCGCCAAACCCCCTCACGAACGAAGAAAGCCGTCGTGTTTACAAACACTGGATTTTCAAAAGTATGTGAAATATTTAAAGTTTGCGGCATGTAATCTTTAAAATACATCCGAGAGTTTCACACACCGGTTTGTTATTGTGGCAACATTTCCATGTCCCGAAACGTGACGTTGAACGGAACCCACTCATGGGCGGGCCTTGACCAATGAATGCGGCCATCTATTCCAGATCTTCAGCCGTCAGTCTGAAGCTTTGGCTACGCGAGACTAGGAAATCCCTGGGGGTAGCACTGCGCACGTCGCTAGACCCAGAGGGCGGGCTCTCATTGAACGTCAAAAATGTGATTGGCTGATGATTCTGTCACTAATGCTCATAACAAATCAGATGCAACGTCTTTCAACAAAAGGGTAGCACTAACTGTAGTGCTGGCCGCAGACTTTTTGTAGGATTTTCCAATTCAAACTCAACTAAACTAATCAAGGCAATTTAGTGGACATTACACAAATTAAAATGATACCTAAATAATCAATAAAAACATTTCCACACGATTTAATTTTTTATAGGGCCAGCAGAAAAGGCCCTGCTGCCCCTGACAGCCCACCACTGCTGTATCAGTGTTAAAGAAAAGAAAGACCTTTAAATATCTAACAGTTGCCATGTTCTTAGACATGTCAGTTACATACAGTATGGTACACACATTAATCATTCTCAAAAAGTTGTTAGCACAGTCATGCAGGGGTCCTCTTTCTGATATTTTTTATAATATTTTTTAAATACATTTTCATTAATAATAAAGCAGGTTCATTTAAGTAATTGTATGTATGAATTTAATTTGTAGTGTATTTTTTTTAATAATGAGCATCATGTTACTTTTATTAAGAAGTAGGGTATTATTTTAGATCTGAGTCACAAATAATGTATGTTGCATAGCCCTGGAATTGCATAATGTAGTGATGTCAGACAGACCTGATAGATAAAATACAGAGCCAGTATTCAGACATGCAGGGGCGTGTCTAGAGGGAGGGCACGGGGTGGCACCGGCCCCCCTCAAAATGTGCTTGCCCCCCCCCCCCAACAGCGCAGACTGATCATGGTAGAACATCTGCGGTGCGGGAGCAGTCTGGGTGCATTTAAAATCTCACGCGCTGCCGCTGATGTCATACATTAATCTGCAGCGTAGCGTCACTTGAAGTAGATCCTATGAGTAGAACACACCTACTCACTGTCTGGTTCGCTGCCAACAGCTTCACATTAAATTATTTTTTCTTTAATCAGATTATAATACGGCTGTTAAATATACTATTTGTGTAATATTGCTGATTAACGGGGTACAAAGTTAGGCACAGCAGCAATACATTCAAGGTTTCTTCAAGAAGTAACCATGTCAAAGACAGGTAGATGAGGTGCAGTGCAGGTCAGAGCCAATCCACCAGGCAGAGGCAAGTAGGCCAGCAAATTAGCAGCCCTGAACCCGGCAGCACTGGTCAGAGCCATCCAGAGAGGACCAGTGAGGACCACACCAGCAGCCATCTATCTGCAGCAACAGAACATGAGCAATTTTTACAAAAGGTTCACTAGACACACACACACACACCTCTGTTTGGACAATGAAAGAAGTTGAGAACTAGTATTGTCTCTGTTCAGTGTTTTTTATTTATAAAAGAGAGATGAGTTGTCCAGGCACTTGTGCAGTGCCCTCTTCATGTCATCTCACTTGTGTTGGGGCACATTACTTTTCCCATGCCCCCCATCTTAGCCCCCCTGTGCCACCCCATTAAAAAAATCCTAGAATCCATGCAGACATGGATGACACTGTCACCTCATTTCAATCTTCTAAACATGTGGCAGCCCAGAGATTCCTCCATCAAGTGAGTTCTGTTTACCTTCACATCAGTAATCGTGGGATATAATCAGCAGATGGAGCGAGAGGGGCTGCGCTGTTTCCATTTCCGAAATCAAATATGTGCTCATCATAAAAAAAGAGGACAAAAAGAAAAAACCATCAGAGAAATCCATCAGATCAGCGGAAATAAATCTAATTTCCCTACAAATACATTTGTAATATTTCAAATCCACGGCCCGGGTTAATCTAACGCTTCATTTACATTCAAATAAAGCCAAAGTCGTGTCTTATCAGTAATAAGAAGCCGGCGGAAAAATAAATGAAGTTTAAGGCGGTGGAGGGGAGAGAGCGCAGGGTTTTCTTGTGTTTAATCTCAAAGAGTCAATAAAATATAGAAAGACTCAATTATTCTATTAGGCTGAAACATTGCATCATCACTGAGCGTTACTGAGTCAACAGAGATCTTCGGCCGTGTTTGATGAAGTTTGGTTTAGACAGAGCATACTTGATAAGCAGAGCCTCACTGGAGGTGTCTGTTTTACAAATGAATGAGAGAAGAAGTGAAAGGAAAGGAGGAAGTATTCTCTGGAACTATGTACTTTTCAGTGGTGTTTGCTATTAAACTTTGTCTTATCACTCCTGCGCCATTTGTGCTACAGGCATGAATGATACCTCAAATCATCGTGCTACAATTTTTCAACGCAGTCAGACATAAATACGATAAAATTACTTGAAAGTAAATATAAGATTACAGTCAAGAAGGAATCTGGGGCTGTTCATTGTTCTAAATAAGGTTAATTTTGATAGGAATTCACGCAATAGCAAAGGATATAGACATGCAGATATCACAACAGGTTTAAGTCGGTCTCGTTTACCAACAAAAGGCTGCTACGCCGGAATTTCACCAGTGTAACTGCATCTTTAAAATTATTTGATACATTTTCACAAGCAAAATCCAGTCCTTAAATGGCGAAAGTTTTATCCACGCAGATTTCGCAGTGGGTTCAAGTTGGTCCCACAGAAAGCTACTTTGCTGAGATGTCACTAGTGTGATCTTAACCAACAGACAGCTGCTTTGTGAAATTTCACTATCGTTATTATACATTTACCACTGTTTGCTGAATTTTCATGGGTGAAATCCAGTCATTTTTACGTGAGGACAATATATTTCCCCATGCAGATTTTGCTGCAGGTTCAGGTTGGTCATGGAGATTTCCTGCGTTAACCAACAGAAAGTTGTTTGTTTGAAAGGGATTTCTATATGAGCTTCAAATATTGCAAAACTATAGACCAGTGTTTTTCAACCCTGGTCCTGGGCACCCCCCAACACTGCACATTTTGTGTGTCTCCCTAATCAAACACACCTGATTTAACTCATGAGCTCATTAGAAGAAACTCCAGGACCTGAAATGGGTGTCAGATAAGGGAGACATACAAAATGTGCAGTGTTGGGTGCGCCCAGGACCAGGGTTGAGAAACAATGCTATAGACAATGGACCTTTTTGGATGTAAATGTTTGCTGAAATTTAGCTAATGTGACCACACTTTATATTGTTTCTGTGATTTGGCCCCAGGGGGCAGGAACTTTCTATCATAAGTCTTACATTAAGATAAGACTGAAGTTCTAACTGAAATCCCCATGGTTAAAACACCCTAGCAACCAGCCAGAACCACTTTGCAACCTCATAGCAATGCACTTACAACCACTTACAACACTAGTGAAAGCATAACGCCACCCTACTGTCATGGTGGCAAGCACTCACATTTTGTTTGAAAATTATTGTCTTTATTATTATTTAATATTGTTCCTGGAGGAAGCTGAGTGTACAGAGAGAGAGAGAGAGAACGAGAGAGACTCTTTCTCCTCTCAGGGTGTGAGATGCATGCTGACTACACCACACTGCAGTAGTGAGGTCAGATCCTCTTCATCGTAATGAGACAGGAAACTGCAGTGCTCACAAAAACACTTTCTCAATGCTACTTAACACACCCTCTGTTTTTCAGTGCACACACAGACAACACAGTGCATTTGAGTTACAGTAAAACATATATGACACATACATTGTTTGGTGTTGCTGCTAAATATAGCATGTTAGCCTCCCTGAGTGGAATGGCTTTTTTTACATTTACATTTTTGCATTTACTTTTTACACAACTTTTTACAACTTTTCAGTATCGTCAGCAAGCTGAATATCTAGACAGCGCAGTGAATGTTTATGTGGTCATCAATGAATTTATTAAATATCCAATATTAACTAAATATTTCCTATACATTTTGGCTCTAATAAGATTTCCCCAATAAACAGGCAAGAATGAATTCATGAATGAGCTGTCCTCCATGATTCCTGTTCTTTCCAACACTTGAACATGACAACCTCGTAATTACAAACTTCAGAAGTAAGAAGTATGGAAATAGCACGCAAAGACAGCACTGATGTAAAGCCATTTTTGGGCATAGTATCGAACTTGCACTTAGATAAGCTGACATGCTAAAACTAGCAGAATCACCAGAGACAATAGTCTCGTTCCATTTGAAATAATAATATCCTTAAATGCTAAGCATAAACGTATAGTGTAAGTATACAGTGTAAAGTACTGCATAATTTAAGACAACAGCAATAGGTGCACCCGTGTTGTTTAAACGTGGAAGTGCTCTTCTTCTCTATCTTGTGTCGTATGTTCTGTGGGAACAGAGGGTGTGTTAAGCGGCACAAAAATGAGATAGAATAGTGTAGAAGCATGTGAATTTGGATAGACCTATCAATATCGGATTTAAATCACTTGCTGTAAAATTAAATGCTGCCAGATGGACTATTTCATTCAACATTTCTTTGTTTAAAAATGAACACAGGTGCACCTATTCAACACTGTAGTCTGAAAACCACCCGCACACCTTTCACCATCCTTTTAATTAGCAAGTGACGCACACAAACACAGGTGCACATTGCCTGTTATCGTGGTCTGAGACACACATGCACACACTCCAGGACATTATCAACCAATACATACTTGTGCTGCTCGCTACTACTATTATGGTGCTGTCTAAAACACACACACACACACACACACACACACACACACACACACACACACACACACACACACACACACACACACACACACACACACACACACACACACACACACACACACACACACACACACACACACACACACACACACACACACACACACAAAGAGGATGCTGGTCCTTCTCTGCCATGTGGTTTGACGGTGATAAAGGTTTTTATGTGTCAGCTGCTCATGGCTGCTGAACTGCAGTGTGTGAAACTGTCTTTTAAATGTCATCTTGAGAAAACGCACAGGAAACTCCCACAGGATACAAACACCCGCTCTCATTTTTCAAAGAGAATTCCATGTATAGGGTAGCGTTGTGATTCCCATTCAGGGGAATGGGTCTACCACAGGGGATACCTGGAAACTTCGTTTTGTTTGGTTAAACCTATAAAGAAGAAACTATTAATATACAATATACATATTAGGGTTGTCAAAGGTTTAAAATAATTGAAAATATTTTTTTCAGGATTAATTTGTCGTATTAAAGGAAATAGTAATTGACCTTAAAGTAACCTTAAATAAACATCAATATAAGCACACTGGTACCAAATCTTTATTGCTTGTCATGCTCTTGACAACAAGTTTTCTGTCCTTATTTAACACAGCCACATTTTCTTTCTTTCTTTCTTTCTTTCTTTCTTTCTTTCTTTCTTTCTTTCTTTCTTTCTTTCTTTCTTTCTTTCTTTCTTTCTTTCTTTCTTTCTTTCTTTCTTTCTTTCTTCAAGTATATGTTAATTTTACACTGTGGGCTTGAACTGGCATAAACAGTAGCCATGTTTGGGCAGGTAATGATGAAGCTTTGCATTCCTTCTGAACAATGGGGCATGATTGCAGGTGTCCTTACTACATATTTCATTTTTACAATATTAACATTTATTATTATTATTTATTTATTTATTGTAAATGCGTTTGTGATATTTACACAACACTTTTCTTTGAGTATATTCAGCTACTTCCATATAAGGCGTCTCAATCTTTCGCAACAACAACATTATGGAGCAATTAGCGGACTGTCTCGTGATAGTAAAATGTGTCTCTCTTCACATGTTTCACGCGTTTGGCTGTTCGTGGCATTTGTCACACTTTTACTTGTACCTGCTCGTTGAGGTAACATAACGCTGTGTTGGAATCTTAAATCCCTGAGTTTGTGTAACATTGTACATCCAAACAAACCAATATCAAACACTCTATTATTGCAAATGCAGCAGACAACAAACAACATGTTTCAGTTTGAGAGGACAATATTGGTGAGTTTATGTTTCACGCACACTAATAAATGATAAGTGAATCATTGTAAAATAATAATGGCTAATTTAACATGTTAATATTCATTCATTCATTCATTCATTCATTCATTCATTCCAATATAAGGAACCCATTTCTGGTTTGGGCTTTTGGAATCATTGGTTGGGAAACACTGTAGTGACCCTGAATGTTCGAAAGTAAGCCAAAAATGTAGAAACCCACACTTTGTTTCACAAGTTCTCATCCCAACAGTTCCATTCTGTTCCCAGACAACCGAGGGGGCAGGATGCACCTCCGCCCTTGACCCTAATGGGTCTGGGGGCAGTTTACAGTCACACTATTAGTGGTGAAAAATTATCCTCGCCTGCATCCCTGGGCAACACACTGACCTATTAATGCCAATCAAGTCCCATGCAGACGAGAGAGAGATTATGATCTAAGCAGGTCAGAGATGGAGAGATGGTATCAGCTCTCTGCTTTCAATCAATACTGGCTGATTCTAATAGTCTTTGATTGCATCAAAACCTTGGTCCCAATTCGCAGATCTGATTATGTAATGGGGGCCATGACATTTTATTGAAAACAATGAGCTTGGCGGTATACAGGCTGGAGGAAATATTAATCTTACTGTGTCACGTTACTGAACTCTGTCACTCCTTTGTAGTGATTTTTTTGATTTATGATATATGTGTGTTGTGGTGATTACTTGTGACATCTGAGCAGCTGTCTAACAGTAACATGCTAACAGAAGTATGCTTGTTATGGTCGAATTGCATGTTTAGTCAGTGAATGGTGTTCAGTTATCATCAACCCCCCCTCCAGTTTTGGAAAAAATCCAGTTTTGTTTAAGGGTTAGGATTAAGAGTCAAGAAGTAGATGATTAAAGTGGTTTCTCATGCAGTGTGTGTTCTAGTTGTGTAAGCCTACTTTTTAGTAAATATCTCTCTCTATAATGTTTTTCTTTTTTTTTCTATTTATAGGTGAGACTGCTGCTAGTTGGTCACAGAGGAAGTTGGTCACACAAGGACTATATCTTATTTAGTAAGTGAAGTTTTTTTCTTCTAATTGTGTTTTTTTTCCCAGCCATGCTTTTGTAAGTTGTTTAAAAAATATGTAAGCTCTCCTAAAAGTTTTTTTTTTATTCCAGTAGTATTGTATTTTTGTATTAGGTTTTTAATGGTGAGTTCCTATGTGACAACTTACCTACAAAAGGTCAACTTGTGTTCATTCAGCTGTCTTGTTGCAAAGGAACAACAGTGAA
This sequence comes from Ptychobarbus kaznakovi, assembly GCA_027422405.1. NCBI lineage: Eukaryota > Metazoa > Chordata > Actinopteri > Cypriniformes > Cyprinidae > Ptychobarbus > Ptychobarbus kaznakovi. Next base: position 36,017,468 of record CM049795.1, read on the forward strand.
AATATGTAGTTTTGTAGACGATGGTTTATGTTTCTATAAAGAAACGGACCTTCAGAAATGAACCTGCTCTGAGAAATATTCACTAGTATAATAAAAAGTGGGAAGACTAGACTCGGTCCATCACATTTTTATTGTAATATTAATTAATTAGTAACTATTATGTATTTATTATTTTTTGGAGTTGATTTTATTTTATATTTTCAGTTTTCATTTTAACGTTAGTTTATTAAAGTTTATATTTCTACATATTACTTAAAAAATCCTATTCTTCTTGCAGTTAGTTGTTTAGGCAGCATTTTATATTTAATCTTATTTATTGTTGCATTTCGTTTCTGTCTTTCATATCTTTATGTACAGACCAGTCTGAGAAATGGATGTCTGAGAATAATAGTGTATTCTGATAATGGCAGGTACAGGCAAAGTTTGTGTAAATGAAACTGGCCAGATATGAAATATAGAGTTCCATATATCAACTCAAGAAAGAGTGAGAGACTTTTTTTCCCCTTTCAGTCAGCATAACAAATATCACAAATTAAATCCGCAGCAAGACGCACATTCAATCAGTCTCAACAGCACAGAATAGCACAAATGAATTCTCCTTCCACCACAGAACAAAAGATATCATTACAGCTCCACTGTTGATCATATCTTTCTGTATACCTCATTGCTTTGTGCTGATGTATTTGAATTGAACGATGAATGCAGACTTTCTAAAAGCTTAAAGCAGAAGTGACCATGTGATAAATGGCTTCTATAACTCTACAATATACACATTTATCTTAAGCATATTTAAGACACATTCATCATAAGCATTATTATGTAATGTTCTCGTCGCCATATTGTTTTCTTAGAGGTGGTTTGTTCATGCTTGAGTTGAAGTCAGTGTGAATTGTCATGTTCAGTCTATTTTAATTCTGTAATGTGATGCATTTCTGAGTGAAACTGGAAAAATGTAGAGCAGCACTTGATTGTATACACTGGAAATGGATTAGATGGTGAAAAGTGGCCGTTGTGTGCATGAATTGAGAGTTTTCTATTTGCTTGTTGGTTAACAATATCTAATAGCTTGTGCAGGTTAATTCATGTCACCAAAAAAGGTTCAGAGAAAAGTTAGTAGTCTACATTTTTATTTGCTTCCGAATCAATATGTAAATAACTAGACAAATAACAGTGTGACAAATGATAAAACTATTTGCTATAGTAACCAGCGTGTTTGATTATGAAAGTAAGTTTAAAAACTAATAAATACCAGTTTGCAATATCAAGCAGCTGTCAGAGGAAGCCTTGCACATTGAGGTTAAAAAGAGCTGCATCTTCTCTTACATTATAAATAAAGTGCATAGATTATAAAAACAAACATGTGTTTTCTTGTGAAATAACATGTCCAATGAATTGTTCACAATACGAGGAGCATGCATTAAAAAGTAAATGGTAGAGTGCTTTTAGTACAAGTTCAAAGAAGTCTGAAACTGTCTGTTTCAGTATTTAAAACTACAAACAACCTGTCTTTCTCTTATTAACCTGCGTGTGTTACTGTGTTTGGTTTTTATTTAATGATTGATGTCTAAAACCTGTTGGAAGGATTTTGCTGCGCAGGCTCTTAGATTATAGGAAATAGGTTTTCTTAAACCGCCAGAGAGAAACATCATGCAGAAGAACCGAACTACAAAACAAGAGTCGGTGAAGTAGCTCTTGTGCTGTGATTGCACGCATTGCTGCCGGTGACCAGACCGTGTACACAGATAACCTCGCCTTCAGCAGGCGTGATTGAATAGCCTGAGGCGGAAGAACATTCCAGAGATTCTCTTATAAAAGTTTTCGGTGAAGTCTGTGTTTGTAACTTGGGCTTATCGCCACAGCCTTGGGTAACAGACGCTTGCTGCGTCTCAGCCATGCAAATGATAAAGGGCTCTGATGGGCAAGTTCTCATGGAAATCTTCATGTGTGTGTCTGAAGGCCCCAGGATCTTTGCAGCTTTCCTTGAGTATGTCTCCCTCTGTAATAAACCATCTCTCCAGATGAGACTGTCTGACTTTGCCCACCGTGCCTGGAAGACACACACAATGCACACAATGATTGCCATTGACCGAGAGGATGGAGAGACCAGCTGTGTGCGAGGAACAGTGACAACAGTCATGAATACACACAGGATCTCATATAGGCATCCACATTCAGCAGACTGGTGAGATCATTGCTGTGAGGCCACATTGAGATGAAACCACACATGTCAATCACGTGGACAAGCATTAGCTTATCTGTTTGTAGTTGTGTAGCTAAACCTCTACAAAACCACTAAATCTGGACCTCAATTAAGCTAATTCTGGCCAACAATCATCCACTTGCTCATGTATTTATTGCATAGAATTTAGGGGTTGATCTGAATTAATATTAAGTACTATTAATATTAAGTACAATATTTTAATTAACTATTTTTCCATTTTATCTGTTTTTCATCTTAGTTTTTTATTTGATATTTCTCTTTTATAATTTTTTAAAAGTAGTTTTATGACATTTTGTTTTTAAATAAGTAAACATAGTTCTCAAATTGTCATCTGTGAGCAGTTATAAAGAAACACTGGAAAATAGTGGAAATAGTGTGTATAGACTGAATTTCTGTCCATGGAAACGTAATTAGTACAGACTTTCCGAAGGATCATATACTATTGAAAGAACTGTCATTTGTCAAGAACACTGACCTTTTTGTAAATCAATGCAAGGCTATGAATCAACATGAATATATGAAAGCAAGTGCATAACTCAGAAAACATAACTGAATAGAATTATGGTCATGGATGCCAATTTAACCTGCTACTTTACTTCATACATCAAATAAAACTGTCTTTAAAGATTTAAAAAAGCTAATTTGGAAAACTAGTTCTTCTTCAGAAAATGATTACGCCAAGCTGTAATAATGTCTTAAGGTTTGTCTACCCTGGTGTTTTGACATATAGCTGATGGCAGATAGATCGTGAACAGATGAGGTCTTGTACAGCAGTGACAGTGATGCTGTTTTCAAAAGCATGTTCATCAGACAGAAATCAGTCTTGAAACACACACAGAAAGCAGCCAATAAGAGGGTGGACACATTTATGAAGGCAGACACTATAAATCCTGTCCTTTCATCGGCAGCCCATAAATAATATTGCCCTTGGTGTCAAATTACTTTAAAATTGGCCATAGTGTGTGTGTACACATTTTGTATGCATGACTTAATGGCATAAATCTAGCATGGTGCCCCATAATGCAGGAAAAGATGAACAATGAATGGTTATTATGTAGCTGGTACGTGCAACCACTCTCTCAATCAATTTGTTCAAAACTTTAAACCTCTTTATGAGTGAGTCACTGAATCATTCATTCAACCAAATTATTCAAAACACTGATTCATTTAGAACTGATACAAATGAAAATCTTTGAGTGAGTCATTGAATAATTTACACAACTGTTTTAATTTTTTCACAAATTATTGATTTAGGAATTATACAGGTGTCTGTATTTGAGTGACTCTTGAATTATTCACTCAGCTAATTAATTCAAAACTCTGATTGAGACTTCAACTCTTGTCATTGGTGGAGCAAAATTGGACAAATTAACTGGCCATATTGCATAAGCTACTTGATATTACTGACCCCCATTTCTTTCGCATACTTGCTGACACAAACTTGAGGACCCAAAAGAATTCAACATGAGTCACCCTCATGCTTCGCTTCCTTCATCCTGTTCTTTTAGGCACCAAACACTCCAATCAATGGTATTGATCATTCCTCGGCAGACTCGACCTGTCTGAGGAATCTATCTGCAGGTGTCAGTGGAGAAAAATGTATGAACTTTAAATCTACTTCACTGCACACACACTGATCATTTGAGCGACGCTAGATTGTATTTCTCTGTCATGAGCGGGAATAATATATCTTAACTAGATTCTTATCTACAATAACTGACACAAAATCACTGGAAACACTTATTGTTTGACAGACGACTATATCATGCAGGTCTGTCATGTGAAGGCAAAATATTGCATTACGAGACATTTATGCATGGCAAATGATGTGAATAGTAAAACATGCAGTATATGTGATGGTTTGAGGAATACACTTTTAGAAAAAGAAACAATGCTGTCACTCTATTTGCTTGTCTTTATAGTTTGACACTGATGTGCTGTTATCAATGGCCTTTCCTCTGGTCCGCATCCTGTCTACACAGTGTCTATTGATCAGACTGACAGAAAAATGGGTCAGTATCGGGGCCTAGATCTGTTTTAATTCCACTGCACTGTGGACCGTTTGTTTAAACTGACAAAGTGTTTGTGTGTTTATTTTGTCTTTAAATGAATTTTATCGGACAGGTCCCAGCCACCGGGACAAGGTCTAGAAGTGTAACAGATTACAAAGTTGACCCTGCTGCAGTCTCAATCAATGCTTTCCAATTGTACAAAGGAACTTTGGTGTTTTCACAGACATATTCAATGTTGATTTATAGTCTCTGCATTGATTTATAAAAAGGTCAATGTTCTTCACAGATGACAATTCGTTCAATAGTATAATCCCTTAGTTTTATAACAGATTACTTTGACTTTGCTGTCGTCCTGTTCTTATCTTCTTTAGTTGAATATGAAATGTTCATAGAGAAGATATGTTGCAGTACTAGCCTATAAGTATTGTTGTATAAGCATCTTATATATATTTATACACACACACACATATATATAATTGTTTGCAATTAATGTATTATTAGTGTAATATTGCAGTTTAATAATGTATTATTAATAAGCAAAAAAATATTATATATATATATATATATATATATATATATAGCGACTTTAGAACTGTATCCATTTAGGTCAGCACATCTTGAGCATTTATCATCATTATACTAAAGACGTGTGTATTGATTATTGGTCGTTTAAGATTGATTCCTCTGTTTGCTTGAATTTAAATGTCCTAAAATCTATTTTTACAGTGCATGCAAAACATGCACAAGGCCATGCTAACTCATTAAGATGTACTATTTTCTACAACTATTCATTTATTTAAATTGGATAATTGGAAGAATCGACCCATTGGATAACCAGAGCATCTTCACTATCCCCGAGTAATTAAATGTTTATCATTTAAACACTAGATCCTTAACATCAGCCCAAAACACCTCCACTGGTGCCTTTAAAGCAGTTTATTAGTTCGTCCTTCCCAAATACTAGATGCACTGGAGGGAGTTTCCGAATATTCCCATGGGTCATCAACACATGCAAGCCTCTGAGCAAGTACTGCTCACCTTGTGTGCTGAATTTAGGAAATGACTCACGGGGTGCTAGTAAATCTCTTTTGTTAAACAAGCCTATTAAGCCAAACTATTTGAAAAAACTATTTAAATGTTTAAAAAAATAACTGGGGTGAAGAGTTTACATTAAAGAAGAACACAAGCCTGGTTTACATTTCAGCATTGCACAAACAAATGACTATCAGATTCCTCAAGATCTGAGCCGAATGCTGTATTTAGGAATGAACACAGGACATTAAAGAAGGTTGTTGTCTTTAATGGATGGAGCCATTTTATATTTCTTCCCTATCAAACACACACAATAGTTCATTATTTAATGCGTTGTGTCCCAAAATAACTGTCAAATAAGAGAGACATCCAAAATGTATAGTTGGAGTCCTTCAGGACCAGGACTGTGGTCCATTGCACGAGGGTCTGTCTGTGGCAGGGTAGCAGATGGAATATGGATGCAGTACTCTATGGGCCTGCAGGTGGAGCTGTGATGCAGTGTTTTGAGAGCTGTGCGTTTGGGAATATTGCAGTGAATCAAGCATGCCATGATGCCAACCAGTATATTTCATATACAGCAAGGTGAAAAAGTTGATCAGATTATTGGTTATAAAAGTAATGCACGTGGGCAAAAATCATAAAAACCTGCTGGACTATATTTCAAGTCTGCAATGCAATTTTATGATACATGTTTAATATGTTTTAATATCCTATTAAATTACATTTGCACGTTCTTTTTATTAATTACATTAACATCCCCACTTTGATTTATTAACGAATCTATTTATTTTGATGAATCTCTTATGAATAAAATAATGAGCGTAAATAAATTAGTTTAAAGCTAATCTCCTGACATGATGTTTGTATTACATGTTTACATACTAATCCCCAAATCATCTTGTCGATTAGATATTCAAATCCGTAAACCATTCTGTCCGCAGTATCACCCCCCCCCCCCCAAATCCGTTCCACTGTGTAATGCATGCATTATAGACACGTTAAAAGACATTGGGGTGCAGCATATGCCTCATTCATGCCAGCCGCGCGCGCTGATTGCAGCCAATGAGATTTTACAATTAGCCCAATCAGCAGCCAGATTCGGGATGTCACTGCGGGCGAGTCAGGAGGGTTTGTAAAACAAGACAGTCGCTGCGTCTCAGCAGAAAGCCACAGACTCACGCCTCTCCTCTGGTACTTGGGAGTCAGCTGCGAACAAGCAAACTCCGAAACAGCCGCTCTGACCGCAGCGCGCGTTCGCTCTCTCGCTCAACTGCTGCACGCGGGATTCCGGTTGCTGTTTTAACGCGCTTTAAATGCTGTCAATCAGCGCGTCATGATGGAAACTATAGCGCGAGCGGCAGTTTTAACGGTCACCGGCGCTTCAGCTTAGTCGTTGATGGGATTCTGCAGCTCGTCTGTCGTTTCTTCCTTGGGAAATTAAATGCGGAGGATCTTTTCGATAGAATTAAGTGTCGGTGATACGCGAAAGCCACCAAATCGAGTGTTTTATTTGTGGAGTAAGTGAGTTGGGATTCCTGTGAAGGTGCCCATCATCCGCAGTGTGAGCGCGACTGCGGCGGTGAGGTGAAATCCGCAGCGAGAACAGGTAAGCTCTTGACACGGGACAACCGTGTAACGGGATTGGCGTTTTACGTCTTGAACTAGTTATTTAACAGAATAACGCATGGGAAAGGTTATTTGAGCAGGTAAGCGAGGCGTGTTAACGTTACCTGGTATGTAGTAGCCTATAAGGGCGTGCTGTGAGGAGGGCAATGCAGCATCCGCACCCGCGCGTTACAGGATTGTGCGCTATTTTACTCTCTGGAGCTTTTACATCTAAAACCGAGAACAGCACATGGAGACTGTTTTAAACTGATAATTTAAAATGTGTAGTGCCTTATGAAAAGCACACAAGCGCATACGACTCTTAAAGGTATAGTTCTCCCCAAAAAATTATAATTCTGTCATCGTATGCTTAACCTCATGTTGTTCCAAACCTTTTTACTTTCTGGTTAGCAGATGTTGGGCATACAGGCAGTTCACTTTCGTCGTAGGGTGACTAAAGCTGTCAGTCACTAATATTGTGCCATAACATCATATCTTGTGTTCCACGGAAGAAAGTCATACATGTTCGGAACAACATGAGGATGACAAGGCTTAAAAGACACAATTTTCAGTGTTGGCTGAGCTGGCTGAGCTATGTTTATAAGACTTAACGCGTTTAGATTAGGGCATGTTGTTCAGTTTGTCTCATCATACAAGGTTAAGACGTGATTTTATAATACAAAGTGGAGCTGACGCAGTTCGCATGACATTCATTTTACGCACGTTTAACCACAAAGCGCTGTTTTGGAAATCCTCTTTATGGCTGGTCAGAGATGAAACGCTACAAACAGCGCGCATGGGACTGTTAAAGTCTTCATCAAAAAGAGCCATTTACAGGCACGCGGCTCTGCCGCGAGAGCGTTAACTAGAGAGCGCAACTTGTTCTCTGAGCCGCGTGCGTGAGCGCTTCTTCTCCGCGTGCGCGCTTTACCTGACGGCGCAGGGTGGAGAATGAGCGGCTATCATACGTGAGATTTCACCCTTAGCGTTACTAGATATTACTCTGTTATGTTATGACATTGTGAGTTTGACACAGTGGTTGTCTGTTAGGTTGTCTGTTATCGTGCGTAATTTTCAGTCATTTCATCATGTCATCAAAATGTAGAGGTCCGTTTTACGCGTCACTGTACTATCTATCTATCTATCTATCTATCTATCTATCTATCTATCTATCTATCTATCTATCTATCTATCTATCTATCTATCTATCTATCTATCTATCTATCTATCATCTCAGTTGCAATTATTGGTGGGTCAAGAGTTTTCCCTAATTTACATGTGAAATCAGGGGCAGCTGCACTAATGTCATGACTCCTGTTCTCTGAGGGACCCGCTTACCATTTCCATTTGAGCCATTGTTTTGTCTTAAAGCAACGGATCTGCAAACCCTCATGGCTGCCTCAATGCAGCATAGATCAGCTGAGGACACTTCTAACGCATGTTTCTGATGTTCAGTTTGTCCGGTGAACACGTCACCAGTCCTCTGCCCTCACAGCTGTGGAACTGAGCATCATCTTCAGTAACACATCACTGCTGTTTGCCAACCCTAATAATTGGCAGATTTTGGGTGACTGGTTTGTTACACTCATATTTTGTGTCGGCACAGAGTCTGTGGGGTTTGTCCTGGAGTCTAAAGTAATCAGAGGAGTTCACAGTGCTCACAGCCGCTGACTGTGTCTGGAGCTTTCTGCCTATGAATTATGAATTCATGAAGATTGTGTTAATGAAGTATTTAAGCTTTTGTGAACTGAGTGGAATTTATTCTCTTTAGAGGCTGATAAGAAACAAGACTTTTGTACTGTGAGTGTACATTGTGTCTACATGTGGCCAATTCTGGCTTGCTTTTTAATAGAGTAAAGCTATAGGTGAATGCCAATATGTGTGCATTTGCATGCAACAATATGGCTGTTTTATTTATTTATTTTTTTGCATCCGTTTTTTAAAAGTGTAGGTGTGGATGAATGTGTTAAGCACCCGGTGCTTGCTTTTGCAGTCAGAGTGCCCCTGAGTTTCAAGGAGAAACGGCAAGTACCATCAGACTGTGATAAAACACGAAACTTAATCATTTCAGTGCGTTCCAGTGGCGTCTCAGCCTTGAATGCGTGACAGTCTGCTTGTCTCTCTACCCCAGAGACAGAGACCTTAAACACAGTGCTATCAGCAAGGATGAATATAATGCTGACATTTTTCAAAATCTTTCTCTTCTTGGCAAAAGTTAGAGATAAGCTTAGAATAGATAGAATGGAATGTCAACATGCATTATTAATGCTATGAGAGTGAGACTTAATAAAATATTATAAATATTGCTGTAAGGATGAGAGGCCACTGAACTGAGAGAGTGTGTTCACTGTTCACTCTTCAGTATGAACTCGGAGCAGTTGACATGAGGCTGAATGACTGGTTTGGGAACTGGTGAATGACTCTCTCTCCAAAGAAGAGCCGCCCCCTCTGTTCTTATAGGTTGCAGGTTGGCTGTACCAGCCAATCAGGTTTAAGTTTAGCTTTTGCTCTCCAAGACAACAGCATCTGTATTTAAGTTTGGCTATTGCTCTGTTTTGGTATCTCGTTGATGCAGTTATGGTGAGAATAATGGCAATATAATGGCATCTTCTAATTAATAAAGTAGTATATCCAACTTTATCATTATTACACTCAATTATAGCCATATATACCTTAGGGCAAATCTCAACTACTTGACTTATGTTGCAAATTATAACTACTATTGCCAAGCTCTTTACATAAAATTTGATATACAAGTATGTTTAACTTTATCTGCATACATACAGTATTCTTGCATATGGTGATATATACTATATGGTATTTCTCAACAGCTTTATTGCTTGTATTGACACAAAATATGACCCTGGACCACAAAACCAGTCATAAGGTTTTTTTTATTGATTTATTGAGATTTATACATAATCTGAAAGCTGGATAAATAAGCTTTCCGTTGATGTATGATTTGTTAAGATACTATTTGAAAATCTGCAATCTGAGGGTGCAAAAATCGAAATATTGAGAAAATCGCCTTTAAAGTTGTCCAAATTAAGTTCTTACTTAGCAATGCATATTACTAATCAAAAATTAGGTTTTGATATATTTACGCTAGGAAATTTACAAAATATCTTAATGGAACATGATCTTTACATTAGTGTAATGATTTATGGCATAAAAGAGACATTTATAATTTTGACCCATGCAATATATTTTTGGCAATTGCTACAAATATACCGTGCAACTTATGACTGGTTTTGTGGTCCAGGGTCACAAATGTAAAGTATATTATTGCCCAACTATAATAACCTAAATGCACTTATAAGGCATGAAGATATTATAAATGCCATCGTCTTGATTTTCCGTAAAGCTCCTCTGGGACAATGACTTGACATTGGTTGGCTCTTCTATGGAGTTTATACAATTGCTGTTCTGTATACTGTGAGAATGTGTATATCTTTACCTATAACCCAATTAATTAGCAGCTTGATGAGTTGACTTTAGGAAAATGATATTGAACTGCATGAGCTTTGGCTAAAGATGTGTGCTATTTGAACCGCTCGCTAAGACACAATAGCCAACATAAGTTGTGCTTAATGAGACTCTGCTTGACTGTTTCCCTCTACAAGCCTGTTGAAAATGTGTGTGCGGTGGAACAAACGAACCATGTACCTAACCCTTCTGTTATGACTGGGTTACTACAACAGTTCTTACGACTTATCGTTCCACTAATTTATGTTAGCTTAGCAACAAACACGCATCCTTTGTTTTTGTCCTGTGTATTTAACATGCAGTGTTTCTTTGGGAAGTAAATTAACCTTGTACCTGGAAAGTGTCTTGTGCCTTGGCAGAGCACAAAGTTTATTTGCGCAGTAAATATTTGTGTTGTGAACGTAGAGAGAGATTCTTATTGCAGATCTGTCCATGCATATGCACATATGCTCATGTCATGTGCGGTTCTGTGTGAGACTGGATGGAATTGTCTGCAGGTAAATGTGTGAATTGCGAGTGACAGTTCTGTGTGCTTGTGACATCTTCAGAATAGACTCCTGCTGTGCGTCCCCGTGTCCCACCGTGTGTGTGTGCTGGTGAGTACGTGAGAGTGTGTGTCTGTGTGGATAATGAGGAGAGAGTGATTTCCTCCAGTGAAAAACTCCTCTTCCTGTCACCACTGTTGCACACGTGAGTCCCATTACGAAACCACAGGCTATCTGTCTTTGCTCATATCTACTTAAAAAAAAACACTTTGATTTTGCCATTTTTTCAAAATGCTGTCATTTTTTAATCAACTTAAGCCTTGTGCTTACAGTATGTTTCTGTAGGCTGCATGTGTAATTTCTCTAGCACCTCATTTGTGTGGTGCTGATTATCTAGTGATGGAAATGTAGCAAGAGAAAGGTTTGAATTTCTCGTTTTTGTGGTGTTGCTATTGCTTAAGTGTTTAAAGTTCAATGTTAGACTTATACACATGCTTTGTGATCTTAGCTTAGTGGCTAAACATCTGGGCTAGTAAATCAAAAGTTAGATGTTCAAATCCATGAAATAACACCATTGTGCACTGAACCTTAAACCCTGTTCACACATTTTTGGGGCAGAAAAGCAACCGTAAGTCATTGGTTTTTAATGGGATTTGCTTAAAAACATTGTCAGATGTTGTCTGCATTCTGATTGATTTTATTCACTTATGATTGTTCATTTTGTTCATGATGAAACATTATGTGTGGCTGCAATTTTCTGTATATACAAGTGTTTTCTTTGCACTTCATTTTTAGCAACAAGAATATTGGTGCCTTTTCAAATTGGTGATCTATCAATTTATTATCAGATTTTCAAAAGCCATCCAGTGGTAGTAATGCTACTGGCAGCTGTCAGTTATTGTGAACAGGGTTTTAGGTTGTTCCAAATTTGGAACATTGTTACGATGAACTTGGTGACGTGACCTTTCCATGTAGTTTCAGTAATGTACCTGAGGAAAGAGAGCAGAACAGAGTATTTCTGGTGCAGATCTTCCCATGGGTTAGGTCTGGAGGATTATATTGAAAACATCCCTCTATGCCGGCTTTTATATTTGCCTCTGCTAAGCCATGTGTGACAGGTAATACATTTGTTTCATTTCAGATGCATGAAATGATTTGAAACCTTCAGACAGGCGTACGTATCTTGTTCCTTTTGTAGGTGAACTCGCTGTTTGAAACGTCCACCTTAAGTCTCAGTTTTAAAGTGGCGTCAGTGTCTGCAAACGTGTATGAGTTTTAAGCGAGATTTCTCGTTCTTGCAAGGAGAGAGAAAAGATGAAGCAAGAAGGGTCATACTGGTTTTCTATTTGCTTTTTATTATCAGTTGTGTTCAGGATGTCAGCAACATTTCTATTTTGCCATTAATGTCCACTCATGAAAACTTTAGGATTCTCTAATGATGCACTTGTCCTTTGCTGTTAGGACAGTGAAATGTACTCATGTTTTGAAGTGAGTCAACTTCCTGTTGACTTTGGTTTCAGTCTGTTTAGTGTTTGTCTGGGAGATAGACCGTGGTGTATCTGCCTTTGACAAAATGCATTCTGGGTTGCCAAGGTTGGGTTTAATTCCCCTTGACGGTAAGCATCGGACTAGACAAACTACCATGTTTTTCGCTGTCTTGATTTCTGCAGGCACAGGTGCATCCATTCAGCGTATTTGAACCATGTTGTGAATGTCTATACTATATAACAGATGCATTGAAGCTTGGCAGTGTGTATTTCTGCAGTTGCATTCGTGTAGCCAGTCTGTCATTGTGTTATGTTTCTTTCTCTGTGTTCTGTGCATTAAGCATCTCCGTTGTATCCCTGAGCTTCAGTCCCTCTGCCACCCACTCACACATCTATAAGTGTTCCCATGGAAACATGACTTTTTATCTCCATTATCCCTCTTAATGTACCTCCCTACACGCAGACATACAAATCACAACTGCAGTGTGGGCTAGAGGGCGCCAGTGAGTCTGTGATCATGAGCATTGATAAAATACAAGGGGGCATGATCAAACTTGTCTCATAAATCAGCATGGTTCATGGAATGGAATCGGACCCTGAATGCTGAGTTAAGTATCACACCTTAGTCCTCCTTTATAGGAGTCGACATGTTTTCCAGGATTATGAATGGTGTTGTATTTCCAAATATTTCATGGATGCAGACAAGAAATTACAGCTGTCGCATGATCCTCCCCACCAGCGTGTTGTGCCCTTGGCATCCCACAATCTTCCAGCGCCTTCAAGATAAGCGTTTTCAAGCCCTCATTGGACGCACTTCACAAGTCGTCTTATTTGGCGCAGCTAACATGAATGAAGGTGATATAAGAATCTTGTCAGAGCGATTCATGTCACCGCAGTGCCATGGGATGGAACATCCTCTTAGAGTAAAAAGGAAGGTAAATGTGGTAAACACACAGGTTATTTCCACTTTTCCAGTGTCACTGTGATTTAGCTTCTGTGGAGTGGTCATGCATGCTCACCAAGACCCCTCGGATTCACTTGCACAAGAAATGTGACACAGTTAAGCATGTAGAAAATCAAACTAAACAGCCTGACCAACTGCGGAGAGGGAAAGAAAAGAGGAATGGATTACGTTTCCTTCATCCCAAACCACAGGAGCCCCTGCTGAAAGGACTCGAAAGCAGCCTTGCGTGTTTACGCCAACGGCTCTGACAAACAGAGCGAGGGAGGAAGGTAAATAGAAAACAGAATGGAGTGCTATCTTCCTGTCCCGACTCCTGCACGCAGATGAGGAGGAGAAGAGCACTGGCGTCAGGCCAGGCACAGAAAGCTAGGCGCAGCGGCACCCGCCGCTCATTCAATGAGAAAGTTGTGGCAGAAAGTTCAGCTAGTGATTTCGCAGGCAACCACGGACCACATTTACATTTTGATTTGTATGAAATGCATATTGAATGAGGCTCATCTGCATATGTTTTTGTAGCCACTTGCTGCGACGCTCGAGTGGTGTGTAATCTACCAGCGGTGGACAATAGCTCATCTGTCTACTCACACGCATATGGATGGAAGTGAGCACATCACGGTTAGCCCTCATCAAAGAAGCTTCTGTGTGCCTCTCGTTCTTCATTATCTCTACATACGACACCCATGACTGTTTGCCTCCAGGCCATTACCAATGTGACATCTTCACTCACGCTATATGCTCATATCTCTGTGTGTATGTGCTCATACAAACGTCTTTGTCATCGGCACTTGAATGGTGGTATTTAGCGACAGTTTGACCAAGAAACCATAGTGCAGACACAGTGATGGTTTTGTGGCATTACGTTGCTTTTGACTTTATGGATGCGTCTGTACTGTGGAGCCTTGGAGAGTGAAGTAATGGAATTATGTGTGTTTGAGAGTGCGAGAGAGAGTGCACACACTGTTTATTGATGACTCGTACACTTTAAATCTAAGTCCTCCAAAATGCCTCTAAATGAGTGAGTCATTTCTTGAACTCATTTTTAATCAGTAATTTAGCAGCTATGGTTGTCTGAATAATGTGTTATTAGAATAACTTCATAAGACTTGACATAAGCAGATATTGACTTGACTCGCAGCATGATTCCTCAAAAACCAGCTGTAATTATCACAGTTGCGCTAATATAAACAGTCTTGAAATACAAGGTAAATCAATTTGTTTTGCATGGGGAATCCAATAAAATTCCATGCATGCAAAAATTGTCCCCTTGTTCTTAAACTCTCTGCTGCCATATGATTTTACTGGCTGACTTTGTCATCTGTTGTGTTGCTGATGTTATTTGATTTGTCTCTCGTGTCGCTCCAAGAAGTAATACACATAGATGTAGGGCTGTGACGGTATGGGGATTTTTTCTTACCGCGGTGAAGAAGCAATAAATATCGCAGTTTGGTGGTTAATTGCACCAACAATTGCACCCAGAAATCTATAATGACACTGTTGATCAAGAACGCATGCAGCTTGTAAATGAACATGAAAATTAATAATTATAAAGTAGTCTTTTTTATGATTAAAACAACAAATTATATTAACAAATAATAACAAAATATTTATTTCTATAAATAGTTTTTTTCGATGTGTTTTGAGTTTAATAGGAATTATGGAACGGTTTTTGTCATCGTTTGTAACCCATTCTTTGTACAATAAACTATTAAAAGAATAACAACCTGAGCAAGCTGCAGAAACAACAAGCCGAGCTCAACTCGCCCCATTGCTTAGTTCTGGTGAGTTGTGTTAAACTGCGATTCCTATTTCTTTAGACATTGTTTTTTGGGTAACAGTCCGTGGTAGTGTTGTCACGGTACCAAAATGTCTGTATTCGGTAGTATCGGTACCGATACCACTGAAAATCCACGGTTCTCGGTACCAGTACCAAAGCAAAACACAAAAACATGTTAATTAAAAAACACACTATTTGTATTAATAAAATCAAGCAAAAATAAAATGTACAAAAATCAATGCCAGTCTTTGTGCTTATTTAAAATTAATTTTCAAGTTTTTCCACAAGTAATAGAGGTATGGAAAACAGTAAACAAATTTCACCCAAATTTAATTTCTCTTTTAATTAATGAAATTTAACTTTTTTTTTTGTTGGTAAATAAAGGAGATTTACTATTAAAATAAAAAAATTGAAGAAATATTGTGTGATTTATTTATTAGAAAATAAAGTTTTATAAAAAAATAAGTAGTAGTAGTATCTCAAATACATTCTACTAAATATTAGGGATGGGTCACGATTTTCGAATATTCGATTAGTCGATTTAATTATAGAATATCGATTAGGTTGTGCGATTTATTTTCTAAAGGTGTACCCACACTGGGTGTTTTGAACCGTGCCCGAGCGCTTCTGAGCCCCAAAGCCCTGTTCGTTTGACTAATGTGATCGCTCCGTGCCGAGCTCGGTACTTCTGATACGTGCAGCCTGATTGCGTGAACAATAGACCTGTTAAGCAATATATTGTGAGGGGGCCGTTTGTTACAGCGTCCCAAACAACTCAAAATAATAAACCACAAAGTTAACAAAACTATGCACTCCACTGCGCTGAGCGAGAGCGCTTCTCTGTCACCTTCACGTGCTATCGGAAACATCCTGTTTCCCACTTCCTGTCACGACGAGCTCGCTGCATTCAAATTATTTATTTTTTGTTGAAGAATAATGTAATATTCCACTGGTTGATAACCATAAATATTTATATGTAAAAGATTTGTGCTGTTTTTCATGTTAAATGTGAAGAATGACAGGTTGGATGCCACAGACAATTTTTTTTATACAGTATACAGGTGTAATTTTAACTTTAACTTCACGCAATGTAACATGATTTTATTATTGTAATTTTGTCTTTATTCTTAAAATATTATTACGTTAATCTTATTTATTTATTTGAGAAGGATAAACTGCTCAAACTTGCGCTGGCCGCTTGGTATTTAAAAAAACAAAAACGTGAATTTAACAAACATAAAATGTTCCAATCATATTTCTTAAACTAATAAAGAAACGAAACAAAATAATGACCACTTTTACACATACTGAAGCACACTTGCAGGATGTGAGAGTCACTTCATGAGAATTTTACCGTTTCATTTGTGAAAACCAGCATCATATCATACTGTACAGAAACTTCACGGCAACCTGTCAAAATAAGTGCAGTTTAACATGTAACGGAAATATATTACTCTTGTATTACTTTTGTACAGTATAATGTACGTCTTTATATATTCCATTTACTGACAAATTTAAATAAAACAATTAAATGATAAAAATAATCTATAACCACATTAACGACTTAATTGTAGAAAAAAATACAATTATTAAAACTTTTTTAAAGGAATATTTACACAATTTTTCTACCATGTATTAATTTTAACAGTAAACCTATGTTTGTTTGCCAAAAAATAAAAGGATTTAATTTTAATTTGATTAAAAATAAATAAATGTTTCATGCCTTCATTTGATTATCAGAAAAAATTAAACACAATCATTTCTGGAAGAAAACAAATTGTAGTGGTCCTATTGTTCAAAATGTTGAAATTGAGAGTTTTGGACTTATTTTTTCACTCAAATAAATGTTTTTGTTATTACACAGAGTAAAGTACCGAAAAAAGGTACCGTTGGGTACCGGTACCGTACCGGTTCAAATGTGAATGGTACCAAACCCTAGTCACAAGAACTCTGATCGGGTCCCGCAGAATCCAGACCTCTAGCTTCCTCCTGCAAATATCTTACAAAAAAAGTGCGGTGATGACCTCAACACCGCGGCCGGCATCTTATTACCACAGTAATGCGGTTATCGTCACAGCTCTACATAGATGCAATGTTTTTTTGTTTTATTTTGCTAGATGCACAATTGGTTGCTTTTTTGTGACCTTTTGGAAGACCATTTGCATCTCTATTCTCTCTCCTTCTGTCCGTTCTTCCCTTTGGTCTCACAGTTAATGTTGAGTCTGTGATTTAACACTTGTGTGAGCCTGTAAGAAAATGGGTTTTCTCTTAGAACAGAGGCGGAGCTGACAGATTCTGTGCTTTGCAGCCTCGCTGGCTATTACAATGTGTTTCCAAGCTGTTCCAGTGTGTTCAATTGACTTCAGTGGGGCAGTGATTTATACTTTGAATCTGCACACATCTGCCTTCAGCATGCTAGATTTTAAGGAAAAGCTACTGACAGGGTCTTATTGCTGTATAAGTGTGTTAGAATTCAGCGGTCATGTTCCTAAAGACGGAAGAGGCTTCATGGTTTATAGCCAGGACTTATGTCCAGTCTTAAGGGCCATTCACCCCTAGGACGATAACTTTAATGATAATTTGAACTGTAAAGTTTTAATAATCATTCTAATTTCATGAGCGCAGGGAAGTCCACACCACAGCTGTAATGATAATGACGCAGGGGAATGATAGTTGGAATTACTCTAAAAATGATGAATGATAAAACATTGAACCCACAGACGACAAAACTGCAGTGCACGTTAATAAACAGAACGTTGTGTGTTGGTGTGGATGCAAATGTAGTTATTGTTCTTGATTCAATGCTCCAAATGGAGTCTTTCCCACATTTTTTGTACTTCGAGGGAAGGATTGCAAAATAGAGCTGGACACACATGTGCACATACAAAACAAATGTGGCGAATGACAAGATTTACATGTTCCAGATGGCTTTTTGTCATTTAAATTGGGATTTCTGAAACTCTTTTGAATGGAGAATGACTGGAAGAAAGCCTTCAAGATTCCACTTAAGGAACACTGAGGTGTGTGTGTGTGTGTGTGTGTGTGTGTGGTGGGTGGAATGGGAGGGTATAAGTTGGATTATCAGTATTGAATCCAGTCGTGTGTATCAGTGCCCCAATCCCAAGATTATTCCATCCCCCTCACACACACGCGCGTGCACACAAATTAAAAACACAGTTTAATGGTTTATAATAATCAGTTCTAAGCTTGTGATTTATCAGGCATTCATGTCTAAGAAGTTAATCTTGTAGGTTCAGTTCATCCAACATTGTACTGGATGAGATTGAGTATTAATACTGTATGTAAAGCAGTGCTAGATGGGTCATCTAAGTTCTTCTTGTAGAGCATGGCACTAACAACACCAAGGTTATAAATACCCTGCTTTGGATAAGTGTTTACAAAATGAATGTGAATGTCTCCCACATTTTTCTTAATATGGACGGTGTTGGCTGTTGTATTCAGAGATCCTTATCTGACTTTATTTTTTGCTTGCCCTTCATACATCATTATTCAGCTCACTTTGACTATGCAGTTTGCCTTTGGGCGAAAACTGTTGGTTCCATAGAAAAGAAAAAAATATAGGAAGCTGTTCAGTTACTGATCTAAGGCCAGCTGTTGCCATCTAGTCACATTCATTATTGAAGACAAAACTAAGCTCAAGTCAGTTGAAAGCTCTAGCCATCCTTCCTTTTTAGTTGATGATATGAGGCATGCAGTGATGACAGTCAGACTCCACCTCCGGCTGGCCCAGCACACATCAGCGCTGTATAAGAGACTCTGCTGTGTGGGAAATGAACTTTTATGATCTCTGATTTATTACCTGCATCAGTGCCTCTGAAACGCCCCAGGATTGCTTTGAGGAAAAGCCTTCAGTCTGGGTGAGAAATCAAACCCACACCCCCATCAACCCTCACCACACGCATCGCTGCTGTCCCTCACTGCTGCTGCTCACATGTGTGTACGCTATGTCATTTTTTACATTTTAATTTAATAGATTTAAATGTGTATGTAATTATTTTAAATGTATATTTTGATTTTTGGGCCAATTCATTGGCAATATTTCACATTGTCCACTCTTTCTCGTATCACATGCAATTCATAAACTTACAGCTCAGCTGAAATACATATTTTTGCTGTAATGCTGCAGATTCAGCAGCACTGCTCCGAAACACTAGTGTGCTAAATATATTTGCTGTGGAAGTGGATAACGTTTCGATTTAAGGTGCTGAACTGTGCATTTGTCTCACAGCAAGTGTTGGGATCATAAATAAGATTTTCTTATGAGAGGTGACCTCTTATGAATGCCATTGAAAACTAATCAAGTAGTGTGAAAAAAAAAGTTCACATAGTGAGCAGAGAGCAAGAACATAGAAAAGCCAGAGGAGAGCACAAAAAAGTTTCAGTATGCAGGTGAATAATGTGGTGTGACTGACCAAGGATATGATTTTAGCTGCCCGCATCTTACGTGGAAGCGAAGAGAGAATGAGGGAATGTGTGGAACGTGTTGAGACTCATGAATAGTAGACCTTCAGGTGATAGAGGGAAGAACTGATTTGTCTACAAGCTCTGCTTCTCTTGTCTAAAGGCTTTTTATGAGCATTTGGGAGTTTGAAAGAAACAGTTGGTTAGGACCTGGTTGGTTAAGCAGCCATTGATAACTGGAAACCCCTTGTTTAGCTACATTTCCAAGAGTGGTAATAGACCAGTATATCAGTGAGGCTAAGTAATTAGCCATTATTTGAATACTGACTTGTGTTTATTTTAATTCAATGTTCGTAATGTTGTGCAAAAGTGTTCATTTCATATCCATTTTTTTGTATGTTGTTTAATGCCATTATTGGTGTGGATGTTTGGTCCAGCTTTGATAATGCACAGCCGCCTTAAGGAATTAAGTGTTTAATGCAGATGTCAGACAGACTTGTTTTGTCCTCATGTCAGTGTATTTCTACACAGTTGTGTGTGCTTGATAATCTGTGTCTTCTGTTGGGCTGCTTGCTCGTCTTTTGTAATCTGGATGAATGTCTAATGAAGAAAAGGAGGATTTAAAGCCTCTGAAATGACACATAATGGTTTGAGTCATTGTTAAAATGGATAATTCTTCCAAAAAGTCTTCATTTATTCACTCTTCTGTGCACACAAAAGATGATATTGTGAAAAATATTTTTTTTGTTCTGTAGAAGAAAGTCATGCAGGTTTGAAATTACATTAGAGTCGGTGTATGATGACAGAATTGGATGAACTGTCCCTTTAAAATTACACACTTTGTGGTCTTCCTGAGACATCAGTTAATTTAATAAAAGACCTCATGTAGTCATAATAACGAGTGACAAATAATACATTTATTTATATGGTGAGCTGGGCATGGCAAACAGCTACAGGAAGCAGTTCGGAGTCTAACCTAATAACAGGATAATGACAATAACGATCAGTAGCTCTTCAATAGGCCTCTTAACAGTATCGAAACATCTTTATCTGAAGAGATAACATTCAGTGCAGTCAACGCCCATGACACTGGGCATCAGCACAGATAGCGAGCGGGTGGACCGAGTGGGAAAGAGAAGGTATGTTGATGTGCTTCGATGCATGATTGAGTGTGTATCTTAATCTAATCGTTTATCATTTCCATGTGAGTCTGTGGGAAGTGTGTGTGCGTTAGCCAGTACAGCTGGCCACAGTATCTTTTTATGGTCTGCAGGAGACATGTGCCGACTCAAGGCAGAAAGCAACACGTTTTCATCTTGGAGTGAGACCCTGACTTGTTTGATAAAGGTGTGAGAGGGGAAAAAGGCATTTGTGTGCAAAAGCGAAGGGAAGTGATTTGTGTATGTGTGTGTGTGTGAGCGAGGGAGAGGAAGATGGATGGAAAGCGGTTGACAGAGTCTGTTTGAACCGAGAGCTGCTGTGGAGGATTACGGTCCCTCTGATCAGAACGAGGGAGGAAATAGAAAGAAGGAAATGGGAGAGAGAGCGAGGACAGGCAGATGTCAACATGTCTCTCAGATCCACTGGATTTGTCTGACCAGCGTTTGGTCTCAATCCATTGCTTGGAAATGCCACGATTCAGGGAGAGCTGTAGTTTTGATGAATTCTGTAAATAACGAAGTAAGTTTGATCCATGCAGATATCAAACATTAGTTCATGACAAGTGCAATAATTCAAATGACAGTGCACTAGTGCTAACGTCACTTTGACCTTGTGTTGTGCTGACTAACAAAAAAACTGTTTTGTTTGAAAGTGACTTTTGTGTGAAAAGTGCTTTATTAACTGGATAATTTTTTTGGGATGCATAATTTAGCTAATGTGACTGGAGCTTTTAATAATACAATGCGATTAATATTGTAAATAATCCAGTGCCATACATAAAATAAGTTAGATTTCTATCTATATAATATTGTTATTGTGAATTATTTTTGTCCATGATAAATGTATGCGTTGGCCCTTAAATTCCATATTATTTTAGTCAATTTTAATTGACACTGAAGCGTAAGTGAATTACACATTATTTGTGTAGAGTGACCTTTTTGTTGCTCTCTCTTTTGAGCATCCTGATGTCTCTTCAGATTTTGTTGGGTGGAGCTCCTTCGCCCTCTGGGAGGACTGTAGATAATTAAAAACCCTTATCTGTATGTGCTCGGTGTGTAAACATAACTCCTTTTCTTCCTAGCATCCTTCTGTCACCCTTTCCTTCAGACCCACATCAGGGATGAATCCCTCCATCTGTCCATAGAGGGATGAGGAGTGCAGTCTGTGCTAATGAAAATCTAACAGGAGGATGTGTGCGTAAGCGTCTGTGTGTATGCGCGATTTTGCCTGTGCGGGGGTCAAAGAGTATGAGATTTTATGACATGCCGTAATCAAAGTTGAATTGCACTGTTCTGAGATAATGCTCTTAGATCAGGGAGGATAAATTTGGGATTGTTCAGATGCCCTTGGCCCCCCACCCCCTCCCACACACATCTGATGAAATTCAAGGTCGAGTGTTTGCAAAGCCTGGAAAGGCTCCAGTCAAACACTCTGGTCTTAGGTGAATTCAGTTGCTTATTCTTTTCCCATTGGTTTTTTGGACCTATGTCAATTAATGCCACCAACTGGTCTCTGAGACCTTCACTTGACCTCATTTGATATTCCGATGGCCTGGAGTTTAGCTCGAAATTCAAAAAGTATCATGAAATAGAGAGTCTACCACTGCCAGTATCCACCCACCCAACTTGAAGCCAGGATTTAAGCAGCCTGGTGTCAACTCAGTTTGCCATACTGATGCCCAGTGTGGAGCGTATGGTGTTTGGCAATTGGTGCACATTTTAGCCAGAAGGCCATGCATGAGACAGTCTGGAAAAGGAAACATAGGCTTGTTACAGCAGATTCAATCTGAGATGTCAGAAGGTAGCATAATAATGAAAATGCACTTACTATTATGCTTAAGAAATCTTTTTTGACTGGATTTTGGAATTTAGATTGTTTTATTTTATGTAGCTCATAATGGACTGAAATCAATATATATGTGTCTTGCTTTTTTGTCTTTAGCACAGAGCTTTTTCCAGTTCTGTAGTCCAGTCTTTACAAAAAAGCCTTTGACTCACAATTACACATTTTCTTGTTATTGCTGTGTTACTCTGATTATTTGTGTTGGTTTTCTGGAATCACAAAAGAAACTGCATCAAGTGAGACTTCACTGTCGCAGTTGTATCCTAGAAAGACAAAGAATTGGAATGAGAAGCATGAATATCCAATTATTTATCAAGTGAACACACACACACACACACACTTAAACCCTAAATGTGCCGTTTCCTCACATTCCCAGAGATGCTGCTTGTGTGTGGTATTAAACATGAATTCATTAGCACTCTTTGATGTGGCTAATCAGCATGTGGTCTCCAGTCCATGTGTGTGTGTGTGTGTGTGTGTGTGTTGTTGCAAACAAAATGTTCAATGGAAGAACTGGTTTTCTATTGGCAACATGCTGGACTGTTGGAGTATCTCCGGTCTGGACGTCAACTCATGTTTCCTGTTCAAGATACTGGGAATGCTGTATCCAATCCAACTGGCAATCTCCTAAAGCAACCTATGGGAAGATGCTAGAATTATAAACCCCTGTTTTTGGATGACCTTGCAGATTAGCTGATCCTAAAGCCCAACACTAGATGCTTTTTTAAATATTTGACCACCATGGATTGGCATGGATACTTGCTATTAACATTCAACCATGCACCGAAAAGCCTCTAGCAAACCAAGCTGCTTATTATTTTACAATAGTTTGATACCTGCACATTAATATTTCAGAGAGTTGTTGGAGCCATAGCCTAATGTTAAACAAGCTACAGGTCCATTGAGCCATAGTATTCGTATGGGAGATATAGTTTTAAGTCCTCATCCCATTATTTCCTGTCTTCAACCCATATAGTTTGCTGTTGTTTCTCTACTTTGTCCTTGTAAAAAATAGTATTTAATTATAGAGCTTCTACATGCGATTGATTTATGGGACGGATGTTGTTAGTCTTTTGGTTGCTGTTTGAACGAGCCGAGGGGGTCATAATTTGTGTTTTGATTAAGCTTTACTAGACCACCATTTCCTCATGCATGGTTTTTACCTCGGCTCACATCTCCGTTTTCTTCCACTTTAAATGTAATCGCTAGTAAATGATACCTGCTGTAGTGTTTTGAAGTGGTTCTTTGCTAGACTTTTCTATCAGAGAACATTATCCCCCACTGCTCAGATTACACACACTACCATATTTCAAACCATTCTCTTCCATGCACATGAACACAGCTGCCACAGGACCATTCTCACACAGAATGGAAAGTGTACTGAGCTCTTTATTACACTCATATGTCTCTGAGTGGGCTAACGCTCCTTCTCCTAGTGTGTCTCTGCTTTCTGTTTCAATGACTAATCATTACTGTGGAGAACATATCCTTTACTCTGTATAACGTCTTAATGCCCACACTCTTAACCCGAATTAGTTGACTTCACTAGAAAATTGCGTGGAAGCCCATAGCACTAAACCATTTTAGTTTTTACACCGGGTGAAACTAAACCGGTTAAGTTGTATTAACATAGAACCTTAAGTTCATGCAGTAGACAAATCAGGTTTACATTAGTAGTCTTTACTCAAAATCATTAGTTCACTTCAATTATTAATATTTGGAGTGTAGGTTGTATAAAGTAACTATTTCAAGTTACAACTATTTCACACACAACTACAAAAAACACACAACATATATACAAGTTTTTGTAATTAGTAATGTCATTATGAATGTTTATGTATTTAGTATTGATTTAGTATGGGAAAAAAAACACAAATAAATTGAAAACACATTTCAATGGACCAAAGTTTTTTATTTGTATTATTATTTTTCACCAAAGAAATGGCAACACGACAATGCATAAAATTTGTCAGCCACAAGACAAGTAAAAATAAGCTTTGGAACAGCTTGTTAACAATTGTAATTTTGTAGAAGAAACATGAACACACAGTATTCAACAATATATGCTATATCCCTTGTGAATGCCTGGATATGCATTACAAACTGGGCATAAATTAAAACAGAGGCAAGTCTCTGTAACTTTAAACTTGGCTGCAGAGTTGTGAACACACACTAACTGAGCACTAACAGCACTAATATGCAGTGACAAAACACACTTTAATGTCTTGTACGGCAGAACACAAGCGGCTTCTCATGGAAGCTTCTCGCATTTCCTTACATTGTAAGATGGTTTTTCAAAGTTTGCAACCTGGGTTTTAGTTCACTGTGGCCCAACATGAAGTACCTGTTGGATAAACTGGAATGTGTTCTTCATAGATTTAGGGTAGTTGAGATACCTTACAGAAGTAAGTCCATACAGAATGCACATAGCTTTTGGCAAGTATTCAATATTGTCCAATGTCCATCACATAATCTCCTTCAATGATGATCTTCAATGAGGCTGGATTGAGACGGAGAGAAGATGAGAGCACATCACGTCATCATGCTCAATGAAGATGATTCCAATGTCATCAGTAATCGTCATCAGAGACCTAACAACATAAGAGCACAATCATGACATTTAGCATTATATAACCATAAATAATGTTAAGCAATATGTTACAACTGTTGGAGTTGATTAAAGGAATAGCCCACTCAAAAATTAAAATTCACAATGATTGTTTAAATTTTGGTAACATGGAGTTTTTTTTAATGGAGGGACAGAAACCTATGATGTTCCATTAAAAATATTTCATGCAAAAAATTTAATCTGCTGTTAATTTACACAACTTCAGGCCTTCCAAGGTGGAGCAGAGTTTTTCTTCAGTAGAATAATTCAATAGACTTTTAGCTGTAATTCATTTGGATCCTTGGTAATTCATTTAATGCAAGTCAATGGCTACCATCACTTGGATAAAAGTCAATAAATAAATAAAAACGTGCATATTTTTAACTATAAGAAATTACGATTTCCATTGATTTATATAAATTACCAAGGACCACAGTTTCAGCTAAAAATCTTCTATAAAGTTAAAATATTACTTTACAATTTTATTTTTGGGTGAACTATTCTTAAAATTCTATTTCAAAAAATAATTCTAAAGGGTTTGTAACAACATGGTGAGCAAATGTTGGATAAACTAACCCTGTGATCAAACAGATCACCCAAAGAGGTTAAAAGAGCTATTGTAATAAGTTAATGCTTTAGGCTTTATTCTCATAGGTTTTATAAAACACAGGAACTATCGATTAATGGTGAAATTGTTAGATTTATGTTAATGTCCTTTTAGATATTCGGAGAGAAAACGGAGGTTACTTACAAAGCATACTTTGTAGAAATCTGTAGGTTTGTCGCCAAGGACAAAAGGGATTCCTATGAGTACCAGAGATCTTGTATCAGTTGGCTCTTTAGTCTGTTGGGGAGTAAAATAATTCAGTGATGAATAAAATTAAAGAAATGATCATAAGAAAGCAGAACCAGTCAAGCACAATTTTGATTGTATTATATAACCAATATTGTAAACTTTTTCCATACATTTTCATTATTTAAGCTGTGAAAAACAATGCAATACAAGTCTATAATGGATATGGACCAACCTTGATTTGTTGTGAAAGTTGTCAACAGCTGCCCAATATTTCCTCTTAAGACTGAAATATCTCAATTAGATGACGACTATGTCAGTCAATGCTTTCATGCTTGAGATTCTTGCCCACAATCCTGTAGAACACCTAAAACATAGAAAAAAGTTTTACATTTCAAGACTAACTGTAACTTTTAGCATAAATGTTTAGCATATGCACAACACTTTAAGATCAACAACTCAGTTGCCGTTATTATAAATACTAATAGTTACTTATGATTATATATATTATATTATATTCATGCAAACGTGCTGGTATTAAACGACTGAAGCTAAGGGTAATGAAATGCTAACATTACAGCTAAACTGAACGTGCAGAAACACACTTACGGAACTTATCTTAACTGTGAAACAAAAGAAATACACATTTAAATATTAGTATTATAGCTGTGAACCGACAGGGAAAACCCATCGATCAGTACAAGACTACTTAGCTTTAACTACAGTAATGCTGTCATCGGACCGGTCTTTTGGATAATACATTTTCCTAGAAAGATAAAGAGAAAGAAGCTAATTTAAACACTCACTGTTTCGTGATGCTTTCCAAATACATTGCGTACATCAACCGACTAGGATATCTTCAAACATCACGCGCTCACGCAGACATGTTCGAATTGGGCTCCTCCCCCTTCCAAAAACTTAACACAGCAAGCTATCTCTAGTTAACATTATCATTGCATTCAATATTTCGACTGAATTAAAACAAATAATTATATTTAGTAATGGCGCCATATTGGCAGTGATTTTCACATCTGCTGTGAACCTCCGCAGTTAAGTGCAGGCCTAGTGTACCACTACTAGCTTTCTCTGCAACTAAAAATACAACTTTTATATACCCTACTCTGTATGCATTCATATTCAGACCTTTAGCATTTGTACTGCTCAACACTACCACTACAGAGTCAAAATGTGCTTATTTTACTTAAGTATAATAAGCGAACTCTGTTGTTTTTTGTCCCTTGTCTTTTGTGGAGCCATTAGCGATTCCATCTAATTGGCCCTGTGGTCCCACCACTACTCAGACATTGCAGGCATGACTGTGAGCTCTGCCTCTCCTTTAGCTGTGTCAGCAGGTGAACTGCGCAATCTGGAAAGATAGAAGAAAATCGGCAAAGCATGCAAATCGCACACTGAGGGGAAAATCAATTAGAGGGCCAGAGGTCCGGCTGTGAGGTGGGGCACAGACAGAGAAATTGTGCCCATCCTAGCTGTTAACTCCTGGGGAAAATGCATTATCCCATTGAGAATGGCATCCATTCATGCCAACTGTGCGAGCTCCCAGAGTGCCCTTTTTTCACCTCTCTTTCTCTTTCTAATTACTTGTGTGCTTTTAAAATGGTAGGAAAACTGTCATGTGGCTTTAATAATTTGTCTTCCTTTCTCCTTCTCTGATAATCTTTTGTAGAGGATACAGTGAATTTTGGTATCCAGTTTCATTGCTGTCAAAGCTAATGCTTGAATGCTAACATTCTTCTGTTCTTTCTCTCTGTTCAGGTACAAAATGTCCCCAACTTCAGGAGAAGCCTGAATACCTATACAGAGCAGAGGTACCAAGTAGTGGACAGAGACACTTTTCCCGTTAGGCAACAGGACAATGGCTTCCCACAACAGAATATGGAACTTTTTCACTTTTTCTTGCTGCATTATTGTCCTGCTGGTCCCCCTCATGGCTACGAGACCACAACAGCCTTCAGCGGCATCCAGAGTACACGGGAAATACAGCACATTCCGGATGGAATACCCTGAATGGACCTTTAACCATCTTGCGGTGGACTACAGAAATGGGAATGTGTACCTTGGGGCAGTGAACCGCATCTACAAACTCTCACCTGAGTTGGACGTACAGGTGTCACATCAGACCGGTCCAGATGAGGATAACCGGAACTGCTACCCGCCCCGTATTGTGCAGCCTTGTAGCGAACCACTCACGTTGACCAACAATGTCAACAAGATGCTGCTCATGGACTACCGTGAGAACCGGCTGCTGGCCTGCGGCAGCCTGTACCAGGGTATTTGCAAACTCCTCCGCCTGGATGATCTCTTTAAGCTTGGAGAGCCCTTCCATAAAAAAGAGCACTACCTCTCTGGCGTCAACGAGAGTGGCGCCGTTTTTGGGGTCATTGTGTCTTACGGTGACGTCTCGTCTGATAAGCTGTTCGTGGCCACAGCTGTCGACGGAAGACCGGAGTACTTCCCGACGATATCCAGTCGTAAGCTCACCCGTAACTCTGAGGAGGATGGGATGTTCGCCTACGTCTTCCATGATGAATTTGTTGCCTCCATGATTAAAATCCCATCGGATACATTCACGGTGGTACCAGACTTTGACATCTATTACATATATGGGTTTAGCAGTGGAAATTTTGTGTATTTTCTTACATTGCAACCCGAAATGGGAGGAGGCCCAACAACTGGGTCGTCCTCGGCCGGGCGTGAACAGGTGTACACTTCCAAACTGGTGCGACTCTGCAAGGACGACACTGCGTTTAACTCGTACGTCGAGGTTCCTCTCGGTTGCATTAAGGGTGGGATTGAGTATCGCCTCCTGCTGGCGGCCTACCTGTCCAAGGCAGGTACCATCCTGGCACGTTCGCTGGGCATAGGACCTGATGATGACATCCTTTATACCGTGTTCTCCAAAGGACAGAAAAGGAGGCCCAAGGAGTCATCTCAGGAGTCAGCTCTATGCGTGTTCACTCTGAAAGAAATTAACGAAAGAATTAAGGACCGGCTGCAGTCGTGCTATAAAGGAGAGGGAACCCTGGATCTCGCTTGGCTCAAAGTGAAAGACATCTCGTGCAGTAGTGCGGTGAGTACATTCAGCACACCCCTGCTTACCTGCCATTAGTGGAACAATTCTACTTGTGACAGTTACTATAGTAACACTCTGACTCACAATGGTTGATGTGAACTCTGCTATTACATTCAGGGCTAGTCATCAAATTGTATACAAATTGAAGTTTTTGAAACGAGACCATTAACATTTTTACCAGAGCGTAGAGCTAATTTTGGTCTGATAAAGGCGCATGTATGAGGTAGTGCCAACTAGCAATACAATACCACTTTTGATCAATTACCACTGGCTGTGCTTATAAAAAGTCTTTTGATAACACAGGACAACTAGGGCCCTATGAAATCCATTTTATTTTTTCCCAATTAGCATTTAATTTTTTTCTAAATTAGTTTTTGTATTATTATTATTGTATTAATAAAAAAGCATGTTTAATTAATTAAAATCATGAAACTTATACAATTTAACATTAACTTATTAAAAGTATAACAAAAATTAAGTTTAGGGCCGTATGAAATTTTTTATTTTTTTCTCACCTTATGTTTTATTGTTACCAAATTCTTTGTTTTAGCATATCTAATTATTTGAATGCATACATTTTTTTTTATTTATTCTTACAGTAGCCTTATTAAATGTTTTTTCCCCCTCAGAAATTCTGTGTTGTGTATATACATTTTACTGGTTATCAGATGAAGGCATAACACATTGATTTAATTTATATTTAAATTAATGAAAATTAATGCAAATAAAGAGAATTTACTATTAAAATATTTTGTGATTATTCCTTTAAAAAATTAAGTTTTATTATTTTTCAACCGTAGTAGTAAGTAGTATTAGTAGTACGTACATTATACTAAATAATAGTAATAAAGCCTATTTCTTGCACAATGTCTTTAATAAGTTAAACCAAACTTTTATTTTGACGGGTTGCCATGAATACCTTTAAAGTTCTGTGTGTCTATATGATGTTAGTTTTGCTCAAATTAAATGGTAAAATGCTTGTGAAGTGACTCTCAGAACAGTTCTGGAGATGTTGTTCATATATTTATGTAATGACCTACTTTTGAATAATTCATCCAAACTTTGACATTCCGCGTTAAACTGTAAATTCCATTTTTATGACTGGATTCCGCGATTCCGTCCACGTTTTCGAAATAAAGTGACATTTTTAATGATTCCCCGGCAACATAATTGTTAATATTTTGGTTACTTACTTACCTGTTCCAATTAAAATTAATAATTTGGTCCAGAAATTCCCTCAAAATAAGGTCAAAATGTCTGTCACATGTTTACAATGTCTCCTTTAGGCAATGATACTCGGTGGGGATTCAGTTTTTCTAGAGCTTTTGATAAAACAGCCTAGCTGTAGAAATGTGAAAGTGTCTTACTCAAAGAATCAAACTGTTATTATAATAACACTTTATTGAATTCCAGCCAGGGAATTAATTAATTATTACCACACATTTACCGCTCAGCACCAGACCCAACAAATTATTTTTCCTTTCAGAAACATCAGTGCTGGTTGAATAGAGTCAGGTCAAACTCTGCAGCAATAGAATGAGCTATTGAGGCATTTACAAGAAAGATCCCATTGTTTTAGCAATCCTTTTGGAGTGCCTTGGAGTAGCATGTAAATACCATGGTATATGTCATCATATGATTTTACCATTACTGTTCCATAATACTGCCAATGCGCCTTTCTTAAGGTGGTAATATGAGGGTTTCTGCGTAAAGGGTGTGATTTTTGTCAAGTTTCTCCTGATGTGGAGAGGATGTGTGTGAACTGAGGTGGAAGTGAAACTGACACACACACTTACAGGCACTCACACACAAGAATAAATGTGAAGCAGACTGTGAGAGAGTGCTGTCGTGATGAGTATACGGCTAGAGAGGGAGGAAGGAAAGGAGTTATGTTGAGGAATGGTGCCATTTTTGCGTGCGCTGCAGTATGGCCACTGCAGCATAAATTAAAGAGCGAACGTCACAGTGAGGAGAGAGAGATGGATGGCCTGCGTCTCCTCCTCCGGTAACTATGGCTACTAGCTCCTCATTTAAAAGCCAGGCATGTGTTTGATTGGGGAAGACAAAAAACAAGTGAGCTCAAACACATTATATCTGAGACCGATAAATGCTCTGTTACTGTTTAAATTATCTTCTCCGAGAGCTGTAAGATCTCACACACAAATATAAACACGGAAATATGCAAACGCATGATTACACAGGCTTATTAAAGACAACATGAAATTAACATTTCCTCTATTTACTCTAATAAATGCTTCTGGTCTTAAGCATGATTCATCAGAGCTTTATGATTCTTGATTCATGTGATTCTGAAGAACACCGTATTTCATACAGATTGGGAATGCACTATATATATATATATATACACATTTAAATACCGTATATTGTTTTAAATGCAGCTATATCAATAATTTTTATCAATATCTATTTATTTGTTAAAATCTTTATGAAATCAAAAAAAGTAAACTTATACTGTGATGCCCAAATTAACTTGTAGAGTTAATTATTTTTTTATTGTTTATTCATTTATTTTGACTAAATGGATAATATTAATATTGACTATTTAAAAAGGCAATGTTAAATGTCATGGCAGATAAATAATATTAATGTTAATGTTTATATTTATATAAATATATTTATTTATAATAGTTTTTAATATTTATGAAGTTATATATTTATAATATGTAATAGCTATAATATTTATGCTTAAAATATTATGACTTTCTCTACATAATAAGCTGTCATGTGTACAGATTTAACTAAGACTATGGGTGGGGAGAAAGATAACCCTAACTAATTATATTGTAAACTATTATAACGGTGCCCACTTTTTAGGGTAAAATTACATCCCAGTGGATAAAACATTATGGAAGTTGAATGCACTGTGAATGCTGTTTCAAGATGTCTTTCACAGTGAGCAGACTACATTAGGTATAAAGCAGCTTCCAAACAACCACAGGCAGAAGAAACATGGGCACGACTGTGCTGACTCACCTATGAATAAAAGCACACGTTCATAGACAGATGCATTCAGACACTCATGTGTCTCAGAAAAACACCCACAAACACACATATATTCGAAAGCGTCCCAGGGCAAAAAAGAATGACATATCTTTCAGGTGGTTCTGCGACTGAAGTTAAACGCTCTTGGGCTGTGGTATTCCTGAGTCTGCACTCAATGGGAGCACGTTGACAAGATAAAAGTGGGGAATGACAGGAGTGAAAAAACGGCACATGAACCTGCTATCTTAGTGGGGGTGATGGATGTTTCGCTAATATCACTCGGATGATTTTACAAGAATTGCAGTTGTTGGTCTCGGATGGGTTTGTGTTTTCAATAATGCATGAAAAACTCACTGCTGCCGAGTTGGAATATTGCTGGAATATTGCACATCATCATTTACCAAACATATACAATCTTCTCGGCACAAACCAAGAAGCAAGAAAGAAAGAAAAAAGAGGGGAAAAAACCCGGTAGCTTTTTGACTTTCCTGATATGAAAGTCTAATTAAGTAAGCAGAGAAGCGCAGTGAGATCAAGCAAGCCCCTCTTCATGAATGTGAAGATAACATTCTCTCAATATTCAGCCCTCTGCAAACATTACATCAACATGACATGATAGTAATGCAGGTTCGCCGAAGATATGAAAGTGATGTATATCTTAATATCCTCTCTGTGCCCTCTGCAAACGATAAGGATATTATGCTGTGAAAAATCATAGCATAATGTAAGCCTGGCTCATATGAGATATATCTCTAGTTCTGTCCAAAATTCAGGTCTTTACTAGCAGTCATCGTGATGCATCATGCGCAGACAGATGACATGGATGAATAGCTTTTTTATTATTTTAGATGTATATCAAACATAATATAAAAAAATATATGAACTATGATCTAATCTTGCTGAGACCCAACAGTGAGAATATTTGGCATGAATTCCAATTGCTGCTTTAACCTGTTAGCTAGTACCCCCCATTTTGGGTGTTCAGTGCAGTGTTTATGTATTAAATATTTAATATAATATAAATATATACGTTAATACATGTAAATATTTTTTAAATATATACCATGTGTGTGTGTGTAGTTATATATGCATAATAAATATACACAGTACACACTCATGTTTTGTAAACTTATATTTGGGATGCGATTAATCGTTTGACGGCACTACAAAACTGTTTTCTTTTTTTTAACAATAATGTGCTAGAGGGCATCTGTGGCTGTTGCGATGTGTCTCACTGTGTTTTGCTCCATGTGCCACATTTAGGATGGCGTGCCAAGTTCAACTTGGTAAAACTCATCCTGAGACACGTGTGTACTGTTGCATTGCGTCTGTCTTTTAAACTTCCGCGAGCAGCTTTTCCGGTCGTTTTTGGATTTTGGCTAATGTCACATTACCATAGTTTTACTGTATAAATAACAAGTAACTATGGTTACCATGGTAAATTCAGAAGTGTATTTGCAGAGGCAGCAGCAGTACTCTGTGTTGACTCTTTCAAGCTCCCATGGTGTGTTTTTTCCCCAATTAATGAACAGATGAGCAGCCCTACTGCTCGTTAGGGCAGTCAGACTGCATGAAGGGGCACCGTTAATGTCAAACATGACGTGCACACACACACACTCACAAAAGAAAGGGTGTGCATTTCACTACGTGAGACAGACTAGCCATCTTCATCAGTTCATTAAAACAGACTTAGGCTAAATCTTTCTAGATGGCGGTAATGAAGTCATCTCTCACACACTTACACAGAGGCGTGGCGAGTCACACACAATGGTCATGCTGTCACCCTCATTAAGAAGAGATTGTGTCTCTTTGAAATATGCACCACTACATTTGACATGAGCTCTTAATTATGTCCCATGCATTTTTTTCCTACTACAGTTAATTATGTTCAAAAAACAAATATTTATTAGTAATAAATATTATCCCCACTCTCCCCCCACAGTCAACAAACGTATTATTTGCCCAATGTAGATATGCGTTCATGAGATTTGAAGTCAGGCCCATGTTCTCTTAATCCCAAGTCCAGGGTTCGATAAGTCATGCTCACAGCTTTACTCCCACAGGGTTACAACTGGCAGCTGTGTGCTGCTATTTAAAGATCAGACACACCGAAGGGGAATCCAAATGCAGAGGCAGAGATCTGAAGCTCGCTCAAGACTACTGTAGCTTTGGTTGTGCCGAACATCTCTCAGACTTCCCAAGTGCCTTTGGGCCCAGACAGATGAGTGTTCAAACCTGAACAACAAAAGGCATTCTCATGTTTGTATTTATATTTTTGCTTTTAAAGCGTATGGGTTTGATTTGTGATTGACTGGAATATTGCTGCC
Source organism: Ptychobarbus kaznakovi (assembly GCA_027422405.1). Lineage (NCBI taxonomy): Eukaryota > Metazoa > Chordata > Actinopteri > Cypriniformes > Cyprinidae > Ptychobarbus > Ptychobarbus kaznakovi. The sequence goes on from CM049795.1 coordinate 36,051,781, forward strand.
TGCCGTGGTTTTTATTTCAAACAAAAACAAGTTGATTGTATTGTTCTGTCTTTGCAAGGCCAAATATTTGAATGTTTATTTACAGACTTTTATATCCATTGTGTCTCGTGTCCCATTTTGCTTCGGGTGTGTCTTCGTTAATACTATTCCTGCTAATACTGAGATTTTAAATCTCTTGTCACTTACAAATCCTAGTAAGGGAGAAGATAATGTTGAAGTGCTTGTGATGATACAAATGTGCATGGCACATAATGAATGCATCAGTGTGGAAGTCTTGGTGTCTATAGATCATTCTTTGTTGGCATCTGACCTATAAAAAATAATCTGCCAGCGCCCCATGTTCCCTATGTCAGCAGAAAGAAATGGTGTAAAAATGAGTCTGGCACAGTAAATTCACCCTTCTCGTCTCCTGGAGTGATGTATTCAAGCAAACAAGGGCAGCACACACTAATAGGTTTTTTTTTTGTGGTTAATTTATGCATTTTTCTCAACCACAGTCTCGCTTATAGAACCATTGCGGTCCGAGAGATAAGAACATTTTAAATTAAGATTGGTCTCATTATTATTCATAATCATCTCAATTATAAGTCATTAAAATCAGGTTATAGGCTTTCCCCCTACAGCTGTCAGTCTCTCTGCATGCTCATTAAATATTATTGCCAAATAATTAGCGCTTTTCACCATCCTAGACAGATCCTTTCACCATCCTAGTTTTTTTAGACCTCATTCTATCGACGTGGCTGTCAGTTCTCGTTAGTTTCCAACTGCTAGTCGTACTTTTTCCCCCATGAAAGGTGCACTTTGTAATTACTGTGCTGCGTTGATCTGGCAGTCATGTTGGACTTATACTGCATGCAGCGTTACACAAAAGCAAATGTTTTCAGATAATGCTGCTATTTTAAACGTGTGCTATTCACAATTAGGGCATTTGGGCGAAACATTTTTCCATGGAGATTTTGCAATGGGTTTAAATTTCAAGCAAATTCACTCAGTTAAAGTGACTTCAGTGTGAGCAGTGCTTTATTTTTTTGTGTGAAATGTAGGTTAAATTAAGTGCACCTCTGAATTGGACAACATGCTAGCTTATCAGTCTGAAATGCTGTAGTCCCCCTGAGATCTCTTGATTTTTCATTAACATGGATCCAGTTCGTCGCCAAGTTTTCTCTTTGGTGACGCTTTCTGGGAGAACCACTTTATGGGACGGTGTGACATGGTTTTAATCAGTCGCTTGCACTGTGCGCAGTGCATTTCCATTCATTAAAGTCGATCTCCAGGTTTATTGGCCTCAGTAATTACATCTCCCATCGTAACTACTGCAGCAAAGGTCATAATCCATCATAAGATCGTTATCTCCTAATCAGACTAAACTCACTTTACATGTAGATGTGAAAAGGTTATGCGCTCCAGAACTTGTTGGATGTTTCTTGAGCAGTACGCCAATTTTGCCGCCTTTTCTTCATTCGGTGGAGCCATCATAAACCTTATGTTGTTCTACGCATGCATGTACATGCATGTTGACATATGGGAATGTGTATTCAAGCACAGCTACAAACACTTTCAAGCGGCGAGCTGCATTGGCGTTGTGTTGCTTCTGACAGTTGAGATCTCGGAAAACACAATGTGCAGTATAACCTGCCTTCAGTATTTCATACATGCATGAATTTTTCATATCCATCCAGCACACAGCCTCAAACAATGGCTTAAGAACACTCAAATGCAAACACAACCTCTTTCTTCATAAGTGCTGACATTTCACATCCCAGGGGTTTCATTGATCCACAAAGAATGATGTATGCGGTGACATCATTGCCATCTGTTGAATGCGTTTTTGTCACTGAGCTTTACTCAACCAAATTACAGAAATTACTCTTCTGATTGGTCTCCTGAGCTTTGCATAAATGTTGTAATCGCAGAAATCTGACAGTTTCCATTTACTTCTGGTAGGTATTGCAGATTACTTTTTTTTAGTCTATGTTTAAAGAAGCTCGAGGAGGTGTAGAGCAGACGTTAAAAGGCTTCACAACTCATCTGCTTTTTAGATACCATAACAGATCTGTGAAAATCCTGTCCTGTGGCTGCATTTAGATGTTGAACTCTACTGTACATCTTTACGCCAGTGATGTGCCATAAGATGGGATTTCAGGGTTTGATTTTTGTATCTTTAACTCTCATTTTGATATCTTTTGACAATTTATTTGAAGCTCGAAGATTCAGTTGGAAGTAGTGATATTGCTCAGAAAAAGCCAATGTTGGATCAAATAATGCTAGGAAAGTGCTTTCAAATGGAGGTATTTGCTATGGAAGCCGAAGCTTGCCGAATCTCTTTCTTACCGAAAGGGTTCACAGTCATTATGTCATTAAATGTCATTACGTGCAGATAGTTGTGCGATATTCATCACTCACATCTTTTCATTCTCTCTTAGCTGAGTTCTCTAGTAAAGTCAGCACTGGGTAGAGGCCACAGCAGGATGGAAACGGAGATGATGAGGCCTTTAATACAAAAGAGCGGTGTGAAAGACAAGTGTGAGAGAAAGGGAGGTACAGAAGGATGGAGTGTAGGGATGGGGGATAATGCTGAATATAGTTTTCAATATTATTCAAGATCTCTCAATAAATAAAAAAATACCCATTGCTATCTGGTCATGCCTCCCTACTTGTCAAGTTAAAAACAGTCCAAGTTTAAATTGTCTTGACACTCTAGCTCCATTCGCTTGATCTCTGTCAGGATCAGGGTTGAGCAACTCTGGCCCTCAAGATCCACTGTCCTGCAGAACTTAACTCTAACTCTAAGAAACAAAACACCTGAACAAGTTAATCATGGTCTTCAGGTTTACTAAAAAGGTACAAGCAGGTGAGCTAAACTCACTAACTAAAATAAAAAAGTAGACCTTCAGGGCCAGAGATACCAACCCCTGGTTTTCATGTTGGGTCAGGTGAACCCAAAATCAGCCTAATTGTAAAACATTCAAGTAGTTATTCAGGCAACCCACCAATCAGTTTAACTTGAAAAATTGTGATTTTGTGCATCCATAATAGAGTGCCATTATGCTGTTCTCCCGAAAGGTTCATCTCTGTGAAGAGCCAGTGTGATTGTCTATCAATCGTTCAACCCTGATAGAAACCATTAAGACCGAGCAAGTGGAGAATGCACCTAATCAAACGCATAACGGACACAAAAACAACCTCTTAAATGCCACAGGATTGTGCGAGCACAAGGATTGCCGTTTTCCGAGCTGATTGAGTGTTGATATAATTACATCGAACACGGAGCTGAGATTTGTGGGAAATAATGTCTTTGTTGCTAACAACAATCCCTGCGTGAGATATTACTAGAGCATGAAAAGGAAAGACTCTGAAAGGGTAATTATATGACTGTGCAGAATTAGCTCTTGAAGAGCCGATTCATCATCTGAATGATGTACACTCGCAGCACTGATCAGGGTTTATTTGCATAAACTGTGCATTTTGATCAAACTGCGATCTATTAATAGCGCATTAAAATGTTTTGCGCCCTCTCAGCTAACAGAGAGGAATACAAAAGGCATTTTGAACTAAAAAGTGTGTAGTTCGTGCCATAGACCTACAACCAGGGTTCCTTTTACTTCTGCCAGATGCTCAAGGTTAGTCCCCTATGTGCTCCGATTGGACAAAAAGACTTTTAGAAAAAAGCTTTTATTTAAAAAAAAAAAGCTTGGATTTCACTTGTTGTCTTACTATCCAGGGACACAGAGACGCCGGCGCTAGAAAAGAGAGCTGCCTTTGTGTTGCAGGACGTAGCCAGGCAGCGAGCGGTCCGAATGACCTGATTCTGCTTCCCCATTCTCTGGAACCAGTTCAAATGAAAAAACGGCCGATCCAGAAGCTTTTAGTTGCGCTCGTCAAACCATCCCCCCCCCCTTTACACCTTCAGATGCGCAGCGTGAAATTGCCAATAATGCAGCAGCTTGTTCGTGCGCTCCGTGCTGAGAGTGAGCGAGGCAGCCGTAGACGAAAAGAAAGCATAAAAGGCGGAGAAACTGAGTGCATGAGGAAGTAGAGGAGGGTGGCAGGCAGGGCGCCCCCTCTCGCGCATGGGTTGTTGAGAGATGTTATTTACATCGGGATGGGGAGAGAGAGGAAATGTCATGTTTATGTGGCTAGGCAATGAAAACGTGTCTGCTTCCTGAAAGGTTGACAGACAGGAAGCCTATTTCATTAGAGTGCAGCACATAGGGTCTGATTGGCATGTTGTTCACCTTGCCAGAAATATCGTGGCATATGCCAATGAGAAGACATGGAGACACATGCTCCATTCCCCCCAAGTCTGTGTCACAGGCATATGCGCCCTGCCACGCAAAGGCCTGGGCTTTCTGATCAAATATCCGCAATGCCAAAAGGCATTAGTCTGTGTCAAAGCTATGACTGTCATTGTGTTTATTCTTAGTGCAGTTTTCTTAACCTCAGAGGTGGCAAGTCTTTGTAGCTGATGCTACCACTCTGCTGCGTTGGGCCTTTACACATTTTGACCCATGTAAGCAGGATGAAGGGTGCTGGAGGCCGGGATTGCGGTCGAGTTTTATTTTTATTTGCGTGTGTAAGCAGGTGCGCACGTAGAAGCAGGTTGCTGCTGCCTCAACACCCCGGGATGATTCATGGGCCCTTATATGGACAGAAGACATCTGCAGAAAGACTAACACTGCAGAAAACATATCTTTCATGTAGCTTCGGCTTTCTAACAAGAGCCGTGTGCTAGAAATGAGCACCATTAGTCTGGGCTGGCATTGGCGAGCAAAGCAACACGCAGGCTTTGGCTGACAGCAGAACATTTCTAAAGGTCAGACATCTGCGGATAGAGAAAGGGGAAAAACATATACGATGTTGAACATTTCCCTGTTCTCTCTCCCTCTCTTCTCTCTCCTTCATTTCTCTATTTAGTTTTCATTCCGGCTTGTATTGAGTGAACTGAGAATTGAGTGCGGTGTTCGCTATCGATTCGGCCGATCACTCATAAACCGCCATTTTAGAGAGACAGCCCCTGTCTTTCATTTGCTTAATGAAGGGTCTTGTATCTCCTGATCGCTGACAAATAGACATTTGCTATATTGCAAGTAAAGACCCATCCGGTCACTTGATTGATCACGTCGCTCCGAGGTTGGTCCGATTTGCTTCTCCGGTACGGATTTGTCCCTTGGCCTGCAATGGATTTTCAAACAGCATTAGCTGAGAGTCATTGTTAAGATAAATGCCACTTCAGAAATAATTGACCTCTCGTCAAGGGAGTATGTACATTATATCAGTCCATACACAAAGAGTCTGTGAGTGATAATGTACATCACTGGGCATCACTCAGGATTGCCCTTCGCCTACTTGATCACTCGGGACTGTGCTGTGGGTTGGTGCCTGGGGGCAGAGCACAGCTCAAGCTGTCTCATATTTCATGATCCAATTGAGAGTATATGCCATTAAAAACTTAAATATTAATGCTAATAAAGCAGTTTGAGACACCTGTTAGGCTGCTTAATGATGGACAATTATGGGTCTTGCTTTCAGAGTGAAATTAGACCTTTTAAAGTGCCTTACATCATCATATAGGTTAAACTACTATAGATGATACACAAACAGTGGAGGTTTTTATAGATGCATACATACATTAGGTTTACATGAGATATTGAAATATTCATTTTTTTGATGCTGTGGCTGATCAGTTTTTCTGAAGTTTTACCAAATAAAAGAACATAATTTAAGGGTTTGTGGTGTTGCATTATGCATTATATCTGTGTAAGGTCTATTTTTTTCTAATTTTGCCCTAATTTTGCATGTGTTTACAGAAAATGTTGCTGATTTTTCTTTTAGGACCAAGTTAATCAATTTTGATAGATACTGGGATTTTTTTTCTTTAGAATAACGAGTAATTGTTCACATTTTAGTGAACAATTAGAAGGAATGTGTGTTCAAGAAAATATATATATATTTTTATTTTGTTCTGAAAGATAAAGATTTTAAAGGAATCAATTTGCATAATACAAAGAAATCAGTTTAAATGAACATTCAAACTTTTTTTTCTGAGCAGGCCTTATCAGAGCCTGAGGAGACACTCATGAATGAATTAAAGGCCATGAGCGTATCATATTTGGCAGCGCTTGAGAAGTGTTATGGTTTCATGCCCTCAATGAGTCAAAGCCCTGGGCATCATTAATCATGCTTTCGATTTGTTTGACATTTTATCCTGAGGTCTGTGCAGCTGTTTCAATGGATGCCGTTGTTTGCAAAGCCCTCGCAGCAGACTGAAATATGGAAGCATTACCAAATTATTATTTCTATATCAGAAGCTGTAAATCACTCCATTCTGGCTGACACTGGCAACTTTCCCAGCCATATGTTACATGTCACACAGCATCACCTGAAATGCCATATTTAAAATATGTTTTTAAAGATGCTTTTCCACCTGAAATGATAAATGCACTTGGTCTTATATCAGATAAACCTCACAACCCCATTTTAGATCTGACTGGCTGAATTGTTGCTAGGTAGTGACAATGATGTATCTGCTGTGAAGCTGCCTTGCAAATGGCCCAGTAAACATGTATGTTGCATCATAAACTAGTCAAAGGAAAACAGAAATGGCTTTGTCTGCAACATTTGTAGCAATTTCCATGTAGTTGCTAATGTTCATCACATTTCTCTACTAAACCAGAACTGACTCAACTAGCCACTATACAACCAGTTAAGTTGACTAGTCTCATGCAGATCTACTCTAAATAGATGAATTAAACATTATTTATCCTTCTCCTTTCTAGCTTCTCACCATCGATGACAACTTCTGTGGTCTGGATATGAACGCCCCACTCGGCGTCTCAGAGATGGTTCGTGGAATTCCACTGTTCTCCGAATCCAATGACAAAATGACATCGGTTATCGCCTACGTGTACAAGAACCACTCTCTGGCCTTTGTGGGGACCAAAGGCGGTCGTCTGAAAAAGGTAGGACTCGTGTTTCTTTTGCAGGAGAGTGAGAAACCACGAAGTTGGCTGATCCAAGTATTGTGTGCTTCTAAAAAGCCTCAGAGGTCTAGCAAGTCTTGTTTAGTAATTGCTGACATAAGCCATTTTATGACACATGAGAAGATCAAAGCGTGGTCCACTATATCCTGCTCTTTAAAAGAACGTTAGATCCAGCAAGTTTTGCAACCGCGGTCATGCTCGGCAGTCTTCTGCCGTTGTGTTTGACGCATGTAGAGAGGGCCATGGGAATCCCTGCACAAGCAGAGGCTGTCGGGGGTAATTGGATGATGCGGTGCAGGGGCTTTCGGCCCGGTACCCTCTTCTCTGACTGTGCCTCAGAGGAGCCGTGTCGGAGACAAATCCAAGGGCCAGCCAGACACTGCACAGAGCAGAAAATAACATTAAAATAGAGCGAAAGAGCACGACAGCAAGGGAGGGAAAGACAGACATAGAGAGAGAGAGAGAATGAGAGTATCATTTTTCTCTTTCTCAAGTGCTAAACCTCCAGGGTGTTGACGTTACAGACGGGCAAATCTTTGCCAAAAGGCAGGATTCCAATTTGACGCATTCTTGTTATTGTGGTGGTGTGTTTTGTAGTTGGATCTGGCTGTGGATGAAAATCTGTGGCATAACAGACTAGTCCTTCCCCAAAAAATTTCAACCCTGAAGAAGGAAAGAGGGGAGCCATTTTGGAGATTTAAACGCTTTTCTGGAACTTTGCAGCCTGTTCACACCAAGAAAGATAATTATAGCCTTAACTAAATTAGTGCCCACACAATGCATGATAATATTGTGTTTTATTATGAGTGCATGTACACTACCAGTCAAAAAGTTTTTGAACAGTAAGGTTTTTAAAGATGTCTCTTCTGCTCAAGCCTTCATTTATTTAATTTAAAGTACTATATGTATTAATACTATTACTATGTTATGTATTATGTATTATTAATACTATAATATGTCAACATATTATTATGTTGAAAACAGCTAAGTAGAATTTGTTTGTTTCTTTGATGATAGTTCAGAAGAACACCATTTATCTGAAATAAAAATTTCTTGTAACAGTATAAATGTCTTTTATCAATGGTAAATGATGATCTTTTGATCTTTCTATTCAAATAATCCTGACAAAATGTACTCCACTGTTTTAAATATTGATAATAATAATAAAATGTTTCTTGAACAGCAAATCAGCGTATTAGAATGATTTCTGAAGGATCATGTGACACTGTAGACTGGAGGGAATAATGCTGAAAATGTAGCTTTGATCGCAGAAATAAATTACATGTTAAAATATATTAAAATAGAAAGCAGTTATTTTAAATGGTAAAATATTTCACAATATTACTGATTTTGCTGTATTTTAGACCAATTAAATGTAGGCTTGGTGAGCAGAAGAGAACTTTAGAAAAATACATGAAAAAATCATACTTTTCAAAAACTTTTGACCGGTAGTGTGTACTCTGTTTTCATAGAGTTAGGGTGATTATTAAAACTTTATAGTTATTTTAATAGTTATCTTCCTTGGTGTGAATGGGCCTTTAGCCACTTAATTAGACATGCTTCTTTTTCAAACACCATCCAGAAATATACTTTTGAGACCAATGTAATTGGAGATGGAACTCAGTGATGCCTTTTAGGTAATAAGGATGTTTTCTGAGGGCCATTCCAATAAAAAATCCATGTCTTGTTAGAGACTATAATTGGCGAAATGACACAGACACCAAATTGCAGATACGAACAAAACTGTGCAGCCAAACAAATCTCCAGGGAACAGACAGAAGACAACACAGTGACGTTCTCTTTCAGGCAGACAGACAAACATAGCCATGCACACACACACAGAAACCTTTTAGTTGCCATTTCTGTGATTGCAGATCTCTGCGGGAAAACAGCAGATGATGCCACTGTTGCCTTTTAGACAAAACAAGAAAATAGTCAGCACTGGCAGTCATTAATCAATGAAAAATTGTTTATTACCGTCCCTGATTTATAGGCTACCAGCACGTCACACTCAGTAAATTGTTTACTAGCTGAAGACGAGCTCATCATGAAAGTAAATATTATCTGGAGCAACTCTGATCGTTTATGAGATAGATGTACGGGAACTTGGAGGAAAAAAGAGACTCCATAAAATCAGAATTAGAGTTTTGTGGCTTTTGATGCATGTTGGTTAGTTTTGGCATTTACTTGCTAATGAACTCTAAAATGTTGACTAAAACCATTAAGCAATTTATAAATTTACAGTTTTTTTTTATTCTGGGAAATTGGAGCAATAAGGGAAATCACTCATCCTTCACGGGATTTTTGTCCAGTCTCTAAAATGAGAATATTTCTACTAAAACCACCTGTAACTGACTAGCAAGTTGTAAATTAAGCTTATTGGCTATAGAAAAAGAAATCTCCCTTCCCAAATTTAGTTTTAATTGGAAATACATAAGCAAATGCTTAGAAAAGGAAAACTGCTCATCAGGCGACTTTATTTGGGTCTTTAAGCGGCTTGTTTCAACAGTACAGCTGAATGGAAAAATGACAACATTGTAGATAATGTAGACCTGTTGAGACTAGAAAGTTCAGAGATATGTCAGTCTTTTTTGTGCATGTTGCTATGTTTGATTGTTTTCATTTAATGTGGTATTTTCTGTATGTAAATGTTGGTATTAGGATTACTTGGGTTAGGTGGAACACGACAGCAGAATCCCCACCAGGTATTTATTTAAAATTTGTACAGGATAATCCAAGGCTTACAGCATTCAGCATGGCTGTGGTTCTCTAACTGTAGTTAGCGTTCTCTGTGTGATCTACTCCGAGAAGGAGGTGCAATGGCAGATTGTTCTGTGTCTCACCGCGTTAAAAGAAAGAGCTGTAGCCAAACCCCAGAGAGAAGCAGTAAACAACTTCTAAACCCTCCAGAGAATATCACAGACACATTTTTTTGACATGCACACACACACACACACACACACACACACACACACACACACACACGGCCGTCAGCATAAAAAGCAGAGCTGAAAACACGAAATTGCTGCATTTGCTGCAGCAGTTGTTTAGCACCCCTGGCGCTACGGCGGGCCCCCAGACCAGATGTGGTTTTAGGACTTTCGAACCTCTTTGTCCCCTCTTGCTCCCTTGTTCTTAATTCATCCAATCACCCATCTCTATCTCCCTCTCCCACATGTCTCTCTCTCTTTTTTAAATATGTACTCAGTGCAAATAAATGAATTCATGCTTTAAATTTATTTAGATTTACCTTATATGAATTAAAAGATATTTGGTAATTTTATAATATTGATTTGCTCTTTTGTGTGTGTGTGTGTGTGTGTGTGTGTGTGTGTGTGTGTGTGTGTGTGTGTGTGTGTGTGTGTGTGTGTGTGTGTGTGTGTGTGTGTGTGTGTGTGTGTGTGTGTGTGTGTGTGTGTGTGTGTGTGTGTGTGTGTGTGTGTGTGTGTGTGTGTGTGTGTGTGTGTATTTTTGCACTAGTACTACAAAGAATACTGTTACTCAGAAAGTTGAAATTGGTCAACGTGTTTTTGTTCTGCCAAAAATCATGTTGTGTAATACTAACTGTTTCGCAATTCTTAATAACTTGCAGGATTTCAGTCAGTAGCATGGCCACCACATATGATTTTACATGTTGGCTTAAAGCTCTCCAATCCCTTTAGTTCTTCTCATTGGCATATACATTATCCTTTCAAAAACCCCTCATGATGCCTTTCAGTGTTTACGTATAATAAATAGGCCATATGGCAGAGGCCTCAATCCTCTCCTTTGGACGGTAGCTATGTCAAAAAGGGTGAAATTAAACCTATTAATTGCGGTCAGCGCATCCGTGTCGAGCCAGGGGTGAAGTTGACAGGCTTCTAATCCTTTCGCATGAGGCATTCGCGGCGGCCCGCTTCACGCAGACCAGGAGGGCCGGATAAGCTCCCCCACCCACACCCCCCACCGAGGTGATAATGCATCCAGTAAGCTCACACGCCGCTGAGAGAACCTCAGCCACTCACTCAATACAATGAGCAGCTAACCTTGAAGCAGACCTGGCACAGGAAGTCTGGCTGACAGCGCCCTGTGTGAAGGACGGAGGGGAAAGTGTGTGCCTGTGTGTAGATGGGTCGAATTGTGTGCGTTATCTGATGAGGTTCTGTGCATTTAACCATGAGGTGTGCACTGAAGTGAATTCTTCGACCCTTGGAGACGCCACTGAGGAGATGCAGTTCAAAGGGCGCAATTCCGACACTGTAAAATTGTTCAGGCACTGGAGACGGGTTGTTTCAGGATGACGGCTCAGATTGCAGGTTGTCGATGGTGATGGCTGGTGGAAAAGGCTTCAATTTGTCTATGAATGGTAGATGGTGGTAGGGAAAGGTCACGTTATCCTTTAGACATGACTCTGCCTGTATTTTCTTCCCATCCTTCTGTATGGGTGAATAGATCGTTTTTTAGGCATGCCATTCTACATTTGTTCAAAACTAACAGACTTCTAAAAATATCAAATTTAAATAAAAGAGTAAATGAATGGATAAATAGTTAAATTTAAAAAAATCTATTTATGTAAAAAAAAATTGTATACATATAAATGTGTCTGTTGTTGGATGACTAGTCAACTGGCTGACCACTGTGCCCCTTCCATATTTTGTGTGCCCAAACCTGGTGGGTTGGCTCCCATTCGTGCATCTGTGTGTGTGTTTGTTTGGACACCCACCACAGATGCAGATTATTGAAATGATGTGAGAGAGCTGGAGCCACTGGAGCAGAGGATTAAGTGTTGAAATTTAATGATGAAATATGCTGCAGGACAGCGTGCTTTAGATATAGGGGAAACCGCATGTGTGTGTGTGTGTGTGCATGTGTGTGAATATGGGCATGTTGAGTGTGTGCGTGTCCTTGTATACAACAGTTTTATCACTCTCTCTGCAGCTGCTTATGCCAAACCCCAGAGGGGTTTCGAGTTGGGCCTTTTTTGTAGAGAAACGGAACAGCCCAATAGAGAAACACCCAGTGTGAAAATGCACAACTCATTTGTAAGAGACACTTCAACATGTGTGTGTCCTGAATACGTCTGTGATAACAGCAAAACTTAGGCCTCTTCCCGTGCTTATGAATCTATGGGAGGGTTGCTATGGCAGCCAGCTCTCTCTCGCCTGTCGTGTGTTGTGGCATGTTGAAATAGCTTCACTTATCAGAGAGAAAAGGACCATTTCCTGTCGTCCGACAACAATCCAGTATGGTATTTAAATGTTAGTCACATCTATCAGACTGCCTGAGATTAAACAACAGACTTCTGTTATATACATCAGTCTGCTTTGGACCAAATTATCACATTCAGACAATCATAAGAAAACAACTTCTCAATATGTTGGGTGCTTGGTAAAGCTAGCATTGCGGTTATGTTCAAAATATAGTAGTATATCTCAAAATAGTTGTCTTTTGTTTTACTGAGGCTGACGTTGTTTAAGTGTCCACACCATAACGTGTTGTTAATGCCCCTCCAGTCTTTCTTATTGCCCACAGACCTTTGCTCGCTCTCGCTCTGTGTCTGTTTCAGTTTTAATGACTTGTTTGTGCAGTTTTTGAGGCTAGTTTAGCTGCAGTTGGTCTGTTCTGAGGCAGAGCTGGAAACCTTTGCTGTGGTTGTTTTGTGGGCAAAGCCTGCAAATGGCAAATGAGAAGTGAGGCGCAATAATGATCTGGGAGCGGTCTGAGATCCACAACGCCGACAACATGCTGGCCTGTTAGTGTATCTGGGGTCAGATACGCACACACACCAGCCTCTTCTGCTAGGCTTGTTATTCACCTACAGCCTCAGGAAAAAAAAGAGAGGGCACATGGCGGAGAGAAGCTAACACAGAAAAATAGGAGGATGCATCCTCACCTTTTCATTCTAGGAAACAAAACAGTCAGTGACCTTCAGAAAGCCTTCCTGAAGCTGCCATGGCATCATAACTTTTGAAAGGTAGTGTATGCCACCTCACACTTGAAATACATTGGCTAAGCATTCACGTCCATGTTTGTGTACCTGTGTAGAATATGATCCTGGCATAAGGATGCCTATTAGATCTGTATCAGTGAGAGAGAGGGGGGGGGGGGGGGCTAAAAATAGCCATGACACGTCATGCATTTGATGTGTGTCTATTTATAGTGGATCCCTGTTTGGTCTACCTCTCCTCTGTGTCCTCTATAATTGATAAAGCCTGTTTGCAGCTCAACGGGGTGACTGCACATGGCTTCTTCTGTTACATCACTGATTACATGCAGCGTAGATGGAGCAGAGCATCATGGGGCATGTAGTCATTGTGTTATTCATTATGTGCTTGTCTTTATTATTAATACGCTGGTTTTCTGTCTTGTAAGTACAAATAAATCATGCTCAAGTCTTCTCATTTTGGAAATTTTGAGTGCAACAAAGACATTTTACCCTGACCATTTTAAATTCAGTATATATTAGCCACAGTTCCACATTTGTGAAATTCTTGGATATTTTCTGAAAGGAAGTGAGAAATCAAAGCTGACAGAGACACCAAAAGAGCGAGAAAGAGAGGGAGAGGGAAAGAGAATATTCCTGACTGTGCTCATTCATGAGGAGGGTTATTCATCCCGAGGTGAAGCGAATGCCAGAGCTCTGTAATCATACTGCAGTAATGGAGGATACGGGCTCCGCTCTACCATTCAGCGCCAGTTAAAGAAATGCGGGGCTTAGATTACCATGTCTATTTTAGCTGGGCTGCATAGTGTCTGTGGAAGGGGTTATTCTTTGCATTTGTGTGTGAATAACAGGCATTGTGGGATGTGTGGATGTGGCAGTGTTAAAGGGATATTTCACCAAAAAATTAATTCTGTCATTTACTCACCCTCAAATTGTTCCAAGCCTATATGAATTAATTCTGTTGAAGAGGAAAGAAGGAAAGTAAGAACCAAAGAGTAACCAAACAGTTGACGGCAGCTACCATGGTTACCATCACCTGTTTGGTTACCAATTTTTCTTCTTTTGTGTTTAACCGAGGAATGAAACCGGTTTGGAACAACTTGAGTGCAAGTACATAGTGACCTTTTTTTTTTTTTGGTTGAACTATTCTTTTTAAGATGTAATTTTACAGTAGCTTGAATTTGTGAAGCTAGAAGGCTTCACCAGTGGTTCTTAACTGTTTTTTTTCAGGACCCGAGACCACAAGTGATAGTCATGGTTTTATATTTACATGTTTGATTGTTTGATATGCCTCCACTATTGCATGCTACAGTATACTTGTTGGAAAAGTGGTACTATTTTAGAGATTGCTGATTGTCATGCTGCTTTATTGCAATGTTCCCCAATACTGGAATGTGGGTGTGCTCACCTGGGTGTATATATTCAAATATTCTCTCAAATCAGTCCTCCAAACACCATGACTGTCCTGCTTTCTTTTCTCTCCTCCTGGCATAATTAGCATGTGTCTGAAAGTCCAGAAGCCTCTAGTATTTTATATGAAGTCCTATTGAAGCATTGAGCCAGACCTCTCCTTTTAAACCGCTGTAACCAGACCATTAAGACTGCCGTAAAACCACCCGAATGCCCTGTAGAAGATGGCCACGTACAAACGGCAGCTTCGGATACCAGAGCTTCTCAGAACTAATGGACAACTGTCTGTTAGAACCATCTCTCTCTTCTTCAACAGTCTCCGAACTCTTACAGATAATCAAACTGTCATGAACCATCAGGAAATTAGCATATGAGATTTAGACGATGCTGTATGATGATGAATTTTAGAAGATGGAAAAACAATGTTTATTGAGCCTCTGTTTTTTTTCTGCAAAATCTCTAGATATATTCAGAATTAATTACTGTATGTGAAGTAGTATGCATTATGCAACTATTTCCTTCATGCCGTATTTTGCATTTGTACAAAAAAATACCTAGCTCTTGAAAATGAGAGATTTCTAACTCAATATTATTCAAGATATTTTGAAGAATTAACTGTTTTTTTTTCTTTACAATAAAAGTCAGTGGAATCCAAAACAACATTTGATCCCATTGACTTTTTACACACCGAAACACTGAGACATTTGTGAAAATCTCCTTTATTTATTCACCCCCATGTCCCACAAAAAATGCAATGACAGAAGTTCAATTTTTTGGGGTGAACTATCCCATTGAGGAGTTAATAATCATGGCTGATTTTACATACAGATCATTCGTCATGTTTGAAATGGATGATCAAGTTTAGAGCATTGCATAAGTAACTGCATAAAACCCATAAATCACCAGTGGAAGTGTTATTTTCCCATAAATCACCACCATAATCACTCCTGCCGGTCACGTTCGCCAATTGCATAAGGACTACATCCTCTACAAACAGGCTTATAACTTCAATATCTTTATTCTTGTTTGTACTCTGTAATATCTTATATTATTAGTAGTATTACACTTGGGTAGTCGTGGCCTAATGGTTAGAGAGTCGGACTTGTAATCCAAAGGTTGCGAGTTCAAGTCTCGGGCCGGCAGGAACTGTCGGTAGGGGGAGTGAATGTACAGCGCTCTCTCCACCCTCAATACCACGACTGAGGTGCCCTTGAGCAAGGCACCGAACTCCCAACTGCTCCCCGGGCACCGCAGCATAAATGGCTGCCCACTGCTCAGTGTGTGTGTTCACTGCTGTGTGTGCACTTTGGATGGGTTAATTGCAGAGCACAAATTCTGAGTATGGGTCACCATACTTGGCCGTATGTCACGTCACTCACTCACGTAATGTAGGGAGGATTTTTACTCTGTGAGCAGACAACTATACCAAGTTCAGGCCTCATGTTCAAAAGATACTGCTGTTCGGTTTAATCAACTCTGTTTGATCTGATCCATGCACAGGCGATGTCCAATCAACTGTGTGTGCGAGTGACAGAGTTTGTCAACATGTTCTTAAGCCTGCGGAAGCAGTAAGTGTGTAAGATGTTGAGAGAATGATTAGAATCAGACATGCTGAGGTGCCACTCCTTTCAGCCAGATAGGAACTCCTTGATTCTACATTAATTACTCTGTGTAACAGACTGTGAACGTTCTCTTTCAAACGTTTAATTAAAACCAAATTTGATCTTTAATTAAATAGTGTGGCGAAAGGTTATTCATATTCGTTCGGCAACTCCAAACTTCCATTGTTTTAATTAGTCTTCAAAACGTCCTTGTGTGCCAGGATGACGGTTGAGAGCAGTTGTTTAATAGTTGAAAGCAGAACCAGCATAAAGAGTTTGAGTAGAGGCGTTTAAATGTGTCAATTTTTCCACTCGTTTTTTATTCATCGTACACCTGTCATTTAAACCTGCAATAAAATCCCCAATAGTCTGCACAAGCATGTGGTTTTTACACAAGCACAATTCATTGCTTTGTCTCCTGAGCTTATGCTACTTTGAACATTCAACTTTAAAGTTATGTAACTCATAATTTGCGTGGCCTCCTTTGTTCAGCTGATTTGTGTTCCTTGAAACCGTAATGCATAAATTATAACTGTCATTGAACGTGTTGTGTTAGCATTGCGACAGAGAAATATCTGCTGTCCTGCTTAACCGCAGAGCCAGCTCTTTATCTTTTTCCTTTGTTCCTTCATCTTCATTTCTTTTTCCTTTCTCTCTCTCTCTCTCTCCCTCTCCTCCTCCTCGCTTTCTCTGATTTATGAGCCTTGGTCTTCACATGTCACTGTAACAGTAGAGGACATATTGCAGGTGAGCTTACATTATCCAATCATAGCGCTCCCTCCGGTCTCAGGAGGTGACCGGTGCGACTCTCTGCTGTGGAAGCAGGAAAATGGGCTTCCTCACAACTGGGTCACTATTTTTGTTCCCTTGACAATACAAGGCAGGAACAACCTAGAAAAGGTGCACAGCTAGTGTGTGTGTGTCTGCTGTTATAGAACTCCTTACTTACCCCCCCCCCCCATTTTTCCACTGTTTGTTGGATAAATATAATCTGCATATGAAAACGGTTACACTGAAACATCGCACTTCTGTAAGTAAATTTTTACTTGCGCTATAGCAGGAAGATTTACAAAAATGATGCAGAAATTAGTACTCTCAGCACTCATTTCCTTCATTCCCTCCTTTTTCTCGTCCCTTCTTCCCCTGCCGACAGAACCATCACCCAAACCTTAATAAGTGGATTTTTATCTCGGCTACACCGTCTCTCCCAAAGGATTATGGGGCTTTTCACTATGCTCATGGAATGGTAATTACAGATCTTTGAGAGAAACACTTTCTATTCCGGCGGATGAGAGATACATGAGATGGGCTGCTCATTAGAGTTTGTACCCTGCGATTGACTGCACATAAATTCATCATGCTGTGTCCTTTTTAAAGGGTATAATGTAGTTAGTTGTATTGAGCATTTCTATGAAAATAAATATTAATGTCGAACAAGACACAGAGGCGTCAACCCCAAAAATACAAGGCATCATTGGAAATGAAGTTTCAAGGGCGTTCAGATGAGAATATTTGAAGTCTTTGACAGCCATTTTGCTCTTTTGAGTTTGTGTCTTAGTTTAGAAAGTTTGTGTAATAGAGCAAATCTTTTCACTGAAAATGACATAATGAAAATACGAGGCTAACTCATAAATGTTTTGCATTTTGTAAAGTTAAAGAGGCATGTCATATTGTCTTTCCCTCCTTAAAGAGATTTTCTGTGTTAGCTGAGCAAAAGCACCAGAGAAGGACCAGGGCAATTCTATTGGATTTGTCTCTAATTGGTTTCTGTTATTTCATTATAGCTGTTTAGTCTCAGCTGTTCGCCTGGCAAACCAACCGTTCGTTCACCGTAGACTTGTTTCTCAGTGGGCTATACCTCATGCTGACTCGTTGCAAGGCCTCATCTGTTTTATACGGTAGGCTCTTAACACAAATACACGTTTCACTCTGTCACCAAGTCCTTCTGTTTACATCATTAAGGCAGCTGAGAATTTATGTAATCTTCTGCAGAAGGTCTAATGGACCATATATGGCCTTAAGGCATTCCCCGAAGAGTCTTGCTGGTTCTTATAGCATGGCAGAACTCTGTGTACTTATACATTCTCAAATCTTTCCCACCTTTTCTCAGCACTTCATTATTACCTCGATTTCCAGAGCACATAATCATTATTGATATGTTTATGGCTACTACAATCCTATTCTAGGTTAGCAGATGGAACACAGCCAGATCTCTTGGGTTGATTAGGCAATAACCAAGAGATAAAGAGGGTTTTGGAGCAGTGGAGGATGGATTGGCATTAAGCCAAAAGGTTTGAGGACAGAAGCGAAAGGGGGGGGGGGGCTATCTTAAGAGAATAATTAATCTACATATTGTCTCTGTAGCATGTCGTTAAAAAAAAGCCCCACAGTATGACACGGCAAAAAAATTCAGAGTGCTTCACACAAACCGACCTCACGCCTAAATGCTAACCTTGACCTGTTTCTTCAATGCACTTCAAAGCTAATATTGTGTTTAAATAACCCTCTACCCCATTGGCATCTGCTGAAATGTAGCTGGAGTGCTCCACTCACTTTGCACTTATCAGCGTTTAGCATTGCCTTATTGGCTCTGGGCTGCGCTGCACACTAGCTCCTGTTGTGTCATTAATTAATCTCAGCCTCTGTTCTGCGTGGCCCAGAGCAAAAGACACATGCCCGTTCTTTTTATTGTTTTAGCAAAGTGCTCTTCACGGCAGACCCTACTCATCGACCCACAATTTCCCCTCACCCCTTGGATTGGCACTGACACTCTTCTTATCAGGGGCAGACATGCATAATTGATTCAGGAATGAGGAGTGAAATTACGATGATCCACGGAAAACGCCAACTCAGACCAGCTTGACTATTTTGGGTTTGCCAGGCCGGAAACTGTCTCGCTACGGGTGTCTAACAGCTCACTTAACCTCAGGATGGTTTTCATGAACACTGGCTACTTGCCGCCTGGGCTTTCTATAGATTTGAAAAATACTTAAGCAAAAACAAAACCTGAATATTTGAGTAAATTACCCCAATGTGCTCAACAACAGCCAATTTGCTCTTAATCTTCTCAGTGGAGCCATCTGTTTGAAATAATAAGGTCTTGTTACAGTCAGTGGTTTGATTCAGACATATGGTTTTGAACGATATTTTCTCCCTGTCTTTTGAATATAACAGCATTACGCTTGTATTGTGTGTGGCAGAAACCCAATACGGGCTGGAAAGCAGTGAAGCACTGGTGTTTTTATGAAACGCTATCCACTGTTTCGGCAGCTGAAGTATCTGTTTCCACACCTTCTACAGGCCACAATCGATGAGGCCGATCCATTTCTGTGGAGTTTGGTGTGTGGTGTTTTCCCCTGGCCGTGGGTTAATGAATGGCCATTTTGCAGAGAGAGGGATTCTCTCTTGTCTCTCATCTCTGATCTGAGTGCTAGTAATGTCTCTCTCTCATTCTCTCTCAGCCGATAGGCCATTCTCCATACACACAGCCACTCTCTCGGATGTCAGGAGCTTTCTGTTGCACAGCGAGCTAACGTGAATGTCCCAAATGGAACACAAAACAAGCAAGGTTATTTTTTTTATTTTTTTATATATATTTTAAGCTTTGATATTGGAGCTTAATTTTTAATTGTTTGACACATTTATGCTTTTTTTGTTAGTAATTAGTGAATGGTGGAATAAGCAACATTTCAGGTTTAGTATAACATAACACTGAGATACTGCATTGGTCTACAATTACATTATTTTAACAGGTATACTTTATGTAACAAAGGCATGTTGTTTTATGTGGATTGGTGCCACAAAATGTGCATTAAAACCCTCAGATCTGTCCTCAGACTTTACCGCCATTAGCCTGTCTATTGCATGTGAGCTTGGCTTTTAGCTATATTAGAAACATGCATTTGTTTAGCCCATGGGAGTCCAGAGTTACAGTCTCCTGTCTGCGCACTGTCATAACACTTGAGCTGTTCTCACCTCATTTCTGAACGAGCTGCTGATTTATAGGTTTAGAGGTGAACTATGCATCACATCATATTGTTAGAGAGAGGCCATTTATACATCGCTCGCTCTCACTCTCTCACCTGTCCAACCGTATTGATTATGCTCTCCTTTTGAGCTCCCGTAGAGGTGATAGTGTGACCTTCCCAGCCATTCCATTAGCGGTATTACTATTCAGTCCAATTTAGACTATAGACACACACACAAACACACATGATACCACACTATTACGTTGCTGCTAATTCAGGTCTATATTACTAATGTTTAGATTGGAAAAGATGAGGAAATGTCAAAATGAACAGGCCTCAAATGACTGTGATTAAATCAAAAACACTCGCTATGGGGCAAAGTGCCAAATTCCTTACAAGGGCTTGCAGCTGTTATTTACTGTGTTTGATAGCCATCTACTATTATACGTTGATATATCATTTTCTCCCTGGGGGCTGCAGGGGTTCGATCTTGGCCCAGTAGCAGACAAAACAGTTTATTTTTGAGTGCGTACTTCACTGTATATAAATATATAAGATTGCCTTTAGCAGGTTGGGGCCTGTAAATAGTAGACTACATATAGAGACTACACATAAATTCAAAACTTGTTTCATAGAGAAAGATCTGATGAAATGCATCATGGGAAGGTATATTTCACAGAGAAATCCACATGAGAGACATGTTTTATTGTCACGCTGATCACCTGTAAACACATGTGGCTCTGAGTGCAGGTAATAAGTGTCACAATGTGATATGGAGATGCGATCAAGCAGGGAGCAGAAACGCATGGGATTGTAAAAAGAGGACAGACTATAAAAATGTACCTCCCTAGATGTCCTACTGTTTACAAAACCTCACATTTCCCACCAAGTCTTTCAAAAGAGACACCCCACTGATCAAAACAAGAAAGTCTCGGCCCCCAACCAGGGGTCGGGGTTAGCAAAGTTTCTTAATCTGGCATTGAGTGTAAATAGGATCATTACTCTGAGTTTACCATCTGAATCTGATTAGCAGGAGAGCAAAACAACACAAAAAGAAAAAAAAGCGTGGCTGGTGTTTAAATGCTGCACACGTACACATGTTTTTCAGTGCTTTTTCCCCATTCTCTCACCAGTGCATCGCGCAGCCCCCGGTTGTGTCTCTAATTGGAGTGTGATATGAACTATGTCATTTGCTGTGATGTGATGTTGAAGGATGACAATAAAATGACATGGGTGGGAGTGAAGGGGAGAGTAATGGAGAGAGTGAAGAGAAACCGGAAGGACATGATTTGCTGATGGCTTTTTGTGTAGCTCACAGGTAGGGCTGTGCAATTAATCGCATGCGATCATCATGCGCATTTCGTCAGTAAAGCCGGCTCCGTGATTGGCGGTGAATCTCCATCACCTGTTTTCAAATGGAGCGGCAGTTAATACACAGAGCCGTAGTTCATAGTTCTCATGCGCTTTACTGACGAAATGCGATTAATTGCACAGCCCTACTCGGAGGTTATGTGCTGAGTAAAATATCTTAGACTGCCCACAATAGGCCTTCACTTGGGTTATGTTGTCGGCAAAGCCTAAAATCCTCAATTTCTTTGCTGGGTGACTGTCATTTTGGATTTCTGAGGCTGATAACAGTAAGCACAGCATCTGGAGGTTTTCTGTTGTGTTTTTTTGCAGCGCATCCTTTGACTTTGGTGTATCAATGAACCAAGCTGAGCTCCTTTAAAGGGACAGTTCATCCAAAAATGAAAATGCTGTCATCTACTCACACTCATGTCATTACTGAAAATCTTTCACTCCACTGTTGCAAAAAAATATCAGAATTAGGTCTGATGTCAATGTTTGGCCATGAGACACTTGAGAAACAAAAGTGTTAGATATCAATGATGACTAATGGTGTCAGTGTGCTTTTTTGTAGCCTTTTATTACTTTATAGTTCGTATTATTATACTGCAATATATTTTGGTTGGACTATTCTTTTAACAAATTACAGTCGAGTATACAAAGGGGAATCATTTCCTTCACATGTCAACAAAACTGGCATATGTGACTAGGGTTGTGATACCATACTATGCTATTGTTATACATGAAATGATGTAAACAAAACTCATCTTAGCACTGCACAGAAGCTGCATGAAGTGACATTTAGATGTGGCATTTGTACATTTAGACTGTATTTATAATTGCATATTTTTATGAGATTAATGTTTTAAATAAAAAATTCTGAATGTAGAAATATGTTGGAAAATAATGTATATGCCTACTTTTAGATAAGAAACTGGGAAAAATGTCCAGCAGGTGGCAGCAGTTCGTTATTGAATCACTGTCATTCAAGCGATTCTTTCAAAATGGCTGAATCCTTCAGGAGCGAATCAAATGACTGTTTTTATGAATGGTTTTTAGTGAATCAGTGATTCACCCAAGCCAACGATTCGGATTCGAACACAGAAACGAAACAAAAACAGCACTCTTGCTCGTGTCATATTGGCGAACTGTCAGCAGCATCTTTGCTCGCATATCTTGAAATGTCCAAGCAAGCAGCATGTATATTAAAACACATGTTACATCTGATCTTTATTTGTTTATCCATTGCTTTGAATTTCCATTTTTGCAAACTGAACTGAAGCGTCGGGAAACACTCAATACCATATTGTACCGCACAGACTTTATAAACATTGGGAAATTGCTGTTATTTGTTTTGCACCGGCAATGATAGTGTTAATGCGGGGAGTTCAGGACCCGGAAGAGAGAGACAAGCGAGTTAAACGTGCATACACGGAGCGTCATTTGTCTGTCATTCTTCGAGAAACAGGCACAAATCCTAGCAGCGGCAGGTCGTTCAGACATTACAATATAAAGCATATACACAGACCATACTACACCGAGCACAGCAAAAAGACATTTGGCAATCAATTGTAATGTTTCTGTTCGTTTGAACATGCATGCCAGCATTTTAAACAGTGTTCCTGCCGTGCATACAATATATCTTACGGTACTACTGTATGGACGATACTACAGTTTAAAAAATGCAATGGCACCGTGGGTATTTTTAAGCTTTAGTATCGCGATACTACCGTAGTACCGGTATATCGTGCAATAGGGCTGTCAATTTAATTTTGAATATTCTTCGAATTTAAAATAAAAATCCACATTAGAATGCAAAACGCTGCATTCGAAAATGTAGGTGTCCGTCAGGCAGCTTGGCACACAAAATGCGATGACGAGGTGTCATTGCATTTTAATGCTTTTTTTAGCCTGCACATTCACAATATTGCGGAAAAAGAGAACATCAATGTGGAGATGTTGTTTACCTCAAAACTGAAACCAAGCCATTCACACAGAACGCATATTTATTGCATTTTCTAGAGGGACATCTATCATCGTTGCACTCGTCTCACATAAGAGAGAAGCCAAAAGCTTTTTTTTTCCTAACTGAATTTATGCCTTTCAAATTTGAATATAATTCGAATTTTGATAATATTTTAGTATAAAATTCGAATTTAGTTTTTCATCCAATTTGACAGCCCTATCGTGCAACCCTATATGTGACTGATGACTAGTTTGGTCAGACATTAAAACAACTGACCAGCTGTTTGTATACTTTGTTGCCCTTGAACTTTGACCTTGATCCCATGCCTGACCTTGACCCCTTTATGTAATGTGTTTGGGAAGACATGGACAGCTGCTGTCATTGATTTTAGTGACCTTTCACATGTTTGACTCTGTCTTTAATTTGTTTATCCAGTGCTTTGAATTTCCATTATTTGAAAATCAAGTTTGGCTGCCCCTCTTGTACTGATAAAACTGTGTTCACCTGCCCAATCCTGATGGAGCCTTCAGGACCCCTGCTATGCTTCTTGACCAGGGTTCGGTTTGAGTGCATTTGTTGTGTTTTGTTTTGAGGAGCTGGGGATAGAAAGACGCATCAGGGAAGGTTCGACTCATCTTCTTGTGGTTTGTTTGAAAATCAGTATGTCACTTTTCTTTTGATGTCTCTCCTTTGTCTCCTTCTCTCTGTTTCGCTCTCTCTTTGCTGTCATCTCTCGTTTAGGATGAAGGGTTTAGAAATAGTGCAAAGTTTTACAGTGTTTTCATCTCTGAAGTGACATCTACTGTAATGCACAATTGGGGTTTGCTTTGCGATATCACATGCACGCACACGCAGATCTCCATTGCATCTCTGAATAATTAACATTTTGGGATGCAGCATGTGTTCCTATAAGAAGCCAGCCCAAACTGAGTGTCAGATCGAATAAAAATACCTCCTAGATTGCTTGTTGCGGTATTAGAAAACCTCAGCGCACCCTCACAGGACTGTAGTTCACACACTGTATGTACTGAAAGACTGCTTCATTCCGTTTGTAAATGTGCACTATGCAAGACATTAGAACATGCAGATGGTATTTAACCAACAGCCTCTGTATCTCAAAAATATAGTTTATCCACCAGTTTAATATTTTAGATTTAGAGTATGAAAAAAAGAGAACGGGATATCCTTTGCTCTTTCTTAAATTAAATTAAGTCCCATTCATTGTAATTGTT
This sequence comes from Ptychobarbus kaznakovi, assembly GCA_027422405.1. NCBI lineage: Eukaryota > Metazoa > Chordata > Actinopteri > Cypriniformes > Cyprinidae > Ptychobarbus > Ptychobarbus kaznakovi. Next base: position 36,076,208 of record CM049795.1, read on the forward strand.
TGGAAAAGACCTAAAAAATATATAATTTTTGGTAACTTAATTCTGTATTCTCCACATACACTCACTAATTAAAATCAAATTATGGTGTGAGACATGAAAACAACATTTGCATTCAGTGTTAGAATGCGTCAATGAATCTCTATGAATTTGAAGTTTAGAAGGCCATCAATGGTTGTTATGGTAGAAATATGCACATTTATGATGTATAAGTTATGACACCCCAAACATTAAAGGCGATGAATGATGAAGTACATATCTGTGCAATAACAAGTCTATTTCCCATTTCCAAGATGAATGCTTGACATATCCCAGCTGACCGCTACAGCAGAACTGTGATCTCTCGCACCCGCAAACACCAGGAAATTAGTATCATAAATGAGCCTGTTTATTAATACGCTTTACAGAATAGCAAACTACTGACTGACACTCCAGCCCCTGTTTGAATATTTGATTATTATTACACTCATGAATTATAAATTGCTTTCCATTACTGAATACAGCTACAAACCAGTGATGTTGACACACTGGCTACATACAGCAACATGTGTGGCCTTTAGGGGACTTTAATTTATTGATGCGAAACAAGCTTTGAACCGTGTTAGCTAGAAAAACATGATAATCATGAGGGGAAATTTCCCCAAATTGAAGTCAAACTCCAGTCCGGCCTATAGGATTATTTTTAAGTATGAAGTGGGTATGAAGTTGAGAGAGAGAGAGAGAGAGAGAGAGATACAGTATTGGTAAAACTGGCATACAGCGAAGACAGAAATTGAATTGCGAGTTAAGAATAAGGCTCTATTTTTAATCTCTCCATTTCAGCGAGTGGGGACGATAGGCTCTGAGTGCCGCTGATGGAGGGATGATAGAACCTGCTCTACCATCAGATAACACAGCATCTTTCCTCTCACACACAAGATACTAAGCCCAGTTCATGTGCCAATGTTTTGCATCTATCTGTTAAGACAACAGCACCATCCAATCCCCTCCTCTAGATAAGCATGCTCAGGAGCAGGAAAGTCTTTTATTAGCTGATTTAATGATTTGGGGATGATATAAATCCTCCCTCAGGCATTTTATTTGATAACACTTTCTTTGTAACCTGTGTATATAAAAATGCATTATAATGCACATTGTCACCCATTATATCTTTACAGTTGTAGGCACAGTATTAATATCACGTTCAATTCAAAGTTAGATGTGGGTTATTCATACTTGACATCTATCGCTTCCAATTACATAAACTAGAGTTGAATTAAACATTAATGCTGTTATTTTTTTATAAACTGGTGTAATTGTTATATAATGTTGGAACTTTTGTGAGTTTATTGTAATTCCACATTCATAACATCATACACTTGTACCTTGGCAGTGTTTGATATGAAATTGTTTCAAATTTTAATTGCAAGTTTCAAATGTTTTAATGCTAACTATTTGTGTTTGTACCTTCTTTTGCTCATGCTGTGTTAATGCGTTACATAAATTATGAATAGGTTGGTATTATATCTATGGTTACCTTTGTTTACTACAACATACAACTAAATATAAGGTTTTATGTATTAATTATGTATACAGGCTTCATAGAAAGTGTTTATTTCTTACCCCCCCCCCCCCATTGTCTACCTTCTTTCACCATCTTGATCTCACAGGCTCTTTCTTTTTGTCGGAAGATGAAAGTCTCCCCATGACTCTTTTCTGAAGCCCTCAATGAGCCCAAATGAACGGGGAGAGACGGCGGCCCCTCCTCAGCCTGCCTCTCGCTGCAGGCTGCGCAGAGCAGGATCCGGGAACAAGGCAAGGGATCCGGGTGCAGCCCCCCGTAGGCAACGGGACGACATCAGAGTTAGTGTATTATGGGGGTGTCGTGGGGCGTGCGTCAGTGGGAGTTGAAGCCGGGCATTGTGTAGTGTTTTTTTATTAAACCGTAATCCGGACAGCTGTTCTGGATAGATGCCCGCTCTCCAAACACACCGCCTCACTGCGACTCTGCCTTTGTGGCTTCCGCCTGTGGGCAATAGATTCCTCTAATTATACACATCAAGACACGCACACATCAACACACTGGTGTCATTTTCCTTATTCCATGGCGCACAGTGTGGCATCCTTATTGTGCAATTCACCGGGGCACCATTCCCATGCGTGTCTGGGTGCGATATGAATCGCACATGTGCCAAAATATTAATCACGTTTTTATGTGTCATAATAATTAATGAGTTCGGTTGAAGGTACAGCTGTACCCGGTTTCTGGAGATGTATCTGCATTAACATAAACACACGCTCATCAACCCTTCACACTTAAACACAGTAGTAGGATCTGAGGAGCTCCTTATACCTGCAGCTGGCTTTTGATTGAGTTGTGTCTCGCCGGGGGACCTCTCAAGGCAAGACACGTGCGTCCCTCCCTTAATTACCCCTTCAGCCGCCTGCCAACTTTCAATTCCCCGCTTTTTAACGAAGGCGACTTCTCGCACAGAGGGGTGCGACGCTCCTCTTTTTGGAGGGCAGATATCAAAAGAGCCACGGTCTCGGTGTCTGGATCTCCTAGAGCTTTCAGAAGTATATTGAAATGAAGCTAATGACTGGTTTAACACTCACCCTGTGGGATCATTCTATGTTTGGGCCGAACCTGACGCCACTGGCGCACAGATTAATCTCCCAGGACGGTCAATAAAAGATCACAAAGGGCCTTATGTCACTCATCTGACCAGAGGGGAGAAAGAAACAGTATTGCAGAGATTATTTCTTTAGAGTTGCTCCAAAACATGCATATTTTGGAATAACATTCAGTAAATCTCTACCAGAAGCTTCGTGCCTATTAAAAACTTCCCTCTCAGATTTTTGATCCAAGTGAAAATTTTCACCCGAGCCAAGACTAGAACCCCGTGACAGAAATCGATAAAAATGTCTAAATTTGGTCAGTCTGTACATTTCACAGATCATTTGCTTGAATAATGAATTTGGTGTCACTTACCCAGTTAAATTCAGTGCAAGATGTTTTTCACGTGGAACACAAAAGTTACATACACAACAATGAAAATGCATGTTGATCACTGGCTGTAAAGTTCAGCTACAGTTTTGTTCATTAAAAAAGTATGGAAAAAAGGAAGGAAGGAAGAAGGATGAGGGCAAATCTTTTAAAGCTGAAAGGCGGTGGTTTGCGCTTTGATGTGTTAAATGTGCGAGTGGGCTCAGTGCAGTAGTGTTGCTCTTTTAACAGCAGGAGTGGGGCTGGGGTCCTGATCTCACTCCGTCAGTTCAAGTGCCGCGTCAAGTGCCGCGCAGCTGTGGATATGAATATCAAGAACCGGATTCAAATCAGGCGAACTTATTACATCAGTTGACGTTCTCATGCCTGTGTGCATGTGTATATTCCAAGAAGGGTGTATTACAGTTCATTCATTTGGGTACTGTAGCCGAACTAAATATACACCACTGTCCTGTCTTAAAATCTTGATTAGATGTCCACATCTGTTTTCCTTAGCCCACTGTGACATTGGTTCAGGAAAAGCCTCTGGAGAGAGACACTGCTGCAGGCTAGAGGGTTAACAGCGCCCCATGACTGTGTCTGGCAAAATGTCTGGATTAAAAATACATGCGTGTGATGATCAGACTGCCAGACTGAGTTAGACAGTTGAAGAAAAGAGGAGAGAATATATGAAATATATTCTTCTCATGCAGAAACCCTCCCTTGTTTCTCCCACTTTTTTGATTGTGTCGTAGCAGATGCACAATCTGGAACCGTTCTACATATTTTTAGCTTGTGATGGCTGAATCAGATGCTGAATAACTTGGTAAATTTGGATCATTTGATTTGGCATTTGATTTAGCATCTGACATTGTGAAAACTCTTAAGAACTGAAAACAAGGCCCATGATGTGCGGTATTTATTTGTGGAAATGTTATGGTACCTACTTGGTTATTTAATTGTTCAGGTCTGAAGTCAGTTGAAATGCAAAATGGTTTAACAAGAATTTTACAAATCCTGGCTCAAAAACCAGTGTGATTTTCGGTGGTAACATGCGGGCAGTTTCTCCTTGTTTCCATTTTTTTGTCTCTCTCACATTGTTTTTCGGTTTCACAGTAATAAGCAATATGAGGCAGGTCGGCTGAAATGATTAAGAGAAATGTACTGCTGGGAGATGGACAGTGGCCTTTCTTTGCATTGTTTTCCCCCGTTCCCCTGTTGCTGGGTGTGAAACGAGAAGGAGAGACTGAAAGAGGGCAAGAAACGGAGAAAGCCGGAGCTGAATCAATCCTACTTGTTTGTCTTGAGAGGTAACACTTCGAAAAGGGTAGCATTTCTCACCATCGTTTTTCTTGGTTCTTGTTTGGACATTGAAGCGCGAGGCTCTCAGCCAAGATTTTTTAAAGCAACACCCACAAGGTGTCACTTGTTCGAGAGTAATTTTGGGGATAGCTGTTCTCCGTGATTGAGAGCTTACAGTAGGCGTCCACAGGAACCGACAGGAAGTGGCATGTGTCTAGAGAAGTGTCAGCCGTCTTTTTGAAAAGGTCGTCGCTGTCGATCCAGAAGACAGCTATTTTTAGAACCTGAAGTGCTCTGTTGTAATTGTTCTTTTGTTTGTGTATATTTGTGTGTGATAGACACTCAGCACTTTGATAAAGTGACACTCTCACCCCCCCCCTCCAAACAGCATGTATATGCATATCAGTAACCTAACCAATCCAGCTCTTTCAGTCCACAGTACTAAACATTACACTATGAAATAGAGGTTCATGCTGCGAGCTGCTCAATGACCTTGCAAAGAAAAAAATATTTTTTACTTTTCTTCACAGTTTCTGTGCCTTTCACGCAGAGTTTTTATAGTTGGAAAGTGTATTTGAAAGAAAATCACAGCTGTGTGCTGAAGAGACGACTGCTTGATGCTGTTGGCACACAAGTCAGTCAAACAAAGCTCCTTAAGGAGATCAGTGTTGAAACATCTCTATTGTGCAACTGTATAATGAACTTTAGGCTAGTGCTTTTTCTCAAAATGGGTGCAATCTTGCACTCTTGAAAATAGTTTTTTTCAACAGCTTAGTGTTTTTAAAGTGGCTTTATGGTTCATGTTACATGACAAATTCCGTGGATCAAGGTTTTGGTGTCTGGGTTCCCATAAAAAGATTTCATCAGGCTTTACAGTATTTCCTAAGAAGGAGAGGAAGACAAAGTTTATATGCAGCCGTATGGGTGTTTTCTTTGTGTGCACGTCAACTCCTTTGTTCCTTTCAACACTAATGGGAATGAATTTTAAATAGGTGCCGGTTGACGTATGGCCATGTGTTTATGGGTTCTCACATATGCTAGTTGTCTGTGTGTTTAATGACAGCCTCTAGTATTGCTGACAGTCTGTTTGGGCCATGTGTCTGCTCGTGTTGTCATAGATTTATGGCATTACATTACCCAAGAACGACACCGGGCCACTTACCCTCAGTCCCATGTGTGCATTAGCACACCTCCTCAACACACACACACACACACACACACACACACGTCTATACATCAGACACTCGTGCGCGTCTGCTTCTAAAGTGCAGGTCGGTGACCGTACGACTGAGTTGGTTCAGTATCGCAGCAGCTGTGTGCGATCTCACCCCGAGAGCAGAGTGCAGGACACGAGCATCGCTTTAATGGCTTTGAACTCGTGTTGGCCGTTAAATGAGAGTATATCCACACTTACACTTCCTGTGCACACATACAACCTTCGTATCATCCACTCTGAATAATTACACTCTGTTGGAAAGTTTCCAGCCTGTGCTTATTAATGAAGAGAGATGAACAAACTGCACCCGTCCTGCTGGAAGAACGATGAGAAAGAGACAGGAATAGAGACAGCCATTCTTTCGGCCTCAAATCATTTTATGTAAAAAGCGCTTCATCATGCTTGATTCTGCCCTGTGTGCTCCCACTTCTCTCGCCCTCGCTCTGTTTCTTAATTTGTCTGCCTTTCTGTCTTATTTCCATCTCAGCGTCAATGTTTGTCTGCCACCTTGCCTCAGAACACTTGCTGTGTGAAAATGTGGGTTTTTGTGTGTGCGAGTGTGAAATTGTTGGGTCTCTTTGAGCTTGTCAAGTCTTTATACACCAATCACATAGCATATAGACTGATTAGTGGTGTTTACTAAGGCAAGCATCACTATTACTAGTGCTGATGCATGCGTAGCTCCTCAGAAACCACCTACCCTGTCATCTTGGCAACAGCTTTTGCACATTTTCTTGCTGGTGCTTCAGTTTTCACATGCTGGAGCTTCATTAGAATAAATACATTTATTTTTGGGTGAACTATCCATTTCCTAAGCAGATGTTTTGAACAATGTCTATTTAAGTGTTTTTATTTATTTTATGTAGTTTTTTATATATATACTATACTATACTATACTATACTATACTATACTATACTATACTATACTATTTTGCCACCCACAACCAGAACCCAAAATCATCATCTTTCAGTGCCATAGCAACATGCACATCCTGATCTCAGACATCACAGCTCAAAGTCTTGTCATTTGTATGTTTCCTTTTCCTCACTGGACTCATGCCAGTCTAATCACATTGTACACACTCTATTATTTTAATTGTCCTTCATTCTGTTGATGCCTTAAGCTCATACACACACACACACACACACACACACACACACACACACACACACACACACACACACACACACACACACACATATATATATATACATCATCAGTCATCCCCTGAAGAGGAGTCTCACATGGTGTGACCTGTATGTGTTTTGTGTGACCGGTAGAGTTTGGCACCAGACTTCTCCAGGTGCCACACGCTGGAAGCATATGCTACGTCTTTGTCTGCATAGCAATGTGGTTTGCTGCGTTTCATTGCGGGCTTCCACGTGTACAGCTTTATTTGTGTCTGTGTTTCTGGCAGTGTTTATGATGCTTTTGTTTGTTTATGCACCTGTCTCTCCTTCAGTCTCACCTGCCAGTCTCTCTTTACCTCCTTTTCTCTTTCTCTTTGGTCTTCCTCTTCCATCGTTAGACTCATATGAGTCTAGCCATTCTATATTTAGTTGTACCCCTAAGGCAAACATTACTGTTATTATTGCTCACGATTGATTATTGGCCAGTTAGAAACCTTCTGGAATAAAAACATAGCAACCATGTAGAAACAAAACAACTACCTAGCAATGCTTTAGCACCTGTATTGGAGAGTTTTATTGATAAGCATCATTCATTTTCTTCAAACCATGTAAAAACTTCAAGTTTGGAAAAACATGAGGGTGAGTAATGTTTTGCTTTTGTGTTACTTTCAATTTGTTTGTGTCGTTTTTGTTTTTTGTTTGTTTTGCTTTGCTTTTTTGTTTTGTTTTGTCTTGCTCTGCTTTGCCTTTTTTTGTCCATGCATTGAAAGTCAAAGTTGTTGTTTTGGACCCCATTCAGTTTCATTGTATAAAATAATAATAATTATTTATTTATTTATCACCTTTTTGTTTCAAAGAAGAAAGTTGTACAGGTTTGACATTGACAATTGATTATATTTGTAAATGGGATTGCATTCATAAGTCCGTGTGGGTTTGAACCATATCAGATCAGGAGAGCCCTTTCACTCTACGGAGGTGGTGATTTTCCTTCTGCGGTCACCCTGATGACGTGTGGACTGAATACCCATGAGTGCGAGTGTGTTTGTGTGTATGTGTGTTATTCCATACCATGTCTAGGCTTGCTCTTTCACCTGGGAACTTCTGATGGAAACACAATAGACATATCCAAATCTTTCCACTAAAAGTTACATTTACCAACCTTTGAACGAAGTTACAATAGTGCGTGTGGAGTTGACTCCAGGTTACAGGGTCTCAGCAGGGACTGCGTGTTGTGGAATATGAGGGAACAGATTTCTCCAGAGGGGGTTTTCCTCTCCCACAGTCTCTCTGGAGGACATGGCGTTTGCCTCGACTAGTATTGTCATCAACCTGTGGCAGCAAAACACACACACACACACACACACACACACACACACTCGTTCTGATCAATGGGCTGGTGTCTGTTTTGAGATTTATCCTGTAGCTCCTCTGACAGTGCAGCAGATTTTAAAAGACTGTAACTCAGGCAGGGTGGACAAACACCGCCAGACATTCATCTCCTCTCTGTTTAACTCCACTCACTCACTGCCCAAAACTGACCATCTATGAAGAGAGAGAGAGACTCGGAACGAGAGCGAAAAGAGAGAATACAAAGAAAAATGATTAAACATAAAGATCTGCAGAAAAGGAATAGTGGAGAAAGAGAGCGAGCTCTGTGGTGTATTGTAATGCTGTCTCGTGTCTCTGCACCACAAAGGCTCTGTGATCTGCATCTCTACTGCAGTCATGCACCATGATTCTCACTTAGATGCAATCTTAAAGGAACACTCCACTTTTTTTGAGATAGGCTCATTTTACAACTCCCCTAGAGTGAAACAGTTGAGTTTTACATGGCTAGGAACTATACTCTCATTCCGGCGTAATAATCAAGGAACTTTGCTGCCATACCATGGGTGCAGCAGGCGCAATGATATGACGCAGCGCCTGAAAGTAGTCCCCTGCTATATCATAATTAGTTACCTAGCTGGGGACTACTTTCAGGCGCAGGTACAGCAGCAAAGTTCCTTGATTATTACGCCGGAATGAGAGTATAGTTCCTAGCCATATCAGCCTAGAAAATCCAACTTTTCATTTTCCGTCGGCCTTAGTCCACGATGTAACTACAGAAGAGTCAAGCTTTAAATAGGAAAAATATCGAAACTCTTCTTTGAGCGAGATGCTAATGGTCTAATCCCTTTCAATGATCTATGCTAAGCTAAGATAAAAGTGCTACCGCCAGACCCGGAGATTGGCTGAATGGATTCAAAAACGGTAAAACTCAACTGTTTAACTCTAGGGGAGTTGTAAAATGAGCCTATTTCCAAAAAAGTGTAGTGTTCCTTTAATATTGTTTGACCACTGGAGACGTTACACAGTGACACATTCTTGAAGAATCAAGTGGTTTAATCCCATTATTTGCGTTAGGACTTCTGACTCAAAAATATCAAATCCAATATGTAACCAGAAAGTTTGTGAACCGTTTTCAGCAGTGTGTAAAACTATAATATAAACTGCATTGATTTTTATTAATTTAATTATATGTCTGACCTCATTAAATAAGTAAATAGTAATAGATCATGGTTTTAAATATTAATTTCGCTCTATAAAATATCACCTCACCTTAAATGCAGTTTTAAATGAAATTGTCAGTGGGGTGTTTGTTAAACCTATTTTACACAGGTATTACTGTGGTTCTCTAATTGGACTGAATTGTACTGTCCTGTTGTGAGTCTTGTGTAGACATCTCTCCCTCCCCAAGAGTGCTGCGTGTACCTGCAGTCAGTAAATTCAGCGCCTCAGGGGATCTCTGTGTTTACCAGAGCTCATGCAACAGGATTTAAGTGGGATGATTTTGACTTTGTTGTTGTGTAGATGTCTAACATTACCTGAAGTAACTGATCTGCTTTTGTGGTCGAATTTGAAACCCTTTCATTTTTATCCCTACATTAGTTATTTTTTTCCATGCTGTAGCCGTTTTGTTTTCTGCGTCCAAGAAAGTTTAAACTGAAGTTTCGAAGATCAATGAGTAGTTTTAGGGAAAATGCTTCTTGGCATTTATTGAGCTTTCGAAAAATCATGTTGTCTTAATAGTTCACGCTGTAATGCACAAGTGGGTTTCTTTTTATTTGGGTAGAAATGTCTATAAACAATTTCATCGAAGAGGCCTTCATACAGCACTTTGCACGCTGAAACAGCATAATGTAATAAATCAATTCGCCCGTGGGTCTTGACACGTCTGGCAGCCCTGTGAAAGCCTGGCGTAAACACACTGATATAATCTGCTTCTGATCGGCATGGAAACTTGATACCTTATTAAATGTTTCACTGGTGCTGATGCTCATGCCTAGAGCTGATTGGGAAGGCTGTGTGTTTGTGTGTATGCGTCTCCTCTCTTTAACCCCTTGATGTCCTAGAGCGAATGCCAGCATGCCAACATTGCCTTGCCAAATGGTAAGCACAGGTGTTAATCGAACATTAGACAGATGTTAGATGTTAGTCTTGGGTGAGAGTGGCAATTAACCCCATAACAACGCATATGCTTTTCTATCATTTGATTGGATGGTAGAATGAAGACATAAAGTTCAATCTGGTAATGCATTTATTGCCTTGTCAGTGGATAGTACACAATGTATGTATTCAGTTCTTTAGTTATTTGAGTAAATACTGTGTTAAAGGTACATATAATTTGCTTACATTACAGTAAGCGTTAAATCATCCATTGGCTACCCTGATATATCAGCATCAGTTTATGTAAATCTCAAATCAGTTAACCACTAGTTGCTTATCTCCATCTCTTTTCATGCATTCTCATTATTTTGACTGGTTCTGAACTCTGCAGTGAGCTTTTGGTGCCAGTGCTGGGACTCTTTAGCTCAGTGACCCAGTAAATCCTCCCAGACATGTGGCCTCTTGCCCCCCTGCCGTACCCAGGCCATTAGATCTGTCCCAGGGCCCAGGGACCAACCTGCACTAGAAGAGATGAAGGGATGAATGAGTCTAGAAGATTAAACACCAGAATCCGAGATGACCTCATCACTCTGTTTTGGACTCATGTAGCTTTGCCATTCAGCCTCTTGTTGGCAATCCTTGATTTAGTTGAACAAGAACGCTGTTTAAGGAAACTGTAGTATACAACTAATGTTTTCATAAATTATACAAGAAATGCTGTTCACAGCCTATTTTTCTTTTGTGATCTAGCATATTTCCAAGTGAAAAATATTATTACACTAGAAGAAATATCTAATGGGAATTGATTTGATCACAAAAAGTAGTGTATAGTACATGAAAAAAGGAGTTGAATAGGTTAAAAAAAAATAATAGGGATTTACAACATTAACTTAAGGCAAAAGTAATTTCAAAGGTGAAGCAATTTATTATTAAATAATATATTACATTCAAATGTTAGAAACTTTTTTAAATTATTTGTAATGTTAAAAAAATTCTGTTCCTTTGAACTTTCTGTTCATCAGAGAATCCTGAAAAATATGTATCATGATTTCCACAAAAATATTAAGAAGCTCAACTGTTTTTAACATTGATAATACTAGTAATTGTTTCTTGAACAGTAGATTGTTATAATTGAGTCTAAAAGCTAATATAACACTGAGGACTGTCTGCTGAAAATGTGGCTTTGTCATCACTGCAATAAATTACTTTTTAAAATATATTAAAATAAAAAATTTATTTTCTGTATTTTGGATCAAATAAGTTAGTGAGCATAAGAGACTTCTTTCAAAAACATAAACATTACTTTTAAATATATATATATATAAAGATTACAAAGATATACATGGAATTTGTATTTGAAATGATGTGCATTAATGAACTTGCATGAAATATATATCTGGAATGACGTGCACTGATGAATTGTGCACAATGGGTCCAGGAGTACATATTTAAAGTTATTTTTTTTTTTTTTATTTATCATAAGTACAGATTTGGTTGCTATATTTGATAGCAGTGTCTACAATCAAGGTTATTTGACTGCAGTTTTAATGTCAAACTCTCTGGTGTGTGTGTGTGTGTGTGTGTGTGTGTGTGGAAGCTTGTCATAATGTTTCTCAATGCATTATGTTAGACGCAGCTGTGTGCTACGAATCTGCTCAGCTGAACTGTACGAGTGAGAAATGAGCTGTTGTGTCTTAGCTGGAAGCCATCTTACTGGAGCACAGACGATAGAGAGAGAGACTCTTTATAACCGCCGCTGTACCTGAATCAGAGAGGGAGGGATTTTTTCCGACACTAGTGTGAGCGATGAAGAAAGAGGGAGGAAAAAAGAAAAGGGGGGAAGAGAGTACAGAAGGAGGGGTGGGGGAGAGAGTCACCTCCACAAATAAACAACTTTGCTCAGTTGATTTGAATTATTCAGGGTTGTCAACAGCAAAGAACCAGAAAAACAGCCCAACAAATTACACCATCAAGCTCACTGGGGCGGAATAGACAGAGTGTTTGGTTGTGCAATGAGAGCTGGAACATGCAGGATTGGAAATTAAAGGAATGCAAATGCAAACACGTGTTTGCCTGTAAACGCTGTCAGGTTACATCAAGTCCAAATCGCATATATGAGGTTTTACTAAGTTGATTTAATTTTGCATAGGGGAAATGAACATGATGTATATGGACGGGTACATAAACGCATTTTTGTAGAAGTTCTCAAAAGCTAAATGAATATATAAGCATTCTACATATGCATTGCAATTCATCTGATTCACATTTGAAATCGACTTTGAGTGTTTAAGCTAATAATGAATTTTAGATTATGAATGGTTATAGCAAAGCCTATGAATCTTCCATTAAATACATGAAGCCGTAAAATATAAAGAGTATATGAAGCAAGAGTAACTAAACAGGGTTTAATAATTAGCCTTTTTTTATTAAATTGCAAGTTGTGTTCTAAGTAAGCTCAGATGTTTCCCGTACTGCACCTGCATGGCTGAACGCACCAGTGAGGTCAATAAAGCATGACTTTCACCTGCGTCACCTTTACACCTGAAACCAGCAGGTCTCTGCCCGTTCCTTGTTTTCTGTCTCTTTCTTCCATCACATTACACAGGTGGATCAGCCCATTCCTGGACTATTTAAATAGGCCATTCCGGTAAAAATAGCACAGATCCAGCCAAAGAACTGCTCAGATCTCACCTGGATGGGGTAATACCATTTTTCAACTTAGTTCATTGCAGGCTAACAAGATCTGTGTAAAGACCGAAGGAAAACAAGTTTCTTAACCTTGAACTTTCTTTCTACTGCCCGTGTTTCCATGGCAATAGCGCTAGTTCAGAATAGAGAAGTTCCTCTCTCCTGCCTTTAGCTCCGTCACAGATACACTGCTCAACTCCTTATCAGCAGTTCTGGAGGATAACACACAAACGCAACAGTAATTCACAGCAGCACACAAATCCCAGCATGCCAATCTACACACTTCATGCTTGTCTCTGTGGGGACTGGCACGCAGGGATGGACAGAAACATGGAGTGTACAGGTGTAGCCTGGGAGATAGTCGTGACAGACTCCTGACAAACATTCGCCTGGAGCCTCTCCTTTTGTCTTCACAATTGTGCGTTGGTGAAGTTTCTACTGTTGGACTATTTGTTTCGATTCTGGTCTGTGGAGTTCCTTGTTGATGGCATCACAGCGCATGTCATCTGTTCACACCTGGCAGGTGCTGCGTCATACCAGACTCATTCCCACTCTTGGGGGAAAGAAAAAACATTAGGTATTACTCCACACACACTCACACATTCAAGAAAGCTTACTTGGCATCCATGGTTTGCCACGGGCAACATGATGTGTCAGTCTCTAATGGCTGCTGCATCAGGCTGGGGAATAAGACGGAACAGACTCGAGCTGTGTCTGATGCAATGAGAGCTTCTAACTCTTTCCTCTCCTTTACCGTCACAGACCCATAGATGAGAATGGGTGGGTAAATGTCTCAAGTGTTCATATTTCACACCAAAATAAAAAAAGAAAAAAGGCACTATTTTGCTGAAATAATTAAAGTGATTTGTTTTAGGGCAAGTGCAATGTTTTGCATTGTAATTTTTTTTTTGTATAAGAGTTTCTGCTCCATTACTCATTTGTACCAAAATATCTAATTCTTACTACTGCAATATGTGTGTTGTAAATATTAATTATATTAACTTGTTCAGCAAATTTTCAAAGGTGAAATCCAGTCATTTTAGTAGGTTTTTTGCAACGGGTTCTATTTGGTTTGCACGGATTCGTTACACTGGAAAGCAGTTTGATTTGAAAGTGACTTGTGTAAAAAAATCATTTAGAATGTCTGGAATAGGGATGCGCGGTATACCGGTTCTGGAAAAGTACCGGTATATATTGTATTTCAAACGGTACGATATCATACATTTTCTCAATTGACCTATCGGTAAGCCCCGCCCCCTTAGTTACTGTTGCTCCCTCGGACAAACAAACGGAGTTGCTCACTGTCTTACAATGACAGCTGCTGTGTGACAACCTTGTCCCACAATGTTTTTGCACAATTTTGGACACAGAAGGCCACTAAATGGGAATTAAATATTCCATGGAGGGATTTATTAAATATTTAAAAATAAATACGGTGGGTAACTCAAAGCAAGGGTTTACAGATCACAATGCAAATGGGAGAAGTCTCATATTACGGTCGCGGATTACAACATGCAGGATCAACACTGTTCATGTATCGCAGCGTACAATTACATTAATGTACATTTAACTAATTTAATATGGAGAGGCACTGAAATTTAGACCTTCATTTATGTGTTTTTGACCTACATTGTATAGGACGCGATCAGTCCGTTATTTAGGTTTGTACATTAGCATGGACTCGCTAACTTTAACATTATATAGTTTTAGCCAGCAATACCTTGCTAAAGCACAAGATAACTTTAACATTCTGCTTGAGCAGATTAAAATTGTAACTTAATGAGTGTATGACGACCAGAAAATGAAAGTTTTTGTCTTCATTTGTATTGGTGTTGAATACTAGGGGACATTTTGCTCTGTTTTATTTGGATTCAGGAAATTTAATAAAATAGAATATATTGCCATCCTCTCAGGATACCTGGAATCAGTGTTACAAGTACCCCTGCCACATCGTTTTTCCATTTTTGAAGCATAAACCTCATAAAACCGATGCGAGCTTCGGATCCTCCAATGTTTCTCTATGGCGCTGAAACCTAAAGATGTCCGATTTCCGCTCCCCGTGCAACTGATACTCAACTGTCATTGGCTAGTCTGCGTTTGAGGGGAGGGGCTTACTGATAGGTCAATTCGGTGTTTCATACGCTGAAATTGCAAAATGCAACTGTAGGTGGTTCCCAAATTGCTGCGCAACCGGTAAATTTGACAACCGAACAATGGGATGGATCAAACCGATTAAACTCTATCAACGCACCCGAAATGAATAAATAAAGAGAACAGTAGAAGTGAAATATGGCATGGCAACGGATGACAAAGGTGAACGAACTGACCTTACTGTACCTGTATGCAAGCGTTGCTATAAACATGTTGCCACAGGCAACACATCAAACCTTTTTAAGCATTTGTCACTTGCTCATCCTGATCTTTTCAGAGAATTAAGAGATCGACGGTGCATCATTCATAAATTCAGATTTAAGGGATAGTTCACCCAAAAATGACAATTCTGTCATCATTTACTCACCCTCAAGTAGTTCCAAACCTGTATGAATGTCTTTGTTCTGCTGAACACAAAGGAAGATATTCTGAAGAATGTGGGAAACAGAGCAGTTCTGGGGCACCGTTGACTTCCATAGTATTTTTTTTCCTACTATGGAAGTCAATGGTGCCCAAAAACAGCCTGGTTACAAACTTTCTTCAAAATATCTTCCTTTGTGTTCGGCAGAACAAAGACATTCATACAGGTTTGGAACTACTTGAGGGTGAGTAAATGATGACAGAATTGTCATTTTTGGGTGAACTATCCCTTTAATTTGAACTTTTATTCACAACTGATCAGCGCTCATACAGATTTGATACAGTAAGCTCAAATGTGCATATGTGACACGCTAGAACCAGTGAAGCTTTGGTCATGTAATATATGCACTTGCATTTCATACAATCTAATATTAATTGGATTTGAATTGAGCAAGAGTTTTGTCATATTCATTTTAGTATCAATGATATGAAGGGAATGTTTATGCTAATATGAAGCAGCCAAGAGAGTGAGATTTATATTTAATGCTTTTTATTTGTCTGAAATCTCAAAACAATCTGAGAGAGAGAGAGAAACAATAACGTGATTTTGAATATTACTTTTATTGTTAGAATTACACTTTACAATAAAGCAACATTTGTTGCATCAATTGCGCAACTTCAGTTGTATTTTTCTTTTCTTTAAACTCAGTCAAAATGTAACCTATGTTCATGGTAGTTTTTTTTTTACATTTTGAGTCATTTTGTTTGCACCGAAAAGATAAGATTTGAATATATTTATATTTTATTTATATTATTATTAATATATATATTTTTAATTCACTAATCTTTTGAGGCTGGTTATTTGTCACCTATGGTTTTGATTTAGTATCGATACTGAGGTATTAAATTCTTGTGTATCGTACCGATGCCAAAATTATGTTATCGAGCCATCCCTAGTCTGGATATATCCTCAAAATGGGAAATTGTGGGTGAGATTTCATCAATGGAAAAAAAGCGCATTTTATTGACAAAAAAAGCCCACCTGATACGTTTGTACCAACAAATTCTAAAATAGAATTAGAAACCGTTCCGTCTCTAGACAGTCTCTCTGTTCCGGCTTAGTGGCTAGCCAGGGAAATTCTTTTGGCCACCAGTAAACACTTGGACAGAATTTTTGCGTCTTTCCTCCCTTCCGTTTCTTTTCATCCCTCCATTCCACATATCCCCGGCTCTCTCAGTCTCTCCATCCCGTTTCTTTCCCAGTTGCCCAGCTGATTGAACAGAGCTACATATCTTAAGCTGGAAGCACTGCCAACAATTGGAACAATTACTGCCAATTTCGCCACCTGCGGCCCTACTGAAAGAAAGAGCGGAGCCCGAGCCAGTGTTTTATTTGCTGGAACGCCACTATGCACAATGTTTAATTACAACTAAGCAGCCAACATTTGTTTAATCTGTCTTTGAATATGCACTGCTCATTACTTCCTGCCAGCTCGGTCTTTCCGTCCCCGATTTTTCTCTTTTCTTTTTAAATATGTGTGACGTGAAGTGGGTGTTGAATTTGTCTGCTTTTGTTAGAAGTGTTGGATCCGTTTCCTTTGGGATCAGAGACAGCCCATCTCCGCTGTGAGCTATAACACACACACACTAATATCGCAACCATGCCTACATCAATGCAAGTGAGCCCCACTCAGCACCTGCAGCCGGGTCGAACGGCCTCTCTCTGAATCCTAATTCAACCCGTAAATGGGGAAGAGAAAAACAGAGGCCACTCCTTTGTTGCATCTCATTCTCAATGAGCAAAGAGTGTGCGGAATGTGTGTGCGAATGCCCTCTAAAACCTTTGAATGGGGCTCCCAGATTACTCCAAAGTGCAGTCGTTTCAATGACATGACAAGATTGTCAATTTCTTGTGCTATTCTTCCCTTGCGTAAATGGTTTGTCTAAGCGTTTGTGCATGCCATTCAGTTTTAATGGGTTTTAATGACTCTGAAAAGGGCTCTGATGCAGGGGCTTGTTTAAGAAAAATGCTCAAGGGCGGAGTCCTGCCTCCTCGCTCTTCGGGTTCTTATTCGCGAGACGAAGCCTTCTCATCCCGTCTCATTTTGCCCCCTTTCGTATGAATAAGTGATGAGATTTCATACATCACTGACCTCGGGTCTTTTTTACAAGTTCATCAATCATCGAGCCACCTCCTTCTTATGAGGAGCAGATGTTTGGGGTGCAGCCGTTTCAGGGGTACCACGCTACTGATGACCACCATCAGCATCTGACCCCACGCAGACCTGAGTCAGCAGCATACAGACAGGGAAGGTGGAGGAAAAGGTAAAAATGCTGCAGTGGGAAAGAATATGTTGGAAGAGGGGAGAGGTTCGGAAGCAAGAGAGGCTAAGAAAGACTGATTGTGGGAGAGGTATTAAATGAGCCACGAGGGATTATTGATCTTCTGAAAGTGCAAAGTCTGCACTGAATTGCAAGTGTAGAAGCTGTGCTTTGAACTTGTACAACATGTTTGTGTGAGATGGAGAGAAAGACAGAAAAGAGAGATAGAGAACAAGACAATGTCTGAATCTGCAAACGGACTGCATTTGTGTTTGTAGGAAATGTGTCTATAGAATCGTATAATAAGATAGATTATTGGCTACTGAAGATTCAACTATTCAGCTTTGTCATCACATAAATAAATTGCAACTTAGTTATTAAAATCGAAAACATTTATTTAAAATTTTAATATTTCACATTATTACTGTATTAAAACAGTATTATTACTGTTTTCAAACTTTCAAAATCATAAAATAAACATATTTTTGAAATAATACCAACTTGAATTTTTTTTCAAGAAAATTGTAGGCTACTTGGAAATATAATTTTTTATTTCTTTAAGTGTGTGCATGTTTATATATATATATATATATAATTTATTTTTTTTTTTTTACAGTACAATAAATTAAGTAGTACAATAAATTGCTGTGCAACTCCAAAACAATGTTTCTCGCTGCAGTCTTGAGGTGCTGTACTCTGTAAATGGTAAGAAAATATTTGAGAAATGGAAAATTGTTTCCAATTTTTTATCCACATTTGGTGCAGTTTAAGTTCTGATTCAATTATAATATTGTGGCACATTGCAATGCGTAGTAGTGTTGTCACGGTACCATACAAAAAATTCTGTATTCGGTACCGATACCAGTGAAAATCCACGGTTCTCGGTACCAATTTCAGTACTAAAGCAAAACAAAAAACCATGCTAATTAAAAAACACACTATTTTTATTAATAAAGTCAAACAAAAATAAAATGTACAAAAATCAATGCCATTCTTTGTGCTTATTTAAAATTGTTTGAAGTTTTTCCACAAGTAATAAAAGTATGGAAAACTGTAAACAAGTTTTACCCAAATTGAATTAGTCTTTTAATTAATGAAATTTAAACACTTTTTTTGTAAATAAAGGGGATTTACTAGTAAAATGTAAAACATGGAAGACATATTGTGTGATTATTTATTAGAAAATAAAGTTGTATTATTTTTTTTGTTTACAACAGTAGTAGTATCAAATACATTCTACTAAATTATAGTACCCTAATATATTTCTGGCACAATGTCTAAACCAAACTTTTATTTTGGCAGGTTGCCGTGAATACATTTAAAGTTCTGTGTGTATATGATATGATGCTTGTTTTACTCAAATTAAACGGTAAAATGCTCGTGAAGTGACTCTCAGAGCAGTTCTGGATATGTTGTTTATGTATTGTTTAGATTAATTAATCAAAAGTAGGTCATTATGCTGCAGGTGGATGCTGCACATTGGTGGTGGATGAGGAGATACCCCCCTTACTATGTAAAGCGCTTTGAGTGCCTAGAAAAGCGCTATATAAATGTAACAAATTATTATTATTATTATTACACTTAAATAAAATCGTGATATGGACCAGTAGGCCTATCTGTAAATGTTAAGCCGCAAAAGTATGTCATGGCATAGTATGACATTATGTCCTCATTTTGATGGCAGATGCTGAAATAACTGCGAGTGTCACACGCGCTTCAGTGTATGTAACGTTAGTAAACACAACCACGTGTCTCTGCCATTCATTCATCACACAGAGACTCGCAGAACATGCGATTCATATTTGAATCAACTTTTGCGGCTTAATATTTACAGATACTGGTCCATATCGCGATTTGATTTATGTGTAATGACCTATTTTTTATTAATTCATCCAAACCTTGACAAATATAATGACATTCCGTGTTAAACTGTAAATTCCATTTTTAAATTAGGTTCCGCG
The DNA here is from genome assembly GCA_027422405.1 of Ptychobarbus kaznakovi. Lineage (NCBI taxonomy): Eukaryota > Metazoa > Chordata > Actinopteri > Cypriniformes > Cyprinidae > Ptychobarbus > Ptychobarbus kaznakovi. The sequence continues at coordinate 36,095,727 of CM049795.1, forward strand.
ATTCCGTCCGCGTTTTCTGCATTCCGGAAATCACAAGGACCTACGCGTCAAGAACCGGGTTGACCGGGTCCTCTGTACCACCGGTACTTTACAAAACTTGGTACCGTGACGTTTTAATAGGGCTGTAGTACCATGTCCGGACTCGAGACATTTTTCTATCGTCTCGGACTTGTCTTGGACTCGTTGGTATTTGGACTCGAACTTGTCTCGGACTTGGTCATTGGACTTGCCAAATGTTCTAGTTGGTCTCGACCGAGTCCAACTATAAATGCTTTTTTTCTCTCTTTCAAAACAAAACCGTTAATCTGGCTCGCTTGTTCGGAAAATGGGTAATGTAATTGGTTTAGTTCCATCTAGAACGGGCATTTCCATTGGTCGCCTGGTAAATGCACAGCTGCGTCATATGCCTGGCTCCGAGTGTTGCGCGCTGCGCGGAGGCATACATTTTTTTTATTTTGGCCACAGACACAATGTCGGCGAGTTGCATAATACAGTTTGGTTTTATAAAGTTTGTTGGAGTTTTTCCCTCTCACTTTCCTTTGCTTTTAAATACCTTATTAATGCCTGTGCATATTTTGCTTTCACTTTAATTTCCGGTCAATTGCTTATCTATAACTTACAATGACAAAATTTCTGCAATAAACATGGGACTTTTTTACACAGCCTTGCTTGGGAGGGTTATATTGTACTATGGTTTATTTAGGACAGAGTCTCGAAACTTGGATCTGGAGGGCTGGTGTCCTGCAGAGTTCAGCGCTAACCCTAATCAAACACACCTGAAACAGCTAATCTAAGCATACTAGAAACTTTCAGGCAGGTGTGTTGAGGCAAGTTGGAGCTAAACTCTGCAGGACACCGGCCCTCCAGGACTGAGTTTGGACACCCTGCTTTAGAACAAGTAACAAGTTCAAGAATGGGAACATGTTTATTTATTTTTTTACACTTATGTTGCTTGTTCTTTGTAATATTTTCAATTGGCAGCCCAGAATGTGATTGTTACACTAGAATAAAAATGCTGAAAATGTGAAGTTGCACGTCAGCTGTGATTTTAGTGAAATTGCTAAACCTAAAATAAATAAAATAGCCTAATTTGATCCTACAGTGTTGCTGCACATGTTTTTAGATCATTACAAATAATAATGCAAAATTATTATCTTAGAATAGAAGATATGCTGTCTCTCGTATCACATAAATTATCAATAATTAAGTATGTGGTTTTGAAGAAGATAATTTTTTCTTTCTCTGTTTTGACTGTCTCATTTGGACTTGGACTTGAACCTCTTTGGACTTGGTCTTGACTCAGACTCTATAGTCCTGGACTTGGACTTGTCTTGGACTCGACAAAGGTGGACTTGACTACAGCCCTACATTTTTTTTTTTTAGTACTGACTTGGTATCGAAGTACCGGGTCTTTTGACAACACTAATGCGTAGTACCCTGATGCAGTTTCTTCAAGATATCCAGCCCTAGTTTGTAGAATACTACAGTACATCAGCACCATATAACTCCCAAACATATTTGTGGTTAGTCATCTCAGAATAAATAGAGAACCAATTCTCTCCTGCATTCCCCACTTTGGTTGTAAACGGTGTATGAAATCGATATTTATTTTCTTATCAGAGATTATGATCTCAGTACATGTGGTTGCAGAATGCTGCAGTACTGTATGATGTATTACATTATGTTTTTGCAACCAATAGATTGCAATCAGTCTTTAGTGGGGCTCATGGGAAAGACAAGCTGGGAAAGGTATGAAGTGGCAATAATGCAAATCTCAGGCAGATTTTATGCACTATATAATACACACAAATACTCACATAACACAGACAGAGAGATTGTTCAACCACAAAAACAATTGAAACGGAGATGATCAGACACTGACTTCTGCTTTGCCACCAGTTTGTATGACCTGAAAATGGCTGTAGTACATTTGAAACACTTCTGTATGCAGCTCGTAATGTATTGTCTCCAAAGGAGCGCTGAGGATGACGTATTGATTTGATCAATCAATGTAGTAAAAGCTATAAAGGCATACTGTAATGGTGGCACTTAAGGAGTGAAGGCAGAACACTGATCATGCTCAAGGAGATACAAAGAGAGAGGGAAAGAGGGTCCAATAGAAAGTGAGAACAAAATGAGTGCTCAGAAGAGTGTGTGTAAAGTGGAGTTAAGGCTGCGTCTGCTGCCTGTCTGTCTCAGTGCTCCTTTTGTATTTTAATGATTAATGCACAGCTAAGCAGGGGGTCTGTTTCATCATTACTCTAGGCCTGTATCCCCCTGTCCTTTGTCCCTCATTTGTTTCCACCCATATTTTATTATTCAGACAATGAGCGAATATATGAAGGTTCTTGTCTGCATGAGCATTATTAGCTTGCTGTCCATCATATTGCAGACAATGGATCATCCTGAGATGTTTCTACACTTGTCTCGGTTGCTTGATTGGAACCAGAATTTGATTCGGATCCATTTTTATTTAGCAGTTTTGGCACGATTGCATTAAAGTCACTGTACCCCGGACAACCATTCTGACCTTTTTGAGTTTTGAATATAATTTGTGCACTCAACGCTCAAGTAGCTTATGTATGTTCATGTAGCCTAATGTACTGTATCAATCCTGTTCATTTTCCTCATAGGACCACACAGATACCTTTTTCTTCCGCTATATCCACCCTGCTCTCCCGTCATCTGTCCGTTTCCAGAAACTCATTTAGTCGCACTTCTGCAACACTAAAAGCCCTTCGTGCCCTGGCAGCTGTTTGAGGGATAAAGCCATTTCGGTTCATCAAAGATTCATTGCCCTAAAGCACGTCCTACGGAAATGGCCGGTATATGTTTTAAAACAAACCTGCGGAAGCTTTAAATGCTTGTTAAGATACTGTAAAGAAAGGCCAGGGATGAGAGCGAATCTCTACTGCACCGCTTCACTGCAAACACTATTATTTGTTTTATTTTTTTAAATTAGGATACAATTTTGGTGACGCAAGTGGTGCAACATTTCCACACTTGAAGTTTAAATATTTATGGGTGCATATTTGGAGGTAAGGTCAGGCTGAAGTAAATGGTGAGAACGGTTGTGGGAAGTAGATAAACCTTTTTCCACTTAGTCCTGGGTCATTCGTTTGGCCTCCTGCCGGCAGAACGGCTCATGGGCTCATGTATGTTTTAAGACTGCTCATATCCAGGGATGAAAGTGTATTGACTTGCTTGATGAGCTTCTTTCCTCAGGGAGGGGGTTAAAGCTCTTGAGTGCCTCCCCCAGGAAAAAACAGCATGGAGAAAGAGAAGGGGTGTTTTACATCACTGACCTACCCAGATTGGGCGAGGCTTTGGACACCGCAAATGGGCTTTTGTGGTTCCACCGTATAGCCATAAATATCTCCATTGGGACGTCCATTCTGCCTCCTAGTCATCGCCCTCTGTCACAAGTGCTGTGATGTTTGTGGGAATAGCGAGGATCACAGGGAATGCTGGAATAGAGGGGGAGAGGGGTGCACAATCTGAGCCTACAGAGGTTAAATATGTTATGATTGATGAGGTAGCTTTAATAGCGCACGTCTGGCCTCCCCTATCGATTAAGGGATGGATTATGCATGCATTTCCCCATTGTGTTGGCACAACAGATGACTTAGATTACAGTGACGGATTCGGGAAATGTGAACTCTGAGCTGATTGCTTTTCCGTTGTGTCTCAGCTGCATTATGAATGATGAAGCATGCTAGTCCTTCGGATGCTCCAAAAGCGGAGGCAAAGAAGCCTTCCGGAAGCCTATAATAATCCTGGTGTAATATTTGGGAAATCCTATTACGGACGTTTTTATGTGCCGACGAAAGAAAAATAGGTAAAGACGACGGCGTCTCATACAAGCGAAAACAGATTAGGGCTTAGAAAGATAGATGTGGACATGTATTAGTCTTTCCTTTTCCTCCTCCCCGTAATCCCCTCCCTCCACAGTCTTGTAGAACAGGGCCTACTTTCATATTGAGTTGTCTTTTCAGGAGTAAAAACAGTGATACAGTGCCTTCATACTTTTTTTTTTCTCGCGGTCACAGACAACCTGAGAGCATTTGGAAATATTAAAGCTGGATTTAAAAATGCATACATACAAAAATTTAATTGATGGGTATTTGTAAAAATTCCTATATTATGTTCTTTTTATATTGCATCTTTGATGTAAAGACGTGAAGCTATGTTTCTGGTTTGTAATTCCCTTCAGTTCAAACGGAAGCATCTGATCCTACTACAGCTGTTTTCGGGTGTTCAGGACTGGACAAGTTTATATACAGATGCAGGCCATGTCTTATTCAGACTCCTTTAGTGTTTGATTGAGTCTCTGATTTGTGTTTCAGCACTGTGGGCCAGAACTCTCAGACCTCTCTAGCCGATCACAGAGTCTGACCGCTGCCCTGCAACAGCCGGCTGATCACAGAGTGCAGTGGAGCCTGATCCCACTCAAAGGCCCAGTGGGCATCTAGTGACTCTTTTCAAAATCTGAGCAGAAAAAAATCCTTGTTTATTTAATCACACACAGAGTCAGGCCCTCCGCCTAAAGCCATGACCGGTCTAGACATATTCAACCCCTGTGCCGCAAGATCAACCCCACAGGTCGAAGGTTGAAGGTCGGGCTGAATGGAAAGATAAATGATTGTGTTGATGTCACCTCAGGGTGTGTGGAGCACATCATGCAAGCGTGTGATAAGGTTATACATGCATGAGGTCTCTCCTTTCCAGCCTTGCTTTGCATGGACGCTGATTATGAAGATTGAGTCGTTAATCGTCCCCTGTGTGCGACCACCAGTGTGAACTAATATTGTCGAATGTTGCATATGAATGAAGATTTTGATTTATAGATTCAAAGGTAAGCGTTAATATTACAACAGTTCCTGTCACGGGAATGCAAATAAAGCATGAAATATAGTCTAGATGTAATGAAATAAAAAATATATTGTCCCATTAGATTCCCAAATAAAGCCTGATAAGTGTTATTAAGTCATAAGCACTGAATGAGCTTTCACTCAGTTGGGGGTTTCCTCTGATTTAAGTAAGGGCTGCTGGATCTGTGTTCATTTGTTATGGCTAATGTGTGTGTGCGAGCCAGTTGGAGTCGAATAATGGGCTCAGGCTGAGACACAAGTAGAGACTTCCCTGTCTCTCGCTCTTCTCTAGATACTCTGTTTAATTGAAATGACCCCATGGGGTTGTAGCACTGACCGGAGCAATTAAAACTGCCATGCAGCACAGTGGAGGGAGAGAGGTCAGAATAAGGGGGGATACAGGGCACTGAGTGTGTGACTGATTGTGTGTATGTGTGTGTATATAGTCCACATTCATGCTCAATCAATAAGAGCTGATGGCTGTAGATAGTGGCCCTGATACTTAATATTTAAAAGGGTCAAGTGTTTTACCTCCCCCCTACTCCCTCCACCCTTCACTGTTCTTCCTATCTGCTCCCAATTTGCATATTACCTCTTTATGGTCAGACACTGATTGAAACCTCATGCTAGTTTGTGTGTGTTTGAAATTTGCCCTGTCTGTCCCCTTATCTAGAGGTCTATCAGTGAGTCTTTTTAAATAAGAGTTAATCTCATTTTTTGCCTTGTTTAGAGTGCAAAATTAATTCCTGGCGAAAAAGACACTGGCTACTGGGAGAGATTTCAGTCTACATGGACTACTTTTTTAGACAGGTTTGTTTAATAACATTTATACAATTTCAAGTTGACTTGAAAATTTACTTGAAAGTTGACTTGGAAATAGGGGGTAAACTCAGGTGTGTCCTTAGATCTTAAGACAGACAAGTTGTTGGACTCCATTTTACTGTAGTAATTGTCATCTAACTTTCGATAATTTCAGACATTTGTGGTATTTCAGTGTCATCTTTTATTCATAAACTAAATCACTAAAATGCTATGAAAACAGATTGTGCATTGAAAACCCAAGCAGATGTACAGGTATGCGATTAGTAATGACCGCATCTGTTTGCTGTAATTATGCACAGGTTGTTGATAACTTTCTGGAAGCGTCTTTATAACTCTGGCATATGACCATGTGTAGGATGCGTCCTTCGTGGGGACATCAGACAGTATGCGTCTCTTTCTCTACAGCGTGGCAGCAGACACAAGCATGTCTGTTTATACCAATATTCAAATTCATTTCCCAGAAGAGGGCTTTGGGCTTGAGAACACAAGTCCAGATATTTCCAAGTCCAAATGAGAGAGTGACTTCATCTTAGACAACAGATGGGCTTCTGCGGTTGTATTCCTCTTCTTTTGCCCTCAGCCATATAGAGCCACTTTCTTTCTGCACGTTTCTTCGCTAACAGTTTGAGTTGATGGGAGCTCTTGTGTCATGTACGGCTGTCTCTGCTGTCAGCATACACCATACTAAGAGTGTGTGAACATCCATATTGGATTTCACATTTACACACCCTGACTGCGACACCAGTGTATGTATGTAAAAACATAAGCTGTTCCAAAACCAAGCAAGCCGCCTACAAAGACAGTGGGTCTCATTCACTAACCATGTGTACGCACAAATCTCTGTACGAACATTTTTACATGTTAATGTCAAACTCTTTTGGAATCATGTGAGTAGTACTATTTTAGTTTTTTGCTTATGTAGAGAATTTCAAATCTGCCACTTGCATTATGAGAAATGTTTCAAGTAGGATGCTGCCGTAGAAGTCAAAGCAGCCAGCTAGGTTTTGGAAACATCTGTAGTGCGTGCTGACATACCTAGTGCAGTTATCTGCACCCGTGCTGCTGCTGCTGAGATAATTAGAGCCGTGTGATTAATGAACTGCAGGTTAATGTATAGCTATAGAACAGGATGTGGAGCTCACTTAGATTCACGGGGAGTCTCAACAAGGCTATAAAGCAGCCCCACTTCCTTTCGTACTGCCACATGACTGATTAACGCTAGATGCATAAGGACCTCCAATTGATCATTTATAACCAAGCTCAGGAAGCCACTCTTCACTCTATAATGATACAGGATGTTGTGGTCCACATGAACAGTGTTGTGCGGTTTTAATCCAGATATATTATACAATAGTGTGTCGCAGTCTGTGGAGGTCTCTTTTACTCATCCCTTCCTATCTGAAAGCAAATGGAAATATTGTGGGCTGCTCTCTGACCATGTGCGTGTGGATAAATCCTGACATGAGACAAAAGGAGAGCCCTGTGACCTTTTCAAAAGGGAAGATTTTCCCTGTCATGACTTGCCTTCGACCTACACGCTGCTGGATAATCACGATTGTTCCTAGAACAGTTCCGCTGCACAGGGATGTCAAAGCTGTTTCAGATGTGTCTTAAATGTTAAACTTCCCAACAGTAAAATGACCTTAAAAGGGAACGGAGTCTTGGTTTACTGCATCACTATCTATAGTCATGATCAATAACAGAGTCTTGTTTTTCTAGTTACCCCACATGGGATCCCTTTTTTAGCCTTTGACACTCTTTAATAAATGGTGAGGAAACATAAAATAATTGGAATAAGAGAGGATTAATGGACACCTTGTAAGTTCTACTCAAACCTGAATCACCTGCATGAGCACCATAACTCAATGTGCCAGGAGAGTTTTTAATGACAGGAATAGTCAAGACAATTATGGCTTGAAGAGGTGGGAAAAGAATCCTACATTGCCCACAGAAGCACAATGTGATGCAGTACTAATCGCTCAACCAGGGGGCCAGGGCCCACTAGAGGTCCTCAGCAAACTTTCTAGGGAGCCTCAAGATGACATGAATAATCAAGTAAGATGATACATTTTTGAATAATCCAGATATGTGAAGAAGCCCATTGTGAATTGTGATTTCTTGACCAAATTTTATTTTAAAATGTTTACTTTTTTATACATTATTTTTTCTAGTTATTCCAAGCTCTAAAGTATTTTATGTTCTTCAAACTAACTGTTCACTGAAAGGTTCTTTTGGGGAACGCATAATTGTTCTTCTAGGGCAGGGATTCTCAAATCTGGCTCGCGAGATCCACTTTCATGCAGAGTTTAACTCAAACCCTGATCAAACTCACCTACCTGTGATTTTCTAATGATCCCGAAGACATTGATTAGCATGCTCAGGTGTGTTTGATTAAGGTTAGAGCTAAACTCTTCAGGAAGGTGGATCTCGCGAGCCATATTTGAGTATCCCTGTTCTAGGGCATTGCTGTGAAACCCCTTTTTTTACCTTTATTTTTAAGAGTGTAGGCAGCTGACCACATGCAACATTTTAAGCTGCCCTGTAATAGAGAAACCACCGTTGACACTTTTGGTCAGTTTCCAACATGTAAATGCAGTGAAGTACTACCAAAATCCTTTTTACTTGTATAATTCTTAGATTACACTAAACACAGACTCAAAGTATAGCCAGAACTGGAAGTGTCATCCTGCTTCATTCTCTGGTATTGTAGCCCTAGGCTCTTACTGTGACATACTGTGGGCAAGATGTTCATTTTTCACACAAGCAGCATGAGCCCCTCAGCGCCCACAGCCATACAACATGAGACGTGAGTCTCTCCAGGAATCTCTCACTGAATGACTTTATGGCCTCAAATATTCCTGATGGAAATGGTGCTGCTGGCCTCGTGGACATGCAGCGGCCCCTGCTCTGATCAATAATGAATGGCCCTAGTGTGGAGCTAACAGATTGTGTGAAAGGAAAGGGAGGGGCGCAGACAGTCCAGTGCACTAACACAGTGGGAGCTGTCACTGACCTGCCTCTCTGACAGCAAAAGAGAATGAGGAGAAAAATTAATAAGATTAATGCTCCAATTAAATTGGGAAGTGATAGCGGAGAGTCGCATTGTTCTGCCAACTACAAAAGGAGACTATGCAAGCAAAACGAAGAATGAAAAACAGACGGAAGAGGATGTAAGGAATGTGTAAGTAGGAAGAGTGATGGGGAAAGAGAGAATAAACATGTGGAAGGAAGTCTCTGGTCCATTAAATCAGAGCTGTCAGTATTTCTACCCATCAGCCCCGTCTGGAGAACCCTTGACATGTCTGTCCCCGCCTCATCTGCACAGTCGCTACTGTTGTTATTGTCAATTACTTCCAATTGACAGGTAATTACCATAGTTTTAAACGCCATCATCGTTCAGTATGAAGTAACGACGTGAATTCTACTGGTAATTAGTAAGGCCGATGCTCACATTTAATTGGCAGTGAACCACAGCATTGCTATAGGGCTCATTCTAAATCAGCGTTGGAAGAACAACTCGCACTCATTCTCTCACTTACGCAGCAATGATTTTTACTTTGTCTTAAGTGCTTTTTTTATATCTTGGCACGATTTGTAACATAGACATCTATCTCCTAGTGGTGAAATGTCATGCAAAGCTTTGCTTGATGACTCCCATCTGCTCAAACCTCATCAGCGTTCCCATAATTCTCCCCCTCTCGCGTTTTCTCCTTCTGTTTTTGTGGGTGTTTATCTAAACCGAAATTGCTTTTGCAGGAGTGTAGCGATTTGAGGCGCGAAGCACCGCGGCCATATTTGATTACATGGTGACACTGAATATTTGTATTATGCGATAGGGCGTCTTTCTTGTATGTCACACTGTAACATGCATTGGCTTTTATTAATCTCACACAAATCTGTGTGATCGGATGTATAATCCTCTTGCAATGAGCTTCCATATTTTTAAACCATTTATACTATAATGTAGCCTTGCATATAAAAGAGTTTAAAGAAATGTATGTGGTTCCTTAGGCATTTGTACTGTTATATTGTGTCTAGGTTTTGCCTTGGATCTCCTGTAAATGTAATGCCTCACTCTGCAAGAGTCATAGTCTCTTCAGATTTCTATAATGTTTAGTTAAAGCCTGTGTTATTGTAGCATTATTGTATTATATTGCAGTTTCTTCATGTGGGTATTCCCAGGGCGAGGAAACAGTCGCAGATCAATGAACTGCTCCCAGGTCAGTGTCTGAGCCGAATGATATGTTGTTGCTTTACAATTGACTTGGCCTCTGTGTTTCGCCAATGCCGACCACACATATCAATATGGCTGTCCCCTTTGACCCAATACAATCCAGACATTATTGTCAGGATAATATAGCAGTCTCATATTTGACAGCACGTGCGGAAAGGAGAGTTGTTTCAGTTATGACAATCTTCAGCTGCTTTGGAAAAGGACATTTTTGTATTCCTTCAATGTTGCTGGATGTCTTTGGGTTCAATGCATAGATCGTTAAAAGAGGGTTGAATCTGGTGTCTCCACCATGGCATAAACACTGAAGAAATAAAACTTCCTCATTATTCAACACATAGGCTATTTAGATTAAATCAACCTCGGTTAAACTAAATAAAAAAGATGTTAACCTTTCAAAATCCAGATGGTTCTTTCAGGAACAACCAATGATTAATACTTCATATCCCATCTTCTTGCGAGTTTTGCTTGTTACATAAACATTTTGCATACATCAAAGGCTGGCTCACTTTCCATGCATCCTTCTTACATGACTGGAATGGGTCTGCTCTGATCAGCAGGGACAGTTTTAGCAGCCCTCCCAAAGCTCATCCATTAGAAATGTGAACTCTGGGTTGCACGAGTGCCAAAGCACATTAAACAGTGTTATGACAGCCCCTGGTTACCCTTTTTAACATCCAACCCCTTCTGGGGCTATTTGAGAATATGTGGGCTGCACAGGACTGTTCAATGCTTCAGGACGTGGAGGACGCTGGAGTGGATGCCAGTGAGCTGGCATGGAGATCAGAGCCATTAGGAGATGCAACTAAAGCCAGCTGCCACACTCAGCAAATTTAGCATTGACTTCAACATTTAGAAAAGAAAAAAATCAGGATAGTGGAAACCGCAGGAGTTCTTGCCAGGAGTTTAGATTTGATCCGTTTCTGTGGAGGTGTTGCGCTAAAAGGTTTTTGACATCAATTTCAGCTGTATTCAGACAATTCTCATCCTTCAGGTTTTCTATAGATTTATTCTGTTCTAGCAGCCTGAAAATGAATTCATTATATTCTGCAGGATCAAAGAGAATGCAAACATTAAAGTTTCACACTTTTGTGGCTTTATTGCAGACCTAGTTTTTGGGCCAAATCCATACCCACATTCTTCTAAATCCGAACATCCTTCCATTTTGCTGGACAATAAAGCACGTGTTAGCCCTTAGAGGTTCCCTGTTTTAGCTTGTTGCACAGTGGACCTTTTAAAATTGTCGTGCAATTGCCGCAATCCACAATCTCTGGCCACGTAGGACCTTATTATTCTGGACATTGATTAATAATGCCCTGCTACATGCAGAAAATACACATGATTGGGTGAGAGGAAAGAAAGGCAACAGAAATGTGCAGCTTTCTGATAAAAAGCAACCTTGCCTTCAGCTAATTATCTGCGGAATCCTTGTTTCCCTCCAAACAGCCAGATTCTTTCAGAGGCGGCTCCCCTGAGGATTTGCCTTATAAACACATTGTCATATCTATACTTTAGGAGGACAGTGATAGAGAAGGAAGGGGATTTGCGGTCAGCATTGAGAAGTGAGGGGCGTCAGGGTGAACAGAATAAGGTTCTCTTGGGTCTGAAACTGATTAATGAATCTCAACCTTAAGCTCTTTGGTTTTTTGTAAAGCAACGCAGAGAGGAAGTACCTCTGGTGCAGTCACGTTACAGGCAACGAGAAGGAAGAAATTTTCTTCCATCTTCAAAGAGGGAGCAGAGGACTTTAAGCTGTGGAGTCACAGCAATGGCGAGGCGGTGCTGATTTACCTGCCAGAGTGCCGTATGTCTGGTCTGTCTCTTTCTGGCCTCTGGCAGTGTTGAGCGTTGATCAGATTGCATCTGTGTACCGGGCTCAAGCAGCATCTGCTGTCTGCTCTGAACTGCCCACCCTGCCAGCCGGCCCACTCCACTCACACAGTGATAAAACGTGCACCCAGAGCACCTGGTAATTACAGTTTCTCTCTGGCTCGTTTACGTTCTTGCTGTAGCTTTGTTCCAAAACCTAGTGAGCTGCCTCACCTACGTAGGCAGCTGCCTTTTAGGACAGCATTATAACGTCACATGAATTAACTGGTTTGGAACACTCTACAACTTTGCATGAAACAAAAATACCACAGGAGACGTCATTAACAATATATTCCAGTATAGTTTCATGTTAACATGTTGCTAAGCAAATGTCTATCCATCTATCTATCTATCTATCTGTCTGTCTGTCTGTCTGTCTGTCTGTCTGTCTGTCTGTCTGTCTGTCTATCTATCTATATCTAGCTCATTGTATTTCGCTATGTTGAATATCGGTGAGATTTCTCATGCTCTTTGGCAACCATCTCTGCAAATATGCTAGTAATGAGTTTGTTGATGCAAAAATTGGAAATTAGACACTAGAACACACATTTATTATCATGTTTTACCAGCAAAGACAATGTGTCAGGCCCCGTCCTGTGTGTCTTGTGTTCCCGCCTCTTGTTTCCTTATATGGTTAGTTTCCTGTCCTCGTTTCATGTCATTATTAGTTTATTCGGTTCCAGGTGTGTGTGTGTGATTGTGTTAATTATCCGGTGTATTTAAGTCCTGTCTGTTGAGTTCCATGATGTCTGGTCTACTCGTTACTCCCGGTGTTTCTGTCTGTCTACCTTGCCCTGTCTTACCTTGATGTCGTCATTAAAGACTCTTATTTTGAAGTATCTCCTCGTCTGCGTGTTCCTGTTTCCTCCCTGCTGTGTACACCGTGACACAATGGTAGAATCAGTCCTTGTATGTTTGTATTACAAGGTCTGAAGTTACATCAATGGCATTTAAAGACCAACCATTGTGGTATCAGTAATTAAACTTCACAAAGAACAGCGATGCTAGTGCTACCTGAACTACTGAATGCACCCTTAAAACATAGCTCACTACTTTTTGAAACGGCACATATCTCTTTTGTTCATATCTATTCACCTTCTGCCACTTTTTTCCTTTCCTTATTGACCATCTTCACATCTATTCTATCCTTTCTCACTCCCGTCTACCTGCGTGTGGCCACTGACCCTTCCATCCAAGTCCAGATGGGATGGCCACTGAGAGATTAATGAAGCGTACTGGCCCTCGTCTGAGTTTCTTCCGCTGTCTCTTCATCTGACCACTTGTGACCAGACCCCATACCTTTAGGCCATATTGCAACTGGCTCTGCAGTCACACGCCAAAGTAATGAGTCAACGCATCATATCCTGCACTTAGTAGAGCAACGCTTCAGCGACTACATGACTCAAACCATAGGGGTTTCAGTTTGGGGTCTATATCGAAGGCTGTTTTAGTGGTGATATTAACTCCAAAGAAAACATGTCAAAATCAGCACTATGTACTTCCTTTACTGGTGCTATTAAGCACCATTCTTTAGGGGATTTTTTTTCCTTCTTAGCCATTTGGTGAGGCTATCTTTTCCAGACACTCACTGGAAGTCAACTGAGATTGGCAGATTTTCTGGCCTCTTAGTCTTTAAAAGTGACTCCTGAGCTGTTAATTTCTGTCTCTTTGTATCAGCCTGACACTTTTGATATTGATTTAAAGGTTGAGTCTTGATTTAAGGAGACAGAATGCAACATATCCAGGTGTGCTGGTGTGTAGAAAGGGTTGCAGAGTTGTGTTTGTGTGTATTGATCTGAATGAGCTGCTCTGTGTTGATATGGCTCTGTCTCGTCTCTATTTGAAGGAAATGACAGATATGTTTGTGTCTGGCACAGCCTCTCAGTCCCTCGTGTCCTCTCTGGCATGAACTCAGCCTTTGGTCAGTGATATAAAGTGTTTACAGTGTAAATGAATGCCTTTTGTATGTGCAGTATGTGTGTATGAACACGTCCTTGCATTGTTTGTTTCTGTATATGAAAGCCAACTACACACAACTCGCACACATAAACACACTGGTAAACATTATTTAGAGCATGTTTTACAGCTCTGACCCAATCCCAGCAGTCAATAAAGGGGCCGAGCAGATGTATACATTGGACATTGCTTTTATATAAGCTTCTCAAAGGAGTATAGTCTACAGTTTGCCTCCTTTCGCTGTTTAAATTTGCTCCCATAAATACAATTTCTCTTCCATTATCCGTTTATGCGCATGCATGAGCTATATCAGATATAATTTCAGGAGATCATGATTGGCTTTCATCACCGGCATGGACATTGAGCTCAGTGTCACCTTGGTTACGCCTTGAACATAGCTGCATAACTTAATTACTGGCATTTTCACTCCATTTTCTCTGACTATTTTGAGCAGTTTGAATAAAGCTAATATCCCTGCTGTTTACAAAAAAGGACAGATAATCCTATCAAGCCTGTAATGAAAGTGATTAGTTTAAATTGTGTTAAGACTCACTGGTCGTGATGTTTTTTTCCTTCTAAGCCTTTGAAAACGTGCTGGTTGACTTGATCTTGTCCTCATCATTTTACATGGGGTCAGAAGAGCATAACTCACTTTTTAAGCATAGCTCTCTACATATAGACATGTAATGAGATTGCAGTATTGGAAAACTAAGCCACAAAAGTGAAGTTCCATTAAGTCATACATGAAAGGGTGAAAACGCGTCCTGCAAAACCAAAAGTAAAAATAAGAAATTTTATGATGCGTTGAGAAAATGTATTATATTATGAATAATATTTTAGCATTTGGTGCTTTCTGGCATTTTTTTCATAAGAATTATGCATATAGTCACCTCAATTTATGTTGTAATGTGCAGAGATGTTTTTGCATTGTGTTTTTTTAGCTAATTCTCTTTATTCTCATTGGTGACTTGCTTAAGAATCACTTTTTTGGACCCGTTGTTGTCTTGTTTTTTAAGCATAAATTATAAGCAGTAAATTAAATATTACTCTTAAATAGCACATTACAGTAATAAGATCTGGGGGATTTTGCATACTACTACTAATACCCAAATTTTTTTTAGACATGTTTTTAGCAGGATTTGTAAGATTGCCCCTGAAATGTGGTTCAAACACAAAACTCATACTGCTTTTAGTTTAATCTAATTCAGTGCAATTATTTGTCCATTATTTTGTCAATTGTATTCCTAGTAAAACTGTGCCACTTTTTTCTTTTGTTATAATTTTTTTCAAGACATGGATTGTGTACCTGTTCTGCTCTGCTGCATTTTTCTTTATTTGTTGTTGTGAGAAGACACACAACACTGTTCCCTATCGATACTACACTTCGTACTTCGTCTTGTTTAAAGATGCTAGGGGGGAAACTCCTCTTTCTCCGATACTGAAGCCTTTTTTAATAATGCAGGGTAACTGCACGGCCACAATGCCTCTAGGGGGGAAACTCCTCTTTCTCCGAGCATAGACACGGCGGGATGAAGCTGGTTCCTCTAGCGCAGTGTGGTTTGTGCTCCCCTGAACACTAATCAAACACACCTGATTTAGATGCTCATTAGAAGAAACTCCAGGACTGAAATGGCTGTGTAAGATAAGGGAGACATACAAAATGTGCAGTGTTGGGGGCGCCCAGGACCAGGGCTGAGAAACACTGTCCTAGTGTCTTTAAACAAGACGCAGAATGAAGTGTAGTATCGATACAAAATGAGAACGTGCAGTCTGTTACTAACGTGATCTAGATACGGAACAAGTATGCATACGCCGTGCTTCTGCTCAGTTACTCGAGTAAAGGGAAACAGGGATCAGGAACTGATCCATTTCAGAGAATTATTCTCACACAAATACCAGGAACCGAGGTCGTTAGTAACAGAGTCCTGCTATCATAATATATATAAAATTATTCTTACACAAATACCATCCTCCTGCTATCATAATATATATAAAAGTCTGATGAAAAGAAAAGACTTGACCTTTTAGCTTTCTTTCTTTTCCAAATTGCAGTTTCTTTTCCAAATTGCAGTTGACGGGATTGAGCGCTTAAGGGAATATCACTAATGTACACTGTCCCGGCTCTCATAAACACTTTTCTCGTGGCAAATGGTGAATAGATGAAAGCACTTAATCTGTCAGGATTTGTCAGGAGACTGGAGGAGTTGTGATGTGTCAGAGGGGTTTGTCTGAGCGTGTGCACCGAGACGTTTAAACATGTTCTTCCTTTCGTCTCCTCTTTCCTCTTTCTCACTGCTCCGTCACCTCCGACTCCCAGGGTGGCTCACTTCCACCTTGAATCCTGCGAAATGCACGCAGTTCGATGAAACATACTTATTTACCCCAGTGTTCAAACTATACCGTGGACTTTGGGGGAGCCCATTTTTTTTATAATGCTTTTATAAAAGAAGGGAGGGGGGGGGGTGTTCGTGCGCTTGCGATGGACTTACAACTACTTACAAAGATACATAACAGCTACAAGTGTATGCACTACTTGCTTTATGCAAGCACTATAAAGGATAAATCACTATACAGGATTTACCCTATTATACTTTTTCGACACGAATTGATAGGTGAAACAACAAACAGCCACCCACAAATAGTCTAAAAACCAAGCATCAGGCTGTCTTTGAGATCACGTGAACAAAAAGTTACTCGTCAGGCTACAGAAGAAGAATACCATAATTCCTCCGTTCAATTAGGCCTAAGACATCGAGAGTCATGCAGACCTACATAACAACCCAGCCACAACACATAATTGCGAATAACATGCCTTGCCTTAACACAAAATCGACCACAGAAACCTGGGAATCGGTGAATCGGTCATGCTATTAACGTCATCACTACACAATTTCTTAGTAAAGCCAAAATTGCCTTGTTCTTTTTTGCCATGGTGACTTATGAAGCTATATGATGCTAACAGCAGAATGGATTTCAAGGACTTCGCGCGCAGATCAACAGCCTCCAACGCTTATATTTTTTCTACGAATCTTTGAGTTAACATGTAACGTTACTAAACATTAGTGGAATTCCACCCCACACCTTGATGCTCATGACAAGAATAGCATGTATAGTTATCTTTATTGAAGTGAATTAGGTTTAAATCGCCGTCATGAATGAATATATTTTAATTTTTTTGCAATTTTACACATAATAATCCCCGATGATCACATTACACAAAACTGAAATTGCACGTCAGAATAACACATTTTCATAATTTTTTTGAGACCCCCCCCCAAAAAAATAGTTTTTCACAAATCATGTTTTCAGGGGTGCCCATGTCTTATTAAGGGGAGCCGAGCTCCCCGTTGTCAGGGTTCTGTCACTTCGGTCTAGTGTTTTTCTTGGGTTTGTGACAGAGCCCTGATACTCCCGTCATGTCCGGGTTTCATCTGAGCACGCGGCTTCATGTGTGCTCGAGCCGTGCGCTCTCTCGTCTGCGTGCCTTGTTTCATGTTGGAGCGTGGTGTTCGGATCCCGGCACTCATGTCTTGAGTTTCGGTTTCGTGTCGGGGTTCGGACACTCGCGCTCCACGTTCTGTCTCTTTGTGGGAGTGTGCGGTCTCGAGTTCGCTCGGCCGCACGCTCTTCTGTCCACGTGTGTTTTGTTGTGTTGCATGCAGTTCGTGTTTTTATCGGCTGCGTGCATTCATGTTATATCTTGTGCTGTGTGGCACGCAGCTTGTGTATTTCATTGGCTGCGTGCTTTCATGTTGTCATGTCTTGTGTGAACACGTGGCTTATGAGTTTTCTCATTAGCTGCGTGTTCATGTCCTGTTTTGCACATGGCTGGTGATTTGTTTGCTGGCCATGTGCTTGTGTTTTTGTTTTGTGTGAGCACGTGGCTTCTGTCCTAGTTTTCTGTGTGCCATGTGCTCTCATGTCAATTTGTCTTGACCCCACCCATCTTGTTACCTGTTTATTGATTAATTTTCCCCAGCTGCTCTCCCTCGTTACCCTCCTCATTTGCTCCCTTTATAATATCCTTATGTTTGCAGTTCCGTGTTGCTTCGATGTCGTTTGATGTATGCCTTGTGTCCTGTCCTGTCCTGCCCTGCCCTGCCTTGTCCAGCCTTGTCCTGCCTTGCCTGCTTGCCAGTCTGTTTTTCCCCTACGGGGTTGTTTTTGTTTGTTTTAATTATTATTATTAATAAAAAGCCTGTTTATACTCCTGCAATTGGGTCCTCGCTCTCTTCCCATTACCCACACCTGACACCCGTAGTACGCACCCTGATTTACCCCTTACATGGGCCTCCTATGACATCATTGTTATTAGCATGTTAGCATGCTGCTAAGTTATTATAAGTTATATAAGGCATAATACTCTAAATATTCAGTAAACTAACTGTGCATTCTGGGGTTTTCTTCTCTGCAAAGGATAGGTCCAATGCCAACTTACAATTTGGCTAAAATGAGATATCATATAAGGGGGCATTAATAAGCTGTTTCTAAAATCACTTATAATGCTCCCTAAGTAGGCAGCTATCTAGGTTTTAGAACGGAGCAAACTCTCTCCCTCTTCTTCCTTCTCACCTCAGTGAACTGCTGCACCCTTGTGCTTAATAACCCACTGAGTTGTTTTTCTAGCCCCTCAGAGCTCTTGCCCCCTCAGAGCTCCCACAATCCACCACGGCACCACACTGTGCTCTCTTCCTCTCTGGGCCCTTCTGCATGCCCTGCCTGATGCGTAATGAATGCAAATTTAGGCAAACGAGATGCACGAAAGAAGAGCCACGTGTCCCAGCATGCCTCCCTGTGCTGACTCGTTACCTGCAGGATTCATCGGTCCACAGGAGCAGTCAGACAAGCATCTGTAGGACGAGCGCTGAGAAGAGATGCAGCTGTCTCACAGTGTGATTGGCTGCTGCAGCGGGGGTACGAGTCAAGGGGGGTTCGTTTCCAAAGGAGCTCGTATTTTTTTGTTGTCGGTTTTGATTTGGCACGTTGAGTGGAGATGCGCTTTCATGCTAAATGGGATTTTGAATGGTAGGTTGAAAATAGATGGCACACTCAAGATGACACCACCTGGTTTTCAGTGTCCTCTCCAGACCGACATAGTTCAGATCACACGCCATTTGTGATTCACGCTCTCGGCTACCAGTTATGGCCAGACTAGTCTCGCTAAAGCTGCTAAATAAAGACCCAACTGTCCTCGCAGCGGAGGGAAAGTGAAACTGTGAGCTGCATATTTGATGGCATCACCACCATCTGCTTTATTGAAATTCACAGAGAACGTTTCCACCCTGCTGAAATGCTGAGTCATTATCTCTCAGTGTCATTACACCCAATGAGTGACAGAGTTGAGACTTTACAGGTCACACTAACACCCATCAGGAATGCCAAAACGCATCATAACGCCCTTACAAGGGATTATGACATCATGACATTTGAGAGAGTTTTATCATTTTACCTAATCCGTGCTGATTTATATTAATCACTCCTTCAGACTGAACACTCCAGCTATGTTGAACAGCTGGAACTTTGCTAACACAGCATCATGAAGCTTTCCTGCATATGATGATCTAAAGAAATTTTAGAGCAGCTTCAACACTGAATACGTCTACGCTTGTTAAAGACTTGCCATTGGACCTGCCTTATCATTGCACATGTGATGACCATGTGGTCTTCCTTCAAGTCCCCCTCCACATTATTATGCACTGACTAACTCCTCGGGCACATCGTAGGGCTATCATAGTATCATCACTCCCAGGAGTGAATAGCTGATTAATCTGTCAGGCGATGATATAAAGAGAGCATAAATCATTTATTGATGTCTCTCTCTTAGGCGCTTTTCTTTTAAATAAATGTTAAGTCTTAAGCAAGAGGTGACACTTCAATCCAGGTCCTTTAGGGATGTATAGGTGGTCTCTGCCAAGCCTCTCTTTTAAAACCATGTGGAAATCTAGTCTCCTGTGTCTTTAGTCGCTCTCAATTATGTATGGCCATCAGTTCTTGAATCAATTGAGAGAAAAAGCATAAACTTACTGGCCTGATGTGGCATGTCAGAGCAACATCTGTTGAATGTTGTTTCCATGGAAATAATGTGTTCTCAAAAATGCACTATTGTGCACGTATGAAAAATATTTTTTTAATTAAATTGACGTCTGTGTGTGTGGGCATGTCTTTTTATATGGCGACATGTCCTTCACTTTTGAAATAACCTGTTTTTTGATTAAATGTTGATTCTTCTGAATGCAGCTTTGAAAGCAATCCGTTTGCAGAGGACCTTTCGGCGCAGTTGTGTTTTGTGGGTAATTACTGTAACTAGTAGGTGACCCTGATATCTGCAACAAGCCATACAGTGTATCTTCCACATGGAAAGAAAAGCTCTTTTGATGCCCTGAAAGTTTTGCATTCAAATGCACTGCTATCAGTTCATCAAGATTTCATTTGCGTTAGAATGACGGCTTTCTTAAATATCTATGCAATGGCTTTGAAATGGCATTTTTCTGCATTGTGTTGGTCTATTTCCTGTTAAAACAGGATGTATCGTGTGGCCCATCTTTTTTTTTTTACAGGTTTTAGTTGTGTTCAACATTCTCATTCTAGAGAGCATTTGACTGGGACATTTTTTCTATTTTAATTGCATATATCTGCTTAAGTTTTAGGAGACAACAGATGGTCTCAAAGCCAACAAACTTTGACTAAAGCCAAAAAAGTCACTGGGCCTGATGTTCCAGTGATGGTTTTGACCATGTTGTAGTTGCATTCATTTGTAAACCAGGAAGATCATGGCAAACCTTTCCAGCAGCAATTATTAGGTTTTGGATTTAAATTGAATGATTATAAGTGACATTTCCCCAACAGAGTTCTGAAATGTTAAGACCATTATTAGTTTAGCGCTTAGTAGGGCTGCACGATATATTGCATGCGATAGTCATGCGCATCTCGTCAGTAAAGACGATTCTGTGATAAATCTCCATCACCTGCTTTCAGATGGAGCGGCATTTAATACACAGAGCCGTAGATCGCTGATAAGCTATGCAATACCACGTTCACTATCCAGTGTTTCCCATTCATTAACTAGTCTGTGGTGGCCCGCCACAGTCTAATCTGCCCTGCCACAGTTTCATAATAAACCGAAAATATATTTATACTCTTCATTATAACATAAAAGATCTTTAACGTTGTTTCATGTCATTGCTTTCGCAAAGCGTCAAACGGATTAAGCGTAATATTGGCTTTATCTCTTCATCAAGCCTGTTTGCGCTGCGTGTTTCAAAGCCAAGCGTGCACTTTGCACACATGATCTTGTGATCCGGTGTTTTCTGCATCTCAGAGCGGCTCCTTTCACAGTAAAGTCTGTTTTTGAATGTGCTGTGAGTTTAGCGCACATCTGAGAACACCATTTACGCTTTTTCACATTAGCATAATTTCCAATATTTTAAAGGGCAAATGTTGACAGTATTTCGTTATTTTGAAATGAGACGCGTTTGTAAACCTCTCTTCACAGAAGCTGGAGTTTTCCGCCAAAATAAAAGCTCAACTGCAGTTTCCGCCAAAATAAAGGTTAATAGATATATCTCTTGCGAGCAAGAATTTAAATTAATAGACGCGAACAAAGAAAATATTGTACAGGCAGAGCAAGCTCTCACTATTGGATAAAAAATATATCCTTTAATATTGCCAAAATTTTTTTTTTTTTACCTTTATTTAACCAGGAAGAAACTCATTGAGATTAAAAATCTCTTTTTCAAGAGTGTCCTGGCCAAGATAGGCAGCAGTACAACCATACATACATACAGACACAAAATACACACAAATAATAATAACATAAAACAACTGAAATAACAAATCCTTTAAAGTCAACCACAATCCATAACACATCAGGCAAAACATCTACAGCCAGATGTGACTGCCTCCCAAGTCAATTAACATCCTCTTAAAAGCAACCAATGAGACCAGCTTATTAAGTTTCATAGATTTCTATAACTTGTTCCATGTAGAGGGAGCGGCATACTTAAACGCCTTTTTTCCCAGCTCAGTTCTAACCTTTGGAACAGACAGAAGAAAAACATCCAGAGAACGAAGATTGTAAGTCCCAATATTATTTACACTGATGTAGGATGGAAGTAGACCTAAAATAGCCTTATATATAAAGATATACCAGTGTTGAAGTCTCCGCATTGATAGAGAAGGCCATCCAACACGTTCATACAGATCACAATGAATCTGTTTCTGAAGGGAACTGACTTGAGAGAAGTTTCGATGGCATTTTTTCCCCTCTTATCAATGCTCTTCCATAAGCGCCACTTGCTGTCAGAGAGTAAAATTCAGGCTGTCTGCTGCTTTTGTTTTATGCCGGTTTTATCATAATTTCACAAAGCTGAAGTCAGTCAATTCTGTTTTTGCTTCAAAAGTTGACATGATACAATCAAATTTAAATAAAATAAAAACTGAAAAAACTAAAAATTGGTTCTAATTTCAAATGGCTTTTTTTATTATTAAATATGTTTAGTAGTTGTAGTAGCAGCAACTGCAAAAACAGTTTAATGGCCAGGAAAAAATATTTGTGGCTGGTAGATTTAGTCACCAGAAAAAAATGTTGTATCGTGATTAAAATGGCAGATATGGCAAAAAGCTAGTTTTAACTTTAAGCCCTGCTTGCATGTGTAGAAATTAGGATAAAGTATTGTAATTTATATAAAAATTGTAAATTAATAGTATTGTAAATTTACATTATATTCTAATCTGTTTGGGTTCCAAATACATTTTAATTTATACTGAGACACTATATATCACAACTAAAAAGAGCATTGAGTCCCCCTTTAAACCTCAAGTGCTAGTCAATTCACCAGCTTTTTTCTTTAAGTTTGTACACTGAACCTGTGTTGGAGTTCTTAATTTTGAACTCTCAAATTGCACCACATAGATTAATTTAACTTTAAAATGTAAAATAAAAAATGATGCGTTTCCAGCTGTCTCAAAAAATCCTGTCACTGCTATCGCATGATAGATTGTGTAGCTTGTCAACTATGATTAAAATCTGAAAGCAGGTGATGGAGATTTACGGCTAATCACAAAACCGTCTGTACTGACGAGATGCGCATTACTATCGCATGCAAAATAACGAGCGGCCCTAGCGCTTAGTCTATATTTGTTAAATCTCCCAGCAAACACATTGGCGAATTGATGTTTTGGTTAAACAGTTCTTGTATAAAAACACAAATTTGTTCCTTAAAATCTCCCTGAACTGCAGTAATTTGTTGCTTAGGCTACCATCCACCTTTGTGACTCACTCATGAATATGCATGTATTTGCTGTCCAGGAAGCTTTTTCACAACCGTATTGTTTGTTTAACTTTGAGTGAAGGCTAGTTACCACCTACGGTACTGGTTTCACAATGGCAGCCTGGATGAG
This sequence comes from Ptychobarbus kaznakovi, assembly GCA_027422405.1. Taxonomy (NCBI): domain Eukaryota; kingdom Metazoa; phylum Chordata; class Actinopteri; order Cypriniformes; family Cyprinidae; genus Ptychobarbus; species Ptychobarbus kaznakovi. The sequence continues at coordinate 36,118,875 of CM049795.1, forward strand.
AATCAGCGTGTTAATGAATATGCATTAACACCTGTCCACAGTGGAACTCGGGTTCAGCCATCCAGTGCGGAGACAGAACTTTGGATCGGAATGATGGAGAAGGAGAGAGAACGGAAAGAGGAAGGAGAGTTGTTTGGTTGGGGCTTCCGTTGGGGAACATTTCAAGTTGTTTTAATTGCGCAAATAATAGAGAAGAAAGATGAATGCACACTGCGAGATGTCATCTTTTATAACTGTGACTAAAACACTGTTTAATGGGTGACCATTCTCTCATCAGGGCTCTTGGTTTGACTCTGTTAATAAGCTCTGCCCCAAGGCACTCACAAAACTCCATCAAAGCGTAACACACTCACTCACATAAATGAACACTCTCAGAGATTAGTGCAGTCATTAGATAACGATGCTCACATTAACTACAGTAAAGGGCACATTTGCTAAATAGTTAGCATGTACAGTATTTCAGCACAAAACCTTTTAACAATTTGGATGCTAAAACAATTTAGACAATTAAATTCTCCCCAAATAGCTTAAAATGTGATTTACTACAACCATTTGTTTACAGACACAAAAAATCCTGGTTATCATAAGATCTCTGTGGAAACTCTTTGGCTCAGGCTAGAGGCAGGTGATGAAACGCCATGTAAACCGCAGGAGGCACGAGTCAGTTCGAGGCCACTGCTAAAGTGCCAGTTCTCCACCAACACGGTGGTCCTCTGGGAATTCCCAGCTCTTGGGCACAACAGGTAAAACTCTTTGCCTAAAATATTAAAGACCACAGAGCCCACAGAACAGTGCAGTGATTAGACTATTGAAAATTCAGTGTTAGACCGAAAGACAGGAGGGGGTTACCTCCTGCAAGAGTATCCGGCTGATAATTAGCCCACTCTTTTTCTCTCTCCAGCTCATAAAATTGGACGGATGTGTGGAGTAGGAAGCGAAGGAACATGGCGCGGCTCTTAAAGAGTGAGCTTTAGATGAACTGTCAACAAGAAAAGTAGAATGGGCAGCAATTCTCATGACAAACAGTAAGGCAGCTGACGGAGCAAGAGAATGAGGAAAAATGGTCAAGTTTATACTTGTGTGTGTGTGTGTGTGTGTGTGTGTGTGTGTGTGTGTGTGTGTGTATAAAATTGCTAGGACAATCAGAGGGCAAAATCATACATTGTGAATTGATTAGGTGCTAAAGATCAAAAAGGCACAATATCTTGGTAACAACACACTCAAATCCGGTCACTTGACTATTACCACATCATTTTTTTTGGGGGGGGGGGGTTATATCTGGGTGTTCATGTCAAGCACAGGCATTGTGTCATGCAGACAGGCTGGGGAAAGGTGAGCAAGGTCTGATTAGTATTTATTGACTGTCTGTCACGCTTGGATTGGGCTAATGCTCGTCTGTTTTGATGGGTCTGAAGTCAGCATTCATTACATTCTTACTCATGGAGACATCATCAAGACAGCACATTTCTGCCGTGTGTGTGTGCGTACGATCGTAAACCAGGGGTAATGTGTTATTGTGCCACAATGGCAGCCTGATAGAAAAGCTTGCCAAGGCCACAGGTTGTATTTTGTTCCAGACTCTCTTTATGCGGCATGATTTCTGGCTGACAGGAGGCATGGAAAAGAAGAAAATAGAAGCATTGAGATTAGAAAAGGGGGCATAATTACAGACAAAGAGATAGTAAGAACGGTTTTTAGGTTCATAAGCTTTTTTCTACACACTTCTTTTCCAAGCTATGAATCCAAGAAAACATTCATCAGAAGTATATTTACTCTAGGTAAAAATATAAATGTAACTGGTTTCTCTCACTAATTTAGAGCCAAAATTGTTAATTCCACAAAGTTGTAAGCCATTTCTGGTGTGAAAATCTTCACAAATATGATGCTGTCCACAGTATTTTATAAATAAAGCAAAATTACTTGTTTTTTATGTAGTGTTTGCTAAGGCTATCATAACTATTACTATTGTTGTGTACAAACTTCTAAAGGTGCAGTCACATTAACCACAAGATACGGTGATTTCAGTCAGAAACCATGCGATCAGAAATTCTGCATGCAGATTTCGCATGGGATTCAAGTTGGTTACATAAACGTTGACAAACAGAAAGCTGTTTGGTTTGAATGTGACTGTTTGAGAGGTGCCTTAATCCTAAATAATTAACTGCTTGAGGATATGTTGTGCTGTTACATTTGTAAGAAATCAGCCTTGTGATAATAAAACAGGTGAAGAAAATACAATTTTTACTCTTTCATTGAGGGAATAGTCCCAACAACCACTTGGCAAGCACTTACCAATGTACTAAAGTCTCTGAACTTCGTAGTGACCCAGTTGCAACACCATGGCACACACATCACCCTAGCAAGACAACAGTGAGTTTTACATTTGCTAGCATCACTGTAATTTTCTTCAATGAATGTAAAGGTGTAGTCATCCATCTCAAAAAAGTTCCAGAGCATACTACAGAAGTTTTAATGGAGAGGTCTGTTTAGAGAGCACTCAACACAATATATCAGAGAGCTCCTCCGCTTCTGCAGAGCCTATATTAGCATGCTAAATATAAACCACCTTCTGAAGCCATCAAAGCCATTAATCAAAGCTATCCAGCCTGCTGTTCCCCACCAGGGTGTTTGTGTACTGTGTGAAGTTGACACTGACATCACATGACGGCGAAATTCTGAAACAAAGTTAATATTCTTCGGAGTGCTGATTTGGGGTCAGTTTTGTACGTGGTTCTGTTTTTCTGTTGATCGCCGTCCAAAATAGACGTCGCAGAGGCATCCTGTGGAGTGATGGAGGAGCTAATATTACCTGTTTGTCCTTTCCTGTCTCTCAATCTCTCTCTATCCTCTCCTCACTTTTTCTTGCTCTTCCTGGAGAAATCCAGAAGGATAAAAGTCTGGCCTCTCAAAATGACCTCCACCTTCCCCACCAGCATGGCCTGAGAGAGAACGGTCACAAGAGAGATGAAAGCTCTGTCCCAAAACCTAGTGAGCAGCCTTGCAGCTAGCTGCCTACATAGACAGCTTCCTAACGGTCATGGAACCTCATCGGTGAACCAATTTGGAATGTAGACCGCAAATCACACTTGAGTGAAGTAGAGCTAAGCATTAGAAAATACATACAAATCCAATTATTAGGTACAATAATCTATTGTTAATAACATCAAGCTATGTTTATTGATACTTTTTAGTTTTCAGTGAACTGTGTATTCATATTCAACACTTCTTTTGCATCGTCCACTATCTAGCAGAAGATGCGGCCTTAGAATTTGGATGAAACAAGTTATCTTGAGAGATAGCATCATTAAATTGCCGTCAGTAGCTTTTGGTGATGTGTGCCTGGTGCATTAAAATGCTCTCTCCATGTGCTCACTGGGTTTTGAAACGGAGCAAATGTCTTTGAGCATTACTGGCCCTGCACTCTCATTTTCCTCTTTCTCGTTCTCATTTCCACTCCTGTTGTGATTCTGCATCAAATAGGCCCCAATCCACAATGACTCCTCACCGAACACAAACACACATACAGCGAGAGAGGAGAATGAGAAGAAAGCCTTTGGGAGGGTCAGAAAGGAACTTTAAAGGAGAGATTAATTGCAGAGGGACTTTGCACTGAGTCAGATATGAAAAGTACTCCGAGCAGAATTTGGGATCTCTTTCTCTCTCTGTCTCGCTCTCTCTAACAGTGTCTCTCACACACACACATATTCCTTGGCTCTCTGTTAGTTACTTGGTTATGAGTCAGTGATATTCATTTTTTACCCCTTTCCCATAAGGCGTACACAATCACGCACAAACCCATATGAAAGAAGAATCACAAAGGACATCTTTATCTCATTTCATTCTCATAGACAATAAATGGAGGAAATTTGTACTCAAGTTTCCTGCTGTTCAGATTTTTCTCTTGAGGAAAAAAACCTTAGTAATCTCAGTGCCTCCACTGAATGTCACTTCAGTTTTAGTATCTTTGCCAATATATCAAGCCTACAATTAATTTTTAATTGTATTCTTTTTAACAAGAATCAGGCATTTCTCATCTAATTCTGTCCACAATCATTTGATAGCTCTTTAGTTTGTCTCGTTTATTTCCTTTTTTTAAAGGAAAAAAATCTAAGGCAACAATGATGCTTATGTGAAGCACAATGCGAAACCCATTTAGGTCTCCTGATCTATAAAATATAAATCTGAGCAAATGTGTTTTACTTTGGAAACACTCCCAGGTTTAGAAAACAATGTTTTCTAATAGTAAATACAGGTGCTGGTCATATAATTAGAATATCTAAAAAGTGTTTTTTTTAAGGAAACTTGTATAATGTATACCATCCACACAGACTTTTCAGTGTTTATTTATTAAAATTTTTTGATTATAAGTGACAACTAATGGTCACATTCAGCTAAGATAAACTACTAAAAAATCTCCATCCGTCATTGTTCCAAATAGGCTGTTATGTTTGTTTGTTTTGCTGTAAGCTTTTGCCTAATGGTCCTTGCTAATGAATGGATTGAACATTTCATTTGTAAAGCTGGAATGCGTAGCTTTTTGCACTTTTCATTAGGTTTTACCAAATCCTCCCCCCACACACACACACACAATCGTGTTGAGTTTACCATGAGTTGTAATTAATTTGCTTGTTGTTGAAGGATATTCTAATGGAGTGAAGAAGTGAGGAATGGCTGTCCTGATTGGATCTGAAAGGTGCTGAGGGTTGAAGCGATGCTCCACGACTCTCTCCATTTACCACCGCGGACATTAACGATCTGTCCTACAGAGTCTCAAGAGCTAATAATAATAATGATCAGCTATTGCTGATTGTTTTTCTGCATTTAAAGCTCCAGCAGTATTATCTGTTATAGAAATAAACACGTGTCAATCCTGAATCACTGGTCATCACATGTGATGAATGGATGGATAGTCACCGGGAGAATTACTCAAAAATGACCCTCATTCAACATGCTACACAGTCTCAAGTATCTGCTAAATACATACATTCAGCAGGTTACTGTCGAGAAGCAATTTGTCGGTCCATACTGAATGCAGATTTTCTGTGACATTGCAGTCTCAGCCAATCTGATGATGTTTAGTGTAGTTCTGTGCATCTAGATTTTGAATCAGTGTTATAGGTTTTAGAGGAAAAACAAATTAAATGAGAACATTTTTGTATGAAGTTGGCCTTCAAATTCCACAAGCATTTTGTGGCCACAGATTCCATGTAGGCCTTCTCATAAACTTTCATTATTATGCACAAGTCGTCAGTCTTTAATATAAACCCGTTCTGCATCGATTGGCTTAAGACAGTGACGGACAGTAGGAGCATATTTTGAGTTGGAAGCGCTCACAATAATGAAGCGATCAGTTCTTAAAGTGTCCACGTAGACTTGAGTCTTAAGTGCCAGGGAATGGCTTTTGTTCATAACCAAGAGTGACACTTTGATAATTACGATTTGGTCTTATGACGTCCCAACTAGAACGTTGACAAATGACTTATTCATGCAACTTGTCCTTGCACACTGGAGTGAGAGTCCTCATACATCTCTGCGTTGATATTGAAGGACGTTTCAGTCAGGAAGCATTTGCAAGGAATTTGCGCGAGCGCTCTTGGTATTCAGAGGAGACCGTATTGTTTCTCCAGAGAAGAAAAGGGAAGAGGTAGACGGAAAGAGGGAGTTGAAAAGCGCTCGTCACACTGTGCCAAGATGTTGGGTCTCTATAGGCCTCTGGGTACCTGGCTGCAGTTAGAGACTCTCTTCCTTCCGTCTCTCTCCATCCACACCCTCCAACTCCGGTCCACCATTCAGGCCCTTGTTGCCATGGTAACTGGCGGAGCAAGAGCCCGCAGTGATGGAGGGAGAGCCATCGGAGGGATTCAGACAGAATCTCTGGAATGTGGTCTGACATCAAACATGCCAAACTCTCTCTCTTTTTCTCTCGCTCTGTCCGTCTTTCACTTTCTGTCTCTGAGTTTACGATGGAGGAGCTGAAGGTGTGTGCTAGTGTTGTCAAAAGACCCGGTACTTCGGTACCAAGTCAGCAAGCATTTTACCGTTTAATTTGAGTAAAACCAGTGTCATATTATATACACACAGAACTTTAAAGATATTCATGGCAACCCGTCAAAATAAAAGTTCGGTTTAGACATTGTGGCAGAAATATTAGGCTAATATTATTTAGTAGAATGTATTTGATACTACTACTACTGTTTAAAAAATGTATACAACTTTATTTTCTAATAAATTACTATTTCTTCCATGTTTTAATTTTAATAGTAAATCCCCTTTATTTACCAAACAATAAAAGTGACAAATTAAAAGACTAATTAAATTTGGGTGAAACTTATTTGCTGTTTTCTATACTTTTATTACTTGTGGAAAAACTTGAAACACAATTTTAAGTAAGCACAAAGAATGGCATTGATTTTTGTACATTTTATTTTCGTTTGACTTTATTAAAAAAAATGCTGTGTTTTTTAATTAGCATGTTTTTGTGTTTTGCTTTGGTACTGAAATTGGTCCCGAGAACCGTGGATTTTCACTGGTATCGGTACCGAATACAGACATTTTGGTACTGTGACAACACTAGTGTGTGCCGTCTGCTTTAAAAGCAAGATGTTTCCTTCTTTCTCTCTGTTGCTGTGAACGTTCAAACTCTCAGTGTGTGTGTGTGTGTGTGTGTGTGTGTGTGTGTGTGTGTGTGTGTGTGTGTGTGTGTCTGTGTGTGTGTGTGTGTGTGTGTGTGTGTGTGTGTGTGTGTGTGTGTGTGTGTGTGTGTGTGTGTGTGTGTGTGTGTGTGTGTGTGTGTGTGTGTGTGTGTGTGTGTGTGTGTGTGTGTGTGTTAGCTTGAGTTGAGTCTCAATAGACACTGTATAAAGGGCAGAAAAAAGAATAGACAATACCATAACACTAACAGTTGTACAAAGATCGCCCTGCCTAAAAAAAAAAGAGACAAGACGGCCACCAAGTGCACAGATTTACCGACTTACCAACTTATCGCACCCGTTTGACTCTTTTTCCCTGCATAGTGAAGTATAATGTCAGTTCATATGTTTATATCTGATAATTGTGCCTATGAGTAACTCTGTCAGCATTGGTGTGTCTGTGCCGTGAGCATTTGACGGGTCTTTATAAGTGGCTGGGAGAAGAGCTTATTAACAGAGTAAAGCAAAGAGCCCTGATGAGTGAGTAGTCACTCATTAAACAGTGTTTTAGTCACAGTTATAAAAGATAACACATCTCAGTGTGAGCGTTCATCTCTCTACTGCCCTCTCTCCTCTTTAAACAGAGACGGTTCATTACTGCCTGCCTCCAACAGCCTGCTAGGAAAAAAAGATCACTATCCGAAGGAAATAAAGAAGATTGAGGGGAACAGAGAAGGCGGAGTTACTCTGACACTGATTGGTCGACTCAGCTGTGATTTGATCTTTCAGTTTTGTGAATGGAAAAAAAGTAGTTGTAAGATTAAATGCACACATTATACTGGATAAATACATTAGCCTGGTTTCAAAACTCTGCACCATTTAGTCACTTATGCTCATTTATGTCTCATAGACTGCATTTATTTGAACAAACTTACATTAAAAACAGCATATATATATATATATATATATATATATGTGGTTAAAAATATTTATGAAATCATGCTCAACTTTCTTTGAGTCTTTGATAATTGGCAATATAATTTAAATATAAATGGCCTCCCCTCAAATTATGCCAATGAACAGATGAGTTGAAGAAAGCAACCTGTGTACATGTACAATGAACGACAAAATACAACATTTTCAGAGAAAATCACATACTGACCTTTAGTAACAATAGGAGGTGAGATGGCCTGCCATCATGATGTTGACCGGTCACCACCAGACCACATTTCTACTATATTTATTGCTCATTTTTGCAGTGTTGTCATCAGAACTAATAGGGAGACCCTGCATGTAGGCCCATGAGTAATAACAGTGCATGTTTACTGTGTGGACAGTAATTAACCCCCTGAGTGAAAGAGATAATTTCAGTGTAATTACAATTCTGTGTAATCAATTTATTTCTGTACTCCTTTTTGCTGTGCTGAGGCAGCCAAACAAAGCCAAATGTGTTGCTCACACACTCCTAATTACAAACATATGCAATTGATTACACACAAACACACTGTCTCATCTGACTAGACAGACAGAGGGATAGGCACATGTACAGACAGACAGGAAGACACACAGTCCTTCTTTTAAACAGATATGTCTTGATTAAAAGCAAGCGGCAACCTCCCGCTCCCTCTCGTGATACCCACACGGAAGTGACTAAAACTGCAATTCATCGACTGGCCGCTAGAGCTTTGGCTCCAAAAGGGAGTCAGTCCCATAGACTCCCCATGTTAAAATGCCCAACTTTACAGCAGAGCATTTTTTTACAGCCTGGTACAATAAGTGGTTTTGGTCTATATATCTAATTTTGCCCTTCGTGATAACTGTGAGGGGGGTGAATTTACTTATAACTCATCCGTTTAAATTATATTCAGCCTTAAAGTCTGCATAATTAAGGGCGTGGGCCACTTGAGTGACAGGTGGATTGCCGCTCTGCTCCAGAGTGTGAAACTCGCTAGTGTGTGAAACTTAGAGAACTGGCTTTAAATATTTTTTATTATTACAGAAAAAATTATTATAGGTAGGACACTGGAAATCTGGCAATTAGATTTTTTTATGAAAATGATCTCAAACTTGATTTTTACCGTTATATTGATATTGTACTCTGCTTTTGCACTGTCTGCAAAAAGTGAGATGTCACGCCAAGGCAAAAGGCAGTAACTTCCACATGATATAGGGTGCTGATCACCATTTACAGAATCATTATAACATCTGTATAAAATCTAGTCATCACTGGCTAGGCTATAACATCTAGTAATGTGATTAAAAAAAAACATCTGACCGTAACAACCAGACAAAAAGTTAAACGTGAGTGGATACCGTTTTGCAACCAATTTATTTGCAATGTTCGCTAACATTAAAGGATGCAAGACATACTTAGCCTATTGTTTTTACATTGAACTGAATTAAAATAGCTTAACCTATAAGAACGACTTGTGGATTGATGTGAACACCAGAAGGAATAATGCTCCGAATGATTGTGAATTAAATATCTCCGATGACGTTCATTGCAATGGATTTTATCGACATACAAGAAAAGGAAGGAAACAGATTTAATTGCGAACAGTTATTGATTTTATGTGTGATACGCTGTCACGGCATTCGAGTCTTCACGTGCAGAAGTGTGGAGCCACAGACTGATTATTAGAATCAAATATTAGATCACACTATTCAAACTGTGACTGTGGTATTTTATATTCACTTGAACAGCCTTTGTTGTAGAGAGTAATGTATGTAAATGAGTAGTAGGTGTTTCTCATGGATTTATATGAAAGTTATTGTATTTCAAAACTGATGTAGCAAGACTATATCATTTTATATTTTATGAAAATAAAAACGCATAATGTATACATAATAATATGCTATTTTGTAATGTTCATCTTTGTCTGCCTTTTAAAATCTTTTAATATGCAATTTTAAATCGTCAGTAAATTTGTTCTTATAATCACCTTCCTACTGTAATAACTATCAGTAATATTTAAATGTGCTGCTTTATCTGCATATTTCACACAGCTCATCTATAATGGTTTCAGAAGGTGTTTTCCATCAAAGGTCATAAATTGTGTTGTACTTCTGGGCTCCACACCTGGTGTCTTCTGGTTCAGAACGTATCAGCTGGAAGGCACAGGGCAGCTCTGCTTAATAATTTACCCTGCCATTCCTCTCCTTACTCACACTTACACAGTCAACTGACGCAGGATAAAGTGCCTCATTAAAATGCTAAAGAGTTTTAGGGGTTTGTCATGGAGCAGGCCTTCCGCGTATGATGCTCGAAATGAAAATAGCAGGTTGGGGATTATCGGCTGGTCTGAAATCGGTTTTGGATTCCCTTATATTGGTTTATATACAGTACCTAAAAGAGTTTAAAGATCAGGTTTAAAGCGCTTGCTGGTGATTAGAGTAGAATGCTGCCTATAAGCACAGATCTTCTCATATGAGTCACTGATTTGAGTGTTTGTGTTTTGAGTTGATTCCCCCTGAAGGTGAAACAGCATGGGTTGTTCATATGTCGGTAGAGGGAACATACGCTTATTGCTAATGATGTTAAAGACTGTGTGAAATTGCTCAACAAGCTGCGTTTTCTGTCATGTGCTGATGTATTTTCTATTGAAACAAGAAGTTTGGGTTGGGACATGTTGAAGGGCTCGTCCCATGAGTCATCAATATTTATGGTATCTTTTCCCTGAAGAGAAATACTACATTTTAAACATGTACACCTGAATTTTGTCAATGCTTAGGGCTCTGCGTGACCTCAAAGCTGGATTATAACTCTGATTTTGATTCCATGGTGTCTTTAAAACTGCTTAAGCATTGAGAATGGGGTCAAGGTGCATAAACAGCCTGAGCACAGATGACGTGGCATAGGTCCGGTCCAGGTGTTTTGACCACAGGTGACCTGTGTGTAGAGCAGCTGGGAAGGGACTGAGGTGATGCTGACACAGGCCAAGAGGAGACATGAGTAAGAGCCGACCATCTGTCTACCTATAACAATCATATAGTCGCTCATTCAGAGCCTAGCTCTCAGCTGAATATCTACTGGCTGCTTCTCTCTGAGCTTCATGTCTAATAGCTTTAATGTGCGTTAGCACTGCAGCTCATGCAATTCAAAGCTTGACGTTTTGTAGGACTGCTTGTAAATCTAAATTTGGTTTGTATTGTATTAGCTATTTGTATGCTTTTTGGAGGTATTTGATTGACAGGTTTCAACAATTGCTGTCATTGGCACAGCAATATCAGTGTTTCCCCTACCATTATTTTAGCGGATGCACCACCCCCCCAACGGCACCCCCGCCCCCCTTGAAGGTCAAGTCAATTTTTTTTATATATATATTTTCTCTATAGCGCCAGATCACAACAGAATTCATTTATTTATTAGTTTATTTAACAGGGAAAATGAAGTATAACATTGCTACAATTTCAAGCAGCCGATGCTCCACATATAGGCTTCTAGTCAAAGGCTAATTTGCAGCCCCAGTCCCTGGTTAGGCTTTTTTAACAACAGTTAAAAATGTAAAGTTACCTTATATAGAACGGGTCAATACCTTGTTCTTTTCTTTTTTTAAACTAAATAGCCTTATGTTATTTATCTTACTTATACGACGGCATGTCATTTCGGTCTCAACTTTACTATGGATCGCGCACAGCGGAGTTCAGCCCGAAGCACGCACAAACACAAACGTATCGCGCACTTAGCCCCGCATCTGCCGTCTTACTAAATGAGGACATAAATACATGAACAACATCCATAGAACTGCTCCAAGAGTCACTTCACGAGCGTTTGACAGTTTCATTTAAATAAAACTATCCTCATCATATCATATACACACAGAAATGTAAAGGTATTCGGCAACCCGTCAAAATAAAAGTTTGGTTTACCTTTAAGTCAGAAATAGCCAACATTACTATTGTTCAGTAGAATGTATTTAATAGGCTACTACTAAAATTATTACAACTTTATTTTTAAGGGATAATCAACCTAACCTTTATTTTCCCCAAAATAAAATTTGTTTAATTTTCATTAATTAAAAGATAAATTAAATTAATGTTTTATGCCTTAAAAAATGCAATACACAGCACAGAATTTCTGAGGGAAAAAAAACAGGGCTATTGTAAGAATAAATGAAACTTGTTTTTATGCTTTCAGATAATTAGACATGCAAAACACAACATTTGGTAACAATAAAACATAAGGTTGGAAAAGATTAAACATTTCATAGGGCCCTAAACATGTAATTTTTGTTAAACTTTTAATAAATTGATGTTAAATTGTTCAAGTTTCGTGATTTTAATTAGCTAGACTTGCTTTTTTATTAATAACATTTAATTTAACCATAAAAAAGGAATCTTAGAAAAATTTAAATGAAAAAAAAATGGAAATCACCCCCCAAAAAAGCCGAAAAACTAGGAGTAATACTGAATATGTACTGGGGCCAAGGTGAAATGTACATATTTATTTATTTAGTCATTTAGCAGACTCTTATCCAAAGCGACTTACAAATGAGGATATGTTGTACATATGATACATATGTTGTATGCCTGCTGGCACAGCTTATGTTTGTTTCAGTAAATCTGTCCAGTAAAATTAAAATGGTTTGTTCATCACTGTTTTCTCCCCAGTGCGCTGATGCAGAATGTTTTCATTGTTGTACTTCTTACCTAAATGATTATTCTGTACAAACAGTGAATCAAAATCCTTCCAATTAGCCTTTTTGTAAATTCATGAGATAATTAAACACTAAGCTATTCTCGCTCTGTTCATTCTGATGCTGTTAATAATGATGCCACATGTTAATTTATTCACGTATTAAACTATAATTTCAGCTCTACTTCACCAAGTTTATAGAAAAAGGAAATAATTCAATAATAGTTTAAAATCATTTTCAGCAAGTGCTAATGCTTTTAGTTTGTTTAAAAGCGTTGTGCCTGAATTTTTTTCTTACCATTTTCTCTGCATTGAGATAAGAGATTGAATGTGTCCAGAATTTGTCCACAAGACCTGAACTCTAACCTGTCAGCATTGTCAGCATTGTTCAAACCAGCATTGCGTTATGGGTAAAATTTCAATATGAGTCCAGTAAGGTTTTTCTGTTTGTGTCTGTGTATGCACTGGAGGGGAAAAGTGTAAAAGTAATTTCCACTCAGAAATCGCTAGTAAATTTCACAATTACTTGCAAAGAAATGGCAAATAACATTAGATTAAACATTAAGTTTTGAAGTAGAAAGACTGAAATAGTATTTTTTGTAAAACATGTTCCAATAAATGTGTTTATTTAACTATAGTTTGGATACAAAATTGTTTTCAGAAATGAGCTAAATCTCACCAGGTGATAGTCCTATATTCCCAATATTTTCGGAAATCTTAACATATTGCAAACCGATGTAATGAATTGACTGGAGAGTGTGTGTGTTCACGAGTATGTGTGGGTGGGTGTGTGTACACAGAGGTCCTAGAGGTCACACACGTTTGGCAGGCTTTGGAAACACCTGCCCATCCGACTCACAAGTTCTGCGCTCTCTCTGCAGCTTCTGTCTTTGGGTACATGGGCGGTCCGGTCTGCCCAAGCCCTGCAGGGTTAACACTGCCTGGGCTTGTCATGCTTAAACAGCTTTGTGTGGGAACTCCATTCCAGCTTTAGGCCCTACCAGCCGATACAGAGAGTCAAGACTCTGTCCCACACATACAAGCATGCACACACACGGCTCTATACATGAACATAAGCGACCTGCAAACGAGTATGGGATGAGCCCTGTGATTATTAATGTTGCCTTCAGGCATTCCAAGGTTGGATGTTAATACTGCCCTTTATTAAACACACAGTGGCATCAGATGCACATACAAACACACATGGTCCTCCAGTTGTCCAACTGCCAGCACTAATAGTTACAAACAGCTTCAGGGCAGCTCTAATTAAATTTTGTGCTGCTGGTTGTGAGTTGTCAGCATCTGCTAAAACATGCAGCGTCAATTGGTCTGTGTTCATGTTTTCGATTTCTTAAAAGCATATAGTCTGTGTAAAACTTTGTTATTTGATAGGTAAAACCTGCATTTAACACTTAAGGAGCGTGTGTATGGAGATGAACAGAAGAGAGAGCATTTATAACCTTATATGATATGTGCACAAAAGGTTAATCTAAGCCAGTAATGTACTACACTAAACCATACATGTTGCTACATTTTATTTTTTGGATTGGGTCACTTTCCAACTAGGCTACTAATAGTATGTTTTGGATCTAGCTTGATCAATAGGTCATTGGCTAGATTTTGAATAACATTTTCTCTGGCTCCATTTAAAAATAAAAAAATACAAATATTTTTTATATAAAATATGGTAAATTTTGTATTAGCTAGTTTTTTGTAAGTAATTTTTTTATTATTTTTTATTTTTTTAGAAGGTACACTGAATCCTCAGCCCAGAGTATGTCGTTATGGCTCTTGTTATGGTTAATCTTATGTTTTATTAGCTTTCATGCACTGATGTAAATGACCCTGAGTAAAAGCGTGAGAAGTAGACGTGTGCCTGCAGGTCTAGTAAAGTCAGTTTGCTAACAGTGCTTTGAAATATGTTTAGACACCATTGAGGGAAGGACCGTTAGCTCCTCTTATTCCCCTCCCTTTATATCTGTTGTTTTTTTCCACTTCGCTTTTTTCCTTTTTTTTTTTTTTAAACAAACAAGTGCACGGGTAAAAAGCTTCCAGGAATGCTGGCAGACAGGAGTGCTTTACAGTAATCTAACCTGAGAAAGATGAAAGCCTGCTGGGAAGCGCAGAGCCAGAGAGTAGCGTCTCTCTCTGTCTCTCTCACACACACACACACACACACATATATATACACACTCAAATACCTGTGATGACATGAGTGGAGTAAAAGACATGCAGAACTCACTCAGATTAATACAGAAGATCATTCTCTTCTGGATTCAGAGCGTGTTCAAAGAGCTTACAAGAATTTCAGCAATGTTGATGTAGAATACTAATAGAATTCATTCAATTTAATTCTAAGTATTTTACTTGGGGGGGGGGGGTCACAATTGGTTTGATGCAAGTAGTTTCAGTACTTTACATTAAAACATGGATTTTATTATACGCTGCCGTTCAAATGTTTGGGATCAGTAAATATATATATATATATATATATAGAATTTAAAGAAATTAATACTTTTATTCAGCAAGGTTGTGTTAAATTGATTAAAAGTGATAGTAAAGACATTTATTCTATTTTGAATATGCTGTTCTTTTTAACTTATTTATCAAAGAATCCTGAAAAAGTATCACAGGTTCCCAAAAAAGCAATAAGCAGCACAACTGTTTCCAACATTGATAATAAATCAGCATACTGATAATAAATCAGAATGATCTCTGAAGGATCATGTGACAATGAAGACTGGAGTAATGGCTGATACAAATTCAGCTTTACATCACAGAAAAATATATATATTTTAAAGTATGATAAAATAGAAAACTGTTAATTTAAATTGTAATAATATTTCACAATATTGCTGATTTTTCTCTATTGTTGATCAAATAAATACAACATTGAAGAGCAAAAGATGCTTCTTTAAAAAACATTTAAAATCTTGCTGATCCCACACTTTTGGACCGCAGAGTATATTTTTGTCATTTATTATATTATGCATTAAAATGTTAACACTAATATACAATATTATATATATATAATATAACATTAATGTTAACATTTGGATTTGATCCCAAGTGTCGCGAGCATTTTTCCGAGGGCCCACAATCCGTATCTACATCCCTGGAGCTTAATGATATAGAAATTAAGTAAAACACAACTTTCTGGATGGATTAATAGAGAAAAAGAAAAGAAACGGGGGAAGGAGGACAGGAAATGGACTCCCTACAGTTCCTGTTCCGTTTTCTAATTGAAACCGCATGAAAGGATTTATTATGGCTGTTGACAGACACAATCTCTGATCCTCTTTAGACTTCTGTCTCTGTGGGGAACAACCCATTCCCGTCTCTCCCGAATTAAAGCTTTACGTTTATAAGAGCTGTCTTTCAGATTATATACACAACACACACACATACACACCTTTCTCTCTCCGTATTTATTGCAGCATAGTTTGCCTTGTCACTCAGCCTTACTGGATACAAAGACAACGCCTGCCAGGTCTCGCTCTTTGCTCTTTGATATGTCACCATGCAGAAAATGATGAGAGCACACACTCTGATAAACTCACTCACCCACCTACTGTCACTGTCACAACTTGAAAAACCGAGGTTAATGCTGCTACTATGATATTACACGAGAGTCGCAAACATGAACAGAAATCAGAATAGATATTCTCTATATAGCTTCTGTTAGTTTCATATGCATGCTAGTGATTTAGTGTCTTGTTGTGGTGTGTGGTTTACATTGTGTGTGTGTGTGATGGAGAGAGAGAGATCTCTCCCCGGGCTCATATGGAGTGCAGATAGCTAGTGACAGAGCACTGCTGTTAAGTGCCAACACTTCTTAAAGGCAACTGAGAATCCGTGTTTCAGAGCTAACAAGGCGTAATACAACCTTCACACCTACAGACTGAGAGAAAGAGGGATGGCCTCACACCTCTCAGCGGACGTGGATGTCCAGGAGTTGATGGTTTTAGAATGGAGTTAATAACATATAGCCTAAGCTATAGCAAGGAATCAGTGGCTGAAGCCATAGGCAAGTGATCACATGACCATCTATGCAGCCATCTAAGGCTTGCTACAATGCATGGACAAAATCAGTCAAATTATTTTTTACTTTGTTTATTGAGTTTTTCTTTTTCACCCAACAAACATAAGGATACTGATAAATGCAGGGCACAAGACTCTGGCTTTCTGTCTTCTTTGGAGCTCCTATGAAATAACAAGAGAGGAAATACTGTCAAGTTCAACTGTATGATGAATAAATATTAATGGTAACACTTTACAATTAGATGTCATTTGTTAATATTAATGTATTAACTAACCATACATGTATTACACAATTTAAATAATACATTTATTATATTTACATTTATGCATTTAGCAGAAGCTTTTATCCAAAGTGACTTACGTTGCATTCAAGTTACAGTTTTTACATTTTATTTAACATAATTGTATTTTACACAAGTATTACACAATTTATTAATCTTTGTTAATGTTAATAAACATACAGTCGTTCATTGTTCATGTTAGTTCACAGTGCATTAATGTTTACAAACACAACTTGTGATTTTAATAATGCATTAGTAAATGCTGAAATTATCATGAACTAAAATTAATAAATGCTATGGAAGTATTGTTCATTCTTATTTCATGTTAACTAATGAACCTAATTGTAAAGTGTTGCCCATATTAACATCTAAACTGATACTTAAGTACTGCGTTTTCTTTACTCGTCTTATTTTTGTATTTGCAATCAACACAGCCAGTGCATAGTAACACTTCATTTCTTTGCTCAAATCTGTTAGCAGTTAATTTACAAGATTAAAAGTGATCTTGAAAAACTGAGCGACCACATTGCTACATTAAACTCTGTAAAATGTTCAGCTGGTTGCAGTGCCATTCACTTAATGCCTCATCTGCGGTGCGGGCACAGTCGGTTAGCAGCGCTACTACATGACTTCAGGCCGGTGCAACATTAAAGAGATAAATACTACACAAGTTAATTAAATAAATGAACACAGAAAACCTCTGTTAACAGATTAATGTAACAATTGTATGATTAAATGGGTGAGTACTTCACAAGGAATACTGGACAAGCAGGTACTGAGGCTGGGTTCATTTTAAATATTGTCAAGGCATCAAGAGTTGCCACCACAGATCACAGATATAAAAATATAATAATATACGTGTCTCAATAAATTAGAATGTCGTGGAAAGTTTGGTTCTATTAAATAAATCAATGCACACAGACTGAAGTGTTTAAGTCGTTCTTTTAGAGATTTTGGCTCGCATTTAACAAAACCCACCAATTCTCACAAATTAGAATATGGTGACATGGCTAGCCTCCAGGTCTCTCAGGAGAAGAACTGGACTGTTGCCCAGACACCCTGGCCCAAAGTCCTCTTTTCAGATGAGAGCAAGTTTTGTATTTCATTTGGAAACCAAGGTCCTAGAGTCTGGAGGAAGGGTGGAGAAGCTCATAGCCCAAGTTGCTTGAAGTCCAGTGTTAAGTTTCCACAGTCTGTGATGATTTGGGGTGCAATGTCATCTGCTGGTGTTGGTCCATTGTGTTTTTTGAAAACCAACGTCACTGCACCCGTATACCAAGAAATTTGGATAAAAACGTCTGCAAAATGACTAAATGTAAATGTAAATTTGGAGCACTTCATGCTTCCTTCTGCTGACCAGCTTTTTAAAGATGCTGATTTCATTTTCCAGCAGGATTCGGCACCTGCCCACACTGCCAAAAGCACCAAAAGTTGGTTAAATGACCATGGTGTTGGTGTGCTTGACTGGCCAGCAAACTCACCAGACCTGAACCCCATAGAGAATCAATGGGGTATTGTCAAGAGGAAAATGAGAAACAAGAGACCAAAAAATGCAGATGAGCTGAAGGCCACTGTCAAAGAAACCTGGGTTCCATACCACCTCAGCAGTGCCACAAACTGATCACCTCCATGCCACGCCGAATTGAGGCAGTAATTAAAGCAAAAGCAGCCCTGACCAAGTATTGAGTACATATACAGTAAATGAACATACTTTCCAGAAGGCCAACAATTCACTAAAAATGTTTTATTGGTCTTATGAAGTATTCTAATTTGTTGAGATAGTGAATTGGTGGGTTTTTGTTAAATGTGAGCCAAAATCATCACAATTAAAAGAACCAAAGACTTAAACTACTTCAGTCTGTGTGCATTGAATTTATTTAATACACGAGTTTCACAATTTGAGTTGAATTACTGAAATAGATTAACTTTTCCACAACATTCTAATTTATTGAGATGCACCTGTATGTGAAGCCTATTGAGTGTTAACCATTATAAAATGAATGCTTTAGATTTTAATTAGACATGTTAACTTTAGATTTGTTTTTATAGAAATAGATTGTTCATGACAAGTGAATATTTTTTGTCTTTCTATCATCTGTTATTCGATTTAATTCAATTCAATATTGCTTTATTGGCATGACTGTAAAAAATGCAATATTGCCTAAGCTTGAAATATATGTGGAGAAAAATAATAACAATGAAAATATCGATAATAATAGAATAAAAACACTATAACAATATAATCTTAAATAAACAGTGTAACAAATAAGAACTTGTGTGAACATTTCATACCACAGTGTTTAACATAAAAACACACACAGGCTGAGGGTCACTGTGGTAGACAGTAGGAAAACACACTGAGGTCAGACATATCACACACACTATGTACGTTCACCTGCTGTCTCTCAGGCTGTGGCACGTCCACACGTATCTCGCAGCCAGTGCTGCTGTCTGTCCCTCTCCTAGTATTATCTTTATTTGTTCCTCTTCAGTCATGGCTGTCAAGTTCTTTATAGTGTTTGTGAATTTGTGGATCTATATCTCTCTGATTAATTTAAATTGGTAACATTGAAGTAGGAAGAGAGCATTCTCACAAGTGCAGTGTGTAAAATATGAATTATGGTAATTTGATTTATTGCACATGTGCTGGAATGTTAGATTGGTTGTATGTGTGGACGACCGTCTTTGTTGTGAGGTGACAAACACATTATTGAGACATAGAAAATGTGGTAAGGTGAAATATTAGGCTTATTGCTTATTTTCTCAATGTTTCAGCCCTTCACTTTCCTTAAAAAATGCAGATGGATGCAAGAACACATCCTTTGTCAGTACATCCTTATTAGGTGAGCTACTAGTAAACAGGCTTCAAAAGAACAACTTTTACCAATGTTGTGTAAGTTTTTTAAAGTTAAAAGAAGCTCATGTTTAAAGAAATGTGTAGTGAGATATCTGCATTTCTGTTTTTTCTTTTGTACTGTGTGTGAACGCAAGAACAAACCCTGAGTGAACTGCTCCTATGAGATAATTTTCTCTGAGTACCACAGAGAATATGATTGGATGGTGCGGACCAATCAACCTACAGTTATTTTAAATTATTCACATTTTTTGTGGACACTTACACACCAATACAGAATGAATTCACCTCACTTTCTCTGTGTGTGTGTGTGTGTGTGTGTGTGTGTGTGTGTGTGTGTGTGTGTGTGTGTGTGTGTGTGTGTGTGTGTGTGTGTGTGTGTGTGTGTGTGTGTGTGTGTGTGTGTGTGTGTGTGTGTGTGTGTGTGTGTGTGTGTGTGTGTGTGTGTGTGTGTGTGTGTGTGTGTGTGTGTGTGTGTGTGTGTGTGTGTGTGTGTGTGTGTGTGTGTGTGTGTGTGTGTTTAGCAAGAGAGAGAGAGAGAGAGAGAGAGAGAGACTTCAGGGCTTTAGGGACGGCTCAGAGGTAACTGGATCCGTGATCGGGTTCTGGTCTGATGACTGTTTCTCGTCTGGCCTCGGCTCTTCATGCATTATTCACACCTTTAAGGACCGTTTTCACTCATCCCTCTTTCATCCTCCCTTTCACCCCTCTCTCTGCTCCCTGAAAGGATAAAGAGTGCTGTCACACTCCTGACTTCGTCTGACATTTTCTATTTCGAAATCTGTTTCATTCTTACTGATAAGCAGCCACTTCTCCAATACAAGTCGTGATGTTTTTATTCTTTTGATTCAGTTCTTCAAAAATATGAATTCTGATTTGTTGATTTAATCTTTTAGGTTACATTATTGCATCAGTGGATGGTGACCATATGAATAAATGATCTACTGAATGAATTTGTTTGAAATCAATTGAAACAACAATTGATAGTTTATAATTACTACATTTGTGGCTCTATTAATTTTCTAGAGCAGAAGAATAGTAATGTAATTCACAAGGAAGAGAAATCAACAAGAATAATCAATTCGTTATCTTAAACGATCCATTCAAAAACATTGATTCATTAATTACAGAAACACCACTACTACACTGATACAGTATTCTCGGGTGAATCAGTGGGGGAACATGGAGTTCAGTGGCTTGATCATTGCACAAATACTGTGATGTGATTTCCTGTCCAACTTCTTGGTGACTCCTGTGTGAACCTGCAAACTTTTTGTTTGTTGTCTAAATCCTCATGTATTAGACAAGCCTGACCGTTTGAAGAGACATTATTATTGGTGCCTGCGTGTATCAGACTTTCACCTGAAGAGACACGCACTCTTTACCTGTCGCGTCTCTCCACTCTTCTGTCCCATTGGCATGTTAGCTGCTGTGAATGGAGTGACATTATGTCTGTTTCAGGTCTGCCGTCGTGAAGCTAATTGAGGGGTGTGTGTGTGAGAGGGGAATCAGACCTGTTGTTTTAGCTGTCGGAGCATCTATCATTTGCTGAAGTGCTGCATGAAGCTCAGACGGGAAAGTGTCAGGTGTGTGTATGTGGTACGGCAGAGAGACTGACACACTCTGCAGGAGTCTATCAGCATCGCTATTTCAGTTAATCAGCCCACAGGTATCAACTGCGTGCGAAGGCATCCTTGAATCATTCCTGAGCTTTTCAAAACAGTTCAGAATGCTCTGCGAGTATATCATTTCACTGGTAAACTTCCATAAGTACAAAATACAACTTGGTAGCAAGTTAAATAGAGACCCTCAAGCTTTGCTTTCTGAACAGCGTCTAAATATTAAGTGCCTATTACTTATGGAAGGACAGAAATTTTGATTAGGCAAATTGTTCTTATTAAAAAGAGACTGTTCCTCAGTCATACAGGCCTTTTTGAAAGCTTAGTTTACCTGCTGCACAGTAGCAATCTGAACAGCCCCAACCCCATAGCAGCTCAAACAATGACCTCTTTTTACTGCCAAAGACCATAGATCCCTGAGAAAGAAATGTCTCTATGTAACTCTATCAGCATCTGGTCTACCACAGCCTCAGTCTGCCAGACACTACAGACCGAGAGAAAGGGAATTATTGTTACAGGATAGCTTTGTTTGTTACTCTATCGTTTGGGTGAATTTCAGAATGCATTTTGTGAGCTGTTGCTCATCCAAGTCATCTGTTATGGAAATATGTGCTTTTTGGAAATAACTCGATACATTTATTCAACAATGATGCTTTAAATTTATCATAGAGGACAGTAAATACATATTTTAATAAGTATTTCAAATAAATGCTGTTCTTTTAAACTTTCCATTCATCATAAGCATCACATCAATTCAACTTTTCGATTATGTGAAATGTTTCTTGAGCAGCAAATCAGCATATTATAATAATTTCTGAGGGATTATGTGACATTAAAAACTAGAATAATTGCTGCTGAAAACTTAGTTTTGCCAGCAATTGTAATAATATTTCACAATATTACTGATTTTACTGTATTTTTACTGTGTAAATGCAGCTTTGGTAAGCATGAGAGACTTTCAGAAATATGAGACTTTTCAAAAATCTTACTGACCCCAAACTTTTGGAAGTTAGTGCAAACGTTTTTTTTTTTTTCGGTCAGATCTACAGTTTTACTTCTTGAGGGATGATCTGCTCTTTCTCCTTTCCTCTCCCTGTTTTACTCTCACTTCAAAGCTATCAAAATTCTCATGCACCATATGTCTCACAGCCTGTTCCAAAAACTCTCACAGGTGCTCGAGCACACACCTTCCCCTCTTTTCCTCACACTTGCTTTCTGTTTTAATGTGCATCATCTTACAGGGCTCATCATTCATGCTGAATGTAGCTTATATATGGAACATAAAACCATTTGCACAACGTAAACCCTGTTAATGGCAGCTAATTCACCATATGTAGCCAGTATCAGGCTCCATTCACACTGACAGAGATGGAGCGGACGTGTGCAGAGAGATTTCTAATAAATTATCTCAAGGAAATGGATCACACAAGCTCTCTTTGGAAGTCACTGCATCATGTTTTCTCATTTACATAAAGTTAAAATTTTCTCAACTTTGAGTCAGTGGGTCGCCGTCAGTGTGAATGGCTTTGACCCTTACCACACATGGAGCCTGATGTTTTAAAGTGTGTGTTTTTGGCCACTGGGCGTGTGTGTGAATAAGATAAAATAGGAAGAGTGCAAAGTAATTGTTATTATTTCACCGCTGGAAAAATGGGGCTGATGGAAAATAGGTTTGTCTCCCTTCTGCAGGTATTTGTCTCGGATAAATTACCTCATTTGAAAATTCCAGCAACGCCCGTCTGTCCCTCCACCCCGCAGTGACTATAATGAGGAGTTGGAGCGAGAGAAAGAGCTGTATTAAATAATGAATGGCCTTATTGACGGCTGAAAATAATACATTGTGAAAGCGATGATAGTGGAGGGTTTTTAAAGATGTATGTTGAAATGAAAAACTGAATTTTCCATGTTAGGGATGCAAAGTTCTTAACTTAAACAAACGGATTAAAATAAACATGAAATTGCATTCACAACCCATTTTAATTCTGCAGTGTGACTTATTCCCGATTGAAATAGTGAACATAAATATGTCGGAACAACACTTGCAGTACGTTTCAGTCATTCAACATAAACAAAGCATTCCTGAAGAAACAACGTGTGTGTGCTGTGTTTTTCTCTCTGATGGATGTGGAGGAGTCTGAGAGCATGTGCTGGTCAAGCATCAGCCCTGAGCTCTCACCGCTCATGACTGAAGAGCCACGGTGAGACGTCTGCCTCTCAAAATAAGGGTGAAGAGAAAAAATATCTAGTGCTACTCAGAGCAGCTACAGGCCATGAGGCCTCCTCTCAGACTGAATACACAGAGAATGAAGCCTCTCTGAAAAGAGAGAGAGAGAGAGAGAGGGAGAGAAGAGAGACTATAAAATGGAGAAGAAACAGCATGTGGCCCAGAGGTCACATCTAACCTCAGATTAAACCAGGAACACCCAGTGGGAGAGGATGAGAGAGATGGAGAGACAGACAGAGGAATATGGTGGAAATTGATGCACAAGGCAGCTTTTAAGGGGTTGATGGGAATGAGCAAAGAGATGGCGAAATCATGAGTGACATGGGCCAAGAGAGAGATGGAAATGGAATGGAGAGAGCTGAAGAAAAGCATGTGAGAGAAGGAAACATGGGTGATAAAAGTAGAGAGGAAGAGGAAAAGATAGACTGGTGAAAGGTCAGACTCACAGACACCCTGGAGAGAGAGTGAGAGGGGTGTCCTGTCTGTCACACAGGAGGAAAGAACGGTCGCCCTGCGGACACACGTCCCCTTTACTTGCCTCTACAAACACACAGCCAAAATAAACTTCGATCTGCAGGGAAGTATTCGGGAGCTCAAAATACTTTTCTCCATACATAACTGAAATTCAAGTTTCATACAGTATGTGGCCACAATTTGAGTCAATAATATACAAAAGTGTTCATAGTATAGAAAAGGAAAAATATTTTCAAAATCTACTTTAAAACACACAGGCAAACATTTTCTTTGCACCTTGAATACAAGTGAGTGTTCACATCTTCACAGCATGTCAATCACGTTTTTATTTTTTCATATTAATTTACATTCGGCGTTCATAGTTTTATATAATAATTTTTTATAATTTAAACGATTTTTTCAGTTATACTGTATAAGTTTTAGTATAAAATGAGAAATTGGCATCAGGTCATTGACCCAGTTTTAAGCGTTTAAGTTTAAGGCTTTAGATAAAAAACTTAACATGGTAAAGTCAAAATGTAAAACACCAATTTTGTCAAGTTTCAAAACCTTTGACTGGTGGTGTATACATGCAACATCAAAGATAATATCTCCTATTTTAGGCACTCACTTGAGTATTCATGGCAATATCTCCTCTAGTAACGCTTTTAGAAAAACTGCAGAGAGGAGAAATTTGATGGACATGCTCACAACATTCCCCAGCCAGACTCTCGTGGGGAATATCTCCCTCTTTCTCTCTCTCCTTCTCTCCCTCGGTGAGGGGTTTTTAACAGTTACAGCAGTGTGATCCCAGCTCTCCTCTCTGCGGGACTGCAGGGTAAGAGAGGTGACAGAGAAACTTTCGGCCTGCTAATATCGCTTCCATCCTCCCTGCAGCCAGCGCAAGCCCTGCATATAAAACACACCTTCCTCAAGCAGAACGAGGACATTTTTACATTTTCGACTTCGCTAAAGGAGTACAAAATATGCCAAGATTTAGAAGTTCACGCAGACCGACTGAGAGTTCAACGCAATTACATAAAGGTTAACTACATTACTAGCAGGGAAACAATGGCTTAAATTGTGTCCCTAAATTGCGTATTCATGTCCTACAGTGTGTTACAGAGCGTTAAATGAGAAAATGAATGTAAAAGTTTTTAAGCCAATTTAAGTTCAGACTATGTTGGTCTTGAGCTGGTGTATTTAAAAGCTTTACACTTACTTGGAGGCCTGTTGTTGAAGAGTAAAGTTAATTTGGCTGGCGATGACATTGCCGCAATCAGTGTGTCAGAGCAGGTTTGTGCCACGCTGTTAGAGCCCTGGTAATTAAAATCCTGCCGTGGCACCGATCCGCTGATTGCAAAGAAGAAACCGGAGGGACGAACGGATCAGGAAATCTGATTAGGTCTCTCCTCCGCAGGGTTCTGCCTGTGAGCTCCCTGAGACACCAGAACCTGGCTTTGTACGCGCATGCATGCACACGTGTTTTGCGGATCAGAGCTTTTCAACAACCTCAATCTCATAACCCGGCAACCAAAACAAAGCCTTTCTCTCTTGTGAACATGGCAGCATGCTGAGCGCGACGTGTTTAGAGCGGAACAGGTCCATGTCTCGTTCACTCGTTAGTGATGGAAATGCCATATTAGAAGGGCCAGTTGCCTGGCTGCGGCGCTACCGGATTATGAAGCCGTCTGATGGTTTGGTGTGCTTGTCTTGTTTTAAAAGTGGCACTTCTGGTATTATTTGTACTCTCAATCTATGCCATTTTAGAACCCGATGCACTAAAGCAGTGGTTCTTAATCGTGATGGTTAAATAACCTCTGTAATAATAACGTATAAATAACTTCTGTAAGTAAGTTTAGTCTGTGTATGAAGACAGTGCATTGGTGTAGCGCAAATCTGTGTTCTTAAGTGAAGTAAACTTCAGCCAATTTCCCATGAGCAGGGAGTAGAGAGCAGTGAACACTGTGTAGGGACCATGTCAATTGGAACACAGTTCATTCATGGAGCTCTCTTCTAATGAGCTGGTGATTTGAATCTGGTGTGTTAAGCGAGGACAAGGATTAAGAACCGCTGCACTAAAGGAATTAGGTAATGATGCAAATTATCAGGTGGCACTGAAATGCAAAACACTGACCATAAACTTTTCAGTAAGCTTTTGTGCAACTATAGAGCAATTTAGATATTGAGAGAAATGTGATTATATTGAGATTAAAACATTATTCTGTGAATCAAGCTGTCCTAGCTAGAATTGAGCAAGGCCTATGAAAAATCTCCACTTACATCAATCTTTTTTTCCCCTCCTGTAGTGTTTACAGTGAAATTTGTATTGTTATATATGAGATTGTAAAAATCTGGTGACTCTTGGTAATAAATGTGAATGAACATACTGTCACGCAAGGAAAATTTCAGGCTTCGTCTGACAGTAAAGTTAAGTTTTATGCTCCTTAGAAGCAGCTAAACCAAGGTTACTATAAAATACATTGGATATTAAATTGTCTAAAAGCTATAGAACAAATTAAGAACCACACCTGCAAACTAATTCTAAATATGAAGGTTGTATATATGTGTATATATAAAAAATAAAAATGTTTAATTTTTCATTTTCTTAAACTTTTTTAATGTGTATATATAATGCAAAATATATTTTTTATAAGTTTTTCCCTCATTTGTAGGTTAAATGAAAAATATAAATGTAAGAAACATTGATTTAAATGTTGCCCTATACCCTGGAGCTTTTCAGATGTTCAGTGAATTCGGCCTTGAACTTGTTATTTGCAGTCTAAAAACACTGACCACCATAGTCTTTATTCCCCACTGAAATCATATTTGTTTTATTGCCTAATACTTAGTGCTCACCGTGACGGCAGACAATGGCTTTCAGGACATGATCATCTTTAATTCCCCAGCTTAGCGTCAGCCCATTCAAGTTCCTTTGCAAAACCAGTCGCCTTCAGCTAAGTATCGATGTTGCAAAATGGGAATTTGCAGTTTTCTTTCAGCATTGATTGACATTAAGAGACTTTCCAGTCCACCCACTCTGGCTGTTTACTACAGCACACTCCGGCTTAGCCAATGGAGGCGTCGAAAACAAAGCAAACCTTTCGTTCCACTTTCCTTGACTATAGCAGGCTGGAACACGTCAAGATCTCGCAGCTCATTAAGAGTGCTGATGCACAGGTTCTATCTCAAACTCTCCCAGGGGATTTGGCTCAAAAAACAGAAAACAATCGCTCAACGCCTTGACACAGTCACTCACGGTAGCGAGGCCGATCTGCTTACAGTTGTTGACGCGTGCGGCTCTATTTTTGTTATAGTCGGGGTTTAAATGTCATAGATCAATATCTGTGCATCAGAGTAGCTCTTGCTTCTAAAGGAACTCTCGAGGGAGCGTCAGCACACTGCCTTAATCGTAGTGGCCTTCACCCAAACACTGTCTAGTGTCTGGTGTCCCACGAGCTTTGGAGACGGGAAGTGTTTGTACTGTCAGATGTGCACCTCTGCAACCAATACTGCTTCAAAACACTTTTGTCACAGCTCTTCAGTGACTCAGTGCCTCTTCTAATCTTTGTTCTATATCAGTGTCGGCTCGTTCTGAGCCGTAATGTAACGGGCAACCAGAAGCATCCCGTGTGTTGGGGCGAACAGACTTATGCTCTGTGTGAACAATGTATTCGTGGCACCGCTGTTGCCCTCACAAATGGAGAGTGTGGGCTATCTCGCTCATTTTGAAGGTAACAGAAGGAACACCTCCCAAGTGACTGCAGCTTGTGGAAGAAAAGCTCACTGAAAGATCACAAGACGGCTTTTGCCAAGGTTAAATTTAGGGTTGGTAGAAAGTTCTGTCGCTCTCTTTCCTTTGCGAAATGCTTTAGTTAACAGCAGACTTTAGCAAGGGCTGCCTTGTGCCAAAACTAAAGCGTTCTCCTGAGACGAGTGCTTACGTGCTTATGCTGATTGTTTGAAGTCAGTGGCAATAGCTAGATAGAGCATAAAAAACTGAGTTTGAAAGGGCAGCCATCACTAGTTGAACACAACTGGATTGGTGGCTTTTATTGAGTGGGGGATTACAAAAAGGCTGAATATTCTTGTGAATTATTTGTACTTTGCTGTGAAGTGTACCACATCGGAATTTTCTTTCTGGCTCTGAGAAAAGAAATTGGTAAAATTGTTAGTGGCAATGTGGTAAAGTTCTGCTTTCATCAGTCACTGGAGGGCAAATGGGTACATTTTTTTGTAAATCGGCTCCTCAGTGCCTGGTTAAACTGAACTGCCGGTGGTTAGAGAAAAAGATAGGTTTCCAACTGTTTAGTGAATTCGTCCCAGTTTTTGAGAAATTGCTCTATAGCATCAGTTTTAATCTATAGTCATACCACTGGCCTGATTGCAGGGCTTAAGATCAAGTTGTTTTGAGCCAGAGGAAATGGCAGTTTCCATGGATGCTGGGTAGAGTCCTGCCCACATTATGAAGCTGCAGAGCTCCTGTGGTTACGGCTGCTCTCATCACCTCTCCTTCTGTTTGCTCTTCGCTTAGCTGATCTTAACTAGATTTAGCCTGCTGTTCTCTACTATACTGCCCTTTGACAGTGTGATGCTTTAACCTGTGCTCTATATATAACAAATGAGCAATGCTGTGATGGTAACTTAATCATTCGTTTTCATTTTTATACTGATTTTTTTTTTAAATACTGCATTTAAAGCTTAAAGCACATTTATTATGCATAATACAGTGACCTTGGTGTAAATGATGAATAAGAGCTGTTAAACATCAATGTTGTTTGTAATTTACCCTTGACCACATTTAATCACTACTCATTTATTGTGTAACCTCACATAGTGTGTCTCACATGACTGGCCACTGTTGTTACATTCCATGACCACTAGGGGGATGTTTTGCATTGGCTGTACACCTGAGGTCCCACAGCACACAATACACAGAGCAGAAATGTGCAGGCTTATTCTACTCCAAAATTAAAGCTCTTCCAGAATACACAGTCTGCAACCAATTGTTATTGTAATGCAACATAGAAATGTTTTTTCAATACTTTTTTATTGCAAAATCAGAGGCATTTGTTCCTGTTCCTGTGGCTCAGTGGTAGAGCATTGCGTTAGCAGCGCAAAAGGCTGTGGGTTCAATTCCCAAGGAACACACATACTGACAAAAAAATGTATAACCTGAATGCACTTGTAAGTCGCTTTGGATAAAAGCGTCTGCTAAATGCATAAATGTAAATTTCAAACACAGAGAAGGTGTGACATTTGAATATGAGATAACTGTTAAAATGGTGTCAGTCATGACACCGTGGAATTAAATCCAAATGATTATATGATACACAGATTAGCAGTGTAATCCAATCAGGTTTTAAAGAATATAATCCATTTTATTGATACTGAAATGAAAGGGAGAAAATTATTTTGTTTTGTGCTAGGCTTAGGAATTCACCAGTTTATAATCTGAGAAAGAAAAAAAACTTTATAAAACCAGTATTGTTCAACCATTAATAAAACCTAATGTACTTGCTGCTTGAATTTAAAGTGGGACTTTTAACAGTCCTATGTCGCTATGTATTTTGTCATGTATTTTAGCATGTTGATTTAGCCATGTTTTTATTTTCCTCCTCTATCTGTGATCAGATACTCTCCTTTTTTCTCCCTCAGCCCTATATCATGAACATGCTAATGCTAAAAGTCATCCCCTGTGGCTAATTTGTTTAGATACAGTTGTGATAATGCCCATCCGATTCACCCCGTCCCTCCAGTGATCTGTCCGACCACTCCGTGTATCTCTCTTGGGGCAAAACCTCCTGCAGTTCATTCTTCCACTGTCCACACGCTGCCATCCCAAACACTGCAGCTCTTCCTGGCCGAAACCCAATCCCAGCCAAATTAACCAGCCCTTGATCGGGGAGATTAGATAACCCTCTTGCTGAATAAGGCTTTGGCTCGTGTAAAGGGTTTTTGCTTTCATCCGCCCCTTTTCTTCTGTTCTCTTCTTTTGTTCAACCTCTTTTATGGTTTTTGTTTGTGACCCTCAGCATACAAAGCAAAAAGCCCCAGAGAAAAGCCAAAGGGAACACTTGAAACATCACCGGGACTCAGGGAGAGACTTTTTGAAGTGGTGGCACAAAATTATTTTAGACCTCTCTTGTGGTAAGATGATCTTAGGTTGACTGGACTTGTGATCTGATGGGACTCCAGGCCATAAACGCAAAGATAAAGTGGTTGATTCCGATGGGAATGGACTTGATACCTCCTAAACTGTTTAGTGTCAAAAAGGGAAAGGAAATTGCTGATTCATTCTGTCGTAATGGGTTATCAGGTGCATTGTAATGTTTAATGGCAGGTATAAAGACTTAAGTTCTCACAGGGCCCTTTACTGAGTGTTTGGAAGATGTAGTCTGGAGGGAGGCTAGGGTTATATCAAGACTGGAACAGAGTGTGAGTGTGCAGTTTTGCGTCAGCAACAACAGATGTTCAAATATAGTCATGAGACCTCCATCACTGCGGCCCAACTGTGTGAGGATGTTACAGCTCTCTGCTGAACGTGCAATTTATGGCACGTAACGTCCCCTACAGCTGTCTAACAACTTAACAACTATTTCCCCTTCTCCTCTGCTTTACTCTGTCTCTTTAACGCTTTAGTAGCCTATTAATGGTCGAGTAACACAATTTATTCTCTCCTTTCAGATTCGAGTGGATGGTCTCACCTATGGCGCTTTACAATATGAAACCATCCAAGTGGTCGACAAAGGGCCGATCCTACGAGACATGGCCTTTTCTTCTGATCAGCACTTCTTGTATGTGATGTCAGAGTCACAGGTGAGTCACTGCTACCATTTGCCTGAAATGCATCACGATTTACGCAGCACGTGGAAGCCGGGAAAGAAGGAGAGAAAATTATACCAGAATTTAGGGGTTTCACTTACTGTAATTATAGCCTGAGAGGTGCGCTTGGACAGCCAAAGAGAGGGACATTTTACATTATAAAAAGTGACTTGTGATAGATTGGACTTTTACACACTGTGTGTGTCCAAAATACACACACAATTTACACATCAGGATATGCCGGCTCAAAATGGCCCAATCGGTGTAATGGAGTAGATTTGGCTCCGTCCCGGATATCTTTAGCACTACTGAAGCTTGTAAATTTCAAAATCAGAAAAACACTGCATGCACTTAGTGCTGTAAAAACACCCTTACTCAGATAACCTGTCATCAGGTTTGCAGCTCAGGCTTTTATTTCTTGTGACATAAATAATTTTTTTCATATTAACCAACACAGTGTTTTATGCCTCCTGTTTATCATTCGGTGAAAAGTATCAGTTAAGCTGCATAAATCAAAATACCACTTAAAAGGTTGTTTATGTGACTATTAGGTGTTTTAACCTTTGACCTCTGACCCCTAGATGAGATTCTCTACATTTACATTTTACATTTATGCATTTAGCAGACGCTTTTATCCAAAGCGACTTACAGTGCATTCAGGTTATACATTTTTTGTCAGTATGTCTGTATGTAATCTTTTATATAACCTTGAACACACTTGACTGCACTTAGCAGGATTTAAGGCTCCCAGCTGTCTCACACGCACACACACACACACACACACACACACACACACACACACACACACACACACACACACACACACACACACACACACACACACACACACACACACTACTTACACAGTATCCCAATACTTTGTT
Organism: Ptychobarbus kaznakovi; assembly: GCA_027422405.1. Classification (NCBI taxonomy): domain Eukaryota; kingdom Metazoa; phylum Chordata; class Actinopteri; order Cypriniformes; family Cyprinidae; genus Ptychobarbus; species Ptychobarbus kaznakovi. The sequence goes on from CM049795.1 coordinate 36,150,320, forward strand.
CGAATATTGTGGCAAATTCAAGATGACATTTTTCCCACAAATCCTTTTACTTCAATACAAAGCTGCTGTAATGCCACACTCAGACCTGAAAGCAGACACTCAGCCAATGTCAAGATTTACAGCAGAGGCTATAAATCTGAAATATCATTCAGTAAAATTCACTTCACTAGCAGTGAGGGTCAGTGGATGGCATCCTGGGATTGAAAGCACAGCTCAGGTGGAGCTATACAATCACATTGTGTCTGTAAAAGTTAGTTGTGTTCGGACACTGTCTGTTAATAACTCTGATAAAGGTAGGTTCACATTTACAGTCAGTAATTTCATGTGAGGGCATAATATTTGCCCACGGAGATTTCGCAATGGATTCAAATTCACTGTGCTGTCATCAACACACATGTTAAACTAGAATCTAGGTTCTTTAGGTCACTCTCACCAACTTTAGCAATGCTGTAAACATAATTTAAGACCAATTGAAAGTGTGGTTTAAAACCAGGCCATGATCATCGACTCGAGTCTTATGGGAAAGGAAAGATGTTTTCTTTGACGTGAATAAATACCAGAGCTGGACCTGTGGTGCTCTGCCAATGAATAATCTCACCCTGTTGCAATTAGCCTATTAGCCCAGTTAGAGAGTTGTCGTCTGGTTTCTGTTTAGTCCCAAACATCAGGGGACAAATCTACTGGGGAATCATGCATATATTTAGAAGCTATTTAGTGAACATGCATTCTGCATTCTCTTGTCTCATCTGTAATTTTGAATCGAATCCCCCCCCCCCTTCAGCACATACGTGAACTCTGAAAGATTTATAATAATTTGTTGCATTTATATGTGACAACAAATCTGACCACAAAACCAGTCTTAAGTGTAAATTTTTCGAAATTGAGATTTAGCATTCACCTGGATGATGCGACGGCAGCCATAGTGCGCCAGAACGCCCACCACACACCAGCTTACTGGTGGAGAGGAGACAGGGAATGTCTTATTCCAGTTTGCTTTCAAATGTAATGATCTGTTATGTAAAACAGCGCTTCTTGCATCACTAGCACCGCTGCCAAATCTACAGCACCTCAGCAAACCAAATTATATTTTACCTGAGTTGTGATCTTGAATTAATGCGATGCAAATAACGGTACGATTGTGTTGTCCTCATGCCTGAACGTAAACATACAGTACGACTAGTGTAGTCTGATTTACGAAATCCTTTTTTTCATGAATCACACAAAGATTCACAGGTTAATTGATTCTGATAAATCTTTCATTGAATAAACTCAGATTCCGTGACTCAGTGAACTGTTTTAATGATCTGATTGTTTTAATATATTTGCACAAATTCAGATCTCACACAGACTTGGTTTTAATATCTGTTTTTACACTTTTGTTTGTTTTGCTATGAATAACAGAAAGACATGCCATTTTTTGGCTTGTTTCTTTCAGTCTCATTCTCTCCCACTCTCACAGTTTGTCTCTAGCTCTGTGGTTGAGATGTCCGCATTAATATTTATGACTGATAACAAAATGCAGAAATTATCATGACTGTTTTTGCGGTCAGGCCTGGTGCATCTGCTCCATGCTCGTGCACACACACACACACACACACACACACACACACACACACACACACACACACACACACACACACACACACACACACACACACACACACACACACACACACACACACACACACACACACACACACAACCTGTACCACTTAAAACATTTACCACTTTCTCTTTCATGTACCTTAAACTCCCTCTCTCACACACTTACCTTTTTTGTCACCTGTGGTCTCTGTTATGATAAAGCTTGGAGGCTGCTTGGGAATTCAACATGATACACCTGTGACTGAATTAAGTGTACAAATAAGAAAATTATAGGCTTAGTAAACTGGAACATGCAACATTTTTGGATTAACCTGCAATATCCCAAGTTTAGTGTATGCTAGAACAATCATGAGAACACACTGTCATACAAATTCCCTGCGGGAGAGAGGAGCAGAAAAACAAGAACAGTAGGTCGATAATCTCCTGCTGGTCCAGCCTTAAAGGCAGAAAGAGAAAGAGATGGAGGGAGGGGATGAGATGGGTTTGGAGGCAGAGAATGATAGTGTTTGGGAACAGAGGAGGTCTGGTTTATGTGTGTGATCATGGCCGATTGGTTGAACAGAGCTCAGGTTGTGCTGGGGTTCGAGAGCCCATCGTCCCCCACATTGAGTCATTGCTGAGGTCAGCTGTAAGTACAGCACTGATCACGTTTCCCATGAAACCAGGCCTGTTGATATCCAGGTTATACTGCATGAGCCGTCTGATACATGATGTCCACTACAGTGGACTTACCTTACTTAAGTCATTTTTAATTACCAATTGTCAACCATAATTCCCTATGGCTGTCCTCTTTATATTGCATAACAGATGGGGTGTAAAAATCCCATTAATTTTCTCTATTGCGGAATTTATATTTAAAGATAATTTGTAAATCTTTAAAGATCTCCTGTGAGCTACAAGGGTTATAGTACAATAAGTATAATTATTAAAAAAATATATAATTGTTTAACAGTGCAATTCTTTGTGAAAGTCTTCAATGCCCCTGATTTTTCCAAAAGATAATCTACCCAAATCAGAGAATCAAAACGAGCAAATGATCTATATACACAATAAGCGTCTTTAAACCAATAGTATACAAGCTTTGATTTATATTGGGTTATGTTGGGTTTAGGTTGGGTTAATTGGCTTATAACTCTTGAACTAAGAAAAAATCCCTATGGGAAAAATACTTCGACAACCAAGGATGGTGAAAAAGCGGACACTGTTGCACTTTATTGTGGCTTTTGCCTACATAAATTCAAAGAGACTGACATCAAGAAATATAGTTGAAAATTCTATTCTTGCTTTGAACTGAGAGACATTTGAGTTTGTCTTAACAAGAGTTTTTTTGTTTGTTATAAGATAATTCATGCATTATAAAGATAGAACACTTGGATACTGAATAAGATCTTTAATAATAATAGTATCAATAATTAAAATATTTCTAATGAATTAGAAAAGTTGGGTACATTTTTACTTTGTATTACAAATTATAAGGTGACTTAATTTACTTAATTAGTTATTTTTTCACTTTTACCTTTACTGATCACTTTTTTCTTCGAAGTCTCTCTGTTTCTTTCTCTCTCCCTCTCTTCCTCTCTCTTTCTAATTAATCCCCTGATTATCCCTCTAATTAAATCTGGCTGCTTTCCTGTATCATTTTAAACAGCAAGATAAATGCGTCTTTTTAAGGAAAGGGGCCAGACTGTCTGTTGAGAGTGATGCAGATTACAGTTATCAGAGCTCGCAGCTAATTATTGCGCTTGGCTTTTTGTCCACGTTTGTCATCCTTTCTTCTAGGGCTAAGTGTTTTTATTGTAACTTTAGACAATGTCAGCGTCAGGCACGTGTGTGTGGTCAGAGGGACAGCTGGGAGCGCTAATGACAGAGGCCTCAGCTATAGTTCCTCCTGCATTTAATGAATGACAGGGAGGTTCAGAGCTCAATGGAGTTACACAAATTGCCGGTCTTGAAACATTAAAGCCTTTTGTTCTGTCTGTACCATCCAAATGGAAGTTGTGTTTTTCTCTCCCGCAGTTTACTGTCATTTTACACCGGATCTTCGGATCAGTCTTTTTTGTGAAATGTGCCGAGGTGAGTGCGAACGCTTTGGCCTTTGTCCTGCGCCAGAACTTTCTGTCCGCAATTTAAGACAAGTGCTGCTTCAGTGGCTTCATTTGAATCTAAAGAATCAATGCTCTTTTTTCTTATTTTAAGGGAGATTCAATTGATTTTCTGTGTCTGTGTTTCTCATAACAGCTATGTCACAAAGCAGGCTGGAGACGGTGGCTTCGCTACACTCTCATGCTTACAGCATATTCATAATTTATGTAGGGCAAGTTGAAACTGCAGGTAGTATAAGTGTTAATAATTTAAAGCGTGTCTCACACCAGCCAAACAGCTCAAAGTCAAACTCTTTCGTTGCAAATCAGCTCTGGGCATTCATAGGTTGGATAAGGCATCTGCCACCTCATCAGAACAGGTTTAATAAAGATGACCTTTAATTTCAATTATGTGCTGTCGTTTAACGGAGGTCCCGTATGCGGCATTCGCCACCAATCCCCCAGTGTGACATCGGGATCTTGAGAACATTTCGTTGTGATATTGCAGTGACCTATTTAGACCGCAGCCCATTGTGTTTGAGTGAATAGAAGTACTCGGGACCTCTGGATGGAATTTTAATCAGCGAGAGCAAAGTAAGTTCTCCTGAAATGCTGATTTTGATTAAAGAGTTCTGAGTGAACACACATATCAGTTTGCAAGCACACATATAGAAGAACACATGCAACAAGTGTGTGTGTGTATATTAAACTTTAGGGACAAATTTAATTTAATTAAACTTTTTTTTGGCCAGATATTTTCTTCAGAAATAGGGCTAGGGTTACTCTGTATCAATTGCAGAAAGCTTTAATTTAAGGTAAAGTGCAATTGTTTATTTTAAGGCAAAGAGGGTAAAGTATTTATATTAAATATTTACAGTGTTTTAAGTTCTGCTTTGTCAGCTTAATGTGTAGAGACAAAGGTAATGCTGCATTTGCATCATATCAATATGAATTAGCATACTATACTTGCCATATATTGAAAATTATCATATTAATGAGCTTCCAACAAGTTACACCCCTATCATGTAAGAATTCAGAGTTTCTACCTTCATCAAAGCTCTGACTGTGAATCTCACTAGGTGCGTTTCTATTACAGATTTGCACCAAACTTTTGCTATATTTTATAAATGTTGTCCAAAAACTTTTGCGAAATGGCAGCGTTTCCATTAACCAATGTTATGCGAGTACAACGTCATTTTTTTAGACATGGCGACGGATGTTGGTAGGTTTACGTATATCACAGCCACAACCCTTGCCATTATCTTTAATTGAAGGAGATGTATGCGTGTGTCTTGAGCAAAGCAGTGCGGAGAGCTGCTTCTGGTTCTTATGTGCCGCGGTGCAGCTGGTATAAACCTAAGCACTGACTAGAATGGCCATGTTGGAGCTGTAATGCGCTGCAGATGTGTGCAGTGTAAATAAGGGGTTATCCTTCCAAGCCTTAAAAACCCCTTATACTTGAAAGCAGCCGCATATGAGGTGTTTCTTGGAGGCTATAGTAAATAAAGGAGTATCATGTGATTTTTACGTACTCCAGGTGACCTGTAAATGCGAAAAAAAATGCAGTTTTGCTATATAGCCTATTCCTTTTTTTAATTGCCTGAAAAACCACTTTACGCGAATATAAACTTTTTGAGATATATGTGAGTTTTAGCAAAATTTACGTATTTCCATTAGGCGTATTTTCAATTTTCAATTTCAATTTGCGCAATTTGAAGGGTAATGGAAATGCAGCTACTGAAAATACATTTTGTAAAAAGATTTTACTGTAATTGTAGTAGGTCTAAAATGTAGGCTAAAGAGTAGTTTAATGCTGCACATTTAATATACTGTTTTATTAGCTGATGCTACCTGTTGTGTTTTTTCATTGTTAAAAACTTTGAGCGCATATAGGAGGACTAATGTTATAATTTAAGTATTTTGCTGTCATGATCAGTAAAGCTGCATGTTGACCCATTATTAGTTACCATAGAAACTAAACACTTCTGAGTCAGATGCCTTGAACAGCTCCAAGTTACTATCTCATAATTACAGTAATTCCGATACATGCAGCAGTAGTAAGACTTTTGCTTGTTTGATTCCCCAAAGCATGTAAACAAAGCTGTGTTGTTCTCATAACTTGATTGAGTGGCCTGACACAACAACATTGGCTCAACCAATGGTGTGATTTTTATTTAGCAAGTCCATTTATGCCACTAGTAGCATAAAAATCATCCGCTTCACCTTTAAAAATAATACAAAGTCTATAATATGTCCCTGTTTGGTGAAAAGCAATAAAAGGTAAGAGGGAAATTGTTGTTAGTTAGTGTGTGTGTGTGTGTGTGTGTGTGTGTGTGTGTGTGTGTGTGTGTGTGTGTGTGTGTGTGTGTGTGTGTGTGTGTGTGCGTGCGTGCGTGCGTGCGTGCGTGCGTGCGTGCGTGCGTGCGTGCGTGCGTGCGTGCGTGCGTGCGTGCGTGCGTGCGTGCGTGCGTGCGTGCGTGCGTGCGTGCGTGCGAGTGATGTGGTTTCTTGGGTTTAGTGATGTGGTTTCTTGGGTTTGGTGCCTGTAGGCCTAATGATGTTGTCTGGATAAAATCCGCTCTGATATGTTTGTGACGGCCGGGAGTGGAGTATCAAGGCCTGAATGTAAATCCAGTTAGCACACAGAGTGGCTGGGTTCACAGCACACGTAATTGCATTTTCCGTCTGTGAAGCCCCCAGGGCCTCACAGGGCACAGCCTGTTTTACCATGACTATGACCAGCTACCAGACCTGAGCACCCGCTGTGGTTTTAGGGAAAGATGTGTGTTAGATTTTGACCAAATGTCTCTAGAAAGATGCTTTGCAGGAAATCACCTGATACTATAGTGCTACAGTTATTCTAGCCTAATCTAAAAAATCTTTCCAATTTTTGTTATATTTCAGTACCAATATAAAGTCTCAAAAAGTATAAGCACAAAGCAGCCCAACATCAGCTAAATTGCTTTGAGCAATAGATGTCGATAGGAGGTTCCCACAATGGTATATAAATGTGTTGGTGCAAATGTATGTAGACGCTTTAATGAGGGGTGTATTTTTATCTCAAAATTGTGTGTAAATGTATTGCATGTTATGTGTGTTGAGATGTTGTTATTAAGGTCGCAACATCTTAGTGCCTCTGTGTTTGTTACCATGAGAGACAAGAAAATCACAGCTCATATTACCAGCTTTCATCTTCCACTAACACGCTCCCTATACACATATAAATGCACTTTTCATGACCTCCTCTGATACCCAAATGACAGCGATATTTCTCGTCAGCCAGGCTCTGTGTGTGTGCGTTAGCAGTGAGATTCAATTTAAGATGGACATTGATGGATTCATTTCATAAATCGGTTATGATGGGATGTTGTCATCTGTCTTCTGCTTCACTGGTGGTTAAACATCCAAAATTGGGAAATACAAAAAGGAGGGTGTGTGTGTGTGTGTGTGTGTGTGTGTGTGTGTGTGTGTGTGTGTGTGTGTCCGAGGGAAGATTTAATTTAAATATGAGTGTGTGCTTTTGTTGGTGTTAGCCAACGTTTTTGTGCTTATTTAAACTATAATTTTATTGATTGATTGACTGATTGATTGATTGTGCTGTCTTATCCCTAGGGATGATATTGCTTGTCTGTGATTGGCTGAAGGTCAGCTAATGTTTTTCAGCAGGTGATTGGCTAAGTCGATCTGAATGTGTTGTATGGCAGATATTTTTCTGCTTGTTCATTCTGTGAATCATCGTTTCTTGCAAACACGGCATTATGCCTCTGATAAAGGCAGCTGTCTCATGCACACTTTTTTTTAATCATGGTGGAAACTTCTATTGTGTTTATACTGAGATCATAATATATATTTATCCCCTACCCATAAACCTAACATTTACAGAAACCTTGCCAGTAAATTTTCATTTATACATTAATTAATAAAAACTGACCTAGTCACATAGTCATTGTACGTAGGTTTCTCAAGTCTTAGTGTCCAACTTAGCCATCTCAGGTGAGTTCAAACATTCGGTTTGATTGTATAAACATATACAGGGTGCCAAAAAATGCTGTCCAGATAGGCAGCTTACAAGGTTTTAAAACATAGCCATTTATTGTCACCTTTCATGCTAGTTCAGTATCAGTGTGCCTTTAACTTTCATAGATGTAGAAAAGAAATGGCTCTCAGTGAGTCAGAGGAAGTTTGTTAATGCCAGCAGAGGAGCGTTGAGCTACAGATGAGCCCAGTGGATTAGACTCCATAATAAACCACAACTCAGCTCCGAGACGACTGAGAAACTCTGCCAGTCAGTCAGGTCTGTGGGATTTACTGACGGATTTCATGAGGAGAGAGAAATGGAAGAGGACTTTATGTTTGATTAGGCTAGTAGGGTGATTAAAGCGGACTTTAATGACCAGGTATTACAAAACAGGTGATGAGAAGCCCACTTTTAATTTGACACGGTGTGTCATCCTATAGCCATTATTATGGAAGCTCTATATATTTTTATTAACATGCACACTGACACAGGCGTGCGCTCTGTTCCATCAAGAATGAGCCTATGATGCCTTAAAATGCTCTTCGTAGGCAGATAGTTTTTTGAAAGAGAACGAGAGATGCCCCTCTCTGAGTTAACGGCTGTATTAATCTGTTGGGCAGTGTCATTTGTCAGTTTGCCTCATTATCTGCTGGTCTCAATCCTCTTACAGAGCTCTCAGATAAATGACTAATAATCTAACGGATTTACGACATAATGAGATTCCTGAGTCGGAGCCGCTCTTTCTTCAGATCGGGAGGGTAGCGGGAAGTCCTCTTTCTGGACACATTTGTCTTCTTCCTTCTCCTGTTGTCTCCGTCTCGCTCCATCGCCGTGGGGAGTGTGTTAAAGCACACTCTGTTCTGGGCCGCTGAGACACTGTGCAGAATTCACAGTCATGTGTTAGCGACGGCAGAGAGCGCACATCCTCTCTACACCAGCGGAGTGCGCTATTCATTCTCGCTCGCTGCATCTAACAGGAAGTGCGTGGAATATATGCTGCCTAGGATGATGCAATTCCTGATTTAATTCTGAAGGTTTTTTTTCTGATTTGATTTTTGATTACATTTTAAATGTTGATTCAATTTGATTCATTTGGATATCTCTTATAGTTATATTGTCTATTCTGGTTATACTCTCAGCTGATAGATTATACAGAGAACCTTCTACTTTTACAAAACATTACAGATGCAGTTCAGTTTCCGTTCAGAACACGTGACTTTACAATGGTTCATTAAAAGGACTGGTTTAAATGAATCATTTATTTGTGAATCAGTTAACACTGGTTCTGCTAAAAATAACACAGGATCACATTGACTACAGTCGATTTGGGGACGACCGAGATTTGGGCCGAAAATGATCCAGACTAACCCAGCAACACGCTCACAACACCTTAGCAATAGCACTGTAACACCCTGTCAAGCATGCTAGCATTATAGCAGTGGGTTATACTTGGCCAGGCACCACTCTCATATTCTTCAGAAAATCTTGTATTACCAGTATTATTATTAAAGGAGAGGTGTGCAGACAGATGGCTCTGCTTCTGCCCTAAAAATAGGCTGCTTTTCACATCATGTGATGATGGGGTTTATGCCTAGCTGAATGGAGGAAGTATGAACACGCACACACATCCGTACTCGCACATGAGATTATATATTTCATCTGTTGTTGGTCTTATTAATTTTGTTTTTTTTATCAGTCATGTGTGCCTGTTGCATACAGATCTGATGCTCTGTGAAAGCTCTTGTCTTCACAGTCTGTGATTTCCCCCCCCCCCCCACACGCACACATACAGAGCGAGACACAGACCTTTCCACAAGTGCAACAAGCTCTTTCATAAATAGGAAGAAAACCCGTCGTATCAGAAGGGAGAATTTCACGGGCGGCTCCTAAACCCTTATCATTTTCTAAAGGTAATGAGAGTCAATCTCCCTCTCTGCTCACCAAGGCCTAACCTGCAGTCTCTCAGGCCCCCTATGCTAAGGCAGGCGCTCTATCACAATGCCTGATAATTTACCTCTTCATAGCTATGAAATGGAGGAAGAGAATTCAGGTGTGCAGCCGGGGAGAAACGGGGGGCTTTGTGTCGGCACCAAGACCAGCTGACAGGCATCATGTGTGCGTGACAAGAGAGAAATTACTTTTCTTTTGGATTTAGAACCTCAGACTTGCCCACGGCTTTGAGATCGTGCCATCTGGAGCACTCTTCCAAAGGATGCCCTCTGTCAGTCGCAACCTCCTGGTCTCTCTTTTTCACCTATTGCTTTCTCTTTATCTTTCTATAATAGCTGTAAATGAAGCTATCCCTTTTTAAGCCATTCAGAGGACTGCTTTTTTCTTTCTTTCTCACATTTTCTTAGAAAAGTCTAAGATATTTTCTGTAAATCCCGGTCAAAATGTTACTGTAAGAGCCTGAGGATGGAGAATCAGAGGGCGATATTAGATACAGTTTAAATGGATGTGCTTTTAGACAGCGGAGCCTAGTGAAAGATATTTTTCATCTTGTCTTTCTCAAAATGTGTCAAAAGGCCAGTTTAAGACTTTATTTCCAGAGCTATGATGAGTAATTTAACTCTTAATGTTTTCAAGAGCTTATTGTAACATAAGTCAATGTTTCTCTGAATATAATAATTTACATTCAACTTAAATGTGTCCTTCAGTTCATTCTATTGCCCATTAATACCAAAACTATGCCCTGTACTTGCACAATCATTTGAGACCGTTCCAAAACTACGCACTTTGACTATGAACCCAGCAGGGTTTTCATTTTTTCTCCTCCCTATTTTCTTACGAGCTCACAGTCTCTGTGATGAATTTATTCATGTTATTCATTTCCATTATGCCTAGTACCTAAATTGTCATCATTAGTGGCCAATATTAGCCCGAAGGCATTTAGCAGTGGTCAAAAGAGATTTTCAGAATGATTTGTTCTCCATGTACATTCTAAGATGTAAATTTGGGTTGGAGTATTTAATCATATCAGGTGCCTCTGTAAAAAAAAAGCAGTAGATAAATCAGTCTAGAATGTTCTTCTGGGTAGTTTGAGAAAACACTGACAATAAAATAACTCCACGAATGCTGAAATGACCTCACATCCCCTCGCAAAAAGTTTACTACCTGAACGGGTGTCGTGACATTCTTGATTTAGTTTTTCTGCATTGTTTTGAACTCTGTATCTTTTATGTCATGTGTCCAAATTATTTCACGTAAATGTCGCTGCGATATCTGCAAGAATGTTCCAGAAAGAGAAAGAGTTTGACAGAACTTCAAAACACAGCAAGCAGTAAACACGCTGATGGATGAGCACTGACAACAGAACAAGAGCGAAGTGCTTAAATATGAGCCATGATTCACTGTGACCGGTCACTCTGCCCTTAAATAAATGTTATAGTCAAATCTTCTCAATCTTAAAACACCGTCTCACTCTCGAGCCTGACTGAAATGGAAAAAAGGCCCATTTATTTCTTAAAAAATAAAAATGCCACTGTGGTGAGGCCAGTAATGATTTTGCATGTCATTCGTCCCGCCTGACCGCTCTGGACCTATCGGCTGTCATCTAAGCTGTGATTGACAGTAGTCATCCACTAGTGACAAGTCATCAATCAAAGCAAAAGAAAACTGAGGGCTCCGGGCCGTATCCATGGAGACAGGAATGGCAGAGGGTCCTCGCCCTTCCCAGCTCTTACATCTTCGGTTCGACTCTGTTCAGTTTGTTTCCCATCAGCTCAACAGCGCCTCTCCTTCTCTCAAGTGCTAATTGGCTGTAAACGGTAAGATGCACTAGCTGAAGTTGACGTCCCAGGATGAGCTCTCTCGGCACATCTTTATCCCGCTGTGTGTGACGAAATGCCACATTTAGTAGATGTGTACATGTGTGTTCTCGTGAACCTCTCTGCGAGTCTTTTTGCTTTCTGTTTGAGTTAATGCAGAAACTTTTCTTCATTTTAAATCTCAGCACATTTTTTTTAAATATATAGATTCATTAAATTAATGAGGAATGCCATTCTATCCACACATTTTATTGAACACCTCGAAAGTGTTAATTGGGGCCCGAGCACCGATAGTGGACCCTTTGGACCCTTTTGGAATTGTTCAGCTTCTTCTTCTCCAAAATGAATCACATTTTTGAGGGCCTAAACATGCTCAAACTCATAAAACTTGGCACACACACCAGAATTTACATCTGATATGGGTTTCAGAAGTGGGTGTGGCAAAATAGCTCAATAGCGCCACCTATAAAAATCAACGAAGTGGCGGCTTGACAAACTTTGTTGTTTCACCATGAAAGAGGAAGTTGTTATAATTCAGGCATACAATGTCCGATCTGCCCCAGACTTTACATGTTTGATAAGAGTCCTGTCCTGATGCCCATGCACATATTTAGTTATAGTCATAGTGCCACTTGCTGGCAACAGGAAGTGGAATGTTTTGCACTCTAATGAACTCCTCCTAGAGATTTAATGACATCAACATTATATTTGGTCAGTCTACTCTAAATGCCTTTGCCATGTTTAATTGTGAAGATCCTAAGTTTTCGTTGAAGGGTGTGTCCATGGCGGTGTGACAAAGTTAGATGTTTCACCATGGAAAAGTTATTGCAACTCAGCCATACAAATGTCCGACCAGCCCCAGAATTCACATGTTCGATAAGAGTCCTGGCCTGAACACATCTAAAGGCCAATATTCTGTTTTAATTAAAGCGCCACCTGCTGGCAACAGGAAATTACTTGATTTACACTAACTTAAACATGCAATGTCCAATCTGCACTAGATTTAACATTTTGGTAAGAGTCCTGGCCTGAAGACATCTAAAGGCCAGTATTCAGTTATAGTCAAAGCGCCATCAGCTGGCAGCAGGAATTTTTGCACATATAAATGACTTTGACATTATTCCTCCTATATTTGCCACACAAATGCATATTACTGACCATTCGCGGTTTTCCTAAAGCCACTGGGTGGCGGTGAGCCCGGGTGCAAGGGCCCTTTCAACGCTGCTTGCAGCTTTAATTTTCAATGAGATTTGACAGTATGAACCTTTGCGATGAGGCATAGTTGAGACAAGTTCATCTTGTCTGCGTTCAATGTTTTAGTCAGTGTTAACACACCTTAAGAGAGTCTCTCAAAGTCTCTCTCCACACATAGTTTAACTTCTTTGTTTCTTTATTTGCAGCTGACCCGTGTCCCAGTGGAGGCCTGTGAGCAGTACTCATCCTGTAAAGAGTGTCTGGGATCTGGAGATCCTCACTGTGGTTGGTGTGTGCTTCATAGCATGTGAGTACAACCCTCCTGCACTGTCCTGTATGTACAGGTAGACAAACTCCTGAGGATCATATAAATAACAGTATGTGTACTAGATGTTGTTTAAAGGGATAGCCCCACAAAAAGGAAAATTGTGTCATTATTTACTCACTTCTTTAGACTGTGGGATATAATATATTTTGAAGAATGTTGGTAACCAAACTGTTTTGACTTCCATTATACAGTGGGGGTTGAAACTGGTAGCCAACATCTTTCAAAATATATTTTTGTGTGTTTGTGTGTTCTGCAGATGAAAGAAATGTACAGTATATGGATATGGAATGACATAATTTTCATTTTGGGGTGGATTATCCATTTAAGAGGCACGTGGGGTAATATGTTTTCATTTACAGTAGTTTACGTAAGTCACATTTAAGTAAGTGTGTGGCCTTAAGAGTTGAGGAACAGCTCTCTTCACCACCTCACATTTTTCCCACTAATGGATCTTAGACACGTGCACACACATGGAAACAGGTAAACACAAATACTCGTACACGGCCACCTTTCCACCCACTGTGTAGAAAGTGAGGGTGATGAATGCTTCAGGCCCTCAAGGGATGGCCACATTTCCCACTCCACTGTAAATTGAAAATTGGATTCTTGTCGTCTTTTGAGGACCCCAGAGGAGTGTGTGGGTGAGCTCAAGCTTTCTCACATCCCATATTCAGTGACGTCTAGGTTTTAAAAAAACTGTACACACACATGCACACATCACCTGTGCCGCTAAGGAGCGACGGCCAGAGGGTCTAGCAGACATTGGCAGTTTTTCAGACCAAAAGCAACGTTACACTCTTAAGTGCAGGAGAAAGAGATTGAGAGTGAGGAATGTAAAGATATGTGTAGAGATTCAGGGCCTATCTCTCTCTGTTTCTCTCAGGGCCATGGGCATGGCGTTTGCCACATGGCTGCCCAAGGTCAGGCATGCTTAAAATCTCACACTCATCTGTCTCTCACCCTCCCATTCGGTCTCGCTCTCTCTTGCTTTTGTAAAAGCGAGAGCTGCATTAGTGCTGGACAGTGAGGCAGGTGCTCAAATGGCCTGTGCGTGTTTAGTTTCCTCCTGAGATGTTTGATAGTTTCGGTCTTAAGCTTTGTCGCTTAACCTCAGCTCTAGAGCACTTCCTGATCCAGATGATGTTTAAAGGATGAGTACAGGTGAATTGAGACACTTTGTACCTCTTGTAGTAAACAAACTCCGTAATTTGTAATTTTATTTAGCCATCAAGAATTATTATTTTTTTTTTTTTATCGATCATTATATTTAAATCATATAATATTCGTTCAGTCATTTTAACCATTTATCCTTTTAGTCATTTTAGATATTTAGCTAATTGGCAATTTTATTATATTTAATGTATCACATAATTTGTATTTTTATTAATGATTTACCAGCCCTTTACCAATTTGTAGCTATTAATTTGGCAGTATTTTTTATCATATTTAAGTCACATAAGTTATGTATGTATTATTTATTATCCGTTTAAATATTTATTTGGCTGTTTATTCATGTAGCCACTTCGGTCCTATTTGTTACATTTTTTTATTCATTTATTTATTTTGCCACCATGAATGATGTTATTAGTTTTGGATTGAGTCCTGTATTCGCACTGCAGGATTAGGCTGATCAACTTGCCATGACTGTCCATGAAGGAAGGAGGTCATTTGTGACTGAACTGTGCAGCTGGAGAGAGAGCTGCCTCTTTCTCTCCTTCACTCTGTCATTTCTCTCTGTCCTCTGGCAGCAGAAACCGTGTCAAGTGTACACGGGACACAATGCTACTAAAAAAAGCAGCAGTTTGTTGTTTAGCCTCAGGTAGCCTAGTAGAAGGGCCAGCACTCGCAGGAGGTCTTTATGTTGCTGGCAACACAACCAGTACAGCTGCATCTGCATAGGCCAACCCTCGACAGTGTTTCCCACAGGAATTTGTGAGACTTGTGGCAGCAGGTGACGTCACATATTACTTTGCATATTTATGACGTCATTGCGTCAAGTTTGCGTACAGACGAGTTTTGGCACTTCAGATTTGTTCTACTCTATGAACGGTCACATACTGTAATACAACTGAATGCCCAATAGGGATGCAACAATTATAGATTTTGTTGGTATGATTATAGTCTGAGGAATAATCACGGTTTCGCGATTATTACGATTATTATTAATTTCACAACATAAAATCACATAAACTCTCTTTAGATATTAAAGTGTTATTTATTGCTGCCTTTTGAAACAGAAATAACATGGTAACCAATAATACAGCACAAAATAATAATACTAAAGAAAAAAAAGTCCATCTCTCCTATTGGAATGAAAAAAGGTGACCTCTGCTCTATAAACATGAATGTCAGTATTTCCCTGTTCAATATAACAAATGGAAATAGATCACAAATGTATTTGGTGTTTTCATTTTGTATATTTTTACTTTTGGACCTGAGGTACAGAACTTGGAAAGATGGTGAATTTTTTTTTTTTTTTTACTTATGAATAATACTATAACAAGGATGATAAATCACAATGTTAATTAAGTATTATTAATATAAGAATAATATTAACTTTATTTATCCCACAGAGAACACTGTTACTAATGAGGGGAATAAACTAAGCTATTATTGTAATCAACTGTCATCCATACTTATTAATTTTAATAATCTATATTCATCTGATTTTACATATGACCTGAGAAAATCATGTGTATTATTTTGGTTTGTGAGATCGAGATCGAGCTGCCCACACAAACATTTAGGACAGAAACCTGTTGTCAACGCTGCCCAGACTTTCATTAATAAAATAGCTTAGATACTGGATCGCTACATTATATTAATCAGCAAAGAGGGGGTAAAATTACTGTTTTAAATAACTCAACTCAAATCTTCATTGTTTGTAGTGACGCGCAGATGCAGGTCGGCTAATTCACTCACGCAACTGTCACCTCTCTCTCTCTCTCTCTCTCTCTCTCTCTCTCTCTCTCTCTCTCTCTCTCTCTCTCTCTCTCTCTCTCTCTCTCTCTCTCTCTCTCTATCTCTCTCATCTCTGTCTGAAGCGGGCAGAGTGCTAGAGCTAACGAACTTCGCGTCAGGTGGTCCTTGTCTTCACGTCGTGCATTAAAATAGTTTATTTCACAACGAGAACAGGTTGGCTTGCTGTGCATTATCCCTTATGTATAGGCTAATCTTTAACAGCAATTTTTACGGCAATATTTAAATGACGCCCTGGTCACTCTTGGTGTATCCAAAATGGTCCCACACTATCGACTTCAGACATTCTCCGGTGGAAATAAATGATCGCTGTTTGGTTCCTCTGTAATAGTTAATCTAGTGGGTGTAGTACCCTCCGTGTCTATGATAAGCTCTGCATTTTAAGCTGGTGCACCGCTAGTGTAACTTTGTTTTTGTTTTGCGCAAGTTGCAACAGTTCCGTTCCGTGCAACAGAAACACTCGGTTTAGCAGAGCCTTTACGATTAATTAACCGTGACGTTTTAAAGCGCGGTTAATAGTAAAATCGTTAATTACTGCATCCCTAATGCCCAATAAAGCTGTTCACATCATATTTTCTGTAGTCATACATAAAAGTATAAATTGTAAAAACGACCCGCTGAATGTGCTGTTTCTCTGCCGCTCACTGCTCAGAGCAGACACAGAGAGAGGTGCCGGGAGAGTCAGACCTTGCGCGTTCGGCCCGGGGCAGTACTGGTGAGTGGTGACATCTTCCAAATGAATGAAAGCTAAGGTTTTTTTCAAAAACAGTCGCTAGGTTTGTCAGTGTGTACCTGTTATGGAAAAAAAGCTGCCAAAAGGGTCTGAAAGTTGCTAAATATAGTGCTAAAGTCACGCTCGTCACATGGGAGCTGATGGCAGAGGGCGGTTGATATTGAGGCGGCTCGCCACAAATAAATCAACATATGGGAAACACTGGATATTTTCTGTGGGAGTGTCGACAGTTCTTGAGCACACAGAACGAGCAGTACGAAACGCGTAGGGCGAGGGGAGAATTTCACTAGTTAATCGATCACGGATGGTTTCATTTTCTGGGGCGGATAAAAAAAGTGTAAGAGGATGATAATTATAATAAAAACAAAAATGTGTCACCAAAAATACTTGGACGGCCCGCCCAGGTAAAGTCTATGTGTGGGAAACACTGCTTCCATTCAGTTCCCTGTGTCTCTTCTTATTTTGGAATCTTTTGTGTCTGCATTTTTCATATCCCCATTCTATTTGTCTCTTCTGTGTTTTTCATTACTTTCTCATAGCACTCTCTCATTCTCTCTCCTCTCCCATGGCCTCATGCCCAGAGAAAGTGAACAGCACCGCTCTCTGATGGAGTCAGGCAATCTGACCTGGCCTCCCTGGGTCCCCGGCTGATTGATTGCCCTGGAGTTTACCTTTCCCCTCCTCTCCTCCCCTGCATACTTAACCAGGGTCCCTGTAACTCAGGCCAGGCATGACTCCTGCCAGTGCTCCCCTATTTGTCTGCTGTAATCTACCTGTTTTTCATAGGTAATGATGCTTAAAGCAGCATATATTATCACTGATATGCCACAAAGAGATTCTCTGTCATACAGCAACTGTATGGTTGTCTTTTTGATGAGAGATGACACCGTAAACAGATCAATAGAGAAGTACAGAGATCAGATGAACTCCACTTCTCACCCTGATCATTTCAGAGAGTTGTCTGTCTGTTTCTATCTCTTGTCTATCTGAGAGATACAGTTCTTACGTTCATTCTATTCTATAGTAATTCTATCTATTTTTTTCTGTAGGAAGATAAACACATGTAGTGATGAAAGCCAAAATATTACATTTAAAATGGGTCAAATTCAACAATTTGAACATGGAGCTGGATATAGTTGGACATGGATATAGTTCATCCCCATATCTATGGTAATGAACTATATGGGGCCTTGATAATTAAGATTTCAAAAGTAAAGTTCATTACAAATGAGAATCTAGAAGGATATTCAAATATATTGAATACTTTTAAAGTTACAGGCATGTAAACTTTGGGAAAAAAATGTTATGGCACTCAAATGGGTATGTTCTGTGCAATCGTGTTGATAGAAAATCACAAAATGTTTTCTACTTTCAACATGATTTGTTTTTCAGATACTCCTCTTTAAAAGAAAAAGGAATCAGCTGTATGCAAAATGACCCACATTTGGTTTTTGACCACTGAAAATGTGTACAATTTGCCTGTTTACTCATGGAGCTGCATTAAGACCACCATATCTCTGGGATTGAACAATTTAGGTTCTTTAAACGTTGGCATATAATGAAACCGAGATTGCTAAAGTCAATATATTTTGCTATTATACCTACCAATCTATATGTAGAATAAAAGATACTGCCAGCTTTCTGAAGTCATTTTTACACCCCTGTAAATTGGCACCAAATCTCAGGTGAAAATTTTGACCCCCTTCTGCAAAATAGTGTAATAACCAGGAAATATACATTTGTGACATTTAATATTTTGGCTTTCATCACTATGCATGTTTATATTTCTCAAAAATCTAAAATTTAAGATGGGGAAGTTTCCAAAATTGTTACCCTGATTAACCCTATAAAATAAAACATTAATTGAAAAATTTACAAATTACAAATGTTGCCTCAACTGACAAAATAAGAATTGCACATAAATAAATAAGTAAATAAATAAAATAAAAATGACAAAGCCACATGCAATTACTAAAACTCAACCTAAAATGAAAATGCAAAAAGACTAATTCTAAATATTAAATACTATTAGTATATAAAATACTAAAATAACACTTCTCAATGAAGCACTTTTGTGAGCTGTTTGATGCTAAAAGTTCATGTAAGAAACTGGATTCAAATAAGTGAAAAAAATATAATTTTGCATTTATTTTTCAAGATGTCAGAAACCACACAAAAAAACAGTGTAAAGAGGGAAAAGGTGCACGTGTGACCTTAAGCAACTATTTCTAGCTGCTCTGATCGTTTCATTTACTTTTGTCAATGTAACTCAAAGTACAAAGCGTATCAGGGCAGGCACAGGAACTGATGATAAATTAACTAAGTAAAAGCTAAAAATAATTCATTTAAAAATGTTTTAACGAGAACTGGAATTATTAATAATTGTCCTAATTTTGCTCATCTTACTAGACTTTAACACTGCCTCTGCTAACTCTTCTGAGAAAACCCCAGTTACCATAGTTACCCATTGATCTCTCTAGAGAAACATGAAGAGGAATATCTGGCTATTTATGGAAAGAAATACAAGTTTTTGTGGAAAAAAAACAAAGTGTTCAGCAGCAAATTCAAGTATGTTGGCTTAGAAACAGGACATTTTAGATATCATTCATGTCTGTAACAAAACCTCTGAGGCACCAGTTTAACACCCGGGCTAGAGGTTTGTTCAGATCACTCAAGGAAGCCGTTAGCTCTTTTTCCTGTCTCGGTCTCTCTCATGATTCTCCCGACACATCAAATAGCATGAAACAGTCCAATGGCACAAAGCAACAGAGTTTCAGAGGGCTGTTTTGTGTGAAGTGAGTTCAATATGTTGGCCAGCAGAACATAAATATAGTAATCTAGACTGCTGGAGAACAGGACTCTGTGATGAGACAGATCACTCCAGTCCTCAAGAGGGATGCGAAAGTCAACAGAGTTCCACACAATCACTAGAGAGAGAAGGAAAGCAACACGCAGAAGGGATGAACGGATGGCTGGGCTTATTTGCTCAACTCACACTACTATTGATCATGGGGAAAATGGAGCAGAGGGGTTAAGGGTCAGGGGTCCATTTGTGTGTGTGTGTGTGTGTGTGTGTGTGTGTGTGTGTGTGTGTGTGTGTGTGTGTGTGTGTGTGTGTGTGTGTGTGTGTGTGTGTGTGTGTGTGTGTGTGTGTGTGTGTGTGTGTGTGTGTGTGTGTGTGTGTGTGTGTGTGTGTGTGTGTGTGTGTGTGTGTGTGTGTGTGTGTGTGTGTGTGTGTGTGTGTGTGTGTGTAATCCACTTGGGAAGATTGTGTGTCACTAAATGAACAATGCATTAACTCTGACCTTCAGTTTGTGGAGTGGATTACCACACAAACCCTCAGACCCTCGGGTTTGTTTCACTTGTACCACTGGTGAACAGTATAAACTAATCCTAAATCTTGATTCCTTGAAAGTTTAAATGCAATGGGCATTAAAACATACACCAAATTGACTTACTAAGCTGGATTCAGTTGTGCTGAGGATGTGAGAAAGAAATCTGAAGTCTTGAATACAAAATTTCCTCCATGCATCTTTCATCTGAATGTGAGTTATAAGACAAACCTGAGGCAATAACAATACCTTTTAAATATATTTTACAGCTATGAGACTGTCTGATTGGATAGCAAGGGATAAAAGACAAATATCTGTGAGTTTCTGTTTAGTTTAAGAGCCTCTCTGCAAGTTTGTTGTTCCCAATCAACCTTCAGATAACCTTCCATCTCGCTGTCAACACAGGAGCAAAGCCGCCTGCTCCAGACTTCTGTTTACCCAGAAGATCTCCAGAAGAGTCTGTTAGTCTTGGAAAACAGGACCAGAGAGGCAAAAATCAATAACTCTAGGAGAGGGGAAGGCGCTCCTCAAGTTTAAATGTTCAGATGTGTAATTTATGAAGCGGTTTGTTTACTTGTTAAGGCTTTCATTTTTTCCCATCTGAACCCTCTCTGCGCCTTTGACTTGGAGAGGATCATTTGTTCATGTTTATGAGAGAAGAGGGAGGGTTTTTTATGTGATAAAAAAGACCATTAGTATTGTTGAATATTCTAGACCCACACAAAATGATCACATTTTTATACTTATTTATAAAAAAATGAATTAGGGAACAAGTAAAATAAATAAATAAGTGAGAAAGTGCTGTTGCAATCAGCATCGTATTTTGTGAATGAAGGATGTTTGTCTATAGTATTCATTTAATTGTATAATCCCAGTGGATTTTATAATGGAAAACGTATTCACCACAGTTTAACAACATTACATCCATCCTTGACGATCGCACTAGTTCCCGAGGGCTGCAATGAATAACTCCCCTGACTGCTTTACAAATGTCTTGGAAACATTGCCAGAATGTTTCGCAGGCAGTCATTTTGCATAGGGTGTAAATGAGCTGCGGTTGTGATGCTTTGGAATGACGTGGAGACGGATAGTCTGTAAATCATAATTAAGACAGGGAAAATAAGGCTGTCAGATTTCCGTCTCTCTGACAGGCTGAGACTGGAGCAGATTGACAGAGATGCAAATTCACACTCCATTATAATATCTTTATGTATCTTTATTAGGATGGGTATGAGATGGATATTATTTTGGGGCATATCAAGAATATCAATATGTCTCTATCCATCAGTGTCTTTGACAGCTTGTCACTGAGGCTTTATGAGAGATGAGATCATTGTTTAAAATGGTAATGGCCACGGTGTCCTTCAGGAACAAACTTTACAGATTGCATCCACAAGTGAATAGGGTTTATGGTTTTATTATTTTATTTATTTATTTTGTTTGTTTGTTGATTTCATATTTTAAATGTATTATTTAGATTTTTATTTTTCAAAATAAGGTATCAGGTAAAAACATTAAACCTGTAACAATAATACTTGCATAACAAAAAACACGCAAGTAATGATTTTTACAACCTGATCTCACGACTAAAATTGACCTGTGGAAGCTTTTTCGCAAAACGCTAAATATTTACCAATAAGTACTGTACATATCACTGAGGTGGTAAAACGGTGAGAACTTGTAATCGTTTTCATACACAGTTATGATTACAGCTCCATATGTTCAGCCGGCACAGAAAATCTTGGGACATTTGTTATAGAAATTTCATTCAAGTTAATCTGGAACATAATACATTTTGTCAGAGCTTTTTTAACAATGACACTATGTAGTTACAGCACTTTTTCATGTGGCATTTCTAAAATGATGTAGACTGCACATGCAAATAAACGGTATTATCAGCAGGCGCAATTTATTCTTAGTGCATTCCACCTGGGCCTGTCAAGTCAGTCCTGAGTTGTTTTGTACCCAAAACACGCATGGCACCCTCTGTGCCCAGCAGAGAGTGGCGTCTCCCCGGGGGAGCAGGACCGGCTCTGTCGCCCCTGGTGCTGAACTCCTGAAGAGCCGGGAGGAGGAGTTTTCCGCTGGCTGAGAGAAAGGAACATGCTCCAAAAGTGACGGAAGCATCAGGACAGAACTACAGCCACACTCAAGACTGTCAGCGAGATCTCTCAGAGAGCAGGCAGTCCTACACGACTCAACCTATCCCTCACTGTCACCATGCTGTCACCAGAGAAAGAGCAGGAGACACAGAGAGAGAGAATGCAAAGGGGAGAGGGTGGTAGAAGGACAGCAAGCGGGGTGGCCTGTCCTGGTGTGACAGAGCGTGAACTAGACATGGAGACAGACACACCTGAGAGAGAAAGAGAGAAAGCATGCAGGCATTGATTGAAAAGACAGGAAATAGATATAGAGGAAGTTAAAGGAATAGTTCAAGCAAAAATGAAAATTCTGTCATTATGTATTCATCGTAATGTCATTCCAAAGCGCATTACTGTCTACTTTCCAGAAGCGCAAAGAAATTCTTTTCATTTTTTTCAGTCAAGTCAGTCATACATTTTGGAGTGACACCAACATAAGAATGACAAAATGTTAATTTATTTTATTAATTAACTTTTTTATTATATTATACTAATGGTAATATATACACCACTGAACAAACTGTTATTAAATTCTAATAATATTTTTTTTCTAAGGTGTACTTGTTACAGGATAATTATACATTTAAGTACGGAGTAATATTAGGCAAGGCAAGTTTATTTATATAGCAAATTTCATACACAGTGGTAATTCAAAGTGCTTTACATAAAATTAAGTTAAATAGTAATTAAAAATAATAATAATCACAACAATAAAAACAAGGAATTAAAAAAATATATAATAATCACAACAACAAAAAATAAAATGATAGTACAATAGTGCAATCAGTTTAGATATTAATTATTAATTAATAATTGAGAATATTAATTAACTACATATACTTACTATATGGTTAGGGTTAGGATTAGTGTTTGGCTTATGGTTTCTTGCATGTAATTATGAATAATTTATTGTTATTATAATAGTAAGCACATGCAACTTGTGTAACAAGGAATAATAGTGTTATCTATTTATTCATATTCAATAAAGTCCCATTAATTTTAAATGCATTAACTAACATTAACAAAAAACGAGCATGTTACATTGTGTATCAATCTTTAATGTTAGTTACTTAGTATACTGCCCAAAAGACTCAATGAATCCATTGATTTAAATTCATAATCCCAACCAAATCACTAAAGTAAAAGTTTTATACTACAAAAATTATATTTGAGGTTTACAATAACCTTTCTGAGCTCCTTTAACAATAGAAACTTCTTGTCACAGTGTGATAATAGCAACTAAAAGTGCTGTTAGAATGTGTTTCTAAATTTATCTTGCGAAGAATTTCCTTTTCATGATTTTCCAAGTCTTTGAATGGTCTATAAAGCTGTGGGAATAAACACCGCTGTGAATTATGGAAAGAACATTGCGTTCATCACAGCAGGGGTACGGTTTTGAACCAGCACAGGTAGGATACGGAATGAGACACAGTCTTGTCGTCATCGTAGCCTAATTTTACACAGGTTTCAAATGTCATGCATGTCTCTCTTTTCCAAACCGCTCCAGAAACGTGATATGCCAGTTCACAAGCTCTTTGTAATTGCCATTCACCTTGCATTGGCACAGAAGCAAAATGTTTTCATAAATGTTCGACCAGATCAGATTGTTCTCTCTAATTTGAGTGGCACATTGATTTTTCCTCTGGGCACGCGGGACCTGTTGGATCATTCTCTCAGGTGGCTGAAGACCCGCTTGTTTGCCCTTTGTGATAGAGGACAGACGCTCTATCTATAGCACACACACTCTCAAGTTACTGTCCTTTCTTAGGTGGAGTCTTATTGAGTGTGACCTCTTTAAAATGCTTTGTATAACTTTGAAGACAAAGAGTCTAAATGTCCTCACATCCACTCTGCCTTTGTCTTTTTTTCGGTCATTCTCAGAGGTCTTCCGTGTTCTGTATTTCTTTCTGCTGAAAACTCAGGTGACCCCTGCAGCTGAAAGGGAAAAGATCTGTCTGCTCGATCTAAACAGCAAGAGATAAAAAAACGAGTTGTAAACGTTCCTGTGAGCTGGATCCTGACAGCCGGAAGGCAGGCACAGGAGACAGATCGGGTGTTAATATGTGCAACGTTTGATCAGATCTGTAGGGGACGTGGTGTTGGAGAAGACTGATAATCTGTTTAATATTAGCAGGGTAAGATGGGTCCCCTGGCCCAGGAGGAACAGGGACAGCAGGGAGATGAGATGAAGGAGCCAGTCTGAGGTGTTTTTGACAGCTCCTGAAATTGCATGCGAGCGCTGCTGCGTCACGGAAAATTTGATGCGTTTATGGCATTGAGATGAATTGTGGGTATTTGTGTGGGTGTGTGCAACTTTGATAGGTAATGCGTCTCTCCAGCTGTGCCGTAGTCTGGAGTCGGATGGATTCAAGTCACACGAAAGTGTTTAGAAATGCTGCTCAGATTCTGAGGTCGTGGCGTTGAAGTAAATAGGGTTGGGCAAAAGTACAAGAATCCATGACAGGCTTTGTAGACTGTGCTTCCAAACAACCATTAAAGGGATAGTCTACCCAAAAATTACAATTCTGTCATCATTTACTTAAACATTTTCAGTTTTCTATTGATTTCCATGGTATTTTTCACCACACAGTGGAAGTCAATTGTCACCAAACTGTTTGGTTACCAACATTCTTAAAATAAAATCATATTTTTTGTTCCACAAAAGAAAGTAAACCA
Organism: Ptychobarbus kaznakovi; assembly: GCA_027422405.1. Taxonomy (NCBI): domain Eukaryota; kingdom Metazoa; phylum Chordata; class Actinopteri; order Cypriniformes; family Cyprinidae; genus Ptychobarbus; species Ptychobarbus kaznakovi. The sequence continues at coordinate 36,175,174 of CM049795.1, forward strand.
TAAGGCAATTATCATCAATTATTGCACATGATTTGTTACTTTTTATTTCCCCATTGTAGATTTTAACTTACATAACCATCAATCATATCAAATTATACAAATCTTACAATTTACAAAGGGCGCTGAGTTGTTACATAATGCAAATTATGTCATCTTTGCACTGTTGTCAGACGTATTCATTTGTCATGAATAATCTTGTCTTTTGGTTTGTTCATAAAGTTCCAAATAGAAAATGAAATAAGGTACTTTTTATTTCTTTAAAAAAATGTAATTCACTGCATCAAGTAAATGAGCATAATATATACTTGTTTATATGTAATATATACATGTAATAGAAACTTGTTTGTGATTATATACCACTGCATGCTGTATGACTGTTGGGCTCTATTTTTTGGACATGAGTGCTGCAGCCTGGATGTTTTTTGTGCAAGCGTTTGTTTGTGTGTCTCAGTATGCCTCAGTGTGTTGGGGTCGTTCCCGGGGTGCTCCACACTAATTTTCCACTCAGCTGAGGTTTGTGGCCCAATGGGGGGCAGTGGCCCCGAGGTCTCTGCTGGGAATAATCGGGTCAGAGCCACTGGGCTGCGTAATGACTCTCCACAAGTCTCTTCCGCTGTCTCTCTTCTCCCCTCCTTCCTTCTCTCTGCTTCATGGCTCCCTCTTTCCTTCCATCCCTCTTCTTTGCTCACTCCATAATGATGGTGACCGACTGGCTCTTCTCTCGCAGGGGGCTCTGAGGGTCTGGCTCACAGCACTGCCTCTAAATTTAAACCTGCCATTTGTCAGTGTGGCTGCACCCTCTTTTGTCAGTGCTCTCCCTTGCTCCCTTTCTCTCTGGGTCTCACTGCATTTTAAAAGCATCTTGTTTTCTACATGTGCAACTTCGACGGGGTTGTCTGTCTGGCCACTGGGCAATAGTTCAGCTCAATTTCCTCTTCTTTTTCCTCATCCATTGGGAATCTGTCCCAAAGGGAGGCTTGATAACCATCATGATGAATGTGTATTTAAGTGCATATTCAAATGTGCATTGACTCATCTATACGTAATGTTAATATGTTACTGTACTATATGTAGAGCATGAACTGGCTAGAGTTCAAAAGTTCTGTCTTACTGCAGCTGAACTCGGTAGTACTGTGGCTTTGCTTTTTATTTTACGCATAATGGAATTTCAATGAGATGTTTGGAGTAGAATTGGCTTAGGAACGGTAGGCGTTTCACAGTAAAAGGTTTTTCTTCTGCTATCAAAACTATGACTACTGTGGTAGCATTTTAAAACACACTTCCAATTCCAAGGTTATTGTAAAATGTAGGGTCTTAATTATTCTGCTTCCCAAGTTAACTGCAGTAATTTGGGCCAAATTCTAAAGCTGCAATCACAGAATGTACTACAACAAGCTCAGTGAAAGAAAAAAACTGAAGTGTTGGGTGAGGTGGGAGAAATGGCAATTATAACTCAACTTCTATTTCATTTAATACTGAATAGTATGTATTTTATGCTTATTTAGAGTATTGTGTTGTTAGCTTAGCCACATGCTAATAACAAAGTCGAAGTACTTAGTGCTTTTACATTTTGATTTCTTCCTTTCTAGCTTTATTTGCCTCTTACTCTCTCTTTCTTAAAGTAATTTAGTCCAAGATTTTAATTTAAATTTTAATATTTTATTTAATTCACTTAAAGACATAAATGAAAGAAAAGGGTAAAAATTGTTGCTGAAATTTGTATTTCTGTCTGTTATTCACATTGGAAATGGATCATCAAATGAAGTGCATTGCATCATGGGATACAGTATTCTATGCAGTGTGCTCTATTTTTTAGATGTATTTTTATTAAGTCTTCTGGATTATCCCATTAATCACATTTGTATAAACGTACTGTCAGACTTGCGGAGTAACTAGTTACGTAATTCAATTACAAAATAAATGTAACTGTAATGTATTGCAGTTACTAAGATATTTTTTTATAATTAAATGAGTCACTTTTGAGAACATAGAAATTGATTACAAAGGGGGATACATCTGAATATTTTTACACACACACACAGATTTAATTGATTTCTTTCTCAAATCGCATCGACTGCTCTTGCATTGACACATTGTTTCAGGAGTTTAGGACACAGAATATGACTCATACTTATTCGATAACCAATTTATTTCCTATTTGGGTTTATGTATGTGCCTTATTTTTTAAGATTAGCTTTTTATTCCAAGGCATTCCAAGATGCCAGTATTTCCTGTAAAGATTTAATTTCAAAAACAGTATCAGTATTAAACTATCTTTTGTTATGATTTTAAATCTGTATTTAACCTCTGAATGATCTCAAAGTGAAAAGCGATGCTAAAGTCCGCCATAATCATTTAAAATTAAATTATTATAATCTTAATTAAAGTTATGGAAGGATTTTGAAAGTAATTGACGCTGTTAATCGGTGTTTAGTACACTGTAAATGTCTGGTTTATTAAAATGATTAACAGTTGACAACATTTATTAGAAATTTAGAATCAGTTACATTAGTAATCAGTTACATTACTTTAATGAAGTAATTGACATTTACACTATCACATTTTAAATAGGGTAATCTGTAACCTATTACATTTCCAAAGTAACCTCACCAACATGTATACTCCATAAATCCTAAAATGACGGTGTTGTTTGCTTTTCTAACCATAGACAGTCTCTTTCCTTTGAAACCTACTTCTGTAGTTCTTCTCCAGTGTTTGTCCCATTAGAGCTGTCTTTGCTTCATGCTGCTGGTCAGACCTTGGGAGTTCCCACACTTTAAACTCCACCAGGCCGCTGTCATCAGCCACACATGAGAAATGTACTTCCTCATGTTTATTATAAATTAGTCTTGGCAAAGCGTGGTTGCTACTATTTTCCAGTATGAGCCCAACTCACTCTTATGGTAAATTAACAGTTTTAGTTGTGAAACTCTGTTGAATAAAACTCCTTGAGGGATTTATTATTTTAAAATAACTTATTAATTTAGCTGCTTCTGGCTGACTGTGTTAGCTGCTCTCTTCTGAAGTCATCTGCAGTCTCTCTCTATCTGTGGGTTTGATGTGAAGGGTGTTATTCGCAAACTTACTAGAATTCTTTCCCCCGATCAAAATACAAAACTGGCAAGTATAATGAAATTGGATGCACTAATTACATGTTTTTATTAATTTACAGATGTGCGTAGTTATTTATTTGTTTATTTCCTCCTCTGCTAGCATGCATGATGTAATAGTATTTAGGTCAGTGTGTCAGAGAGCAGAGTGACGAGGGGAACAGAAAGAGAGAGGGCAGGCGAGATGCCAGGAGGCCGTCCTGAGCGTCCTGCGCTCCCGTCGGCCTGATCGCTTTGATGCGATTTCATTTCCTGTTCATTATTCATCAAAGAACTGCATTTCTCCATGTTCGGGCAGCATTTACATAACGAGGGAAACAAATTACTCCTTAGTCGTCTAATAGAGCAGTTTACTTTACTAATGATAAGGTATTAAAACAAACCTCCCGCGTGTTGACAGGTGCACGCTGGATGACTTATCCAGGAGATCCCCAATTCATCAGATGGAAAAGCATTTGCAGAGAGCTGAGATGGTTTTAATAAACTCATTTGACTGCACATACACACTTAAATATTAATGAAGTACACACACAAATACACACCAAAAAAGTCTTGAAACTGGAAATGCAACCCATTTTAACCTTAGATCAAACATATTATAATGTAATATATTATAACTAACTAATAGAAGTCAGTTACCCAATGCAATGTAATAATAACATTAATATGAAACGTGTCGTATATTGTAATTTCATATGTATAAAATGTAGTGTATTGCATTTTTTATTAAAAAAATATCTACTATGAAATGTGTAATATACTGTTTTGTGTATATTAATATTTTATATTTATAATGTTGTTTAATATTTCTAAATGCAACAGAAATTTCAGAAAAAAAAAATCAGATTTTATCCATTAGGAACTGTTTGGACAATTAAATAAATACTGTTCACAATTTAACTGGAAATGTGAATAACGAAAGTAAATAAGGCCAGTTTCACACTCATTTTATTTATCCATTACATTTTTAATTTATTAAAGGAGTGAGATACACAAACAGTGCTGTTTATCCTGCTGATATTTGTCTCCGGGCCTTTTACACGAGCTCGTAAAGGAAGGCTCATAAATGTTTTTACAGTGCTCTCAGGCCATGAGCAGACATCTCCTTTATAGCCCTTTTAAATAAGAAATATTCCCGTTCTTACAAGCTGAGCTGACTTGTTTCAGCCACAACATGTCAAAGCCCCTGTAATCTACAAATGATAAACAGACAACCGTCATACGCCCCCTATTGGTGAGAACGAATAATGTATGTTTAAACCGGCTTCACTGCTACATACTTTCCTGTAATGTTACGTAATGGGTGCGGACTGAGAGGGACTTGTTAGGTGTGATGTTTTCTTAAAGGCCTTTGACAAGTGCGTCTAACTGCGGGATGCACAGCTCCGCCAAATCATCCAGAGACTCACACAAGACAGTTAGTCTCTCCCACAGCGCTCTGAGAATGCAACACACTCTGTCGTTGTAGAGTTCAATGTTTCACCACCCATAGCTTCCACCCAGCGTAAGTGTGTGTGTGTTTGAACACGTAGTACACAGCATGCTTATTAAATCAGCTGCAGAAAAAGGATTCAGGCTGTGTGATTGGAGCTACAAAGGAGGCCATTCTGATTAAACACATCTTAGACCTGCTTAGCACAGAGAAAGAGGATGATTGTTGCCATTTAAATCTCTTTCGTTTTCTCTTTCATTCACCAGCAGATTATTCCCATTCTGTTCTCAGAGTACTCCATGTTAGGCTTCTTAACTTTTCAATACATTCACTGTCCTACCTCTCTCTCCCGCCTTCTTTTCTCCAGTGGAAGAAAACCCTGTCACAACTGTCATCCGTTATAGACTTCTCTCCCTCTCGTAAGGACTCTGTGCTGATTCGTAGTTAATTGCTTCACAGATTTGAATAAAGCCAATCTGGATTAGTCAGGGGATTGACAGGCTAAAAACCCAGTCAGAGCAGACTATTTTATCCACTATCCAAGCAAGAAAAACGTTGAAATGTTTAAATGTAGGACTCAATAGCGTGCTTTCGTATGTAGGTATATTTTATGAACATTACAAGATGTATTTTGGGTATTTTATCCAAAGATTGTATATTGTATTATACGCTCAGACATCTTCAGGAAAAGGGCTACCAAGCCACTTCTAAACCAGAGACAACGTCAGAAGCATCTTACCTGGGCTCTGGAGAAAAAGAACTGGACTGTTGCTCAGTGCTCCAAAGTCCTCTTTTCAGATGAAAGTAAATTTTGCATTTAATTTGGAAATCAAGGTCCCAGGGTCTGGAGAAAGAGTGGAGAGGCACAGAATCCATGTTGCTTGAAGTCCAGTGTGAAGTTTCCACAGTCAGTGATGATTTGGGCTGCCATGTCATCTGCTGGTGTTGGTCCACTGTGTTTTCTGAAGTCCACAGTCAACGCAGCCATCTACCAGGACATTTTAGAGCACTTCATGCTTCCTTCTGCTGACAAGCTTTATGGAGATGCTGATTTCATTTTCCAGCAGGACTTGGCACCTGCCCACACTGCCAAAGGTACCAAAAGCTGGTTCAATGACCATTGTGTTACTGTGCTTAATTGGCCAGCAAACTCGCCTGACCTAAACCCCATAGAGAATCAGACCCAACAATGCAGATGACCTAAAGGCCGCTATCAAAGCAACCTGGGCTCTCATAACACCTGAGCAGTGCCACAGGCTGATTGCCTCCATGCCACGCCGCATTGATGCAGTAATTCATGCAAAAGGAGGCCCTACCAAGTATTGAGTGCATAGAAATGAACATACTTTTCAAAAATATCCAAACAAACAATATTTAAACAAACTTGTTTAAAATATCCTTTTTTTATTGATCTTATGTAATATTCAAATTTTCTGAGACACTGAATTTTGGGTTTTCATTATCTGTAAGCCATAATCTGTGTAATGAATCTATGTAATATATGGGTTTCACTTTCTGAAATGAGTGACAAAAAATATTGACCTTTTTCACGATATTCCATTTTTTTTTTTAGATGTACCTGTATTGTTATGATTATTAAATGCTGCTTTTTATTTTTACAGGGCAACAGTGTGTATTATTACAATATAAGATATATCAATATGTGACCCTCTCTGTGAAAATCCTGCTAAAGTAATTTTTTTTAGATTGACTATTTTCTGCATAAAATCATCCTACATATTGTAAAGAACATTCTGTGAAAATATTTTCTTGGTATCTTTAATATTGACGGAGTAAGGCCATGTCAAAGATTGAAATCATAGTGAAATTAATGCTTGTAATCAAACTTTGATGCTCGTTGTATCAGAATTAGATTTTTAGACTTTAGCCTGGTTTTTACAGAGAGGGTCACATATATTTGTGCTAAAATGTATACTTTTAATAATAAGTGTTGGGGAGTGGCTTGTGGGTGTGACTTGGGGCGTGGTCAGATTTTCCTTCTTTTTTGTCTCTAGCCAATCACATGCCTGTAAAAGTCACTAGTGTAAAATAGTCTTAACCGTGCTTAACCATGGTCCTGTAATCTGATGTATCTGGATTAGATGTCACAGTGTTAGGGTGGTCTCCTCATCGGCTCTGTGACCCAGTGTTGTGAACGGATCAGAGTGAGGGTGTTTGGATCTAAAGGGAGGGTCTCTGAGCTCTGCTTCTCCCCACCTGCAGAACCCGGCAGCCATGAATACACTTCATTAAGGGTAGAACACAAAGCTGGCTTGTCCCTCGGCCCTTTGGGCCTGCTCTGCTTCCACAAATAGAGTCGCTGTTGTTTTAGCACCGCCGAGAGAACAGAAACAGGATAGAGTCACCACAACCAACTGTTTTTTTTTCTTTCTCTCTCTGTAACCACCTCCCTCTCTCCTGAAATATGAAACGGAAATATAATGCATGGATTTGGACTAGTAACCAAGCTTGTGTTCTATTTTCTTCATGCTGCGCTGGTCACAGATGGGAGATGGTTGAACGCATTTGTGCAGCTGTTTTGATTTCCCGCCACATTCTATCAAATGCTTTGTCTTCCTTTTACACGCTGTCTTTCTCACGTATTTCTTTTTGTCTTTGTTTTCCAGGTGCACCAGGAAGGAGAAGTGTGAGCGGTCATCCGAGCCTCGTCGTTTTGCCTCTGATATAAAGCAGTGTGTGAGACTCAGCGTTCACCCCAACAACATCTCCGTGTCTCAATACAGTGTCATGGTGAGCACTAATTTTCAATTCTCACCTCAGTTCTGTCTGTGTAATAACACCATAAAGTATCCTTAAGGAATACTGAGGAATTACAGAGCCCCTTTAAGTGTTTCTGAGGATAAAGCCAAACACTGGACATATTGACATTAGCCTTTACTAATTCAGTTATGGAGCCCATTACGCTTCTGGCTCCATCATTAATGTGATCATAGTCTTAAGTTCAGCCTTTATGGATCTGCCTGTTACACTGATGGGTTTATGAAGACACGTCATGCAGGCTGACCGTACCACACGTGCCATGTTATTTCAGTGACGTTTGCATCGAGTCACACACATGACACAAAGCTGATTTACTGTTTTTCTGAGAGGTGTACTTCATGAAATCTATCATGTCATTTTCTGATTAAAATCCAGCTGTTTTTCTGAAAAAGACGTTTAAATTCTCCTCTGCTTTTGATCTGGATAAACCGCTATTATCTTTAAGAAATGCTGGAGATGCTTGCTCTTGCCATTTATTATGCTATATTTTTGGTCATTTTGGAAGGTAATGTAACAAATTCATGAATTTTCAGTCACGGCCTTAACAATTACACACAAGAGCTTGATTAATTGCAAAATGTAGGACAAGAGACTCCTATAAATGTAGGCCATGGTGTTTCTTTTAATGTGAATCTCCTTCTTGCTCCATACATTTTTCTTTGAAGCTTAGTATTTTATGACTATTTGTACCAAATATCACCCAGAAGTACCTGATTGGTCACACACATATCTGAATGAATATTATGGGTTTGTGAATAATCTATATTATTCAGATTTCTGGAAACTAGAAAATTGGCTCAATTTGGTTTTACATGATAACCTGAATGTGACCAAATTTTGATTAATATCATATCATTGTTGAGTGTGTAAACACAGTCAGGGTGTCATATCAAGTCTGTTTTCTCATGCCAATCACTATGTGCCCATATCCCTTGTCAGGACAGTTACTTTTTTCTATTGGTGATTTTTGTTGGCTGATCCCAGCTAAGTGCTGACTCTACTCGCTTGTTGAGTGTGTGTGTGTGTGTGTGTGTGTGTGTGTGTGTGTGTGTGTGTGTGTGTGTGTGTGTGTGTGTGTGTGTGTGTGTGTGTGTGTGTGTGTGTGTGTGTGTGTGTGTGTGTGTGTGTGTGTGTGTGTGTGTGTGTGTGTGTGTGTGTGTGTGTGTGTGTGTGTGTGTGTGTGTGTGTGTGTGTGTGTGTGTGTGTGTGTGTGTGTGTGTGTGTGTGTGTGTGTGTGTGTGTGTGTGTGTGAGAGAGAGAGAGAGAGAGAGAGAGAGAGAGAGATCCATCAAAGTAGGCCATGGTTTCAGACCTTATCCTCATGTAATCCAGCACCTCCTCTGAGCCTTTATATCAGATTAACGTCTCCACTACAGAAGTTGGCCTTTCAGCTGATTCAGGATCTGTATTCTGGGCCCAAAATCAAAACCTCAACTACTAAGCCGTATAAGAGCTAATAAACTCCCATTACATCACCATATAACACTAGATCTGTGCTCCACGGAATGATGTTTAACCAGGACCTAGATATGTTTAGATAACACTAAATCATTTACACAGCAGTGTTTCTCCATATGCAAGTACTGTATTTCTTTCAATCAGAGCATTCGTGTCGACCGTATCTAGGCAACCAGTCAAAGCAGATGTCAGGAGATTCAGTAGTAGCTGTTCACAGTCATTGAAGAGTTGATGTGATCATATCGCCAGATTCTCATTTCACAAGAAGTCCTTGTATAAACTCTCCAGGTGTGTTCTGAGAGTGCTAAGGCTTTAAGCTTTAAATAATGAGCTCAATCCTCTCAATTTTCTCAATCCTTTGAATCTTAATATGACTATATCCCTGCTGAAAAGACCAGCTTAGACCAGTAGACTTGAGTTAATTTGATGTATATATGTAAAAATAAACACTATAGTATGTTCAATATAATAATAACAATAATAATACAACCCGAATTCCAGAAATGTTGGGATGTTTTAGCCAATATTTTATTCACAATAGAACATAGAGAACATAACAAATGTTTAAACAGAAATTTTACACTTTTATCCACTAAATGAGCTCATTTCAAATTTGATGCCTGCTACGAGTCTCAGAATATTTGGCACGAGGGCAACAAAGGGCTGAGAAAGCAAGACATTTTGAAAAGATTCAGCTGGGAGAACATCTAGCAACTAATTAAGTTAATTGACATCAGGTCTGTAACATAGGGCTGTGCAATTAATCACATGCGATTCTCATGCGCATCTCGTCAGTAAAGCCAGCTCCGTGATTAGCGGTAAATCTCCATCACCTGTTTTCAAATGGAGCGGCAGTTAATACACAGAGACGTAGTTCACTGACAAGCTACACAATATCGCATTCATAATCGAATGCGATTCATCTGCGATATTGAACGCGATATTGCCTAGCTTGTCAGTGAACTACGGATGCATCATTGACATTACTGAATGTTACTGTCGGTAAACACAATCCTCCGTGCAATCTGCAGATGCCAACTAAAGCTCTATCATGCAAAAAGGAAGCCATATGTGAACATGGTCCAGAAGCGCCATCGTGTCCTGTGGGCCAAGGCTCATTTAAAATGGACTGTTTCAAAGTGGAAAAGTGTTCTATGGTCAGACGAGTCCAAAATCATTGTTGAATTTCTTGTTGAAAATCACGGATTTCAAAAGCCAGCATCTCTGATGGTATGGGGTGCATAAGTGCACACGATATGGGCAGCTTGCATGTTTTGGAAGGCACTATGAATGCTGAAAGGTATATAAAGATTTTAGAGCAACATGTGCTCCCCTCCAGACGACGTCTATTTCAGGGAAGGCCTTGTGTATTTCAGCAGGACAATGCAAAACCAAATCTTTTGAACGATCCATTTATCGAAGAATCCTGACAAAATGTTTTCAACACTTGTTTCGTGAACAAATCAGCATATTAGAAGATTTCTGAAGCATCATGTCAACATGACTAAAGTAATAGCTGCTGAAAATTCAGCTTTGCAATCACAGCTATAGAAAAGTTATTTTAAATTGTGCACAATGTTACAGTTTTAACAGTATTTTTATAAACATGTATGTTTATGAAATGACTGATATGCAATTTACACAGACAGCGTCAGAGAGAGATTGACCTTTTCCTTCAAACTGGAATTACTGCAAAGAAAACAACACATCTGCAATGCGATAAATTGTAAACTGTGCACAGAACACATTATAGTCATTCATGCTGCTTCTTGACCTTTTTCATTATTAAATATTTGTTTGAGGATATAAGCACAAAGCTATTTTGTTCAGTCTGCTGGGAGAATGTAGGGATTGAAGTAAGTTTCTCATCAAAAAAGATTATTCTTTTTGACTATTTCATGTTTTCATGTTATTTCACATTTTATTATAAGCCTGCCCGGACTTCCACCCAAACCACAGTAAAGCCTATCTTAAGAGCAATTTGCCTCGTTTAAACTGCTATTGTTCGAATTACTAAGTGCATTTTCCAAATAAGTTTATTTTTAGATAATACAGAGGCTCTGATAAGTAGAGCATAGCACAGCTTTAGTATTAATCTGAAGAAGGATTAAACTAGTTGTTTACGGAAAACATCAATCGTGACTGGATTTGACACTATAGGTGCTCTCAGAATTCATTTAAATGTAGATTGATTTTATCCATGCGATTTTAAAGTACAACAAGGGGGTACAATAGGTAGAGTCTCATAGCTCTCGGGGTCTCTGGGGGTACAGCAATATCTCTGTTTCTCTCCACTCACAAATCCTGAAGCGTAATTAGAAACCCACATCAGCATCTGAAGTCCGTGAGAGTCTGCTGTCTTGATGCATTCTTCTGTTAAGGCAGGAGGTAATCAAAGACACCATATTCCTCATGTCGTACCCTCTGCTGCGAGAGGCCTTTTTTTGTTTGTTTGTCAGGTCCCTCTCTGAGAGGGATGATTTTCATATTTATCGTGGGCAGCGAGGGTTTGTTCGCCGCTGCTTGAAATGTAATTGAAGAAATTCTGTCTGCATCCCTCTCTAAAAGGAAAAATAAATTAAATCCCAGAGTGGCGCCGCCATCCACCGGTGCATCCTGAACTTTAATGGGAAAGCGGAAAACAGCAAGAGAGGGGGCGAGATGGAAAAAGAGTGTCTGCTACATGTCCCTGCCTTTTCATTAAACAGCAATCTAAAAACAGCCCCGGTTAGCCGTTCTGTTGAGTAAAGGGTATTCCAGGCCGTATCACCAGTGTAATGCAGGATGCAGGGCCACTCTATGCAAGGCTGCGACTTCCTATTAGTGTGGATATTCCGATTTCATCCACTTCACTTCCCATGATGCCCTCACAGAGCATTACTGCACGCTTTCCCAAATGGACCCCTAACAGAGTCAAACTGGCAGAGAGCGCCACTGTGGGCTTTTTAAACAGGGCATTTTTGTTGCCTTTCTTAACTGTATACAACTTCATTATTCTCTCTTCCTGCGATCTCCTTATTTTTGAGATTTCTTTAACTTTAACATGCGATTCGTATAGTATTCAGATAGTATCTGGGTATTAGGGGTAAAAAAAAATAAGAGATTATAAAATGTGGAATAAGTTGCTGTTCATAAGAGCAAAATAAAGTTCTTGTGATTTCAAAGTCACAAAGTATAAATATATATGATTGAGTATTTAAAAGTATATTTTACTACATTAATATTTTACTAACAATAAAAATTGAACTTGTAAAATGACTGATTATTGGTGGTGCAACTTCTGTATTATATGTTAAATGCATAGTTGTATGTGGATAGTAAACAATGCCAATGTAGGTGGCAGGTGTAAAGGGGGCATTTCTTTCAGTCTCATGACAGTTGCTCTTTCTCATTCTTCTCTTTGCCATCGTCCCCTTCTGTTTCTCACTTCATCTGACTCTGTTGTCAGGCAACACATGTGCTTCAGAGCAGGGCTTGGAATTCATTTGAAGGCTGGGAGCCAGCGGGCATTGTGGGTAACAGAGATGGAGAGGACACAAGGAGAGAGAGCGAGCAGCGGCTCTCCAGATGAGAGTCATAAAGAAAAAAGAGAATGAAAACTCTCACCCCATAGCCCTCTCTCTTTCTCATTCTCTCCTTCTTTCTCTCAATTTCCCACCTACTTGTGTTCAGTGAAACACATTAGAGTCAGTACAGGCTGTGACTGATGGCTGACTGAAGTCTCTTGATGTCTCTGTACATTTTCCTCCAGGAAATTTAGGAGATATGTGGCTGCTGGTTCAATGGCCTGATTTCGCTGTGCGGTTGGCCACGTGTCAGCTGGGATATTTATGGAACGGCTGCGTGTGTTTTCTGGGATGTCTTGATGTCTGCAGCTGGATTGAGATTTCCCATGTGTGGAGTCTGCAGACTTCCTACTCTCTCTCTCTCTCTCTCTCTAGAGCATTTCAAATCACGGACATGAGAAAATATCCACATTACAGCAGTTTTAGGGGCAGCAGCAGCAAAAATGTGTTTATTTTGTGCACAAAGTTGGTGTGTCAATTTGTGACGCACACCAAAGTTTGTCCTGTCCACTATTGCCTTCTATTTTCCCTCCAGAATAACTTGTCTTTTCTTTTTCCCTGACAGCTAGTGCTGGAGGCTCATAACGTGCCAGAACTTTCTGCAGGGGTCAACTGCACCTTTGAGGACCTGGCAGAGATGGACGGTCTGGTCGAGGGGAACCGCATTACCTGCAGCTCTCCTGCAGAGAAGGAAGTCCCACGCATCGTTGTAGACCAAGGTATGAAGATATAACCAATAAAATACAATGGAAAAATTGGGCGAAATGACTGAAAGTTGGCATTTGTTGAGGCAGAGTGAGACTATGACAGCTTTATAATTGGAGACGCTGGATCGGGAGATCTGCTCCAGACTCCAGAGAAGCTGGATTTATATCAGAGGGAAGGAGGGAAGACAGTCTAAGAAAGAGAGGGAGTGTGATAGGCAAAAACACCTGAGCAGAGATGGAAGTTTACATGCTCATTATCTTGCCTGCAGCTGTTGACTTTTGCCGCAGGACGTTTTTTGTAATTGAGTGAATAAAGGTCGTCAAGAGGGAGGCAGTTTTGGCATTCTGTGTCCTGCGCTCTCGTCTGTCTCTCTCCATTTCGCTCTATCATTCTGAGGCTCCATTGGCACTGAGGTTTGAGAGATTTTTCAAGTAAAGTGATTGGATTGGATCTCCTGAACTGATGACACTCTTCACTCCATCTGCTCAGCTGAAAATGGTTTTGACAGCATTCACTCCAGCAGATAAGAGAGAGAAAAGATTTTTCAAGAGAGAACATTTCGCCGTCCTTTTCAGTACTCTCATTGATGCCATTCTTACGCCTCTGTCTTTTCGCCGACGTACTTGGTTACCCAGATGTAATTGAAACGAGTGTACATCTGGGCAGCTGTCTAGAGGCTGGTAATTTTTCATAATATGAAACGTCTCAACGTAAAGATAATGAAGATGCGCACTACAGCGGATACGGGGGAATACTTCTCTGCATGTGTTTCCAGGGCGAAAAGAGGGGGGGGGATTGTAAAACACAACAAAAATACAAGGCGGAATAGAAGCAACTATGTTCTTTCACAGCGTCTTGAACAGAAACACCCGCAAATTACCTTAGTAAGTGGCACAGCAGCCTGGATGTGAGGTAGAAAGAGCCATGCGCAGGGGTGTGAGGTGTGTGAATAATGATGCATGCAAGACTCATTGAAGATGTGAGGCTAGTCAGGCCACCATGAAATTACAGGTCGGCCCAATCTGCAAGGGCCTAGAGCTCTGAAATGCCGCAGTGCAAACACACTCTAACGCCACTGGATAAGTACACTATTACACACCTGAGGGTGCACACATTTACACACACACTACTAGATACATACACCATCACTGTCATACACAAAGTGTATTTAACCCCTAATAGTGGGATACATCATAAAAAAACGTTGTGGATCAAGATGTGTTTTTATGGATTCTGTGTGCACACATACACATACCCCTGCAGTTATAGGTCATTTATTTGCTCTCTTTCCCATATTCCTCGCTTTCCTTCCGTTTCTTAGTGTCATGGTAACAGTGTGTGTCCTGAGTGACTCATTAAAGGCAGACACACTGCAGCGGGTGGCAGGGGGCTTGCGCACACACATGCACACACACTCCAGAGATACCAGCCATCAAGGTAACATTTAGGTGAACTAATTAGGACAGATTCATTGTCAGGCACACTTTACAGTGATTGATGAATGATTCGCTCTTTGTTGAAGAAACATGGCATGACCGGGAAGGGGAGTGCTTTAGGAGAACAAGAAAGAGGTTGAAGAATAGTATGCGAAAAAGGAAAGACGGGAATAGATAGAGAGGGTGAAAAAGTACGATCGTCCTTCGAGAGGGGAGATGTCCGGAATGTTGAATTAAACATGAGCTTCTTCATTAGCTCAGACAAAAACATGCTGAAGGTGGGCACTTTTGTGCCACATTTCCATTAACTCTTACAGGTTTCTTTCTCTCGCTCGCTGTCTCTCTCTTCCTCTTCTTCAAGAATGTTTTTTGGGAAGGGTTTTGGCTCATTTTTGGCAGAGAGGATCAGTCACCTGCATCCACACACTATATAACCTACTTTTAACCCATATAAGACGCTTGGCTTGTATGTATAAAAGATAACTGCTAGTTTGGTAGAGTGGGTTTGGTATTTTACAGCCTAAGCACTAAAAGTCACTTTCAAGGAAAGTCAGTGTATGAAGAAATAACAAACTGCTTACCAAACTCACATTTAAATATTTCAAATCAGCAACAAAATCTGATATGTTATGCTCAAAGTCAAAGTATATATATATATATATATATATATATATATATATATATAAACACAACACTTTTGTTTTTGCCCCCATTTTTCATGAGCTGAACTCAAAGATCTAAGACTTTTTCTATGTACAAAAAAGGCCTATTTCTCTCAAATATTGTTCACAAATCTGTCTAAATCTGTGTTAGTGAGCACTTCTCCTTTGCCGAGATAATCCATCCACCTCACAGGTCTGGCATATCAAGATGCTGATTAGACAGCATGATTATTGCACAGGTGTGCCTTAGGCTGGCCACAATAAAAAGCCACTCTAAAATGTGCAGTTTTATCACACATCACAATGCCACAGATGTCTTAAGTTTTGAGGGAGCGTGCAATTGGCATGCTGACTGCAGGAATGTCCACCAGAGCTGTTGCCCGTGAATTGAATGTTCATTTTTCTACCATAAGCCGTCTCCAAAGGCGTTTCAGAGAATTTGGCAGTACATCCAACCGGCCTCACGTGTAACCACACCACACCAGCCCAGGACCTCCACATCCAGCATCTTCACCTCCAAGATCGTCTGAGACAAGCCACCCGGACAGCTGCTGCAACAATCGGTTTGCATAACCAAAGAATTTCTGCACAAACTGTCAGAAACCATCTCAGGGAAGCTCATCTGCATGCTCGTCGTCCTCATCGGGGTCTCGACCTGACTGCAGTTCGTCATCGTAATCGACTTGAATTGGCAAATGCTCACATTCGATGGCGTCTGGCACTTTGGAGAGCTGTTCTCTTCACGGATGAATCCCGGTTTTCACTGTACAGGGCAGATGGCAGACAGGGTGTATGGCGTCGTGTGGGTGAGCGGTTTGCTGATGTCAACGTTGTGGATCGCGTGGCCCGTGGTGGCGGTGGGGTTATGGAATGGGCAGGTGTATGTTATGGACAATGAACACAGTTGCATTTTATTGATGGCATTTTGAATGCACAGAGATATTGTGTCGAGATCCCGAGGCCCATTGTTGTGCCATTCATCCACGACCTTCACCTCATGTTGCAGCATGATAATGCATGGCCCCAAGGATCTGTACATAATTCCTGGAAGCTGAAAACATCCCAGTTCTTGCATGGCCAGTATACTCACCGGACATGTCACCCATTGAGCATGTTTGAGATGCTCTGTATCGGCGTATACGACAGCGTGTTCCAGTTCCTGCCAATATCCAGCAACTTCGCACAGCCATTGAAGAGGATTGGACCAACATTCCACAAGCCATAATCAACAACCTGATCAACTCTATGCGAAGGAGATGTGTTGCACTGCGTGAGGCAAATGGTGGTCACATCCCCCGGGGTTTTCGGACCCCCCCAATACAGTAAAACTGCACATTTTAGAGTGGCCTTTTATTGTGGCCAGCCTAAGGCACACCTGTGCAATAATCATGCTGTCTAATCAGCATCTTGATATGCCACACCTGTGAGGTGGATGGATTATCTCGGCAAAGGAGAAGTGCTCACTAACACAGATTTAGACAGATTTGTGAAAAATATTTGAGAGAAATAGGCCTTTTGTGTACATAGAAAAAGTCTTAGATCTTTGAGTTCAGCTCATGAAAAATGGGGGCAAAAACAAAAGTGTTGCATTTATATAATTTTTTCAGTGTATATATATATATATATATATATATATATATATATGTATAAGGTTGGTTCAGTCAATGCGCATGTACAGTACCAAGTGTGCATTTCAGGACTGTTTCTATGGGAACCGGAGCTTCTAAAAGCTGTGGCAGTGTTGTGATGATTTTGCCAGTTGTTAATTGTTTAACAGTTGTTAATTTTATTTACAAAACAGGACATATTCTGCCATATTGCTCTGTGCACATTCTCCTTTTTATCATAATGTGAATTAACCGCCTTGGTATATACTGTAACGTGTCTTATTATATGACAAATATTGAGCAAACCTTGTTGCTGTTCATTGTCACCCACCTTTTGGAACAAACTGTGGTCTCTGTAGGCAGCTCATTGAGCTTTAAACTGATATTTCTGTGGGCAGCACTCTATCAGCTATTTCAACACTCTAATGTTTCCCCTCCTCCGCCTCTTAGGTGACCATCAGATTGTCCAGCTCTACCTCAAATCAAAAGAGACAGGGCTAGCTTTTGCCAACGCTAGCTTTGTCTTCTACAACTGCAGCGTTCACAAGTCGTGAGTATCTTTTATATTTGCAGTGATTTAGTGCAGTCGTGTATAATTTTATGAACACTCAAACTAACTGCATTAATCCACACCCATTCCCTATCCCAGGTGTCTGTCCTGTGTTGGAAGCCCATACCAGTGCCACTGGTGCAAATATCGCCACACGTGCACCTACGATCCGAGCAACTGCTCTTTCCAGGAGGGCCGTGTCAAAGAGCCAGAGGTGAGTTACTTGTGATTGGTCACACATCGGGTTTTGTAATTGACCCTCATCATTCTCAATTGAACGTAATTGATTTGATTGGTGCAGGAGTACGGTTCAGGTCATGTCCTGATTGTAAGAAGTTACCCAGCATCACCCCGTCATTTTGAGCACATCTGATGGCTTTGAATTTAACTTAATCCTCATTAATCTATAATATTTATTTCTGGATTCCCACCAACATCTTATTCCATGTAAATTATCAATAATATTGGCACTACTTGTATGCCTCGAGGCCACCGCAGGCCCATCAGATAAATTAAAAGTTCTGTTGGGGCTCTGCGCTTTTTGCTGGTGCCAAACCCTTTCCTAGCTCACTCTCTGAGATGCCAAGGAGGGTTGAGCCATCGGGTTTGTATCACTGAAACACCCTTTAATCCCTCCCTGAGGGTCTACATGGCGCGGATCACAATGTGTTTATTTCATTTGCATCATGCAACTGAAGAGAAATCTGCAGCTATCCTGCTCGTGTGCTTAGCTTTGAAATGTGTAATGAATTATGAGGACACCTGCCCCCCAAGGCTATGTGTTTTAGCCATACAAATGTGTAGCCTCATCATTTAGCATTCATTAACATCTCTTAACAGAGCGTTTCTCAGGCTGGCAGCATTTGGCGTTCCAATTATCAAATGGACACGCTGTCAATATTGACCAGTTTAGTATTAGGATTCCCTATTGTGTGTCGAGCGACTTAAACATAAAACAGCAACTAAATATTAGCACATGTTAATGACATTTCCACTGGATGTTTTTGTTTGATTTTTGTTTTAAGGCAGGTGTTTTGTCCAGTTAATGAGTTTAATTTGGATTTCATTAACCCCTCGTACTGGAGGTCTCTGAGCCGCTTCCAAACTCCGGGTGGCTTAGAATTAATAACCGGCGATGTTTACCGTGCAAATCCTCTGAGTAGACGCTGACGAGTCAACTTTGCATGGAGAAATGAGGTGACCTTTTGCATTGACCTTCCGCAGATGAATTTCTGTGTTTTATACCAATTAAGGGATTGCTGAGAGTGATCTGAATAATCCAGACTTGTCTTTCAATGGTTTTTGAATGTGAGAAGCCCCCCTGTAGTCAGAGCTTGTTTCAGTATTCACCCATGAGCACAAGAGAGCAATCCACATTCACAAACAAAACGTGCCACGGCATCAGAATGTCGTCTCTGGCAAGATTTAACTACAGTGTGTGTGCTATTCACAGTCTCTCACATTTAAATATCTGACGGGTCTTCTTAAGCTGTCTGCTTTTTGTTTCATTATCATATTTCAATTTGTGTGACACGTGTTTTTTGTTTAACAACAACAGCAAGAGAACTTGTTTAGTGGCAAAATTCAAATATTCTAAGTCACATCCTTTGCTTCTCTGTATTTTAAGTTTTGCATCATAAATGATCTAGGGAAAAGGATGTACTGTATTAGTGTTATCCTGTGATGATAAAGTAGGGGAACTTGGCATAAAATACATGTGAGAAAAGTGATTAGAATTTTTTATGGAGTTTCTATATAGCAAGTAAAAAGTGTTGTGATGGCAAACTTTTCCAGGTCTAGAAATATGTCATGTATTTTGATAAATTGCCATTGTACAAAATCATGCACATTTGTTTTGCCTATGGATTAGTCAATAATTATTTAATGAAGCATTTTTTTCCGAAATAGTAGCTGTGGGGTAAAGTGTGTCACATGCTTTTAGGTAAGCACTGTCAGTGGGTTAACTAATGATTGATAGTAAGCCTAGTCAATTTTGTCATATTTCCCTGAAATTGTTTCAGAATTATGAAATGAATATGGAATTATGTAGTAATGATTGTTTTTGTTTGTTCAGTGCAGGGATTTTGATTAAACACTGTTTTTCCATCATAGCAAAGCTAATCTAACTCTCCTGTACAGGTCTTGATTTCCTCTCTGATGAGAGTGTGTATACTAAGGATAGGGCTGAATCCTGTCAGTTGCTGACTGTGTTGGTCCCCCATGTCTCACTCTTGGCCGCTGGCGTAATGCTGCATGACTAAACGCACACCGGTCTGACCCAGACATCCACTGTACTTTAGCAAACAACTTATGTTATGGCTTGCCTTACCGATGGGTAATGTGAAAATGTGGTGTGATTTTGAATAATAGATACACTAAAGTACAAAACCTTGAGACTAGACCAATTCACATGAACTCATAAACCTTTTTATCTGAATTCTTATGCCTAAATAGACTTTTTAAATAAAATAAAGTACTTTTTTTTTTAAGTGTGAGAGAAAATAGTTTTTATTTTAAATAAACTTGACCATTTTATGCAAGAATACCTAATATATTTATGCTTCTTGCAATACCTCATTTTCATTTTATGTTGCTTGTAGTGAAATCAATTGTGAGAGGAGTCTTCAATGCGCTTAGCTTTAGGAGAAGTATTTGTCCAAATGAGTCACTTGAGGTTCCACGACTCTTACAAGCTGCCTCAGAAGGCAGCTGCCTATGTAGACAGTAAAGGCAGCTCACTCAATTTTGGAACAATATGGAGGTAGATGAGAGAAAGAAATAAAAGGAGAGAGTTGTGGGAAGCAGGAACTGATCGATCCAGTGAACTCTCTACCATCGTATTAAGATGTTAATTGGCAGGCAAAATTGGCAGCTTTGCACAATTGAGCTGCAGATTGTGAGTAGGAGGATTTGGGTCTGAGTTCAGAACCGTAAGGTGGTCTCTCTGCTTCGCCTACAGCCCTCAGGGAGAAGCTTTGAGGTAAAAAATCATTTAGATCGAGGTGGAGGACAAGACTTGAAGAAGAACAGACCAACTCGGGAGGGGAGTGAGTGTGAAAACAAACAGATGAAAAAGAGGGAAGTGTCAGAGGTAGAGAAGATAAGAACACATGTGATGCCGCAGGAAGTGAAATGGGAGGGGAGGGTTTTTGCCCGTGGCGGTAGGGAGGCAAGCTAAAACACAAGGAGTGCAGGGAAGCCTCGATAATCATCCAGCTAACACCACGAGAGCTGTGGAGAGAATTAGGCGTTTCATCTTCTACCCGACTGAACGCTGCCATTATGCATACATACTCAAACAGCAGCTCTAATTATGGATCTATCACTTCGTGCCAGCTCGCTACCCTCTGTTCTCTGTGCCAGGGCGTCTTCCTCCCTGCTCGCACACAATGACTATCTTTGTCTCGGCGCATCTCTAACAGAAGCGCAAGCACTGAACTCCAATCTTTTCCCCCACCTACAGTATCTCTTTCTTCGGCATCTAATTATATCAGTCCTGTTCTGAGACTTTGGAGATTCAGCTGCAGTGAGTTGAATGCAGCCCCTCCCTGTAGTAAACAATCGAGAGACCAATTGCTGTCTGCTTCACTCCACGTCCCTTTGACAAACACATCATTATGCTTCAGCTCACCCTCAGGCCTCTCTTCCTCAGACCAAGACTGTAAACACACTCACAAGAGCCTCTTTTATCTGTAAAATGCCTATTCTTATTAATAATTGCCCTTTTTTTAAATGTTTTTATAAAACCCTGCTTTGTTTTCCCACCTCAAATGAGCCGCCTCGGGCACCTCTTGTCAGATTTGACACGTGTCATGGACAAGGACGGAAACCGCAATGTCGAGTCATTTGTCTCATGAATGCATGTTGAATTACCGTCTCTGCATTTTTTATTAACATCTCTTCCAGTAAGACTCTTCAGCTGTATCTGGCTTGAGGCTACAGGAATCATTCTCTTCCTGGACTCAACGGACACTGGCTCTCTTTCTGAGCCTCAAGACAGGAAGTGCGGCCACTTTTTTGATCTGCTTCAATTATGTTCAAAGAAGCAAGATCACAAGATCTAGTTTGATGCTGAACATGGTGATGTGTTCATCATTGTGTCCTTCAAAGTTTTTGGTGACAAATCGTATAGAGAGGCCTGAAATGGAAACAGCCTTAGGTTTCAAAATCAGCAATAGAGCGTTTCATTTGTTCTCGTCCTGCTTTCTCTCTCATTGTGTCTATCTCTGTCCTTTCTTCTCTGCCTCCTTGTAAAGACTTAATAACCTGGCCCTATTCTTCAGTGTCTCTGAAGACTCCATATTAGAGCCTCCCAGTCTTCAATTATAGTGATGTTATGCTTGGAGTCAATCTCCCTCCACATAAAGCTGCCAGCGGAGCCCTGCTCATCTGTCAATAAGAGGCGTGGAGAGAGGGGGGGGACCGGCCAGACACCTTCCTCAAAGAAGAAAGCACATTCCCGGAGAGACTTGGGCGTGGATGGTCGGAGATATTGGTGTTTTAGTGGGCGGTTTTCCCTTGTCGTGCCTTATTTATGACTAAGACCACTGCCAATAAACATGTTCACATTATATCATTGTAATAGGGAGATAAATCCTTGGAGGGTGGTCTGGGAAGGACTAAGAGAGGCCCTTGTAGACCACGGAGCTGGGTAGCTGTTATGAAGATGAGAGGGCTCTAAATGGGGATTTAGAGACCTGAACTTCGGGTCACAGTAAGGCTGCCCTCGGCGGAATGGGTGTGCGTTTTACGCCCTGCATTTACTGATGACTTTAATATCTGGATCCTGTGTGGGTGGAGATATGGGAGTCGGGATGTTGTAGTGTCTATGCTGTTTTATTTAAGATTGCAATTATGCATGTGGGTGGTGTATTTGTTTATTTGGCATGTTAAGATAAGTGTTTATGCTTACCAGCATTGGTGTGCTTGCGAAGGTGTGCATTCATGTGTGGTGAAGTGAAACACTAAGTGTCTCCTGTACTGTAAATATCCGGTATGAAAGTTAAAATGAAAGGGGTTTATGGATCCATCTCATGCCCATACAAAATATTACCTCGCTGCATTCGGACTGCGTTGCATCTTTAAATTCGCACTGAATATTCAATCTGCATTCTGTAGCCGCTTTGGTCCAGATAGCACCCCAGTTTGTATTCATCTTACAAAAGCCGCCTGAGCACTTTGAACGCCCTACACTGCATAAATACCACTCTGTGCCACCTCGTTGGTTTCTTTCGTAGTATCTGAAAGACAGCGTTACATCAGTCTTATAGATTGTAGTCAGGGACATAGAGAAAAAACACACACTGAAGAGTTCTTTATCCTCTTTCTTCCTTTAAAATGACATATTTTTTGTCTGCTTGAATTAACGGCACTCACTTTTATTCTTTTTTGTAGATAGCCTCTCAAATTATCTATAATGGCTTTTTTAAACTCTGCCCCAGAGCAATTCAGCCATGCTAATGAGCTTCAGACCATCGGTATTGGCTCGTCCTTTCAGCCTAAGGAGCAGTCAAGATAGATTTTGATGCTAAGAACAGGCCCATGCCAGTTTTGAGGATTTGTTGGGCTCACACTCTGAGGAGAAACACCAGGGAGTTTCTGACTTGTGTTAAGGGATACTTTTTGGTTTGTTTTTGACCTTGCAGTTTGTTGTTCTCCTGCAGGAATGTCCTCAGCTGCTTCCAGCGGATCGTATCCTGGTTCCAGTGAACGTGGTGAAACCCATCACCCTTCGGGCCAAGAACCTGCCCCAGCCACAGTCAGGTCAGCGTGGGTACGAGTGTGTACTCACAATACAGGGTGTGGAGCAGAGAGTTCCCGCCCTCCGATTTAACAGCTCCAGCGTACAGTGCCAGAACACATCGGTAAGACTGTGTGTGTGTGTGTGTGTGTGTGTGTGTGTGTGTAGTGTGTTCAGTAAACGTTTCAGTGAATTTGTCTGTGGACACAAGGGTACTCTCAGAAACAAGGCACAGAATTTTAAGCAGTACAAAAAGTCGTAGATGTGATAAAAGCGAGCGGTTGTTTGGAGATTGTGTGAGAGCAGTTTATTTTATTCGCAAGTGCGTTCTGTCCTGAATATTTAGTTCATGTTTGCTTGTTCTCCCAGCATCAGCAGTGTTGGGATTTTGGAGTCTTCTCCACTGTGTGCTGTGATGACTTACCCGAGGATGAACCTGCCAGGAATGATAAAAGCGCTCTTCTGGCAGAACACAACTAATAAATGTGTGTCTCTCTCTCTCTCTCTCTCTCTCTCTCTCTCTCTCTCTCTCTCTCTCTCTCTCTCTCTCTCTCTCTCTCTCTCTCTCTCTCTCTCTCTCTCTCTCTCTTTCTAACTCTTTTCCCATGGCTACAGTACTCGTATGATGGGATGGAGATGAGTAGCCTCCCTGTGGATCTGACGGTCATCTGGAACGGAGACTTCAGCATTGACAACCCGGCCCAAAACAAAGGTGAGGCCTCTGATCCGGCAGCCCTGCTAGTACCCCTGGATTCAGTCTCCATAGCAACAGACTTGCAGTATCCATCCCCTGACATCCTGATGGAGTTGACAGCGGATAGCCTCTGTTTTTGCTTAACTTCTTCCTCATCTCTTTATTTCTGTCTTTTTTTACCTTTTTTACCCTGTTAAACTTAATATATCACAATATCTCATGTTCACACCTCTCATCGTCTCCCTGTGTGTATATCTTTGCACCACACAGAAGATCAGAGACATGTTGTGACAATTAGTCTTTAAGTGTGTGTTAAATTAATCTGTGTTAAATTCACCTGTTTAGACAGCCAGTCAGAGATCTGTAGTCAAAGACAGCTGTTCTTTGGCCAACAAACACTTTCTACAGAGAGGAACAGAGATATAATAATGACAACTAAATATAATGAATTTAATCTCAACCCAGTACTAGATGAAATCCAATATGAAACCTTGAATGATTTTCACCCTTCATGTCAATTTCATGTCTGATGCATAAACCACACAAAAAGGGAAATATTTTGAACGCTAGATTTACAAAAGTATGTGAAGTTCACAGCAAAGAATCTTCTCAACTGAAGACGATGTTCTTAAATGAATGATTTAGTGGTTGCACACCAGTTTGTTGTTGTAGGGACATCAACTTTACATTTTCACGCCTCTAAACATGAAGCTAAACAAAACTAACAGTGATTGGTTGCTTTACATGTCAGTCAAATGGCCTCTTGGGTAATTGTCCAATTACAGCTGATTCGTTGGCCTGTTCTGCTGTCAGTTTGAAGGTCTGGACATATGAGATTATTTTCGCACTAATCAATCATTTATCTGATCGTAATCTGATAGTCCATTTTGCAATTATAATATTATAATTTATGTGAACAATATATGTAGAATTATATTATATATATAATATCAGATTTTTGCTTAAAAAAACTTTCCAGTGGGTTTAGACAAATCAACTTAATCCATGATATCACATCTTAATATGTTATGTAATTGTGTTTCTCAAGTGGAGAATGAAATGGGATTTGGATTCAAGTTTAAACGTGCCCCTGCTTTAATCCAAATCAATGAACATAGCACAAATGTGTCTGAGTGTTATTACAGTGCTGTGTGTGTGTGTGTGCACGCGTCTGTGCGAAGGTTAGGCTCATTTAAGAGGGGAAGTAAAGTATGTCATATTTTTCTCTTGCTTCCCACTGAGGGGGAGCCACTCAGGGGGCAGCAGTTGATGGACAGATCATACAAGCATCTAATAGCAATTAAAAAAGCATTTTTGGTTGCCATGGAGATTAAACATAATATCGCTGTACCAGGGAGAGCAGGAGATGAGCAGTTATCTTCAGAGCTGAGAGGAAACAAGCAAATTGGGAACTATATGATTTCGATTCTATATTTTCTTTTCATTATTTTAGAAGTACTTCAAGCCAATGCTGCAAATTACATCAGTTTACCGATGTTCCATGGGTCTCCCAACCTGACTTGCCCTTTGCCTTCCCTGTATCCTCAGTGCACCTGTACAAGTGTGACGCACGGCGGGAGAGCTGTGGACTGTGTCTGAAGGCGGACCCTCTGTTCGGCTGTGTGTGGTGTAAGGGAGAGAACCGTTGCTCTCTGAAACAGCACTGTCCTCACCCACAGAGCATGTGGCTCGAGCACAATGGCATCAATAGCAAGTGCACGCACCCCAGAATCACAAAGGTAAAACTGTGCACCAATCCACACACAAAATAGACCGTATAGAGTCCAGAAGTGTGAGATCCCTAATGGAAATGCATCTGTTTTTTAGTTTTCTGAAATGCAAATCTTAATGTTTTCTAATCCAATTCATTTTACAACACTTAATCATTTTTTCATTGTAAAATTTCCTGGTTTAAATTAGATGTTGTATAGAAGATTTTCAATGTGGTCTCAGACATTTGGACCCCACTGTAGACAGTTTATATAGATCACTACCCATGACACTTGTGGTCTTTCCCAGGGCCAAGCCTGTACTTTTAAAACCGGTGTAGAGGTGAAAAGGTTCTCAAAGGTGAACTACAAATGCTGAAACAATTTTATTTACAGTCAAGCTTAAACTATCTGTTAAATCATAAAAGTCTGGGTTTTTGTAATTCTTAGTATATTATGCTCCACGGGTACAATACAAATCTGGTAACATAAACAGATGTGACAGAAATGCTCAGTTGTACACACTGAAATGTGCATGTTTTATGATTAACTATCATTGTGAAGATGAACAGTTGATATAAACTGAAAGGAAAGGCGGAGGAGGAACAGATGGGTGCATTTCTGAAAGAGTTATGATGGAAGTGTGACCTTGGGCATCTGTTAAATCATAGTGAAAGAATGGCTGGGTTTTTGTAATTCTTAGTAGTGGATTATGCTGGAGGAGGAACATACAATACAAATCTGAAACCTCTGCACCATCAACTCCATCTGATGTGACAGAAATGCTATAGTGGAAAGGGAACAGTTGTACCTGTTGGACACTGCCACAGGCTGTGCATGTTTTATGATTAACTATCATTGTGAAGATGAACAGTTGATATAAACTGAAAGGAAAGGCGGAGGAGGAACAGATGGGTGCATTTCTGAAAGAGTTATGATGGAAGTGTGACCTTGGGCAGAATACTGAGAGTGAAAGAATGGCGAGGAAGAGTGGAAGGATGGAGGAGGAACATTGAAACCTCTGCACCATCAACTCCATCTGTAGCGCCCCATTCAAATGATTGATGAGCATATAGTGGAAAGGGAACGCTACCTGTTGGAGTGCCACAGGCTCTGAATGATGAACAGCAGCTGTGTCTGAAGCTTGTTAATCAAACTCAAAAACTTGTTGGCACGAGGAAACTCTCATTCACAGAAAAATACAAGAAAAATTGTAGAAAGTAATGGAATGAAGTAGATTTATTGACTAGTTTTATCATCCATCATGTGTCCAATCAATTAGAAAAGTAAAAGTATGCCCTATCCTCAACAAGCTGCACTATTATTAACGTTTAATACTAATTATATAATAAACCCAGTTCATTCTGCATCATTCTGCCATCTGTTTAAAGTTGGTCACCACTTTGTTTGATCATAGCTGAGGTTCTAATTGCCAATTAACACTTTGAAAGTCTGAAATGGAAGTAAGCCAAGCAGTATTGTGAAGGGAATTCCTGGAAAGAGCTCTATTTTTATTCCATCTCCAGATCCGAGCTCTCCTCGTGCCACATAAATACTCTCACTCTCTCTGATTATCACTTTCGGCATCTTTCTTTCAATTTATCGGCTCACAGGTCGTAATGTATTCTAATGCACTATTACTGTGACATTGTAGATGAGGAATCTTTCGCTGACATTGAAGCGGATGGTGATTAAGTGTTTTTCCTCCAACAACCGTCAATTAGCTTGTCAAAGTCACAAATCTAATCAACTCCCCATTTCCTAAAGAAAAGAGACTACTCTGTTTCTCTCTCCAACTCATACTCATCTACACTCCTGCTTCATTCTCTCAGCGGAAGGTTGCAGTTTTACAATGACTTTCCAGTAAAGTATCAGTAAAGTGGGTCTGTTATTTCATTTTAAATAATCGTTTGGCGTATCGTAATACTCAAAGACGTCTGAAAAAGCTATAAGGCCCTAAGGGCATAGTAAAAACATTGATAGTATCATAGAAGAGGAAAACTCTGATTAAACTGAATTACTGTAGTGATAAATTTCGACAGTACTATATGTTCCTTAAAATGCTTGGTCCAGACAGGGTGTGTTCGTAGTACTCTGGCATGTTTAAAATTTAAACACACAGTCAGAGCCTTTGGGATATCAATATTCCTACAGTGCTCTGAAGCCAATAAAGAACCTGTGAAAAACTTGAATCTCTCTGCTACGATCAGTACATGTGATGGGTTAGAGGGAAATTACTTCTCTACCAGGCTGCTAATGAGATCTCTGACCTAAAGTTGGATCATTATCAGGCAGGAAATAATGACAGAGCCAAGATGTTAACATGTCTGTATTGCCCTTTGGGATCCAACGGTCCCTCGTTTTGCCAAGATGAGGAATGGGTGTCCTACATTTGGCCTAATAGCCCAGCTGTCAATACACTTATGAGGCCCGACCTCAGACACGTGGGTCAAGACTGTCAGAAAATGATTGATAGGCTCTTTTATAGTGCTGATGGATAGTCACTCAATAAAAGAGCTTTGCATCTTGTGTGGCTTTCAGCTAAACACTGGCCTGTGTTATTCACATGTACATTTATTCAAAAATGCATTGTGGAAATGAATTGCATGCTTGCAATTTCAGCAGGTTAATTTTACCAGAGAAATTGTACATCTGTTTTTTATTTTATTATTTCAATTGTTATAACCCCACTGATCAGAACCATGGAGTTGGAAGAATAGTTTATTCTGATTGGATGGCTGGTTCTGTTATGACTGTATGGACCTGGCTTATGGCATTTAATAATAATATCCTCATCAAGCAAACATGACTCTGTCTTCACATCACAAGGCATGTTTTATGGCACATGAATTGGCAATTAAATTATTAAGTGTGATTCGCTACATTTTAATGCACCATAAATGCCTTTCTTTAACAGTGTTTAATGAATCGGCAGCCACGTGTTTCGTGTGTTAATAGTTTAACACCAGCGAAAGCATGAAGATGCTAGAGATAGCACTGTGCGAGTGCATTAGATACGTTAACTCTAATCAGCCTGATTTGGTACTGCTTAGCATCCCTAGGAGTAAAGAATAAAAGGTGTTTGATCGCCTGACATGCACAGATGAAAATAAGCATCCTCGTGCACGCCCGTGTTTATATTCCAATCTTAGCAGCATATGATTTTACATGCTGGTGTCGGCATATTTCTTCCCAGACGCCGACTCTGTGTTCATAAATTAGCATGGCTTTGTTTTTGCTATAGGCAGGGCTCGGCTGGCTCAGCTGGCTGTGCGGCTGATCATTATTCACCATAAGCACGCAGGCTTTGCTGCTATGACAGAGAGTGGCCCAATTATCCCACTGAACCAAATCACTCACAGCTTCTCTCGCTGTCGCCCGCCCCTCACACCGTCTCGCAATCACTGACTCATGCAGGTGCATGAAGGAATCGGTTGCTGAGTCATTCTCCACTTCCTGTTGGTTCGTACCAATGACTGAGATGCCGGGGGGTGTGGGAGCTCTCCATGTTGTTTCTTATTCAATGGGAATGATGGCAGTGTCTCTATGACAACTTGTCTACAGATCACTCCGCTTCGAGGACCGCGTGAAGGTGGAACACTGGTGACTATTCGTGGCGAGAACCTGGGACTGGAGTTCAGTGAGATCAAAGACCATGTGAAGGTTGCAGATGTGGAATGTATTCCAGTACCCGAGGGATATATCCCAGCAGAACAGTAAGTGTCTAAATTCAGAAACACTTTTTGTTTGTAGAGCATCCAGTGTTTACTATAGTTCCAGGCCAGATTTGACATTTCTTTGTCGTTTTGTTGTAATGGCATATTTTTAACCTGGATTTAATGGCTAAATGATGTCATCTCCCTTAAAACGCCTTCATAGATTTGTTTTTAATCTCTAAACAGTTGTTCTTTACAGACGCAGTCTGAGTTAACATGCCTGATATGGATTGGCAGTATACACAGAGAAAGCATTAAAGAAACGTTTAATCCGAGGTCATGACAGCAAAAGATAATTATGCGTTATTTGGCAAGCATTTGAGAAAGCCCTGCAGACAGCATGAAAAATTATCCAGTATTATTGTCCTGACCTTAAAAACCCTCTCTTTTATTCTGAATTTCTCTGCTTCAGGTTGCTGCAGCACAAGTTTATTATTATTGTTATATGGACGCTGTGATAAGCCTCTTACTGTGGTGCATGAGAGACGTTTGACACCTGTCATGGAATGAGGCAGCAGATTAACTCGTTCATATTAACCTATCTCATGCATATATTATTGTGGCAGGGACAGACATTAAAGTATCTCGTGTAAAGTGTTATAAATGGTTTGCTTGTTATTGTGGAACTGTTCTGGTTGACTGATTGCATATGTGTGTGTTTTGCAGGATTGTGTGCGAAATGGGAAAAGCGGAAAGAAGCCAGTTTGCAGGAAATGTCCAAGTGTGTGTTGGAGAGTGTCGCCCCGAGTTCATGGCCAAGTCGTCTAAGTACTACTACTTTGTGGTGAGTACCTCAGCAAATCACAGGCTGTAAAATACCCCCAAATGAACTGCTGGTCCATCTACCATGTTCTGAATCATGTCTGTATAATTACAAGTCTTTGCCGCTTCAGAGTTGAAAGTACTTGGATTTACTGTTGTGTCACTAATAAAGAGTGAACACTTTGGCCATGTAGCCCTGCTGATGTACTTAGTCATATCAGCAGGCACTTGACCCCACCAAGTGTTCGGTCAACACCCGGAGAGGCTACCCATAAAACTTGCATTTTACTGCTGCTGTTGTGCAAGACTGTTTCCTCCCACAGAATCCTTTCCTCCTTTGCACAGGCATTTTTGTGCTTATTTTACATTATGTAATTTACTCAACATTTCCCTTGATAGGGATATTGATTTACTAAAACAATTAGTGAAAAAAACAATGTAAGCTTAAGAAAATGTAATTTTTTCAAATATATATATTTGAAGAAAATAGTGCATTCATAAACCCATAAGGAAGGCTGGCAGGTGAATTATTTACTGTTATGCTAAGCCTACATGATAGTGGTATTCTAAGCCAATGTACTTTCCAACTAAGAAAACTACGAAGAATTTTTTAGCATTTATTGTTTTGGTTATACAAGACATTCATTAGCATATTTACATGGTTGAGACCACATACATAAAATGATTTTGTAAGATTTTTCGGATCAAGAAAAGCTCTTTCAGCAAGTAGGTTTCCGTATTTAATAGGATCTTGCATGACACTGGCCACACTCATTTTTATATCCATCTTACACTTTTCTCTTGCTTCTAGTACTCCCAGTGCACATGCTGATATAACGCCCATAATCAGATTGTGATCCAGCCATCCAAATGAATTGAGCTGCAGTGTAATTTTTCCCGTTATAGAGCCATTTTATAGCGTTTATCAGTTTTATGCAAACATTAATGGCTTTTATGTCTCATTCAGATGTAGTAATTTGATTATGTGATTCTTGGGTGAGGAGGGCAATCTGTGTTCTGAGAAAAGGAGGTGATAATCAGATTGGGAAAGAGATGCAGAGGAATGAAAACCATGAGGGATTGCTGCCTCACCTTTGTCGTGTGATGTGTGAGCTTGTAAATAAGTCCCATTTCTTGTTTTGGCCTTGCTTTCAACAGATCCCTAGACTGTTGAATTTAAAGCCGAACCGAGGGCCAGTATCTGGAGGCACCATAGTTAACATCACCGGCAGCAACCTGGATGCGGGCAGCAATGTCTCAATCATGTTTAAAGACCAGAAGTGCACCTATCAAAGGTAGGATTTAATGGAAATGTAGAGCACACTGCCCTTTCAGATGTCATCATGCTTTTTGGTTAGTTTGCCGGTCATTCAATGCCTCCGGTGGATCCAAACCACCAAAGAAAGTCAATACTGATCTTAAGAGCTTGAGAGTTTATGATCTGTAATCTATAACATCAATAGCCATCACTCTCTTCTTGCATCAGGTGCAGCCACAGTGTCTGATCATATGAGCAGAAGATTAAATTAGGTCTAGTTTGCTTTGCTTTAATGGGAATACTCTTTACAGCCACATAAACCAACTCTTTAATAATACAAAACCAATTAAATGAACGAATTCCTAAAGCAGGTATTAATACATTTATAATAGATTGCATTATTTAAAAAAAAAAAAAATTTGAAAGTTTAATTTAGTATAAAACTCTTAAATGTTGATTAAAGTGTTAAGGACGTCTACTCATACACTGTTTTTATTTCTGTTTGACAAAACAGGCGAGGAGGACAGTGGATAACGTGTCGTTCTCATGCCTCTATTCAAGGCTATGGAAACGTATCCGTATCGGTGTTTGTGGATAAAGCCCACATTCACAAAGATCTCAAGTTTGAGTATGTGGAGGACCCCACTGTCACCAAACTTGAACCTGAGTGGAGCATTTTCAGGTGTGTGTACTACAAAGCCAGTTAAGACAAGGCTGTTGGGGAAACAGCCCATAATTTTACCCCCAGACCATTGGTTTTTAATAACTTTTTGTGGTTAAAAATGTATGCACTGTTGATTTTAATTTAAAAAAATGATCTAAAGATAATTGTAATGAATCTCACAAAGTGAAAGTTTAACAAACATGGTGTTGTTTTCACAGTGGCAACACACCAGTGACTGTGACCGGGACAAACCTGGACATCATCCAGACTCCTCTCATCAGAGCCAAGTATAAGAACTTGGAGACGGTCAATGTAAGTGCAAACGTTTTCCACCGTAAACGATCACTCGGCCTTCACCTAACCTGAGGCTAGTGAACTGGAATGACCATTAGCAGACTATTCCCCCTGCTTCAATCACCTGTGTCGGCTGCGCACCATTGGATCCGGAACAGTAGCTGCATAAAAGAGGGAAATAAGGAGAGAGAGAGAGAGAGAGAGAGACAAAGAAACAGACAGAGAACAGGAGAACTGCCAGGTCTCCGCAGCAATGTTCATTGTGCAGGAAAGAGGAGAATGCCGTAACTCAGGGTGGATGCATAGACAAGGATATCGTGTTCCCCGTCTTCAGAATGGACCCAAAGAGCCATGGAAGGCTGCACTCAGTGAGATCTGATTGAAAGGCAACAGAGACAAAAGAGCGTAATGTTATCTCGGGCACGTATCTCACACATGGGCGCGTTTAGCATCTGGGCTGCGATATGATTAGGCTTTGGCACACTGTTCCTCAAAGCACGGCAGAAAAAAAGTCATACCCTACCTCGCAGTCTCTGAAAGAAGTTGTTTGTGGGACACAAGACGTCTCATATCCTTGTTTGTAATGCGATCGCTCATAACTAGTCTGAAAAGAGTTTGACCAGACTTTGTGCGATGAAAAAAATGATGTGACCTGAAATCTATTTTATCTTGAACAATTCCACCCGTTACGACCTTCTATAGAAGCCTTTGTGTTAGAGGAAGTGAAAGTTCGACTACCTGGCTGCTACAGCTTTGAGAGGAATCCAATTAAAATGACTGGAGATATCTGTAGGATGTTTTTGATGGCGAGTCTGCTGTCTGGGTATTTTAACAGCCAACTGCAAAGCACTGTGGGTTCACAAAACTCAAGGGTCTTGTCTGGCTTTTTATTTATACACTTCAAAGTGAATGCATATAAAGGTTTGTATAAACCTATGCCATAACTTTGCATTTAATAAACCTGACCTGTTAATAAGAAAGAAGGGGGAAAAGTAAAGAAGTGGGCTGAGAAACACTGACTTCCTGTAAATAATGATGTGTACAGAATCAGATTAAGTAGTAAAATGCCTGATAACCGCATTTAGCTGCAGTATGTATACGTGACCTATGTTAGAGAAATAAGAGAGATGAGGACAGACAGAGAGTCAAGGAGAGATGACAATGTCAATTCTCTCTCGGGGAAGTGCAGTCAGTTATCCATTGGTGAGTCACCAGCACTTCAGGCACAATCAGAGTGTGGCCATTTTAAAAGTGCTAATAATTTAGTGCTGCTTTGTTGAGACAAAACCTCTTTTCTAGGAAGTTGAGGTTAAATCCAGGTATTTTTATTCATGCAAAATTACTTTTTTAATGTAAATGGAGTATAGTTGTAAATCTAAATCAGTATTTAAGCAGTAATGCTTGTTTTATTCTGAATTGCACATGGACTGCAAATGACTTATTGAATGTTCAATGTCATCTGTTTCCAGATATGTCAGGTTCTGAGTCCCACCACTATGCAGTGCATGGCCCCAGAGCTTCCCTACAGTCTAAGCAGGCAGAAGGAAGTGCCAGAGAGACCCGATGAGTTCGGCTTCATCCTGGACAATGTTCAGTCTGTGCTGGCCCTCAACAACACCAACTTCATCTACTACCCAAATCCAGTGTTTGAACCGCTCAGTG
This sequence comes from Ptychobarbus kaznakovi, assembly GCA_027422405.1. Lineage (NCBI taxonomy): Eukaryota > Metazoa > Chordata > Actinopteri > Cypriniformes > Cyprinidae > Ptychobarbus > Ptychobarbus kaznakovi. The sequence goes on from CM049795.1 coordinate 36,208,983, forward strand.
TGTCTGGGGTCCAGGAGCTCAAGCCAGGGTCTCCCATCATACTCAAGGTAAATCAAGCATTTACAAAAATGTCAGTATTGTTGGTTTTTCGATTGTCCATTGCACTTACTACATTTTGTGAATGTGATTTTCAGGGTAGAAACTTCCTCCCTCCAACCCCGGGTGGCAACGGGAAGCTCAACTACACTGTTCTGATTGGAGATAGACCATGCACATTAACTGTCTCAGATACTCAACTGCTGTGCGAATCGCCCAATCTGACTGGACGACATAAGGTTCTGGTAAGTTGCTGAATACTGGGGCGCATATCCACTTTGTGCAGTGAACTAATACTTTGGGTGAACAAAGTACACAGATCAAGTACTTGAGTAAAAGTACAGATACATATAATAAAATATTACTCCAGTAAAAGTACTGCTTTTTCAATTTTACTCGAGTGAAAGTACAAAAGTACTAGATTTTTTATGTACTTAAGTAAAGAAGTACTGATTAGGGCTGCAGCGATTCGTCGATAAATACGAATCGATTAGCGTTTAAAACTAGCATAAAACTGACCACCACTGCTTTGTGGTTATTGTACTTTCTGAGAAGTTGACAGAGAAATAGAAAATACCTCCTCAATAAGACTTATTAGAGCTAAAAAACCTAATAAATCATTTTATGCTTCTCAGTGGGTATTTTAAGTGGCTGCCTGCTTCACTGCCTGCTTGTTGACAGTCATGTGAAGTGAAAGTGCTGCAAAACTTTGGAACAAATGGAATAGACACATTGTTACCCTCTGCTGTTGGGTCATTATGACACAATAACAACAAATAAAATAGATTGTTTCCATCTTATATGTATATTGATCTGCTTCGAATGGTATCTCAGGTTATTGAACAAGGTACCAGTCTGCTAATTTTACCTACTGCAAAGTATTGGTTTTATTCAAATCTTCACAAAATGTGCTTCATTTTAGGCCCGTGTAGGTGGCATCGAGTTCTCTCCAGGTGTAGTCCACATCACCTCTGACAGCCCCCTCAGCAGCACCGCTGTCATCAGCATTGCTGGGGCAGGCGGCCTCCTCATCATCTTCATCATCATTGTCCTCATTGCCTACAAGCGCAAATCCCGTGAGAGTGACCTCACTCTCAAGCGCCTGCAGATGCAGATGGACAACTTGGAGTCCAGAGTAGCCTTGGAGTGCAAGGAGGGTAAGTAGAGGTTTGACTCTGGAGTAAAAAGGTGATGTCAATCCAGATTGTAAATCAGAATTTGCACAATCCAGTATGATCAAAATGCTTCAGAAACGGCCTCTGCAACATTTGTAAAACATTTGCACAGATTTTATGTTTCCGAGAAGTATTTAGTGATCTCAGTCTATTTGTTCTTCGTGTTTTGCATCTTCCTCAGCATTTGCAGAGCTGCAGACGGATATTCATGAGCTGACCAGCGATCTGGACGGAGCTGGTATTCCATTCTTAGACTACCGCACATACACAATGCGAGTCCTGTTTCCTGGCATTGAGGAGCACCCTGTCCTTAGAGACCTGGAGGTAATCTAACAATTTTACTGATGCAAAAAATGTATTTTGAAATAACAAATTTACATCCAGAGGGCCCTTTACTAAGTTTCTGAGATGTACATGCATACATTTGCATATTCATGTATGCATGTAATTACTGCACATTGTACCTGTGTGAGGAACAGTCACAGTGATAGCTGCTAAGTATATATTTTTTTCTTTCTGTTTTTCGGTTCTGAAGGACTAACAGCACAGTGGGGTTGTTGGGAATTAAAGCTGTCACTGTGCTGTTTGTGTTCACCCTCAGTAAACAAAAGGCAGCAGCTCTCATTATAATCTACATGCGTGCTCTTTCTCTCTCTCGCTCATTTTTTTCTTAAAGTAATGAGCTGCTCTCTGATTCACAATCAGTCTTTCGTTAATAACAGTAATGACATGCGACTCAACTGTTTTTTTCCCAGAGTGTGGGGAACAGAATTAAAATCTAACACAGGGTACACCGAGCTACGGGTTATGACAGTGATGGACAGTTTTAATTGAATCACACACATTTCTTCAGCCAATATATGAGCCATACCTTACTTGCTTATGCCAGCTGAGCTCTGGTTCTAATCAGCTATATCAATTAAGACTTAATTGGAATAAACGTCCCCTCTCTCTGGAAAAGTTTATTGTAAAATCACAGCTAATGACAGGAGCCGTCTCGAGATTTTGACAGGTGTTTAATTATTATTGATGAAGTAAATGACATCAAATGATGTCATGAGGTCTCTGGGTGGTTAAGTGTTTGTCATCAGGTATTCTAACTGCACAATAAATGCCTTTTAACCCAGTGAGCAGCTGTTATCACATGTAAGATTCCATTTGTATACTGGATTGTTTAGCTTTAGGTTTGCTTTTTTATTTGTTTAATGTATTTGGTTCTCTTCAGTTTAAATGCCCGTGAGCATTCTTAAACATGACAAAAATAACATTTGACATATTTGTGATGAGTTGGTTAGCTCTGAAGGGAAGGCTACTTAAAGTCGACATGAAATAATGCAATAATTGGATGCATTTCTGATCAAAATTAGACTTTCAGTGAGAAAATGTAGAGCAGGACTTGAATTTAATTTATCATTAATCAAATTAATAAATGTAATTAATTTATCATGAATTGTGCAAAATAAGAACTAGAATGTGTATTTATAAAGCAAATGGTGTCATAAATAGGTTGATGCTGGTGAATTATCACATTCAGACTGTGAAATGTCATCTCTTTGTAACCATTGTTTTCTGCAGGTGCCAGGTTACAGACAGGAACAGGTGGAGAAGGGCCTAAAACTGTTTGGACAGCTTATCAACAACAAGGTTTTCCTGCTGTCCTTCATCCGAACCCTGGAGTTTCAGAGAGGCTTCTCCATGCGAGACCGCGGCAATGTCGCCTCCTTGATCATGACCGTTTTGCAAAGTAAACTTGAGTATGCAACGGACGTGCTCAAACACCTGCTGTCTGACCTCATTGACAAGAACCTGGAAAGCAAGAACCATCCCAAACTCTTACTCAGAAGGTACTAGACACATTGCACACGAAGAGTTATCTTAAAAAAATCTAGTCTTGCAGTCCAGTGGGTTTTACTGATTATAAATGCCCCTCAAGTGAGAGTAATCAACCGAGAACATGTTCTAAATTTTGGGATCATTTCAATCTGTCTGATTCTAATTATAGTCAACTTCATAAACGAGAGCAGATGACCTCTGCTAATTGTCTTTGATACGTGGACTCTATTGCACTGAATGGGAGTAATTGCATTTGGGGACATCAAAATGCACACTTTCTCTCCCAAACATGTAATGCACTGACATGCTCGTCATTGAATTGTAATTAGGATTAATTAGTTTGAGATCCAATTAACAGTGCACTAAAAACCTACTGAATGTTGGAAGATATGTGAACCTCAATTCCCCATGCAATCAACTCCTTTGTATCTCTGTATTCTAACAGCATAGAGGACAATATTAATATCATATCATATTGATTTTTTATTAATTTTGCTCATTTGAACACTTCTAATGTTTCTTTAATTGTTTTAATGTTCTAGCGATCGATTTGTGTAGTTAGTTAACTGACACTTCTGATATACTTGCTAACAGAAACTACTGGGATGAAAAAAATGTGCTTTCAAAGCAAAAATAATGACATGAAATACAAATCATGTGATCATGTGACAACTACAAGAGGAGCTCCTTGACTGAATCATAACTGATTCAACACCCTTGATGGCATGCGTGATTAATTGAAACAAGCGAAGGGAAGATTAATTACACAAAGAGCTGCTCTGCATATTAGCGGTGGAAAATAAAATCGATTTTTCTTTGTTTCAGTCAGGCTTCTGTTAGTGTCAAAACCAACCTTATCACCTTTTTGTATGCACCTGAAACATCTGCACTTTGTGTAGAATACATACATTAAAATAAAACACTGAAATGTATTAAACCATGAAGTGTGTAGATGAGAAGCACAGTTTTAGTCCATATATTTTAATGGATTAGACCCTCACGGGTATATAGAGCGATCTTCACCACATGCAACCTGTCTAACCTCCAGCACCTGCTTAGCAAAGGACGATACAGAGCACTGGGCCAGAACAGAGAAGCTTAAGCTGTTGTCTGAGAATAATTTCTCATCCCTGTCTCTCTTTCACTGCATGATTTCTAAATCTGTGTTTAAAATGCAGAGAAGCAGGACATCTTTGGCAGAAGCCTCCAACCAGCTTTCGTTTCCCCATTTCCAAGAAAGCGCTTGCGACGGCCGCCCCATCTGTCCAGCCTCAACCTGAGTTCACAAGCACACACAGGCTAACTAACTAACGGGCGGCTTCTAGAACCATCTGTCATATTTCTCCTTCTCCCTCGCTCCCTGCAGCCCACTCTCCTCGTCTCGAATAAAAATAACCTCTCAGATCATGTAGCCCATTTTCTCTATATGTATGGCATCAGTGAAGTCCACGTGGGTCTCCTGTTCCTGCATATGCTCGTACACATATTTTTAATCAGACATTTAGTGACCAACACATTTGTACACACTTTCATACACATGCACGCACAGTCAGGCAGGGCTGAATAGAAGTCCTGTGATTATTCTCTGGGGATAATCCTTAGTGAAGGGGGACCATGGTTACGCAGCGGGACCCGACAGTGCGCAGAGCGGACAATCTTCTCCACGTGAGGCAGAGTGCAAAATTGAAATTATTCCTGGCTTCAAGCTGCGTTCTTTAACACATGTGCATTATGGAGGGGGAGTTTGTTTCAACAGATGATTGCTTGGTTAAGAAAATAAAGCCTATGATGCTGCAACGTGAATAACATCAGCCCATTAGCCAGGTGTGTGTCTGTTCCTGGTCAGCTTTTAGCTGAAGCATAGTTTAAATTTCATATCAGGCTGAGACTAACTCTCAGTAAAACCTTTACTCAGTCAATGCCACGCGCTTAGCAACACAGTTAAATCTTTAAACTTGTTTACGAGATGCATTTTCTGCATATAACACATTTGCAGTGCAGTATCTGTCATAGGGTGACAGTTCTCATTTTTGCAGGGTGTCTTAAATCATAAACCACTCTCAGGTCCTCAAAGTTGGCTGAGCTGGCTGCTCACATCCATTTGCGGTGGCAGAAAGCAGCATCAAATGTAAATGGCCTTTGCTGGATGCGAGAGATGATGAGGAAGATATATGGAGCTCTTTCCTCTCCCTCTTTCTCTTGTTTATAGAGCGTAGCTCCAATGTGCCTCTTTGCTCATTCGGCATAGAGGAATCCTCCAGCAGACTTTACTTCGTTCCACTTTGAAATGGCTGTTTAATCAGGGGAAACTAAGCACCAGGTGCTGCCCACATCCCATTCCTCACCGCTGGATGGGCATCACTTTTCCTGCCTCCCTAAACCAAAGCCAAACAAGTGCTCGCTCTCTCTGTGCCAGTGATATGTGACATAGGATTTGGGGGACAGTGATAGTTGGTTGCTCTTGGCGCTGTGGCGAAGTTATGGAGAGGTTGTGCCAGGATTGTCTGGCAACGAGGCTACTTATTCCCCCTCCGGTGAGCCGAGAGGTAACACAGGATATGGGTAAGTGAGTTTATGGGGTCTTGCCAACAATAATTACCATCAAACCAGCCGATAGCACAAGAAAGAGAAAGCTAATGGGAATAGCAGTACACCGAGGCAAGAAGGTGGCGAAAAGCTGTTTTTTTTTTATACTGCAGTCCGTCTCCGGGTTTTCCCCCACCTACCGTTTCTCTTGTAATTGGTCTAGGCATTGAGCACAGTCGGGAGTGAGGGTGATTACAGGGCAGTGTTAGGATGGAGATGAAAGGAAAGATGAAACATGACCCCGTTGACCCCTGGACCTGTCCTCCTTTGGCCCACTCAAAGCAGTGGCTACAAAACAAGGGGACACTAATCCTTTCCAGGTGTTGCGCCAGCCAAGCGAGCACACGCAGACACGAATACGTACACATGTACACACGGTACTGCGCAGTGGCAGGTCTCAATACGGCAGCGGGACAGTGGGAATGCAGGTGGCAGCTGGGATACAGTGCGGCGAAGGAGGCGTAGACGCACACACACCACAATGGTGTAATCCTGAAATATTGATGCTCTGTGCCATGGCTCATTGCAGGGCGCCTTGGCAATTCACCAGCTCCCTGCGGCACACACAGGCTGGAGACACCAGATCCACATATATTGAGTTTCACTTTGTTATAGTTATGTATATACGTACATCTCTCATGCCGGATCAGAGCCTGTGGTCCAAGCAAAGGTGTTAGCCAATAATGATGTACTCTGATGCACCCCGGCCCTCCATTCAGCCACCCTTTATTATAACCTGATCCATTTCGAGCTCAATGGCCAGACTGTGGGGGGTGGGGGGGGAATTAGTCCGGTCTTATTCCAGGCCAGAGCAGGTTCGCTTGGCATCAATCCAACCTGATCATATAAAGGCTTTTAATTGGGTTTCTTGTATTAGGGTCTCGTGAATTATTGTGGTAATAAAGATATAGATTCCAGAGTGCAATTCATGTTCCAGCAATTATGTTTGTTTAACAAAGTCCTATACATTAGGAGACACTGTCTTTTGTGAAGTGAATTTTTCATGGTCGTGGTAATCGCATTTGTGCGTGACACTCACAGTGATAATCGTGGCTTTGTGCTGCTTTTATTTATTTATTTACTCTATTTATTTATACTCTATTGTTTGTTTTTCAGAACGGAGTCTGTGGCTGAGAAAATGCTCACAAATTGGTTCACTTTTCTGCTATACAAATTCCTTAAGGTAAGTCCGTGTGTGTGTGTGCGTGTGTGTGTGTGTGTGTGTGTGTGTGTGTGTGTGTGTACGTTGTATGTATATTACCACATATTCAGGTCTGAGCAGCCTAAATGTAATAATTAAGAATCAACCATTAAAATTGCTGAAGAATATTCAGATTAGCGGTTGGTCGATATGCAAAGAAAAGAGATCACTCACCTTCAAGGTCATTTGGCACATGCACTGTTGAGCACAGAGGAATCAAGTGAAGTCCTGCGGGAGCATTGGCAGTGATTCACTGCAGGTGTTTGACAGACAGAGAGAGAGAGAGAAAGAGAGAGTGTGTGTGTGTGTGTGGTGTGGGGGGGGTCTCTTGTGTATGAATATGTGTAGGTGTGTATGTGCCTGCATGCACTTTTATTTAAAAAGGGTTTAAAGTTGGCCGGGTCTTGCTGACTTCAGCGTTTTTCTGTTCCTATAATGAGACATTCGGCTTAGCAGGTGCTGCTCAATTCTACGTATAGCACTGTGACCGTCAGCACCACCCTCTCTAGCACTTGTCATTAATCTCTTAATAAACACATCTGCTGCAATCAGGACATGGCATGTGCAATTTCGCAAGTGTACATACATTTTTTCTGAATTCTGGAATGTACAAAGCAGGCAATAAGTTCTGGAAGTCAAGGCTCTTTTGTCCAGTCTGGTTTAACGGATTAGACCTGAGTGAATGAAGCCGAAACATCACTTGAGAGCTTCAGGATTCATTTAAGCTCAAATTGGACTCTACTGTAAGAAAAGCACTTTATTGTGACCTCATCCATGCAGAACCATAACATTATATTGTAGTCACAGCACATTGATTTGAGTATTATTGAACAATGCTTGACCAGCTGCCCAGACCTCTAGTCAGTTTTACAGTCCATTTCTTATTTCAACAAGCATATTTTGCCCAAATTCAGCTAGAGACACTGCATTTCAGCTTAATTTCTAGCTCAGGGATCTTCAACAGGGGGTTTACCAATTGTTGTTTGATCTTAATGTTTTTTTAACATTTTCTTTCTTTTTTATAGTTAACAATCTAAATGTTTCATTGTGCCTGCCACATTAAAATGTATGTAGTAAAATTAAAACAATGTTCAAGAAAAATATAAATTATTTATATTATTTGAATGGCTTTGTGATGTAAATGTACAGATGTGGCCATTAAGAGTTAACTTTTTTTTCACGGCATGCCGCAATGTATCATAATCATAACAAAATTTTAAGCCAGGGGCTAAAAATGCAAAAAAAAATTACAATATTTAACTGGGTCCCAGCTCTGTCTGTCTGTCCACCAGGGATCGAGTTTACTGAAATCCATATGACTGAAATTGCTGCGTCAGATAAAATTGACACACTAGTGCCACAACTGTAAAGCTCCTTTCAAAATGTCTATTAATGTTACTGAATAAGAGAATGACAGCCCACATTCTCTGTAGGTGGTTGGTGTCATGGTTAAGAGAGTGAAAGTGACAGTGTCTTTTTATTTCCTTGTGAAGGAGTGTGCCGGGGAGCCCCTCTTCTCTCTTTTCTGTGCCATAAAGCAACAAATGGAAAAAGGCCCCATCGACTCTATCACCGGAGAAGCCCGCTACTCACTCAGTGAAGACAAGCTCATCAGACAGCAAATTGATTACAAGACTCTGGTAAGGCTCTGAACCACAGCGTGGATGAAGAAAGGAAAGAGGAACAGTTTTGAAGGATAGAGAAGGAGAGGAGTAAACTAAAATAGGAATGAAGAAAAAGACGAGGATAAATGGGTGAGAAGGAGGCTAAGGAGCGTGAAAGCAGACAGGTGTGGAGGTAGAGAAAAGGGTAAGGTAATTTGTTTGGGTTGACGCAGCATGCAATGCCCACAGTCTTCACGCCTGACAGGGAACATGCAGGCTTGCTATGACCTTTGACCTGTCTGCTGTCTTGTGGTGATTGGCAGTGTTGTGTTTGGCTACTGTGACAGGCATGAGCTAAGCCTGTGTTGTCAGGGCTGCACGTATGCCAGGACGGGCTGTTTACTGGGACTGCACGTCAGGAGGGTAATCTGTATTCTGTGTGACACTAAGAAACGAAAGAGGAGGAATGTGGTGAATAGTGTCATCTCTTGGCATCCGACCCATTCCTTTGAACACTGCACTGATTTGATGACTGTAGGAGCCGTTTCAGCTTCATCATTCTGTCCTCACTTCCAAAACACTTAAACAGCTGCAGACTCACCACAATACAAGCCACTACCAATAGCACATTCTCCCTTCCTTGGAAAGATATTGAGGACATTTTCCAGTCAATCATTTCTCACACAATAAGATATGAGTGGTTATGTTATACTGACCAATCAGCATCCACAACATTTTAGCACTGATTTGAAATTCTTCGTACTATTTTTAATTCTTCTTCTACACATATTTCCTGTAATAACTTCAGGGCACCTAGATACAGATCTGGCTTAAAGTTTGGTTTTGTTTTCAATGCGAAAGCTTTTCTGACAGTGTTTTTAGTCCAAGAAAGGGCTTAGCGCTGGCCTTTAATGTTTAGAAGTTATTCTGTGGGGAAACACGCTCTAACGCTTCTAAAGGTCTGACAAAGCCTTTCCTTATAGCCCACACACAGTGAATTTAATTGTATTGATTCTGGTTTTGGTCCTTCAGGAGAGTCCATTATATTACTGGACTGTAAGTAAATGAGCTCTTTTGCAGTGTGTGGGTATTTTATCATAACAGACGCTAACAAGGGCCTTCACAGCCTTTATATACCAACTATGAGCTATGTAATTACGTCTGATGAAGATGACAGTACCATTGGTGGCGTTTATGACGGCTATCATGGGAGACAGAGAATCTAACATGAACTAAGATGAGGAAAATTAGTGTGTTAATTGCATACTTTTGCAGGCTGAGGTGAGTGAGGTGACGGCTCCCTCAGGGTGGCCAATGGGCTTTTACGTTCGCGCTGTTACACCTGCTGACTACATTCACTAAAGCGCACCTTTACAGGTTTGACTAGACAACTGTCATCCATTAAAGTACGATCCTTTAGATGTTAAGCATAGATCCTAGACCAGTCATTATGGCCTCAGTACATTTACATTTACGCATTTAGCAGACGCTTTTATCCAAAGCGACTTACAGTGCCTTCAGGCTATACATTTTTTTTGTCAGTATGTGTGTTCCCTGGGAATCGAACCCACAACCTTTGCGCTGCTAATGCAATGCTCTAACCACTGAGCCACAGGAACAGTAAATGTATACTGCACATGTTACAAGCTCTTCATATAGTTCGTTTAAACCTTTTAACAGAAATGTGTTCTCATGATTCTTCGGCTCACATACACAGATGCATTATAGCATTCTTTAAACTCTCAATACATTTCAAATCTTTCAGAAAGATCATTTTACAGCCACATAAATATTCATGTGTCTCCCACACGTGTGCTAATTGGTGTAATTTTGTTCTGTGTTGTGTAGGTGGCGAACTGCATGCATCCAGACAATGAGAAGAGCCCAGAGGTGCAGGTGAAGGTGCTGAACTGTGACACTATCAGCCAGGTGAAAGAGAAGATCTTAGACGCCATCTACAAGAACGTCCCCTACTCACACAGGCCAAAAGCCTCTGACATGGACTTAGGTACGACTAACATTATGCTAACATTAGATTCCTTTAGCCTTTAAGATCGGTTTTCCTCATCAGCCCTTCATTTCCTCCTGGACAGGAGATTCAATGTGTGAATTAATGACATTGACTTTTGTGGAATGATGGGTCAAATGAAGGTGATTGGTGCTCATTATATCAATATCGGCCTATCTCAAAATCTGTTATTTCTCATTTGACAGACAGGGTCCTAGGCATAATCGTGATAGAAGTTCCAATAATAGTCCTTAAATGCCCCCTTATGGGATTAGAACCTCTGACCGTGGGATTATTAGCCCAATTCTTTAAAAAACACTCCACTAGCAAAGACAGTTGGCATACACATTTTATCCAAAGAGACATGAGATAAAGCAGGGTCAATGGACCTATACTGTACCTAAGTGTACACAATCACATAATACCCGCTGAGGATCCGTATCTCCTCTGGATTTTGAACTTCAAACCTTTGGAACTACAATTATGTTGTACACACACCTTCCATCTCCAAATTGCACATTTTGTTATTTCCCAGACACTTTCTTATCCAAAGCCAAAAGCTTACAATACACTAATATCAAAGACGGTCCATCTTAAATACCCCTTTTCTGGGTTTAGTCTTGATCAGCAGTGATAGAACGAGTAAACATTGATTTCATCAATAACTTTTTTATTGCAAAGCAGGTTTTACATCCTCCAAACAAATTCCAATTTCCAACATTAAGATTTTTGCTTGAATAGATTTTTTTTATTTTTTCAAAATTGAGAATTCTGTCATTAAAAGATAATGTTTTGAATATGATCTGTTTTTTTTTTTACACCTTCATACCTGTATGACCTAAGTCATACAGATTTGGAATGACATGAGGGATAATTAGTGATGACAGAATTCTCATTTTTAGGCAAACTATCCCTTAAAGAGCATAAAGTTAATTAGAGATGCTATTACTGTAAAGTCAATCAGTGCTGGTTTGTAGAGTTTGAACTGACAACCTACTCATTTACAACAACCACAGCACTTTAATCACTAAGCTCTTCCCGCCCCCATGCATCTGTTAAACATACATGCTAATAAACAAATATCAGCTGTGACAGTATGTGAGTTTATTTATACACACTTAACTGACAGGTGAAATCATCTCACAGGTACTGGGGAAAAAATGGTAGGTAAATTCCAAATGAGAAAAGTGATTGTTTATTCTGTACACTACTAGTTCCACACTATTTTTTTTTTAGCATATTTCTCAAGTCGTAGCCTAGTCTATCCATAAGGGATTAGGACCATGATAAGTGAAGAAATAATTTTACCCTCTTTGACAGGCTCTCTTGTGTAAAATGCTTTTATGGGCCCCGGAGGGCGAGCGTGTTGTTTTATTATTGTTTTATTAGGGGGGAGAATTGGACGATGTCTTTGGGACTGTGTGTGAGTGTGTTGTAAGATAAAGCAACGGGCGTCCCTGGTTGAGAGGAGGCATCTCGGCATTCCGTAAACGGATCTCAGGGTCTCCTGAGCCCCAGCATGCTCTCTGGCCCTTATCCGGGGGCCAGATAAAGATAATGGGTAATAGGAATGAGGTAGCCTCCATCTCCTCGATCCCTCTGAGACAAATTGGACCGGAGTGTTTCTGTCCCTTGCCTTTGTTTTTAATTATCTCTGTCACAGTCCCCTGAGGGCATGGGATGGAGGGAAGATAGAGGGAAAGAATGAGAGAGTGATGCAGACAAATCAATGCACTTCAGCCCATCTCAGTCTCTATTTTAACAATCTCTTTGGTTTATTCTATATCCAGCTACATCCTGCTGCTCTTGCTTTCAGCCCTATTTTATTTTCATTTCTATTCTGTCCTTTTCGTTTCACTTTTAGTCTTTTATTAAGTTTATTTTCCTTCGTTGTAGTTTTTAGTCACTTTTATTTTTAGGTTTTTAGGTTTTCTCACATCTTTCTTTTATTCTTTTTGTTTGTTTTTCTTCTAGTTTTCTTTTTCTTTTAGCTTCTATTCTTCCCTCTGTTTACTTTTCTGTTTGCGCTTCGAGTCAAGGCTCATTTGCATGTTTATAGACAGCACTGTAGTGAGATATAAAACAATGGTTGGGCCTCTCCTGGAGATTTGAAGTTATTCTCATCACCCAGAGACATGTTTCATCATCTTGCCTGTGATCGCTGTTTTACTTTTCTGGTTGGGATCAGAGCGCAAGATGGCAGCAGGAGGCGTGAAGAGGCCTCACTCCTCTAGCGTTCCAATCATACATTCATTTGCAGCAGAGGGGAGTTAAAAAAAAGAATGAGAGAGATGTCTCTCTTGTTCCTGGGCATGTTATCCGTACATCACATTGCAAAGGGATATGTTTATTTCATTCAGCACTGATTCCCATCGCTTCGCCGTTTCACGTTGCTGTTTTTGCTGAGGCTGCAGACAGTGGCTGGTGGGGAGGGTGGGAAAATATCTTCGCATTTTGTTGTGCATCTCTAGTGAGCTCAGTAACTACAATAAGAGCAAGCTCAGCGAGAGGCTTAACGCGGTCGATCAGGGCCGTTTGGGCTCAGGATGCTCGACCCACTACAGATGAAAAAGGAAGTGTCTTTCAGCAGTGGCTGTAATCACGCCCATCGATCCACTGGCCACGAAGGCCCGGCTCTCTAACAAAGGGCAGAAGAGATTAATTTACCTTTCCTTTCCTTCCTCCCTTTCTCAAATGCCCGTATTTTCTCTCTCGTTTTTATTTCTTTCTCCTGCTCTCTCTCAGTATAGACTTTGTCCCTTGCCTCTTTTCTTCTATTGTTCCTTTTCGTTTTAAGTTTAAAAAAGTCATTTTTTAGCTCCACCTTTTTCTTTCAAAGCTGAAGTGAATAATTTTTAAGATTACTGTATACTATAAATAGCAGCAAATGTATCATCACAATAGGTGTGTCTGCTTGAATGTGAAAGCTTAAAGTGGCTTAACAAAAGCGAAAGAAAAATAATTGCTGTGGTTTGCTAAAGTTTTTGTATTTGGAATACTTTTTATGTCCAATTACTATTCAGAGACAACTATACAAGTTATTTCACTCTGTAAACAGTTAATATCTTTAATCAGAGATTCCGTGTTAATCTACATACATATTCTGTAAAGCTGCATTGAAACAATCTCTGTTGTAAAAAGTGATATACAAATATATGTGAATGGTATTTAATTGGTTCTGTTGCACTTTCAAAATGACTTTGAGTATTAATCACTGGATGTTGTCACTGTATTCTTGTTGCAGAGTGGCGTCAAGGCAGAGTAGTACGAGTCATCCTTCAAGATGAAGATGTTACGACAAAGATTGAGGGTGACTGGAAAAGACTCAACATTATGACTCACTACCAGGTAAGATCCTGTGTATGCAGTATTCACGACCAGACACGTTTCCAGGTAAACTTAATCCTGTAACGAGGTGTTCCGTTTTAGATTTTTATACAGTCAGAGGTCCAAGACATGAATGCTTCAGAAGTGGTGCATTCTTTCTTCGTTCTATCATCCCTACCATCTACTTCAAGGCTTCTTGTGAGAAGAATTGTTGAAAAGGTTGTTTGCTGCTTTAGACTGAAATCTTTTTCAGTTAGTATGTAGAAATATATCTGCTGTCACAAAAGATTGTTTTGAGCCTTTGAAATCTATCTTAAATCAGAAGGAGGACGAGCATTGTACCTGCTGGTTTCTATTTAAAGCAGCATCTCCAGATGTCCCAGTACATTTAATCTGACAGCAGTGGGATGCGGGTGCAGGTGGATCTGTAGCTTGACACCCGGGTTAGATGATCTAGCTAATGACTTTTGATAAACAGCTCTCTGCGTGATGTGAGTTTTGGCGTGGGCTTTCAATAATAGCGCATATTCTGACAGAGTAACTAATACTGGAACAAAGAGATTTGAATGTGAGATGAATGTCTTTTATGAAGCTCAGAAGTGTAATGCTCTATTTATGTTCCTCTCAGATGCAACAAGGAACCTTTATGAGGTGATTAGCACAAAAAAAGATGAGCAGAGAAAAGATACTCTGTGATGGTAATTGCTTTTGGTTGGTGTGTCTTAGTTGATCTAGTTTAGGGAAACGTACACACTGTTAACATTCATTGCATCTCAGCCCTATCGAACACCTTTATACTCCCGTTGACCTCTATAATAGGGTGCAGTCAAGGCACATTCAGGTCATTTAGAAAGCCTACTCTGACTGACAGATCTCCAACGTGGTGGACAAGGACCATTGAGTTTCAGGGGTCAGGTATGGCAATGCTGTCTCAGCAGGGGACTGATAAAATCGGTCTGTCTGCAATTATATAAACACTCAAAATGTGAGAACTGGGAGGGGCAGTGTAGGGTGGAAAGGAGACAGGCGGCGCTTCATTACGGTGTAAATAATTTCCTCCGTAAGCCGCCTTCCAAATGAGCTTTTTTAGAGAAAGGAGTCTGCACAGTACTTAAATTAAATGTCACGGGGCGGCGCATGGGTGCAGGGCTGCAAGCGGTAGGATGGATTAGCTGTTGATTGGAATCGGAGATGAGATAATGAAGACAGAAGTTAATTCATTTTCAGTTGGGGAGGGCATGCTATCCTTGACCAAAAAGCTATCAGACACCCTAAGCCTATTAGAGTTGCTGAAGAGGGGAAGAGACCCTCCGTGCACCCCGTACCATCTTCCATTTCTTCATTTATGTCCTTGCACCACATACGTGTTCATAACTGACTTCCTTTCATTTCTAATAGCACCGAATTCCCTTGTTTAGTCAAGTATACAACATGAAAAGTCATACAGTGTCACACTAAATCATTAAGGATCCTTTGTGCATTTCGAATGTATATCTAAAGTCATCTTTGATACTTTCTTCCAAATCGAGGTGCTACAAATGCATCTGGCTCTGACATTCATTCTTTGATGTCTTCTTAGGAAGCTTCACATTGGTGTTGTATAAGCCCCATCTCGGATATCTGATGTGTCTGAATGCTATCAGGAACACAGAGACTCTCTTAAAGCGTAAACTTGCCCGCAGAGGAAAGATAAAAGAGAAAATCTCTGCTGTTTTCTAAAAAGCCCCTTTTCAGGGAAATATGGCCCTTGTCTGAAGCCTCCTTTCGCACAGTCATTCATCTATACTGAGGTGTAAGGATATATCTGTTTGATTCTGTTGAAGTTTGGACAGCTGTACTCATGGGCCGCTGCAATAAACGAGGACAACTTCATGTCGAGTTTGTCCAGGGAGAAAAGAGGTTAAGGGTGTAAGAATAATGTCCTAATGGCGTGTGAAGCTCATATTCTCCCTCCTGTTGTGGTTTGGGTCCCCATGCAGTTCTGAGCCCACATCATCTAGATCTACACAGTGACCTCAATTAACCCTGTAAGTGCTGCAGGCATCTAATGGCAAATCATGTGGATGAAGGGATGTGTGTTTGGGGAGTAGAGGCCCCCATGTGTTAATTGAATTTGGCTTGCTAAGGCTTACTGTGGTTAGCAGTTGCTGAGGCATATAGTTAAATAGCCCGACCCATCCCACCGGAAGGTACTTATTGAAATGGAAGCAGATTATCCCATCCCGTCCCTCTCTCATGCAGTTTAACATTTAACTAGATCGGAAATAAAAGATTTTTAGACCAATGACCCAAACTCTATGCAAACATTAAGGCGCTGAAGACATCATACTTGTTTTTTAAAGAAATGTTATGTACGATAATCTTTGATTTTTTTTTGTCCGCAGGTGCCTGATAATGCTGTGGTGGCTCTCGTACCAAAGCAGGTCACCGCATACAACTCAGTAAACAACTCCACTGTCTCCAGAACCTCTGCTAGCAAATATGGTTTGTGTTTGTCAACTCCTTTTCTAATTCTAAAATGCATCCATATATCCAGAAAAAAAACATAGGGCACACTATATAAAAAAAATAATCAACTGACTAAAGTTTCTACAGCAGGGTAGGGTAACATTCCACCTGAGCTGCACTAAGAACAGAAAAGGAGTTTAAAAACAGTCTTGTCATCTCACAGGGAGGTAAGAGATGTTAAATGTGTAGCATCTCAGCCACTCTCAAAAGAGAACAGGAACGTAGCTCAAACGGAATTACGTGGAGAGAGCAGAGATAGTCTGGCAGCATACAAAGGTAAAAGCAGGGAAAATTAGTCTCTTTGCACTTGACTTCCCTCCTGAGACTCTGAATCCGTCCCTGTCATTCGCCCGACATCAGTCCCTCGTAAGATTGGGTCTGATAATGCGCAAGATCAAAGCTCAGGGCTGTCCGAGCACTCCCCCTACACATCAAATAGACCATTAATATCATCTCATCTCCATATACTTTCCTGCACTCGAAATGAGCCTTAAAGAAGAGAGAGAGCGAGTGTGACAGATGGGAAAGATAGAAAGAAAATGCCATACATCACTTTCACTCTTTCAGAATTAGCTTCAAACGACATTGAGGTTCTTCTAACAGGTTCAGCAAGAGACACGTTTTGAAACACCTGAAAATACATTTTATGAGACCTTTGTGAGGCTACTTATTAATTAGATCTCTACCAAATATAGGCTATGTTCACACAGTCAGTGCCTATAATGAACAATTTGTGCTACAGGCAACTAGATTGGTTCATACAGCATATATCAACAAAATTTGGTCAAGTCTTGAATAGCCACACCAAGATCATCACCAGGGAAAGAAATGCAAATATACATGCTCAATATCATTCCTTGTTTGTCATCCTCTCTGTTCTTCTTTTCCTGAAGGTGTTATTGTCTTTCTTTATCAGGATCCTCCTCTTCTCTCTCTCTCTCTGCTTCTTTCCCCTGGAGAGATTGATTTCTGTTGCATCTGCCACTGTGAACCGTTTTTTATCTTACCAAATCAGGCCTTTGCCAATCAATTTTTTCTCACACTGTGTAAACATTCATTGAGCTCTGTGTTTTTTTAAATGTCATGGCTGATCTCTCCCTATTGGCTGAAGCATGAATATTTCATCTGGCCTGACACCTGTTCGATTTTATGTCCGCCAAAGTGAGCGAACGCTCACGTTCACCAGAGAGAAAGTGCGCAGGAGAGCAAGGAATGAAAAATTAAGCATCCATACGTTCTAAATGATTCATATCCAATCTCAAGTACTGCACAACAAAAGGCAATGTGTTTTGTACAGATAGGAACAGATTTGAACAGCTGCATGGGACATTTGACAGCAAAGGAAGATTGAGGAGGAACCGCCATCTGATGGGTCTTTGTCTTTTTCACTCCAACAGAAAACATGATCAAGTACACGGGCAGTCCGGACAGCCTGCGTTCCCGCACACCAATGATCACACCTGACCTGGAGAGCGGCGTCAAAGTGTGGCATCTGGTGAAGAACCATGAGCATGGAGACCAGAAGGAGGGAGACCGTGGCAGCAAGATGGTCTCGGAGATCTACTTGACTAGACTGTTGGCTACCAAGGTAAGCTCTGCCACCATGTTTAATATTCCAGCCGTTAAACACATGCCAGAATGTATTGAACGGCCCCAAAAAGGGCTGAAGTTGTCAACCGATCTAATCCTTCCTGAAACATGTGAAGCTTCTAGAATGAGATCAAATGGCAAGATTGTGGAGTTATTGATTGTCGCAAGAGGCCACAGTGTCAATTGGTTCATCTTTATGCTGTTTGCTCCAAACTGCAGTTTGTCTGTTTTTTTTCCATTAGTTTCATGCTGGCTGACTTGACGTCACAGCATCAGCAGAGCTGGTAAACAGGCACTTGTTTTGGTTTGAATACAGATCCCTCACTTTTAGAAAAGCATAGTGCTACAAGGACATCAGGAAGCTGAAGAAATGGAATAGAAGGTTTTGTTTTATTAAGCAGGCATCACTATTACTATAGATCATTGTTCAAATCCGTAATCCTCAGAGTTGTACTTTGGCACTCAAGTCATCTTGTACTGTAAACCTCAAAACATAGCAGTTATTGTTTCATGAAAGTTGTGCTATGACTTTTATAAATAGCTGGACAATCCACAAAGGGAAGATTCACAAAGAAACCCTATAGTTATCATTTAGTGTGGTTAAACTTGGATATGAAGGCCCATGTCCATGTTTCTTTAAAGGCTGGGAAACTGAAGAACTGGCACAGAAATCTGCTTTTTGCAGAACTGCATGTGTCTATGATTCTGTCCAACGTTCCTGATGTAACCAAGCAGGAGTGTCACAAGACTTTTTTCAAACACACACACATGCACAAATGCCCTAGTGATTACCCTACTCCGCTTGCAGACTGTGTGTCATATTTTTAGACTGATTATTTCTGTGAAATAACCAGTTTATCGCAGACACCATCTCTCTTGGTGAAAAATGATTGGTGTGGCAGCACAGTAATTGACTGTTTGGCTTTCACCCCTGCAATAAATACCAGTGATCTGCCTGGGGGGCTGACGCTTTCCACATTCGGTCCATCAGTGTCTCTGAGGATGGGTGAGCTTTACCTTTTTCCATCTCCCTCCATTATGCCAGGCTTTATTTAATCTTTCTTCCTCTACCGTTCTGTCTTCTGCACTTTTCCCTCCTCTTTCTGTTTGCAATTACACAAATGTTCTTTCCTCACCTGTCCAGAACGAGATCACTTGAAGTTAAATGCTTCTCCGACTGCCAGCCTGTTTCTGATAGCATGCTTTTAAGTGCGTTATAATGACCAGGTACATTTCAAACGGCTGCAAATAGCCACTTTGGTTTCTGGGCGACTAATGATGATGTCAGTCGTCACACAGGATGACACCTGTCAGATCCCTCGCAGCCATCCCTATTGCCAGCCTCCTGCAGCTGTCGCTGCGTTGATACAGGGCGCGAGTGAGAAATATGTATTTTCATCTTCATAGGGAAAAGATAAGCTGTCAGGGATCTGGGACACAGTAGAATTATTGTCGTGATTGTCAGCTAACGGGATTTTTTTCTTCTTCCCGTCGACTCTTGCTGTCTGCTCAAACGGAAATAGGATTTTGTGTGCTGTGCCTTGTGCACACCCCATCCGGATGCGAAGCTGGTGCTGGCTGCGAGATACGGGCGACGCTTTTTGATACTTTCCTCTCTCTCTCTCTCTCTCTCTCTCTCTCCGTGCATCCTATCAGTTCTTTCATTACAAGTGGATTAGATTCTGTCGTCTTCTCTCCTTCTTAGACTCGCCGCCATTAAATCAAATTAGGGTCAATGGTGCGGGGTGGACGTTAATCCATCCGCACAAAGCAGCTTAGGCAGAATCGCTTCCGTTGCGTGATATTAAAGGTGAACTTCAAAGTAACACTTTCACTATCAAAGAGCTTGATTCAGGAACGCTGGTTTCGTTGGTGGGATTACTGACAGGTTGCCCGCAAATACTCATAAACACAGATAACTGTTCTGAGGAACACAGCAGCTCATGTCTTTGCTAAATATCAGGTCCATGCAGGGTCTTCATATATGGCCTGCCTCTGTAATGCTGATATCACCAGTGTGTTTGTCATTTAAATAAAGCATAGGACAGAGTGAATTGGATGGGATGGATGAAAATTAACCCTGTTCTTCATTTATTTGTGGTTTCTCAGGGCACTCTACAGAAGTTTGTGGATGACCTGTTTGAGACCATCTTCAGCACAGCACACAGAGGAAGTGCCCTTCCTCTCGCTATTAAGTACATGTTTGACTTCCTGGATGAGCAGGCCGACAAGCACAACATTCACGACCCACACGTCAGACACACATGGAAGAGCAACTGGTAAGAGGCCTCATACACACATATTATATAATTTTGAATAATATGAAAACTAGGTCCAAAATAGGTCTATATATGATATACAACCTAAATTAAAATGAAACGAAAAGCTATGAATGAAATGGAAAACTATACTAACAGACTCATAAAAGCAGATACCTTGACACTGCTACTAATGTAGCTGTAACCATGGACATCACCATGGAAATGAGTATGAGAGGAATTAATAACGCTCGTTTCCAAATTAATTTCCCCCACTAATTTAGAGGCACGTCCCCATGGTGGAAGGGGGTTGTGGGGGTTAAATAAACAACTAGCAGATCGAGTGAGAATAGAAGAGGGAGGTGGAGTGGATGAGAGGGGGAAGGAAAGCTTGGCATTACATTTAATGAGTGGTAATCTATCATTAGCCTCTGCCAACGTCCCATCACGCACCACCCCAAAGGTCTATGGGGGGATGAGACGATGATATTGATGTGAGGGCACGGCAGGGGGGCGGTGGGTACAGTCCCTATTTGCTTTGTTTTATAGACCTAATTTCTCCCCGTTCCCCCCGCAGTGTGTTTCGGGGCCATTTGAGAGCGTTAAGTGTTTTTGGAGAGCACAGAGGGTCACTCTTGCATTGCACATTAATGGAATCGTTCTCGCAAAGAGTGGAACGTTAAATAGCGATTTATCATCTCGCATTCATGGCCAGGCATTACAGCCCGATGCCACTGCGGCGTCTGTGATATTTTTTTAATGCGCTTGAGAGGGTCTACTACAGGACTAATGCACTGCTATCCAGCTTTTTGCTGACAACTAATGTCTCTCACAGAGAACGAAATAGCTCCATTTTCAGATATTGTGCACAAAACAACAGGCTCAGCTTTATTGGTACCGCTAGATGTGCTGCTGCCACCACACAGGCTGTTAATTGGACCAGAGCCGTGGGTGGGGCATATTTGCTGTCTGTAGAGAATTTTAACACTCTAAAGCTAAATGCTTTTGGCCATGAAAGCACAGGCATAATCACTATTTTGTTTACAGCCTGTTTGTGTTTGCTCATCAATTCTCTTTACCAATTATTATTCTTGAAGTGAAATTATTTGTGCAGCGTGCAGCGAGGGGTTTCTCGTTTTGATTGATTTTGCAAATGAGAGACTTCCAGACGATCCAGATGGCAACTTAAGATGCAAGCCTCTTCCTTATCCTCTTATTTGAGTGTGTCCTACACAGACAAACACTTCTTTAATATTAGTGGCGAGAATAACAGTCTAGACCGGCCAAATCAAGTATTTCAGAAAAAACTTTACTCTTAACCACCCATATTTTAACCTTTTTAAGTTTACTCTTAACCACCCATATTTTAACCTTTTTAAGAGCTATTTTAAAAACAGATTTTTGGCCATCTGATTCACATAGATTGGGCGAATCTAGTGCTAAAACAATGCATAAAGCAGATTAACACTGCTATCAGTGGGTGCAGTTCTTTCTGTGTGAATCCCATAAACATCTAGACTGACTTTTATCAAACCCAAAATGATTCATTCAAACAAATCACAACCTAAATGATGGATTCCCCAGTTTTGTTACAAATCTCTTCTTCAAATGCATCAAAGGAAGCCTCAAGCATCAGATCTTTAACCAAAGCCAGGCAGAGATGGATTGCTGATGGACGAGGCTCTTGTGAATCATCCATCATGCCATTGTCTATCTTGTGACTGGGCGAGAATTGGGCGGTACAGCCTGTCAATCAAAGTAGAAGCTGTCAATGCAGGGATACAGATAATCAAAGCAGTTTGTTTGATGTAGTTAAATTAACTCTCTTTGTTGAGCTACTCAAAATGCAGATGACCAAAATTAATGCTATTGCTTTAGTTTTGAAGGGGCGTTCACACTGACAGTGATTTGTAGCAACAAACAACTGTATGTCATTGTTTTCGATGAGTTGGAATTTTTAGGTAACAGTGACGATGCAGCATAGTTAAACAAAGCAAAAAAGTTCAACTATGCAAATGCTCAGTGGCTCATTGTAGCGGCTACCAATGTGCTATTCATCTAATGCGGTTACCTTCTGTAGTCAAGCAGAAATGCATTATACGTAATGCTATTATACATACAGACACTGTGACTAGTCGATTGGTCAAGTTGCAGTCACATTCAGGGTTGTTCAGCAAATTCTTTGGTTATTTCAGTAGGATTCCACATAATAAGATATATGGGATGTTAGTCAACACACACAGAAGTTTCACTGAATTTTGATGATGTGACCACACATTTAAAGTCCTGTAGAATTAGGTTCACCTCAATTAAGTTAACCTGACCGTAAATGCATTTCTACATAAACCTCACTAATCAACTAGTTCAAACATCGAGATACACAAGACATTATTTTAGGCACTCTTATGGACATAAATTAGTGGTTCCGTACTTCATCAGAACCATTTAGCGTGTTACAAATTTTTCTACCTTTACATAAAAAACAGACAGAAGAAACCCAAAATACTGACAGAAGAATGTGAGGCTTTTCCCAGAGAGGGCTGCGCTGAGCTGAGTGCTATATTTAGCTGGGATCTAGTCCATCCAGACATCATTCCCATCTCCTGATCCACTCACTCTCTCCGCTGAGAGCTCTCTAATGTATGGTGCTTTAGACACGTCCTGCTTTTTGTTCTGTGCAGAGAATATGATCTTCACAGAGGCCAGCTGTGGCAGGTTTACGAGAATGTTGTCTCGTTGTTAAAGCATTGATATCCTTTTGATAGAGTACAGATAATCCCAGTTGATTCTCTCTGATTAATTTGGGAGTCGTAATACATGGTTTGCGCTCCAAATCCTCTTTGGTGCAGTTGTTATTGTTGAATGAATTCAGAGGGCAACAGAGAGGAGGCTGCTATGGAAAAGCTTTTGTTGACTGTTTTCTCTCTCTTTTCCTTTGATGCAAAACTCTGTGTCCATTTGACTGCGGTGTCCTTTCTTATTCCCTCGTCTCCTCTCGTCTGTTTTTGTTATCTAAGACAAAACCAAAGCTGTCTTGAAAACTAATGAGAACTCTGCAGTCTCAGACACAAGCGCACAAGGTCCCAGACCAAACAACATCTAGGACCCTCGAGATGTGCAGGCAAACACACTCCTAGGGCCTAGGCTAAGTTGATTTCATTTTAGCACAAATGGGCTGGGGTATAAAGTAGCCTTGTAGACGTCTATTGTTTTGGACAGGTGCACAATTGCAGGGCAGCGTTCAGATACAAACAAACTAATATGAGATATATTAGTAAGGTTCTAGTATGGCACAAATACTCATGGTGCCATTTCAGACTGGAAACATTTTCTCTACACATCTAAATTAAAATAATTACATTTATCAATATCATTCCAGTATCTATTCAATATATACAGGTGCATCTCAATAAATTAGAATGTTGTGGAAAAGTGTTGTGAAAAAGTTCTGAATCACCTCCATTAGCCAATCGCCGAATTGAGCCTTCAAAATGGTCTCTCAGTTTGGTTCACTAGGCTACACAATCATGGGGAAGACTGCTGATCTGACAGTTGTCCAGAAGACAATCATTGACACCCTTCACAGGAGGGTAAGCCACAAACATTCATTGCCAAAGAAGCTGGCTGTTCACAGAGTATCCAAGCATGTTAACAGAAAGTTGAGTGGAAGGAAAATGTGGAAGAAAAAGATGCACAACCAACCGAGAGAACCGCAGCTTATGAGGATTGTCAAGCAAAATCGATTCAAGAATTTGGGTGAACTTCACAAGGAATGGACTGAGGCTGGGGTCAAGGCATCAAGAGCACCACACACAGACGTGTCAAGGAATTTGGCTACAGTTGTCGTCAAGGCGTCTTACCTGGGCTAAGGAGAAGAAAACTGGACTGTTGCCAGTGGTCCAAAGTCCTCTTTTCAGATGAAGCAAGTTTGTATTTCATTTGGAAACCAAGGTCCTAGAGTCTGGAGAAAGGGTGGAGAAGCTCATAGCCCAAGTTGCTTGAAGTCCAGTGTTAAGTTTCCACAGTCTGTGATGATTTGGGGTGCAATGTCATCTGCTGGTGTTGGTCCATTGTGATTTTTGAAAACCAACGTCACTGCACCCATATACCAAGAAATTTGGAGCACTTTATGCTTCCTTCTGCTGACCAGCTTTTTAAAGATGCTGATTTAATTTTCCAGCAGGATTTGGCACCTGCCCACACTGCCAAAAGTTGGTTAAATGACCATGGTGTTGTGTGCTTGACTGGCCAGCAAACTCACCAGACCTGAAAAGAGAATCTATGGGGTATTGTCAAGAGGAAAATGAGAAACAAGAGACCAAAAAATGCAGATGAGCTGAAGGCCACTGTTAAAGAAACCTGGGCTCCATACCACCTCAGCAGTGCCACAAACTGATCACCTCCATGCCACGCCGAATTAGGCAGTAATTAAAGCAAAAGGAGCCCTACCAAGTATTGAGTACATATACAGTAAATTAACATACTTTCCAGAAGGCCAACAATTTCAAAGTATTCTAATTTGTTGAGTTGAATTAAATGTGAAAATCATCTCAATTAAAAGAACCAAAGACTTAAACTACTTCAGTCTGTGTGCATTGAATTTATTTAATACACGAGTTTCACAATTTGAGTTGAATTACTGAACATTCTAATTTATTCAGATGCACCTGTATTTAGATCATTTAAAAGCAGTCTGTGGTTTCATAAAGCCACTGCTTCATATTCCAAAACTGCTTTCTTATGCATTAAAAGAGCTTTTGAAAATAGAATGTCACTAAAACATTCTCTGCTCTCCACAGTCTACCTCTACGGTTCTGGGTGAATGTGATCAAGAACCCACAGTTTGTGTTCGACATCCATAAGAGCAGCATCACGGATGCCTGTCTGTCTGTGGTGGCGCAAACCTTCATGGATTCCTGCTCGACGTCAGAGCACCGCCTGGGCAAAGACTCCCCCTCTAACAAGCTGCTGTATGCCAAGGACATTCCCAGCTACAAGAGCTGGGTGGAGAGGTGAGCAAGAACATTTCTATGATTATAAGTGATTAAACAGACAAACCCAAAGACTGTCAATCACGGTACCTGGTGGACCACCACAGTCTGACAAACCCATATCAGAAAAATTAGACTTCCTGCGCTTTGCATGGTTCTAAGGTCTTAGTGTGAAGTGATTGGGTAGAGACTGCTGGATTGTTTTAATGTGTGTGTGTGTGCGTGTGTGTGTGTGTGTGTGTGTGTGTGTGCGTGTGTGTTGTGTGTGTGTGTGTGTGTGTGTGTGTGTGTGTGTGTGTGTGTGAGAATGAGAGACTATATGTAAGGTGCACTTGTGAATGTTTTTAATCAGAGGAGATGCAAAGATACAGTATTTGTGTGGGTATCAGTGTGAATAAAATCCCAGTATTTTATGTCCTGCAAGTATTGTATGTGTGTGTGTGTGTAGCTGCTGGTAATCAGACTGAAGTGTGTTGTAGAGCTCCAGGATGATGAATTGCAGCTCTATTGTAGTTCAGTAGATCTTCTGGGTCTACCCAACACTGCACCAGAGCAATTAGTCACTGTTTCGTGAGAGAGACAAACTTTTCTGCTTTTCCCACAATCCTCTGGGTCAGAAACTTTGCATTCAACAATGCCAAGAAAGAAGAATCATGGGTAAATACAGCTAAAGAACTCCATCTTCCTATATGCAATGACTGAAAAAAAGCTTCTGCTGTCTAGTAGGTACTGCATTTGGGTAGTTACTCTGTGACCGTTAATGTATGTAGCATATGCCATTCACATAGCTTAATGGTACTTCTCATCAACAGGTTTTGGAATGCTATGAGTTTTAACATACAACTCTTTTTCCATACTGGCGCTTTTTCGCATACAATAGAGGTCTGCACGGGCTTTAAACTGAAGCCCCGAAACCGACCCGAGATTGTCTGACCCGACCCAACCCGAGTGGCAACAGTTAAATTTAGAGCCCGAACCTGATCCAAACTCAATTAGTTTTTTTTTCACAACGAATAGCCAATTAAAAAAATAAATGCTGTATTTCATACATATACATATATATTCAATACATGTAAAGAAACGATTCATTGAGACTCATTGAGAAAAAAACACTTATGAACCAGTTATGAAAGTTTATGAACATCAGGTGCAGCAGTCACATACATTCTGCAGAGTTTTTGAATGGTTGTATATGACAAGGTAGCGCTGGGCGGTATACCGGTTCATACCGAATACCGGTGTTTATTTTTCTTATGATATGAATTTTTTAAATACCGCAATACCGGTGTCATTTAAATAACGTTTGGAATGCGACACTGTTAGAGAGGGGTCTCTTTTCACTATTGCATTTTGGCGAGGATACAGCTGTATGTGTTACTAACAGTGTTGGAGTAACAAGTAACGCCAGTTACTCTTTTTCCATTTATTGACTGACAGTGCGCTGTGTGAACATGATCTTACTGTTGTTCTAATCTAGACTAAATGTGAATGTGTATTAATTCATCCCACTCGCAAAAAACAGATTCAGTATTCATCAAAATGAATTAAAACAGTGAAATGCAAACTCAGAATATGACGCAAACCTGCAATAATTAAATATGTTAAACAACACAAATATATCTAATCTCATTTTATTAACCAATGTGTTTGCTGCTGATCTTTGATGATCCAGTTCAACCATATAATAAGCAAAAATTACTTTAGATAAACTAACAATTGTGCTTCATTGTTTTTTTTTATTGTGAAGAGTGTTTAACCTTCTTTTTCTGTGTTCTACTGTACAGACGTGATTTACTTTTCCTTCAGCCTGAGGTTTATTCATTACACTTTTTGGTGTGAAAGGGGCTTTTACATTTGCTATAAATAGAACTTCTTGTATTAAAAACAAACAATCAAGCCCTGCTCATATTTAAAAAGTAACGTGAAAGTAACGCAAAAGTAATATAATGCATTACTTTCCATAAAAAGTAACTAAGTAACGTAATTAGTTACTTTTTTAGGGAGTAACGCAATATTGTAATGCATTACTTTTAAAAGTAACTTTCCCCAACACTGGTTACTAAGCGTGAGAGTTCCGAAACTGAAGCTGTAGCACTAGTAGAATGTGATGAGAGAGAAGTCGTCATCCACAATATCCACATCGACCGCACCAAATATCCACCATCCGCTGCCTTCAGCTCCCGCGTCTCTCACACACGAGCGTGACTTCAGCACTATATTTAACAACTTTCAGACACTATTAGCTGCTTTTTTTTCATAGAATATACAAACTGACAAACCTAGCAACTTTTTTGGATAAACCTTATGGTTCAGTTAGAAGATGTCGCCAGTGCTGCCCCGCGAGCGTAAGGTCTGACTCTCCCGGCACAGTGTTGCCTCTCTCTGCCTCTGTTCTGTGCAGTGAGCTGAGTGGCAGAGAAGAAGCAGTGCGTTCAGCTGGCCATACTGCAGCAGAGCCGTCAGTAAAGGAGTGTAAAACAGCGTTTCCAAGCACCTGTCACTTACGGACAGATTGGAGTTATAAATATGAGCATAGATCGTCTGAGAATATAATGGCCAATGTTTTTTTTTTGTTTTTTTTTTATATACTTTGTTACTCAGACGCAGGCAGTGTGCTGCCAAAACCACCGCATAGCCGCTCTTTAGTGTAACGTTAGATGCATGTTGATTTTATCAGACGATGTCGCGATTATAAATGAGTGACTACTGGTTAACATGTATTAATGGATTGTGTTTAGTCACTATTTAATGTGGAATTTTTCTTCATTAATTATTCTTTCCGGTATCATTTTTAACAATACCGTGATATAAATCTTTGGTCATACCACCCAGCACTATGACAAGGCGATAATTCTTCCACCATGCAAATTATGGTCATTTTTGTCAGTTAAGGCTCGTTAGCATTTAGCCTGCTTTAAATCAGACAGAGATGCAGTGCGGTAAGATCGTATTTATTTGATTTAAATAATTATATAATTTATTTGAATTAGAGAGAGAGAAAGAGAGGGAGGAAAAGTTGCGTGTGTGAACCTGTGTTTGCGCGTCACTCTCTTCAAGCAATGAGGCTTAGTTACTTCAAAAACAGCGATTTTACCCCCTCATTGCAGAGAAATATAACATTGTGAGTCAATAGCCTGTCGAAGCTATTTTACTAATAAAAGTTTCCGTGCTGTGTGTGCGGTACACTATCTCTGATATCTGTGAGCAATAATGTGTATGTGCGTACGTCTATGAAAGCAACGTAGCCTCTGCATATAGTTTTGGTTTAGCTACAAACCCGACCCGAAGCTATTCCTTAAACATTAACCCAAACCCGACCCGATACCCAAAAGTATTTCGGGACCCATCGGGCTCAGGTTGGGTAGCAGACCTCTACTATATAGTATGGAATTAGGCATGATTCTTTAGTTTTCTGCTCAATTCAGCACACAGCGCTGGTCTACTCAAGCCCACCACCCTACAGTAAACAGCTCTGATAAAACTCATCAGTGCCGTGTGTCTCTTCTCAAGCACGCTGACCCTCAGCCTCTGACTAACGTGTTTATTTGCCGTGAGGTATTAGAGGCTGCAGGAGGAGATGGGTTGCTGGCAGACGAGCGTGATGGGGGAAATGATAAGACCGTAATCATGCTGCCAGCTCACATTTACTACGAAAAGCGCTGAGATGAAGAGAAAGCTCATTTTCATGCATTAGCTAATGTGTTACACATCTTTAAGGACTGAGATCATACTAAAACGTGCCTACTGAGGTGAGAAAAGCCTGCTTTTAATTATAGGTGCTGACATCTACATGTTTAAACCAGGTAAAATACGTTCTCAAAAATACATTCTTTGTTCTCTTGATTGAATCGCTTTTGTAACTTTAATAAAGATTCATCTTTAACTAGTCAAATATGCAATGTTGTTTTACATTTGATTACGTTATTCAGTTTCTGAACCTATAAACTAATGCTGTAAAACTACCTAAAAAAAAACGGAAAATCACTTTATTTTATTTGTATCTTTACTATTTTGTATTTATTTTTGCTGTTGCTTATAGTTAGATTATTCTTATTTTCTTTATTTTTATTTGACAGTATAGTTTTTCCCTAAACATAGCACATACCGAACTGGCGGAGGAGCCAAGGACTACATTACCCATGATGCAGTAGAGTGGGTGGCCATCCGGCTCTGCTGTGTAGAGGGGTGGCTGCCTACGAGTTCCACGTCACTGCGTCCTCCATCCTTGACTGGAAAATAAAATAAAATTATGTTGCCTTCTAAGTTTAGCTGATAAGCAGAAACCACGATGTTTGGTGTCAATTTGTTCTGACTTTTATGACTAGGGTAGTGTACGCCACAAATACGAATATAGAGTCAAGTTCATTGTAGTACCTTTATTAAACACTGAAACACGAGACGAAAAATGGAACTGCATGCATCGGAAGAATGCAGTCCATTCGGCCATTTCAAAAGACACAAAACACTTCAAAGAGCGGGACGCGCAAGATCATTTATATGCTTTGATAAGAGAACAATCATGCTTGAGAATCCCGACAGATTCTCACGTGCTTCAATTCTTTTGTCTCTTCCGGGACCTTACTTGACAGTGAAACTAAAAGACAGTATAGGGACAACTGTACCGAGGGCAGGCTTAAATTTTTCACTCTTACCCAGCAAATTTTTTTTTCCTCATTAATGTACACACAGCACCCCATATTGACAGAAAAACACAGAATTGTTGACATTTTTGCAGATTTATTAAAAAAGTGAAATATCACATGGTCCTAAGTATTCAGACCCTTTGCTGTGGACTCAGGTGGTCTGAAGTGCTGCCTTTGATTCTTGATTCATGTCTTACAGCTCACAGTGCATGTCAGAAAATGAGAATCATGAGGTCAAAGGAACTGCCTGAAGAGCTCAGAGACAGAATTGTGGCAAGGCACAGATCTGGCCAAGGTTTTCCTAAGAGCACAAAGGGAAGACGTTTGGGACGACCAGAACCCTTCCTAGAGCTGGCCGTCCGGCCAAACTGAGCTATCGGGGGAGAAGAGCCTTGGTGAGAGAGGTAAAGAAGAACCCAAAGATAATTGTGGCTGGCTCCAGAGATGCATTCGGGAGATGTGTGGGAAAGTCACACTGCACACTTTGGGCCCTCCACCAGAGCATCGGGGCTTTAAATGCCACAGCCTACCTGGCAGTAGTTGGCCCGACGGATGTCCTTACCATCCTCAGTGTAAGACACATGATGGCTAAGCCCAGCATGGATTTGCTAAAAAACACCTGAAGGACTCACAAGATGGTGACAAATAAGATTCTCTGGTCTGATGAGACCAATGAGTTCAGAACTTTTTGGCCTTAATTCTAAGCGGTATGTGTGGAGAAAACCAGGCACTGCTCATCAGCCTGTCCAATACAGTCCCAACTGTGAATCATGTGGTGGCAATATGGACTGTGAGGGGTGTTTTTCAGCTGCAGGGACAGGACGACTGGTTGAATCATGAGGGAAAGATGAATGCGGCCAAGTACAGGGATATCCTGGACGAAAACCTTCTCCAGAGTGCAGGACCTCAGACCGTAACACACGGTTCGGCACATGCTAGGCCGAAGGTTTACCTTCCAACAAGACAATGACCCTAACGCATCTTCACATATTGCTAAAGTAACACGAAAAAAAACAGGAGTGGCTTCACAACAACTCCGTGACTGCTTCTGTGAATTCTGGCCCAGTCCAGAGCCCTGACTTACAACAACAGCGAATTGAGCATTCTCTTGTGGAGAGACCGTAAAAATGAGCATGTCATCACCAACGTTGATACCGTGCATCCAACCTGACAGAACTGGTTGAGAGGAAACTCTCATGTATGCAAGGAGGAATTTAAGAGCCAGAGGATCCCCAAATCAGGTGTGAAGAAGAACTTGTTGCATCTTTCCCAAAAAGACTCTGGCTCTGTATTGTTTAAATCAAATTCACAGGGTGTTCTACTAAATACTGAGCAAAGGGTCTGAAGTCTCCTATAGCAGACATAGCCGGCTGATATTTCAGTTGGATTAGTGCATTCTCTTAAAGTGACAGCACTAATATTAATCTGCAAAGAGCATGTCAACAAAGAAATCACTCATTGCTCTTGATTGAATCGCTTTTGTAACTTTAATAAGATTCATCTTTAACTATTCAAATATGGGGTGCTGTGTTTACATTAATGAGTTTCTGTACCTAAAAACTAATGAACTTAAATGATTTTAGCTTTAATATGGCTGCAATATAACAAAGAGTGAAAAATTTAAGGGAGTCTTTATTTTTATTTGACAGTATTCCGTACCCACTGTATATATATATATATATATATATATGAAATGTTAATTGCAATATCTATTATAAATTCTAATCTCTATTCAGTTTATTTTTAAATGCCATTTCCAGTTCTTCATTATTATTTCTGTAAAAGTCATGGTCATTCATTGGTCAGAAAGTGTAGCAACTCTGTATTTAGCCATTTGCAAAACATGCGTGATACGAGGGAATAACCAGCATGGACTCGTTCTGGCTGACGAACAGCTGACATTTAAACGTGGTATTAATTAGTGCCAGACGAGCTGCCAGTCATTAGCCTTGGGAAGCAGAGGACGCAGAGAGAGAAGCTAAACTCTTCTAGGGGAGTGTACCTGTCACTGGAGAATAGATTCCTTTGGGAAGGCCATACCTGGAGATTACAAACCCTCCTATCTCTCTCATTCAACACCATGCCATTCTCCCCCTCTGATGCCCCATGGTGCATTGCAGCACGTACTTGCCACTCAATGTGCTCACGGGAGCCAGACATGCTCGCCACCGGTTAGTCAGTCAATGTGTTAAGTCCAGGAGTTGGCATGGTGCAGGAATTAAAAATGTAAATGACCTGCCTTAATTAAAGAGTCGACAGAGCCTCTGCAGCTGCAGGTGACAGTGACTGATTGCTTTTCCTCCACCAACACACTTTCACTCACTCACACGCACCAGCCACCCAAAGACAACAGATAGTGTTGCTCCGTTCCAAAACCTAGTGAGCTGCCTACAGAGACAGCATTTTATGGCATCGTGGGTGCTCACCAGGCACGAAGGCTGTTCCAAAAGATAGGCATGTTAATTATACTGCCTAATAAGATACCCCGTAGCGTCACATGTTTCCTCCATGAAAAGGCAATCCCAGAATGCATTGACGAGTTGAGTGGAAAAATCCAAGGTGGTGAATGAAGCAAGATAAATATGGATTACAATAACCATATTTCATTAAAAATGTAAATTATGGATAAAAATGTTTGTGTGCACTGTGTTTTTAAGCTTATTAGTGTATCACAGCATTAGCTTATCAACATGGTAACATCAAACACAATTGCAAGTTTTGATGCAAGAAGTATCTGCCTAACTAGAGTGTTCCAAATCACATACAGTATGACTGTTGCAATGCTGTCTACCTAGGCAGTGGTTTTGGAAGAGTACTTGTATCTATAATAACGGTGTGCTTTTATGTGCACATTTTGTTTTGGATGTGCTAGAGTGTTTACTGTCAGCATATGCGTGGGACACATTTATTCAATATTTCCAGCATCCTATAGATTCTGCTGATCTCTGGAAAACTTTCAAGGACAGCAGCTCATTAAGACTCACAGTCACTCGCTGATGTAAGCCGCAGCTGTACTGCCACAGAAAGTAAATGGCGAACTGATTGGAAGGGGCGTGACAGCTCTCACTCAGTGCCAGAAATGACCCTGAAATATGCTATATTTATTCTAGATGAATAATAAAAAGACTTTATATAAACATGCCCTGTCACCTGTCCAAGTTCTAAATGTTCATTAAATAACCTGTGCTGTTTCTTCTTCTCTACGTTCCTCTGCAGATATTACTCCGACATTAGTAAGATGCCTGTGATCAGTGATCAGGATATGAACGCATATCTGGCAGAACAGTCCCGTATGCACATGAACGAGTTCAACACCATGAGCTCCCTCAGCGAGATCTACTCTTACGTGGGCAAATATACAGAAGAGGTATGGACCTGTTAAATCGCCATAATGCCTGTTAAGAACATGTCCAAGATATATTCTACCCAAAATAAGAACAAATAAAAGTGAGAAGTGCAGATGAGAGGATATATGTGGTTATTTAGAGGCATGTGTAACTGATGTGTCATCTCCCTCTGGCAGATTGTGTCTGCGCTGGAGCAGGATGATGGTGCCAGGAAACAGAGACTGGCCTATAAGCTAGAGCAGGTGGTCGCCTTCATGAGCCTGGAAAGCTGAGGACCGCATTTCCCAGAGTGCACTGGGAAATCCATCAGAAACCGAGCCGTGCCTGAGTGAAGACCTGTCCATCTATCTCATCTCTTCTGTTTGCAATCTTCCCACAAAACAAGCGTTTGCATCATATTAGCTCTGCTTCCTAGAAGAGTAGAGATGGGAACTGGAGGGGGGGCGGAGGAGCCAAGGACTACATTACCCATGATGCAGTAGAGTGGGTGGCCATCCGGCTCTGCTGTGTAGAGGGGTGGCTGCCTACGAGTTCCACGTCACTGCGTCCTCCATCCTTTTCCCTGACTGGAAAATAAAATAAAATTATGTTGCCTTCTAAGTTTAGCTGATAAGCAGAAACCACGATGTTTGGTGTCAATTTGTTCTGACTTTTATGACTAGGGTAGTGTACGCCACAAATACGAATATAGAGTCAAGTTCATTGTAGTACCTTTATTAAACACTGAAACGCGAGACGAAAAATGGAACTGCATGCATCGGAAGAATGCAGTCCATTCGGGCCATTTCAAAAGACACAAAACACTTCAAAGACGCTGGATTTGCGGGACGCGCAAGATCATTTATATGCTTTGATAAGAGAACAATCAAGCCTTGAGAATCCCGACTGCTTATTCTCAGTTTGAAGACAGTGAGGTTTGTTTAAAACCCGGCGTTTAGAAGGACGCAGCAAGTTAGTGCTTCAATTCTTTTGTCTCTTCCGGGACCTTACTTGACAGTGAAACTAAAAGACGAGACCTATCATCTTGTGGGATACCCACTTCTTCACCACTTCCCCCCCAGCCTTCATTTCGGCATTTATCCGGCTTGTGCACATCTGAATTTATCCTGAGAAGCCAAGGTTCGACCCCCTTAGAAGCAAGCACACACGCACACCTCTTCCAGAGAGCGACGCCTTCTCTCTGTACTCCAGCGAGGTTGCCAGGACCTACGCTGTGCTGCAAGAGGACGAAGTAATCTTAACAACAAAAAAGCACATTTAATAGGTGTCTCAGTTCACACATCCAGTAGGGGAACTTTAATTACAAAATATCCTACTCAGAATTAGCCGTTAAAGGGGGGGAATGGCGCATTGTTGAAACTGCCACAGTGTCCCACCCAAACAAACACTCTGGAAGCCTCTAGAAAAACCCACACGTGGACAAAGTTGGTCAGCAGAAAACCAAAGGAGCCCAATTTTAAAAAAAATAGCAAAGCGAATGAATTACCCCTGAGAAAGCGAACACAAGGTATTGTTTGTTTTATGACCTGCAGAACGAAGCTATCGCTCTGTCTGCAGCCTCAAATTTGTTTCTGTCCATGATGGTCGTACTTACCCTTGCGTGTCCGTGTTCGGTTATTGCACAACTGGGAAGGCGGAAAGAAATCCCGATCTGAAGTTAAAGGGCTTGCTGTAGTTTAAGTAATGCTGGCTGCCTTGAGAGAAGAATCTTACCTGGGCTTAACGACTCCAAAAGCAAATGGATGGCGTGACGAGGACGTAACTAGTATTGGATGTAACTTTGACAAAGGGAAAGAGACAATTTAGCTGCCCACCTTTCCTCTGTCCTCTGAACCCCTCTTTCCCATTGACAGCGTACCCTATGTGGTGATGTGAATGTGTGGAGAATCTGCCCAGGTCCACCTTGGGTGCTTTATTGGCTTTTTCAGCGCATGTATTTCAATTTAAACTTCGAAAAAAGGAAAACAGAAAAAAATAAGCCTTGCAATTGATGATGTGGATGTGTTCTTTTCTTTCTTTTGCTTGGAAGAACGAGATGGAAAAAAGTGGCTGTCATCCTCAAAATTGCAACCTCTGTTAAGGTGGAACCTTTATCCTGCCCTTCCATTCAACTGCCATGACCATGTTTTGTGAATGTGTTAGATGCTAATAAGACTAAGGTGAAAGCTTAAGCAGATATAGTATATACCCTTGCATGCTGACCTATTTGGATGATATGAAATGAACTGCCTTGCTATCAACTTATCTAATACTACTAGGGATTTCTAAACCGAACCAAACTCTTGTTAGACTTTCATCAGACTCCTTTGCTCTTCCTGTCAGGTGGATCGCCTTTCTCGAAGGCCGTCCATCTGAGAGTTCTCGTTCACGCTGAGCAAATGTGACCATGACATCGCATGCCAGTCCAGTCACACCTAACACATTGCATTTGTGTTTTTACTGTATGTCTTTAATGTGCAACTCTAAAGAGTTGATTCCCTGAATGTGTTCAGTTGTTGTTCTCCATATCTGTCCGTATATGCTGCTTTTTTCTGTACATTTGAATCATTTTGATGCAACCTAATGTTTTCTGGATTCCATTAGCATTACACCAAATTATTTTTTATGTTGTTTTGGATATTATCTCTTTATTTGTGATTGCTTTGGGCTCCCTTGTGTTATTTTTTGGTGTTGCTTAGTAACAGAGGATTGTTTTGAGGTATTTCAGGTACACAGCTGCCCCCGACTATGATTCTAATGAGATAAACCAATAAAATACCACTGTCACCACGTTAAGTATTTTCATTATTATTATTATTTTAGTAAATCTTTCAACACTGATATATGGTAATGAATAACAAATCTTGCAAATGAGTTCAGAATTGACAGTAGAAAGTGTTTCATTATTTCTTCTGGGAACTCATTTATAAAGTCCACCGAGGTTTTAAATGATGGTGATTTGATTGGAAAGCTGATATGTTCCTGGATTCCCTCATGACTCTGATCCTGTGTTTCACATTTCATCTCTCATGGAAGTTTAACAGGACGACCCCCTTCCCTTTACGCCCAAAAGACCTGATAAAGTTTCCACCTTAAACATTTTGTAAGAACTAAAAGTCCTTTTAGCTCAGTGTTACAACAGGCATTACAGAGACCTGTTCGAAAAGACGTTTTAATATTTCCAGATCTGATGCACGATAGAGTTATCCTGATGGGAGGAGAGAAAGAGAGAGACCAGCGGAAAGGCAAGCTTCTCGAACTTTGTTATAATTAATTGTATACCTGTGTATGTAAATATAATGCATTCCTATTTTGCAGTCAAGAACAAAATACTATTTGTAATATAGAATAAACTTTATTATGAAAGAGATGGAGTTTTCTGTCTTTCATTTTGTGTCTCTACCTTGCTTTGAATTAGCCTAATGGGGAAGTCAGAGAAGTTGCGGTTTCCATAGAAACAGAAATTGCGGCAAAAGAGCTCAGCGGCGCTTGCTCCCACAAAGCCCATCTGCACAACTTTCAAGACAATTACAAATAAACTATTTTCAACACTGCTGTCTATGAAAGAATACAATCTCACTTAGTTATGTGCACCAACCTCTAATCTGATTGGATAAGGCCTCAACCTTCACGTCCACCCCTCTAAACCAGACCTTTACTATTTCTTTTCCTGCTTCAATAACACTAGAGCAATTTTACAACCGTCATCTTGCAGAAAAACAAAGACTCAGACTTTAACCTCTCACAGTGCCAGAGGGCTCAATTGCCACCTTTATTACATTTCATCTCATTGCACTGTATCGCTTCTCTCAGAACGAGAAACCGTTCCCCTCCACAACTCCAGTACGTTCCTCCTGACCTTTCAGCGTTTGTCTCTGGGCTCTCTTGGAGGAAGGTTAGAGCGAGATGGCGATTTTAAAACCTCTTCACAAAAGTGCCACCTCACAACAGGTGCTAAAAGCGTCTGCCCCTTTTGAGTGATTTCTTGCCTTTTAGCCTTGAGC
The DNA here is from genome assembly GCA_027422405.1 of Ptychobarbus kaznakovi. Taxonomy (NCBI): domain Eukaryota; kingdom Metazoa; phylum Chordata; class Actinopteri; order Cypriniformes; family Cyprinidae; genus Ptychobarbus; species Ptychobarbus kaznakovi. The sequence goes on from CM049795.1 coordinate 36,246,073, forward strand.
ACAAGGTCATCGTAACAGCAAGGATTTTCCACATAGTGGTCTGACTGGTTCTGTTCAAATGTTAAAGCTAGTTCCTCTGTTCCAATCTACAAACTCGTTTTCTTCCGAATCTGTTAATTCCGGAGCGTTCCGGCAGAATTCTCTCCAGCTGCAGACGCAGTGCGGGCCAGCTAATAAGAATGCAGGGTGAACGATGGTGGACTAATTCCTGGGATTGACTAAAATGGCTATTGACAGCTGCGGGGGAGCAGATGGAAGCAATTAGCATTATTAGTTGGTTGTGCTTTGTCCTATCTGTCTAAGTAAACATCTGTGAAAAGACAACAGATCCGGCAAAGGCTCCCGTCGAGTAAACAGAGAAACCAAACAGCTCAACTGAACAGAGACGCTGCAGACAGCAATGAGATCTGCCATCCACAGCCCACACAGAAAACTGAACAGCTTAGAAATAAATATGATAAAAATATCAACATGCTGTCTACACCCATCTGGAGGAACGGAAACGCGATCATTATCAAATTCACCAAGAATGGCCCAAAAGGTAGAGCTCACAAACAGACAGCAGAATAAGAACACTTAGACTTCTGAGTGTCTAAAGTCTTGCTGAATCCCTTGTGGTGCTGCTCATTTTCCAAAAGTACCATTTCACGAGGCGCAGTTGAAAAATGGGAAAGCACACAGCTTTTACACATCCACTGTACATTTCTGTATCAGTGATAGAGCAGCACTGCCCTCCACTGCTTCGGTCTCTACCAAACACAACCCCTCTAAAACTATTGATCCGTTGCTTTTCAGTACAAAACATGAGTTTGACTCACAAGTAGTGTCTGCTTTGGAATCAGTTTCCAGCCCAGGTTCATTTTCAAAATGGATTTCAGCGATGCTTAATGTCCTAATAAATGTGTGACGCTCTGGCAAATGCATGTTTCATATTAGGAAAAATTGATTGTGTCGCAGACCATGTTCAAGTTCTGATTGCATTATTATGTTTGCATTTCTCCGACAGAATTGGCTGTTTAATGGTCTAATTACCCTTTTCTTGTGTGTTGAGATTTAACGTAAGTATTCTCACAAAGAGTGCATATATTGGATGCAATAGACGAGTATATAATGTGTGGTAAAATAGCATACAAACCATTAAAGTGCAGATGTTCAAACCATTACAGTTCTTGTTTGATACCAGTGGTTTTTAACTGGTGGTTTGCAACCTTAAAAATGAGTTGCAAGTCTGTTTTGATGGGTTGTGGACATCAGGAAATTATAATGCTAAATGCAAACAATAAAATGCAAAGAATCATCATTTGTTGTTGTTGATGTCAAAGATTGTTTATCTAATCAAACAGATATAAATAATACATCTGTGCCTTTTTAGCTTATCCTAATAATGCATATTGTTGTGGCTATTAAGTTTCTGGTAATATAAATGTATATTTTTCTAATATAATAAAGTAATAAAATGCATTAAAATTTTTTTTACGTTTGTGCAAAAATCAATCCTGGTAAAGTGTTGGTTTGCCGTTTGATATCCAAAGTAAAATGTGGGTCCTGCAGCAAAACCAGTTGAGATTCTCTGTTTTATATGACTCATTATGCAGCTTTAGGGATATTACGTCCAAGCACTGTAAAACAACCCTAAACACTGAAGGGACTGACTGATGTTGGTGTAAACTGAAAACATCCTTCGGAATATATCGCCTGCAAACAAACATTCCATAACATATGAGCCCGTTTGTCAAGCTTAAAGCCCGTATGCCACACATTAATATGATTTCTGCATGTTTTATGCAAAAAGCTTCAACAATCAACAGTGTAGAACTAGCATGTCTGTACATGAAAGCACAACGGCACTTGATTGCAACTGGCCACCTGTAGTTTTCCTGTCAAACATATGCGCTCAATCCATCTGAATCCGTCTGTCTCTTGTCACTTGTCCAGTGCCAGTGACTCTTTTCTCCAAAATGAACACTGCTGTAATTAAATTCCTTCCCCATCGCTTCAGTCAAACAGTGGAAAGATGCCCATCACCTGTGTCTGGCCACCCTCTCCCGGCACTGCCTCAATAAACCCATCTCAAACATCAACGACTGACTGTGCATTAATTTTCATGCTATTGATTAATATCAGAAAAGGCGACAGACATGACCGCCACGTCTTTGTTGCAGTCCTTTGGGAATATTACATTGCACTGGGAAGAGCGAGCAATATTTTTTAATGAAATGCAACAACAATGTTAATTTGAATATCAATGGAGACCTATTTCAGGTGGTTACAAAAGTTCACAACCTCTTATACACCTAGATTTCGCCATGCAGCCAACAATAAGTTAGCATGCTGCTACAAGATCATTACTTCAGCCATAGCTGAGTGGTACACAGTGCTGTATGGGATTTCTGCATCTACCTGTGATGAGCTTTGTGTATCTTAAAATTGTCTGCTCATCCATATTCATGTGTTTGCAATGTGCACATGTGGGCAGTGGTGGTGAGGTGAGTCTCATTTGCATGTAAAGTGCTTTGGGTGTCTACAAAAGCTCCATACAGATGCTATGACTCATTTATTCAAATTTCATGTGCTTTATCAATACATCGCCAATGAGTCTCGCAGATAGTGTGGGACGGCTTTGAGAGGACGTGTATAGAGGTGAGTGAATTGTGTCTGATGAATTGTGACCTGTGATCCAGCAAATAAACTTCTATGGATGAGGATTCAATTGCCCGTATTTCACAGCAACCCAGCTAGAAGTGCACGGTGTTGTCGTGTCTCCGCTAACTAAAATAAAATATGCTACCATCTTCGTACCCCCTGCAATCCTGCACACACTGCACTGTTCATATTTCATCCGCATTGTAAAGTTTCCTTCCACCCACTGCGTATAAGATTAAAATGCAGAGATGGTCGGCACACGGCCGCTGTGAAGCAGATAGGTGCATCCAAGAAAGTTTGCAACACCATATTTTGTTGTAGCTCATTTCAATTTATCCGCCCATATGGAGAAGTCATCATTCACACAGACTCTGTGGCGAAGGCTGCCATGAGAATGAATCAACAGCAGTGCCCTTCATGCAAAGTGCACTTTCTTCACATCCCTCTGTGTTAAAAGCACATCATTGTGGCAAGCTGTCTGCATGTTATTCGTTCTGCTGATGGAGCCGTCACACCGTGATGGGTGAGAGGTCAAGGCACGGTAAGGAGTTCAGGAAGTCGATGAGAAACTGTTATATCACAGCTAGTATAGTATAGTACAGTACATTTCATTTATTCTCCTTCAAAACCTTACTTTTAGTCAAGGGTTTTAAAATTATGTAAAATATGAAGCTTATTGTGGAAGCCAATGGCCTTGTGGGTAGTGGTCTGAGTTCAAATCCTGGCTTGTGTTCCCACTTTGCTTTCTATCCAAATAAGGGCCAAAAAGTCAACATGAACTCAATGGTTTCTGTTTTTCATTGAATGTTTGTCTATGGGGCAGGAAAAGGTTGGGCTTCCATTTTCAATGAGTAATTAAAATGATTAGAATACTTGATTCTGATTGGTCGCATTGGTTACCCTATTGGAGTTTGTTTTTGCCATAATGACCAGCTGACTATTTTTTTTAAACATAATCAAAATTGCTCTTTTTTGCAAATGCAGCCAGTTATTCCATTATTCTATAAAAAAAATTGCCACACATTGTGCACAGTATAAATACTATACAATGAAGATATATTAATACAATGAAGTACTATAAAAGAATGCTAAACATTGTCTAAACACGGACCCATAAACAATGAAGAATGATGAATGATGTTAGCTGGCCGGTAACCCTCTGTAAATCTCATTAGATGTAAGCAGCAAACACAGAAACCCTTTTTCACGACTAGACATTACAATTCATGAGAGCAATTTGCCCGTAATGTTTGTCTATTGATATAATGAGTTTTATAACTTAAATGCCTGCTAAGATAAAAATTCCATTTATCTTCATGAGAGGATGAATGTCACAATAAAATCCACATCTCTGACTATTAGCTTTCCGTGAGGCTAATGTTTGATCTGATATTTACTATCAAGTTCAAAGTTTGACATTGCACCTCCTATTGGCTTCAAAACACATCAATCAATCCTGTCAGGGGAGGCAAGGACCTTCCAGTTGTCATTGAATGATACTTTAAATGATTAATAGCCAGACAAAAGCAATCGATTTTCGTGGGAAAATAGGGTGTGATAGTGAGAAAAAATGGTTGGCTTTCTCTCTTGGTCATTTAGATGGATAGAGATACAAAAAGGGAAACAAAAAAGCACCACAACTATCAACTTCAGCAAGGCCTGAAGACAAACCAGTCATTTAACTAGATGGGTAAAGTTTGTCAAGACAAAGTTTGAAAATTATTTGACAGTGCCTTGTCTGAAAGTAAAAAATGGTTTTACTCACCATGCTGTCATTCAGTCACAGACATGGGGCTTGAAATTATGATTTTATGATTAAATTGAGACTTTACCAGAAGCGGTCTAAGGAGCTGGTAGGTCAGTATTGAGCACTATAGTCTTCCGACACAAAAAGTTTGGGTTTGAGTCCTGCCAATGATGCTGAACTTGCTGCCCTTTTCATTGAATCAAGGTTTGGAAGAACATTTTTTCAGCATTATTGCAAACAAGGGGTTAAAATCAAGGTGTTTGTTAGAGGGGTCAGGGTGTCAAACTCAGTTCCTGGAGGGCCACAGCCCAACAGAGTTTAGCTTCAACCCTAATTAAACACACTTGATCCAGCTAATCAAGTCCAAAAGGCTTATTTGAAAACTACATGATATGTGTTTTGGAGCAGGGTTGGATCTAAACTCTGCAGGGCTACGGTCCTCCAGGAACTGAGTTTGACTCCCCTGATTTAGACATTGACTGATCTCACCACCCCGAGTGGGCAATGCATCGACCAAACACATGATGGCACAATTTTTGGTTGCCCCTGACCAAGTAATACACCTGAAGACAGCTGTTTTGTAGCTGGGCTTCTAGAATAGTATTGTTTTCTGCTACCAAGTGTTAGGTTAGACTTTTTAAGGCACCAATTTGTTTCCCAGAATTCACTGTATGAATGAATCATGCAAATTACTGCCTCATTTACTGTTTTTACTCTTTACTGCATTATTTGCTCTGAAGTTGTCGCCGTCTTTGTGTTATGCCACAAGATTTTAACCATTAATTAGTGTGTCATTGTGTCACCATCTTTGTGTTTGTATCTAAAAAATAAAGGGTCATGCTGAATTAAAACAAACTGATGAATTATTACATTTGCACCTCAAGGTGGCGTTCTTGAAAGTTCCGTTTAATCTTTAAAATAATGTTGAGAGGGGCAAGAAGATCCTTGTCTTTGAGATGGTAGAGACTCAGGTGCCAACATCAATCAAGACACAAATGATGATTTTTTAATTTATTTTAATGTTTTTTCAGAATTTTGCTGCTCATATATTTTTTATTATTATTCATCATATTAAATATCACACACTGAAACTGCCCCAGCTCTTTATGAGAGACCAGTTGGTCTGGTGGTTAATTGCAAGTCTTTGTTAAATAACTATATAAGCATAGGTTCAAACCAAGCTTTTTTTTACCCTAGTCCATACATATATACAAGTACCATTACATGCTGATTGATTCACTGACAAAAAGGGTCATTGTTTGCCTTCCCATTTTAAAGGCTTCTTTCAAATTATGCAACTTTTGAAATGTTATGTAAAAAGTCATTAAAAAGTCATACAGGCTTCTGTTTTATCCCAAAAGTATTGATTTCTTCTGTGAATGGCTGGTTGGAGTGGTGGTTAACAGCAGCTTTTTGACAAGCAATACCACAACACAAAGGTGGGTTCAAATCCCACAGTTATAAGTCTTTAACTTTAAGCTAGCCTAAATTCATACACATATATTTGTACAAGTAGACATTTATACTGACATCCAGTGATTCAGTGGCGCACAGGATAAGTGTTTGCCTTCCAACCTGGATGTCTTGGTTCAAATCCCATAATGTTTAAAGGTTTCATTATATAAAAGCAGAGTTTTCACCCAAAAATATCAATTTCCTAAAGACCAGTTGGTGTGGTGGTTAACAGCAGGTCTTTGACAAAAATAAACTACAACACAAGCATGCATTCAAATCCCACAAATTAGTACTTTTTTTTTTTATTACCCTAGCCAACGTTCTTCTCGCTGAGCAATTCAGTGGCGTAAACGGTCATCTTTTGCCTTCAAACATTAAAGGCTTCCGTCAAATTCCATAACTTTTAAAGTTTATTTTATATAAAACAAAACATAAACTAAAAAAATATATATCCAACTAAAAGGCCATCTGGTGTGGTGGTTAACAGCAGGTCTTTCACAAACAATACCACAATGCAAGTATAGGTTCAAATCCCACAATTGAAAACTTTGCTTTTTCATCTAGCTTAAATTCGTATACAATATACTTCTTTGAAAAATTGTCACCAGAACTCACAAAAGACCTGTTGGTGTGGTGGTTAACAGCAGGTCTTTGATAAGCCTAACCCCAACATATCTGTGATTCAAATCCCAGAGACAAAGCTCCTTCTACTTTACCTGAGATCATGCACAAAGGATAATTGTTTGCCAACATGAAAGTACTGGCTCAAATCCAACAACTTTTAAACTCATAATAAACATCATATCCAACAAAGCTATACCAAAAACACAATGTCCAGTGTGAAAGCCATGGTGGCGCTAATGGCTAAAAACATGTTAGTTGCGGACAAGGCTGGAACAGAGACAAGGGTTTAAATCCCACCTCACCAAGTTAAGATAACAATCACCCAAAAGAAAGACTCAGTTGATGTCTTATTATTATTGTTTTTGGTTTGGTAAACAGAAAAAAGGAATACAAAATGCCTAAAATACTAATACTGTATACTAAAACATATATGTTGTATATTAAAAAAAAGAAAAATACATAAATGGTATACTTTACATGTATTGATTTTTTTAAAGTTTGTGCAAGTAAATGTTTATAGATTTCCCAGATATTCATTCACCACAAACAACAGCAGATTTGAACACGAATTAATCCTTGACTTGCACTGCATATGAGGGTTATTATTACAAGCAAACTGCATTCGTGACTAATTGTCAAAAACCATTTCAGTGTTGTTCCATTCCTGAATGATTCAGTGTTGTGAACGAATCGGCTGAATGAATCATATTGAATCATAAAAAGAGTCACGACTCCTACTGGCGTAACGATATACACAGCTGAAAGAGTCTCTGAAAACGCGCAAACACAGATAATCACAGATAACAGAGTGATACAAACAGTGACAACTTTTTCGTGACATTATTTCGCGGAGAAAATCATATTTTACTCCCATCACATTCGAAGTGAACTGCAGAGATGTTGTTCCGTGTGTCTGCCGCAAGGGTGCGCCCTCGATGACCGCAGCGCAGGAAACACTGTAGAGCAAAAAGATCGATCTTCGGATTCTGAGATCATCGCTATGAGCAAAACGCAGTCGTTTTAAAGACATTTTATAGTACAAATGGACATTTTAACCAGCCTTACTGCTTTATAATGCACACAAGTAGACAAGCTTCAAGCGGAAACGTACTTACAGGTGAGTCGCAGTGTGTTTGTCAGACTGTCATTGTTTGTTTATGCTAATGACAGTCTGTTCCAGGCTTGTTTTGGGTCTTCTTGTTGGTAAACAGGCGTTTCTAAGTGGAAATATGAACCGATAATCGTGTTTTGTTGAAAATGATAAATGTTACAACCATAGACTGTCTAAGTTAGATTACAACTTTCAGTGCTAAGCAACTAAGTTAGTAGTATGACTGATTGACGATTCATAGATTCATATTAGTGAATCAAACCATACAGCGCATGTAGTCCGATTCCCAAACGAATGATTCAAATGGTTCTTTTAGTGAATTAGCCTCAACTAACAGAGCTCGCAAATCGTGTTTGCTGAAGTCCTGGTAGTTCATATGACATATGATGTTCATTTGAAGATACCCATAAAGTGTCATTTTTTCAGTATTTTTTAATACTCCAATAATCAATACTTTTATAAAGTTACAGTAGCAGAAAATGTTACAAAAGATTCCTATTTAAAATATTTGCTGTTCTTTTGATCATACTGTTCATCAAATAATCCTGGAAATTGTATCAGTTTCCACAAAAACATTACGCCTTTTTCAACATTGATAATAGAAGGCAAAGGTTTGTATTTACAGTGTGACTTTGCAGCCAGTCAGTCACAGGCATGTCTGTTGAGAGTTTTGTTGAAGCGCTATTGCTCGCTTTTAAACAATCCATTCACAATGTGAAGAAAAGTTGTGTGATTCAGTCCAATAAATGTTCCTCTTGAAATATTACTTACAATATAAAAATTGCATATCAAATATTATACAGTAGGCTTTGAGGTCAAATATAGTTAAGACATTAATGTATTGCATTATGCTTGCTGACTCTAAAAGATAATAGAAAAGTACACCTTTAGCAATTACTGTTTTAAAATGGCTTAACAGTGATGGAGTTCTGTGATTAGATTCTGCAGTGTTCATTTAGTTAACACAGAATATCAGGGTACCTGTACATGCAAGAATTAACATTGCACTTAAGATAGAACTACACTGATGTGTTTACATGCATCAGAAAATATATGAATGTTGCTGTTTTTTCATAAATTGTCATGCAAAATTGATCAAATCAGCAGCAGATCTTTTAGGCAGTATGGCCTTCTGCCCAGAAAAACCCAATTACTGACAGGTTCAAAAATTACTAAATAAAGTGACCCTTTCTGGTTAATCTTCTGTATTGTTATTTCTGGCTGGAAAACAGAGCATTGCAGCTGTTGTTGAAATGAGATCCATATGTTCCCAATTAATAAAAAACCTGAGAAAGCAAAATTGTTATCACTGTAAACTCACTGCCTATGAGAATTTGTCAGTACAACAACCGAGTTAAATAATAAATAATAAAAAAAATCAAGCAAGTTATTGTTCCTGAATGAATTCGTGTTTTTGAATAAATCGATTAAATAAATAATTCAATGAGTTACTCTTAGGCAGTCACTTTTGTTGATCCAAATCAGTGTTTTTAAATGAATCGGTTGACTCAGTGATTCAATGAGTCACTTATAAAGGCATTCACTTGTTTCAATCCTGAATGAATCAGTGTTTGTAAATGAATCGGTTGAACGATTCCATGATTCACTCATAAAGACTTATAAAGTCACTTGGTGCCACCTTCTGGCGCCATAACGTAATTATAGAAAGAGTCATTAAAGAAATCTCACAATTTATGCCCTGACTGAGATTAGTGACATAAGTCAATCAAATTTGAGAATAAAAAACTAATGTATGTGTGCTGTATAATTCAAATTATTATTACAAATTAAATTTAGATCCTTAGAGGAACTTTAATTATAAGTTAAAGCTAGTTTTAGGGCCGTTTTATTGAAGCAATAAAAACAACATACTAACGCTCATTTTTAGGATTAGGGATGAATTTAAACATGATAAATATCTTTTAACAGAAAGATGTTCGCCTATATGAAAGCTATTGCAAGCAATGACACCCTTTTTTTTCAAGTATGGAGAAAACAATTGGAACAATAAAAATCCTCAGAAAATTTCACTTTGATTAGTTTGCTCAATTATATTACCAAATAATGTGTACCTTCACAATACTTTGTCAAAGCCAGAAAAAGCACATACGTTATCAGTGGACTTTCAGATTTGCTTTTCTTGAGAAAACATGAAAATACAGGCATTTTTTTTAAGTCAAGTTGGTTTTGCATTAAATACAATGTGATTTTTGATAATCGAGATCTGCCAGCAACAGCACATTTTTACACGTGGGTGCGCAATTCACAGACAGCTTTTCTTGTGCATGAAATCAAACACATGCAAGCAAACCAATAAGAACGCAAAAACAATCATGACAGTTTATAGCAATAGAGCATAGCCGGCAAAGCTGCTGTGAATCTGCTCAGACAAATCCATCCGTAACTGGCAGAGAATCACAGAAAATTAAAGGAATAGAAAATGAAAATTCTGTCATTAATTACTCACCCTCGTGTCGTTCCAAACCCGTAAGACCGACGTTCTTCTTTGGAACACAAATATATTTTTACTTAAATCCGAGAGCTCTCTGACCCTTCATAGACAGCAAGGGTACTACCACGATCAACTTGGCACAGAAACGTAGTAAGGACATCGTTAAAATAGTCCATGCGACATCAGTGGTTCAACCTTAATTTAAAGCCACGAAAATACTTTTTGTGCGCATGTGCTGCGTCTTGTTTACTTTCAGAGGAAAGTATGCGCATGCATTGTGATACTCTTCAAAATGGCGCTATAGAGTGACACGGAGGAGAAGAATTGTTGAATAAAGTCACAATTAAATTTTCTTTGCGCATAAAAAGTATTCTTGTAGTTTCATAAAATTACAGTTGAACCTGTGATGTCACATGGACTATTTTACCAATGTCCTTACTATGTTTCTGGACCTGTGTTGCTGTCTATGAAGGGACAGAGCTCTTGCATCGTCTTCTATGAACGAAGTTCTTACAGGTTTGGAATGACATGAGGGTGAGTAATTAATAATTTTTGGGTGAACTATCCCTTAAATATGTGCTTTACAAGTACTAATAAATAGCCAACATGCAAATATGTGCACACAATACCAATTAATCACAAAAAGCAAAATTCTGAAAACAGCATATAGAATGCAAGCTGAGTTCACTGAAAAAGAAGTCAATGCAAGTATTTTTCCTCAAACAACGCACACGCTTCAAATGCTCACAACACAACCAAAAAAGAAATGTGCAAATTAAGAAAACACTTTCGTCAATTTGACAACGCACATGCAAATGCTCACAACACAACCAAAAAGAAACGCGCTGCAAACACATTTGCACCATTTGCACCATCTGCTGTCAAAATGATGAAAATGTTTTCTTGATTTGCTGGTGCTTTTTCTATTTGCATGTGTTTTCTGAAGTTGCAGCGCATTGAGCTCTCTCGGCCACCGTAGATATGCATATGTCTGCCAGCGTAATGACAATACATACAAAGAAAAAACAAAGAGCTCTCAGCAGATTGGAAACTATCACACATCAAATCAAATCACTTTTATTGTCACATCACCACAGCACATGTGCCTTGGTGAGTGAAATTCTTGAGAGCGTGCTCCAGACAGTGCAGAAACAATTTAAACATAAAACATCTAAACATATCCGTGACTGTCTGAAAACGCTATAAACACCATGCCTTTTGTCGTCACCACAGGCACAGAACAGGGGAAAGCTGTCACTTTCAGCTACAGTTTGAATGAAAAGCCTGACAATACATGAACACATCAGCTCAGTCTAGCCTTGTTGCACAACAGGATGCTGCAGTCTCAGAAAACACAGGTGTTATCTCAGGCAGTCTGACATGTATTCTTATCAGATTTCCCACAATCCTTTGGGCACATGGAGGAATGTTAGGAGACAGAATGAAATGCATGAATCCAAATGCCTGAGGAAGTGAGATAATTATGTATCGCAATCAACATCCACTGTAGCAGCCTGGGCAAACAAACCGAATCAAAATACTGACCGATCCAATGTAGAGTTAAAGCAGGCAAACAGACCTCAAAAACCTTGAGAGTGGTAAACACCTTCGTTCTTACAAGTACAATATGAAGTAACATCTGTTTTTGTCTTTCCCCTGCAGATTAAGGGATGTGATTGAACCGTTACATCTAGCCAACAGAAACAGAGCTCTGGGACATGTGGACAGACATTGACTGTAATGATGGACATCTACTGATGCGCAGGTAATGCTTATAACATTTCAATCTGTGTTGTTGACTTGTAAATGTATAGGTTACTATCATTTTCTTTTTGAAGGACCCCTTTGAAAAGCAAATGATGGTAACCTAAGTAGGCGGGGAAGGTACGGAGTTTGAAAAAATTTATAGAACTTTTTTTTTTTTCAGGCAGAAGCATAACCCCTGCTGGACATCGTGCTGGAACTCAGGGGGGACCCATGATCCCCCACACCTTCTCACTCACACCGGACCGTTCACTCATATCGCGGAGATCTGGCTGGGATCGAACCAGCAACCTCTGAACCGCAAGGCAGCGCTCTTACCACTGAGCCACAGATCTCTTGTCTGAACATGTGCAGGAACTTATGTTTCACTATTCAGCTGTATGTGTCTTGGGATTTTACAATAAACCAATTAAAGTTACACACTGATCTGGGGTTTGAACCCATGACTCCATTGCAACCATGTCCACAACTGATGTGTGTGTTTACCCACTGCACCATCATGGCTTTTGTATTGAAAGAAGGCATTTGGTGCACTTTGTTAGAAATAATGACAACAATTTAACACATGTAGAAATGGGATTTTAACTCATAATTCCACTGCAACTTTGTTCACATCTAACGTGCGGTCAGCCATTGCACCATTGTGGCTTTCACACTAAAACAATTTAATTTAGGACACTCTTCTGAATATAATGAAAAAAAATTGTATGTATGCAAGAGTCAGATTTGAACCCATAGTCCCATCGCTACCATGTCTGCAACTAGCGTATGCTTAAACCACCACGCCATCATGGCTTTTACAACAAGAGATTGCATTTAGGATATTTTGTTGGATATACTATAAACAATTTAACATTTCCAAGAGTGGGATTTAAAAGCGTAATCTTACCACAGCCAGCATGTGTTTAAACCACTGAATCATTGTGGTGTTCACACTAAAAGATGGCATTGGGGTGCTTTAATTGATATAATCATCATTCCGTGTAGGCAATAGTGGGATTTGAACTCAGGACTCCATGTTAAACACAACACTTTATCTCCTGAGCCACTGAGTCTGTGTAGTTTAACGAGGGTTGTGGACAGTTTTATTGATAACTGTGTTTTATATGATAAAAAAAAGCAAATTGTGGGATTTGAACAAAACCCAAAGTTTTCTTCCTTACCAAAAAGGCAAAAGACATAAAAAAATATTTTTTGTAAATTAGTCAATTTAGTTAAAAAAATGTGTCAATTATTTTTATATTTAATATTTGCGCTAATTATACCTTTATAAAGCAGATATGCATTGCACACTCTTTTTGAAACAGGTATTTAAAAAAAATCTAAAATTCATTAATCAAGTTAATTTTACTTGACAAAATTACAAGATATAAAGTCTTGTTTTTTTATATTCATCAAAACTCATTTTCCCTCTGAATTACTTTTTTCCCTCAACATATTGACATGTGTTTTCTTGTTTTAAGTATAAACTCGATTTGAATACATTGATTAGATAACACAATATTTGTACTCGTAAAACAAGTCAAAAATGCTGAGTAAGAATCCTCACTGTCACTACATGCTAGACATGCACTGTACCATATCTGACTCTAGGTTCAGGGTGAATAAGACACGTTATGTTCACTAGAGTGAGTCGGAGCTGTTGTTGTATATTCTAGGAGGCGTCCATCTGTTGTTTGGCGAATCATGAGTCACAAGCCCAGAGTCAAGACCCCATATGGTTGTTTCTAGGGGTTTGGAGCAGAAGGTAGGAGACGGAAATGTCTGTGCAACCCAAAGCCTTGGACCAGAGAGGTGACAGTCAGCACTCAGAATGCAGACTGTGACCTCTGGGTGGTTGACAGCTGACATTGAGATGAAAAAGGTCACTGCTGAGGCCAATAAAACAAAAGCACAACAGGTAAGATTTTAAAGGTTCAACCCGCTATAACCATAACATGCATAACATACATAGGCCCTAATGCACAGAAATCAAGCTTGAACTCACGATTATGTGCTCTTCATTAAATAGCTGTCTGTATTTTTTTACTAAAGCCTCTTTGCGTGTTTATTCAACATGTTCCAATTTGGCAGAAATCCATTCCACCGTTTTGCTTTCGAAAAACGAGAGCAGAACTCGCAAACCCTGAATGCTAAAGTGTTCTTCAGAGCACCTGCATGCTCGAATGGGCTTCAGATGGCAATTAGGAAATGGCCTGTGAAATGACTTGATAACAGCAGACTCCAGAGATGGTGGAGTCCAATTCGTTTAAAGCCGAGTATTTGTGGCCGCTGGGGCTTGGGGGCAGAGGCTTGCTGATAGCACATTTAAATTATGTCTTGACCACAGCAGCCTGAAGTCAACCTTGAAAAACATCATTCAGCTGATGCAAAGTCAGAGAAACTCAAAAGCCCTCTAATAATACAGCAGCATCCGAGTGAACACAGGATAAACTCTCCCTTCATACGCCGTCTTTCACAACCACAAATAAATAAATAAACATTCTTATTGTCAACATTTCTTCTATTAAACTGAAATGACACAGTTTAGGAGAAAACTGAATTATTTGCATATGCATACGTTGATAGGTTCTTTTGCATTAATTTTGAGTCCTGCTTAGCCTGATTTCGGTTAGACTTTTTCTACCAGTGTTGTTAATGTTAACTAAAATTAAAATGACATTTTTTTTATTTTGTTATTAAAATAAAGCTGAAATAAAATAACAAATATCAGATGAAAATCTTTAAAACAATTAATTAATTAGAAATGTTGCCTTGGCAGCTAACTGAAAAAAAAGTAAAAAAATTATAAACTAAATTATATATATATATATATATATGAAAGTTAATTCAATTTTATGAAATGCTATAATGGTATGTAAATAATAAACTAATACTGAACTACCTATAAAATAACAAAAGGTGTTGGATGTTACTTGTCAGCTTTACGGTCATATTAATAAAGACAAGAAAAAGCTTATATGTTACATTTGCAACTTTATTTCTCACAATAGGGACTTCATATCTCTTGAATGCAACTGTATTTCTCACAATTATTATTGTATTTATATTTTCTTATAAATACTTACACTTTTTGTTAGGCAGAAATATGCTTCCACAGAAGAAAAACAAAAAATAAATAAGTCTTTAATTGATATAAAATTCAAAATCTTCAGGGAGGTAAAGTTTCACCCGCTCATCTTAAGTGGCACAATGACCTTTGTTTGCCACAAATTTGCAAAGAAAAGTAATTCTGTTGTCATAGAGACAAATATATAAGAAATATTTATAGCTGGTATATTTTCTCAGCTCACCCACCAACGACAGATGTCATACAGTAAGTCAATTCGATCGAATGGGATTGTTTCCCGCTCACCCATGTATGACATATGCATTTCTGAAATATTCAGCAGCTAAAATACAATACATTTTGATAAAATAACAAATAGCTGAGGATAGAACCACCAAGACTTTAAAAAAACCCTGGTCTAATTATTGCATGACCATAGTTGCATTTCCTAAAAGCAGGATTTCTCATTTTGCTATTTTTAGAAAATGAAATCCTCGTCACAGCCTTTATTCTAATTAATTGCATCTATTCCACTCAGCCAAGAAAGAAAAAATCCATCTCGCGTTAAACTCCGGTTCCTCTGACAAGCCCCTCATCAATGCAAATGGAGATGCTGTAATGTGGTATCAAAACAAAGACAGAACGGACATGGAGATAAGCTAATTGGTCTCCTAACAGAGCACATTCTGCGGCCAGTCGCATAATTGCATTGCTGTATGACTGAGGAGGCACTTCTCGTCATGGAAATGGGAGATATTTACATCCTGACAATTGAGATCAGTGTCGAACCGCTCACTGGCCTAATTAGTGGGACGGCCAATGACATCACATGCTACTAAATTGATTATCAAGGATTGGAGGAGACCTTGACTGGTACATGAGAAGACAATGTTACAATAACAGCTTTCTTTCTTTGCTCTGTATTTGATATATGTATTGCATTTTATATCTTCCTCCATCTTTTTAGCTCCAATATTCTTTGTTCTAAAACACTACATCATTTCATTTTCATAGTTTATGGTTAATTTGCCCCAAATATTTCACCCAAACATCATTGCGTGTTACTGGCTGAATCTAGTAATTAAAAAGGATCAATTGTAATCTGTCCAGGTAAAAACTGTGATTAACTTGTGATTAAGTGGCAAGTCTGATCTGACACCTAAGAACATTTTTCAATTCACACTTTGCATTTCATTCAAATTCAAAAGTGCTTTAATCTAATGAAAGCTAAACGGGTTGCTGCAGCAGCATCTACAGTATTCATTGTCAATTTTAAAGGGATTATATTGTCGTGCGATGTTATTTCTTGAAATTCACGCCGTTCTGTTGTCCCCCTTGCTCACACCCCGTAGCTAATATTATTTTTCTTGCTATCATATTTTCCATTTATTTGCAAAACTATTCATGGACCACTGAACCTAACATTATCAGAAGCACACAAACATTTACTCACTGAGATTTTCAATTTGTAAATTATACAAGAAAAATACACAAGCATGATTTATGTGTCTCAATGAATAATTGTTTTAATATAATGGGGAAAGTCCCACAGCAAGAAAAACATATAATCACAATAAAGTATTAGGAATCTTTAAACAATATATTTAAAAGTCATATAAAATAAATGTATTTTAATATATAGAAGCAAAATGAAAAGAGAAGTTTATCCTATTTAAAGATATTGCCTGCATTTTTCAATAACAAAAATGGTTTCTTATTCTCGCATCTCTCTCTATTATCTATTTTTAATGAGTCCTGTGTCTAATGCGACCCATTCCGATGTAATGAACACTAAAGCATGATCCTGCTAGGTTAATGACCCACAAACCTGCCTCGCTTAAACGATTTGGACCTGAGCTATTGTGCCCCTCAACAGACACATTGACGAATTGTCCCATATACACACATATTCCACATCACACACGTTGTACACACTAGGGCATGTGCACAAAGGCCTGTGTGCTAGAACACAATCCATAAACTGTATTCCGAAGCTCAATTGAATCTCAGAGTAGATGGGGACGAGAGGGCATTATTGGAGGCGTCTATAACATCAGGGTTATTGCTTGTTATGAGAATGTCTTCAATGGGAACAGAGACTATTTTAGAGAAACACAAAGCTAAAATGTTGCTCATAAACTTTTACCAATTTAAAAGAGGATGGCAAATGCGATTTTAATGAAAAATACAGGATCTAAAAGCTTTTAGAACAAACAGTATCATTTTCTGCATGGATACAAAGAGGGAAATGCATTTTTTTCTACAAGACAATCTTTCTTGACATTCTATATTCATGAAAGGCCATTTTAACATCCTGTTTTTATGGAGAATGAATATCTGGCCTTCATCCAAACTGTTTGATTTATCTTCCAGCTTCACATCTTTAAAAACCAGGATCTCTCAGTAAAACAAATGCCAAATCAGACAATCAATAAAAGCTTGCATCAGACAACAGACTGGAAGCTTTGGGGAAAATATTATATATGGGTATTATAATGCTTACAGTCTAGCAGATAATAAAGAAAAACATTTGCTTTTACACAAAAGATTTGACAATCTGCTTTGGGGTGGGCAGAATGAGGATGGATCTTGATACGTCTTTTCCCATCTACTCTGAGATGAATCATAATTGCCTAAAGGCCTTAATCATGTGTAGAATCAGAAAATATGACAGAGACATTGAGGGGGGGGGGGAATGAGGGAATGAGAGGAGAAAAATGCTCTCTGGTGATTGAGCATTGATCGCTATGGGAGGGTAACTTATTGCTTTTCCCTGTTTCTACCCCACATTTCCATGCAGACATAGCCAGCGCAGTGACATCAGGTCCAATCAGCTCACAGCAATGTGACGGAAGCACTAATTACTACTGAAAGCGGAGGACAAGAGAAGCAAACAGAGAGATTTGAAAGCAAGTGGTGGTGTGAAGGGTGTCAGGATACTCAACCAAGAGTGTTGACAGTGTCAGAGCATGGGGATATTCTCAATGGATGAGCAATGAGCAGGCCATCAAAATAATGCACTGAACTTCACCAACCCCCACGTCGCTTTTCTCCACAGGTTCAAGGGGATAATTCTGTCTAGACCAATTAGCATCTTCTTAAAGAGGTTCAGTCATCGATGAAAAGCAAACAGTGATGACACAAATATTGAATGGAAAGCCACAGTACAGGCTGCTCTTGCTGAGCAACCAAGAAGTATAATATATTGAGAAATCTGTCCATTAGTATTCTCATTCATTGCAATGGGAGTAGCTTATAGGACAGTTGTGTTACCTGTTTCGTTGGGCCAGTGCTTAGTCAATTGTTTGTCTGTGAAAAAAAAAAAATACAATAAAATAAATAAATGTGTTCAAAAGTTCAGAGTTTGTAGGTTTTTTCGTAGTTTTTTTAATGTTTTTTATGTTTTTAAGTCTCTTATTTTTATGTTTTATGTTTTTTTAATCTCTTATGCTTTCTGGGACTTTTTGGATCAAAAATACAGTAAAAACAGTAATATGAATAACAATTATTTGATAACAAATTTTCTTATTATTATTAATGTAGAAAATTGTTGTGCTGCTTCTTATTTTTAAGGAAACATGTTTTTTAAGGATTATTTTATTAATTTAATGTTAAAAAAGAACAGCATTATTTACTGTCACATTTGATCAGTTTAATGCATCTTAAATAAAATGATTAATTTATCACTGACCCTAAATTATAATTTTAGTAAGTGTATATTGTTAAAATAAATATTAATTATTCACTTTAAAAAATATAAATATACAATAAAAAATTACAAATTATATATATATTTTTTTTGTGTGTGTGTTGGAACTGGTGTAAACAAACCCATTATAGAAGCAAAATGTGTTGTAAACTGCTGTTTCATGTTGGCTTTAAAGAAATCAAATTATAGCACTGTAGCAAAAGAATCAAAGGGAACGTTGTTATCAGTCTTCTAGATTACTCAATAAAAGAGTCAGACCTATGAAAACAATAAGATAATGTACACTAATTTGGCTAATCAATCCTTGTCTCTGTTGTTTCTGGTGTGCTTTCATTCTCTTATCAGACCCAATGCAAAACTAAGTCTGGGTAATTAGCCAGCAGACCTGAAATCTGATCTGGACGAGGAAGTCCTTGGCCAATCTCATTCACGTCAGCAAGCAAAACAGAAACACTACAGCTGCTGGACTGTTAATGCTTTATCTCCTCAACCCTTGGAGAGATTCTGATAAAGAAAGAACAGAAAAGAGGTGCTGATATACTAAGTGTCCGTTATTGGGTTAATTCCAAGAGCAGGTGAAACCCTGCATTACTCTTCCTCGTGTTGCTGTATCAGCGTTTCTGGAGGCCATTACTCCTCTCTTAACCTCCAGGCCTTTAATAGGAAACCCCTGTTCCCCAAATAGCTCCTGATAGACAAGCAGTGACACTAGGGGCCGCCACTTAAGGGCCTAATGACAGGGCAGATAAGCTGCCACTCTGTGGCCACAGTGCCATTACCTGGCTGGGCGTCTGGATTGATGGAACAAACCTGAAATCTCATACCGAGACCACAGCATGCCTCTCTCTCCCCATTAATGACTCATTTCCCTTCGGATCCAAATTGAGTTTGGGAGTTTAATATTCAGCGGCTTTGGTACCCTCCGCTTGTTGTTGTCTGACATTATTCATCATTTAAGTGCCGAATATTAGATTGTGTCACTCATCTTCACTTTATAAGCAGGCGATGAGGGAAAGCGATAAATCTCGGATGTACAGACCTCTGGCGATTTATTACAGACAAGAAAAAAGTAACCGAGCGAGCTAGTAGAAAAAGTTTGCGATAAACTTCTCTCTGCATTTAGGCTAATTTTGTTGTGGAAATTCCCCGAGGTACCAAAAGGAAGATCGTGTGAGATGCAACCGAGCAAATAAAAGCAAAATCTAGTTTAAGGACTAAAAATGTGCACAGGCGTGCACACACTTTCCCTCTCCATCAGTCTGCATTATGGGATTCTTTTTTTTGTGTGTGTGTGTGGCACTGTGAAAGGCACTTTCAGTCAGACCTGTGTTTGATAAATGGCTTGCCATCTAAATCCCACAATGCAATGAAGGTCAACAATTCGCAGGACGTACCGAGTAAGGAACAGATCTGCAGTGCTTATTATGAGTGGACTAGATGACAGAGGAGCTCTGAAAGTCTGAAACTATCAAACGTAAGTACATTTTCTGTCCAAACCCCCAGATCTGATTTAGTAAAATTATTCCCATTGGTGAAAAGAGGCAATTTTACCTGTCATTCAGACAGTATATCATGTAATTAATTGACAATTATATGTGTATATGTGTGTGTGTGTGTGTGTGTGTGTGTGTGTGTGTGTGTGTGTGTGTGTGTGTGTGTGTGTGACCCTCTCTGTGAAATCCAGGCTAAAGTCTCAAAATCTAATTATGAGATATCAAGCATTAAAGTTTGATTTCTACCATTAATTTAGCTATAATTTCAGTATTTGACAAGACCTTACTCAGTCAATATTAAAGATATGAAGGTTAAACTTTCACAGAATGCTTTTTACCATATGAAGGATAATTTTTTAGTAGAAAACAGCAAAATCACAAAAAAATGACTTTAGCTGGGTTTTCACAGAGAGGTCACATATATATAACACCCCCCCCCCCAACACCTACTGAAATCTGTCCATCTGTTGTCAGAGGCCTGTCACACTAGGAATATTTGAGGTTTAGTACAATGTTGTACTTGTAAATTATTTTTCGGGGAAAAAAATGGATTAATTATATATGTCAGAGTATATTTATATTTCTATATAGATTCAGCAAGGAAAAAAACATTTGCAGTTAATAACACAAACTGTTCTGCCTTCGCTTCAGTTATTTATAGTAAGTGTAGGTGAACCCCAGAAAAATGTTTGGTTACACAATCACCATGGGTAACAATCAGTGTTTGCAAAAGTGACTGTGTTTGGAAAAGTCTGCATCAGATCTGAGCAGGATGCAAAGTTTCAGCTGCCTCCGATACTTCCACACTTGCTGTAGAGGCTGTCTGAGGGCCAATAAGGCCATTAACTCTGAAGAGAGTTCAGTCGAAGAAGCTGTTAACACCCACCCAGCCATTCACACCAACTCCTTATGATTACGTAAATGAAGAAAATATGTTGAAATATTGACTGGTGGGACGCCTGCATAAAATGACACTGCAAACCAAACTTTTAACACAACTAGCATTACTGATAAATGAATGAGCCAATACTGCAAGCTATAAAAGTTCAATATGAAATTGAATTCAAACAAAATAGCAACAGGTGTTAACAATATGCGCATGGACAAACAAATTATTGCAGAGTAATTGAGAGATTAAATCATTTTTTTTTAATCTCACGTCTCCCACTCTCACATATCTTCATCTCTCTTTCTCAATTAGAGGGAGTTTTAGAGATTCTATTAAAGCTCAGGCATAATAATCAAGAGGAGTGGGAGTGGGAGGGAGTAATATGAGAGCAGCTAATCTGTTTGTGATTAGCGAACTAATTTACAACATCTCGAGCCTTCACTCTCCCAAATGGAAGAAAACAACAGCCGCTGGAACTTACTGGAAGCACCTTCATCTAAAGCAGCAACACAATACTAGGTGTCTAACAGAGTCCATTAATTCTAGCAGCACAAATACTTGCTTAAAGGTGCAGTCACAGTAGCAGAATTGACCCAGCAAAAAAAATTCTGCTATTTTATTTTTAATAGTTAGCTATTTTTCTAGGCATAGGCAAACTATGCAGTTGCTTAAAGTGCCACCAGCTAGAGGGGGAGCCAGTGAGCACCTCAACAGTATCATAAACACATGATGACACTGTATTTTAGCAAATATTCACGCTTACTGCGTCCCAAATGATGCACTTTATACACTATGTTCTCAACCATGCAGTGTATGAAATATTTAAGGATATTTTGTCATTTATAATCGGAGTCACGCAGTTAAAGCTGGGACAGTTGAGTGCATGAAGTGTCCAACATTCCATACTTCATTTTTTCGGTTATTTAAGTGCATCGTCCGAGTATTTAAAGTGCACTTTTTAGTTTAGGAAGTTTCAGTGTGAACGCACTAATCAAACTATTTCTACAAAACGTCATAGAATAGTGCATAAGTACACGATTTGGGACGCACCTGCTATGTTAAGTACATAAAAGCTGCTAAATATTAGCATAAGAATGTTTAAATGTTATGAGAAAGAAGGTGCTCCAAATATTTATTGTATATTGAAAATATATATTGAAAAACATTAACAAAGGCATCAATGAAATAATGCAATTGTTGGGTTGGTTGCCATGACCAAATAAAAAAATACATAATACATAAAAATGTCCAGAAAACACAGTAAAGTGTTCACGTATGAAAATAAAATCTAAAAGGTCAATGATATACCAACATCTGTCTTGTGTGAAATATTTCAATAATCATATCATTATCCTAATCAAAAGCATAAATCATCATATTAGATGTACTGTATTATATCTAAAAATATTGCTGTTCTGTTAATAAAGAAATAATACTGCTGTATTAACTAATTTAGATATGCTCAACCACAGTGGTTGTACAGTATGCTGTGAATCATTTCAATGCTTATTAAGAGAAAATGTGTTTATATAATTTGTAAACAGTATCAAATCAGTCTTTAGAAACATAATTTAAGTTTTAAGTGATTTAAGTTGTGAAGCTGGGAAGGGGGCGTCAATGGGGATCTCGCCTAGGACTCAAAAAGAATCAGAAACTGTCAGAAATCAGCTTTCTGTTGGTCAATGCTGTGAATCTACATAGGGAAATCTTTTGCCCTCAGTTAGAATTCCTATATCGGTAAATACGACTGCTCCTTAACATCCAAAAACACAAGACGATTTGTGATTTTGCACAACAGAGCAAAAAACAAAAACAAAGGCAATAGCTTGCATTTAATAGTCTGTAGATGTATATCAGTACATCAGTATTTGGTTGAGATTTAACTTGAAAAAGAGAGCATCCGGATAAGATAAGAGACTGACGAACATTACCGCCCTATGACTGGGTCAAACACTGTCTATGGTGAAAGTAATACTTAATGTTAACAACTTCAATGATTTAAATGACTGGGAAGGGAAGATTCAGAGTCGAAATGACCTGATATCTTACTGCTCCCGCTGTTTTTACCAAATGTGAGGAAAGATCACTTAAATGCACAATTTTAGAGGACAGCTTAATTGCAGATTTCTATGGGGGTTAAAATGAAAGACAGGCTCTAGCAGCAATGCCTATTATCATAATATAGCACTGTATGCTGGGGAGAACTTTGAAATACCGGCTTGTGTAGTTGTAGCAATCATTTTCTGGGCAGAATGGCTTATTTTGCTGCCCACATTCATTCACAGGCCAGATAAACTATGACAATCTAGCTAGTGGCCCACTTTGATGAGTCATTCTGACAACATTTCACTTGCACACCTACATAACGGCAATAAATATTGAACGCCGGGTTGTAACCGCCTTAGACACGTCCACCCTCAATAGTCAAATTAGTGGTCAGCTGATGGGGTTTGGAAGGGTTTGTTGTCAAATTATTGCACAATAATGTAATTGAATGTGATGACAAATACTGCTAAAACTGAGCCGGTTTGCAACACGATGATGAGCGAGGAGGACAATATGCCTACACAAAGAAAACATGCTGAATTTTATCGAACTGCTAAAGACACTCAGCAGAGGCTGTGCGGCAGAAGGGAAGAAGGCGAGCGTCATTCAGACTTTTTGATTGTAATTACATGCCAGCACAGAAGGCAGTCAGACACAAACATTTGTTTGATTTAATGATTTAGACATGATGATGATGATGATGATGATGTGGTATGGCTCATTTTTATTCCATTATCTGCTGGTGCACAGATAGAGTGATTAAATGAAGGTAAACATTGGATTTGACGAAAATGGAGTCATAGGCAGAGAAAATAAAATATTACTTTCTTGCTTTGACAGGCTAGACACACGACTACAGTCACCCACAGAAGATGCCATTCCATCGCCGGACCTCTCATAGGATCCTTAAGAAGCAATCTGATTTGAGAATAGTATGCTGAGTGCCAGAATGGAGAGCCTGCGCTGATTTATTGTGATGCTGCTTCTGAGAGATTTCATCATCACATTTAGACTCTCCACATGATATTAAAAACAATATCTTGCACTTGCAAATTTTTTCTTGCACAGAAACTCAATGCTTTGAAATCACTTCACTTTGAAATATTTAAGACTGCCTCATATTTCTGTTTGTATATTATAAAAAATAGAGATAATCTTTGTATCGAAAACATTTTTTGATCACATATGAAAATGTTAGTAAAGTAACATTAACTGTGATAATTATGGTTTATTTGGTATTTACTTTTTTACTGCCACCTATTGTGTTTACTGTTTTATTTAATCTGTATATATCAAAAGTTTGGGATCAGTAAGATTTTTTTAAGGGACTCTCTTCTGCTCATCAAGGCTGTATTTATTCGATCAAAAATACAGAAAAAACAGTAATACTGTGAAATATTATTGCAATTTCTAAAGTAGGTTTCCTATTTTAATATACTTTAAAATATAATTTATTTCTCCAGTCTTCAGTGTCACATGGTCTTTCAGAAATCATTCTAATATGCTGATTTATTTGAGTGTTGAAACTGGTGCTTTTTCTTTTCTTAAAAGATCCTGAGAGTTATGGGACAAAAAAGTCAAGTGGTAGATCCAAAAAAGATCAGTGAAACACGCAGGATGGTCCAAAAGAGCGACGTTATTCTCCTGGAAGAAGTACTCTCAGGAGGTTGTTGTGAACTGCAGCGTTAAACTTCATAATTAAACTATGGTTACTAAAGAACCGTTGTATATTTTCAGGGGATTTGTCATGCTGAAGCCATCAATGTCCACTATGCTATTACAAAATGAAATGTCGATTTGAACAAGCAAGCTAAAAAACAGCATCAGAATGATTGCATTTTGAAGCAGATGTGGACTAATTTGCATTTCTTCATAACCTGTGATAGTAAAGCAAACTTACTTTAAATGACTAAGCCTATATCAAAGCAAATGTGAAAGCCATTTAACAAAGTAAGATCAACAATGAATCAATGAAAATGCATTCAAAAATTTCTTTCCACCGGTCTTACCTTATTTTAAGCTGAAATTTCAAAGTAAGAAAGAAATTATTTATATATCTTTTTTTTTTCATCTGCTTACTAACAATGTTATGTTATAAATATAGCCAGAAGATACATTCACAGCCGCAGCGTGTTCCAAATTCTATTTCTGCACTGACCCGGCTCATCCATCACCACTATACATGTGAGCTACACACAGCGCTGTCATCCACAAGACACACACACATACTGCAGAAGAACGACCACAGATGGCAACTGAATCTTGTGCATCAGTGTGAAGGGAACACTCATGGCACAGAAGGATAGGAGCCGGCGAATGCTAGCATTCAAACCTGCGGCACACATACACGCTCCTGCCTCCCACGCGCTCCTCAAAAACAGCTATATCTAATTAATCTTAATGAAACCCTCCATCTCAGTCACTGAGTTTGCAGGGCGAGTTAGGTTGGATGGATGGGGCTCGGTCACAGCTGTGTCTCAGTTTTGTGTGTTGAGATGTGTGAAAGCCTGAGGTTCTCTTTGACATCTTGAACTGTTGCGTTCAGCTTTAATGAAGAGCAAACCGGGGCATTAAGATGTAAACATCATGTGCACTC
This sequence comes from Ptychobarbus kaznakovi, assembly GCA_027422405.1. Lineage (NCBI taxonomy): Eukaryota > Metazoa > Chordata > Actinopteri > Cypriniformes > Cyprinidae > Ptychobarbus > Ptychobarbus kaznakovi. The sequence goes on from CM049795.1 coordinate 36,271,651, forward strand.
TACACAAAGGGCCAAGCGATAATTGACAAGTATTTCTGCTGCTTTAACAGATGCTTGCAGTGTCATCATTCACCATGCTGATGGTGCTTTTATGTGGATGATAATAAAACAATAAATCTTTTTTACAGTATAGTCTGGCTGGCTCTATGGGGAATAAGGACTGACCCAGAGCGCTGGATAAACACCACCTGGTGGCCTTGATATAGCCTCTGCCAGCAGCAAACTTGGCAGATTGACAGCAGCTGGAAAATTTAAATAGCAAAACAAATTAAATAATAAGCAAAAAGGTGTACGCTTATATTCTGGTGTCCAATTATTCTCTCTAAAAGGGTGAGCTGCTGTTTTAGGTTTTCATTTGATATAAACATTAGGAATATCTCACATTTTTTCTTTTTTTAAATTGAATTTTGAGTTTATATATCACAATTCTGACTTTTTTACTCACAATTCTGACTTTTTTACTCACAATTCTGAGTTTCTATCTCACATTTCACAATTCTGTTTTCTGTTTCCACCATGAAATAAAAAGGATAAATGCTATTTTTTTCACAATGCAAGTTTGCATTGTATTTCAACTCAGACTTTTCTTCTCTCAATTCTAAAGTCCGATTTGTGCGATATGAACTTAGTCGTGACGGTTTTTAAAGATCTGCTTGACTTGAAGACTCCACTTGAAGTTTGTTTTTGTGTTTTTGTAATGGCTTGTTCAATAACAACCAAGGATACTTGGGGCCTTCATGTTTTTGTTTTAGAAGTTCTTGCGTGGATTTTATTTCACGTTTTTATTCCTGTAAATGTGCCTCAAGGATTATCTCCACATTTCAAATGTAAAGCACCAGCAACATTTGACAAGGGGAGGACAGCAGCAAATTTGGACAAGATTGTGTTCTGATAGCAAAGACGAACAAATGCTAAGGGCTAGAAGCACACTTCAGCTCCCCTGCAGATGTTCGGTTCAGGTTATCAGTCTCTGGACCTTGCGGGCATGTGACAAAGTGCTATACAGGATTATGCAGTCCACCGTATACATGTTAGCTCAATCTCTACACTGGCTCAGAGCAAACAGGCAGTATAATATACTCATTTTTCCCAAAACAGAACAGGCTCTCTGGGGATTTACTAAATAGCATTATTAAATCTTGTGAGATTACAGTTTTTTACATTAAAAGTTAGCCTGTCAAAATTTAGCAAAATGTTCAGCGAATCCAAAACAAATTAATCATGATTTGTAAAAACTCTTAAGCAACACAACTGTTTTCCACATTGTCTCTTTCATGTGACACTGAAGGCTGAGTAAAGGTGCTGGAAATTCAATTTCATTGTACAAGATATTTATATAAAAAACAGCTATTTTAATTTGTAATAATATTTTACAATATTACTGTTTTTATGGTATTATTAATCAAATAAATGCAGCCTTGGTGAGCATAAGATACTTATTTTAAAAACATTAGTCTTTACAAAAAAAAATTGTAACACTTTACTATAGTAAGAGTACATGAATAATCATGTACTGATACCTAATTTATATATTATTTTAATGATGAGTTAAGACATGTACTAATCAAGAACTAACCTTAACTATGACATGAATTCATGTGTGAAAACTTACCTCGAAGTGTTAATTAATACATGTACTAACATGTGCTCAAGGTGGCCATTATTCAGACATGAATAACAAATATTGTAATTAATAAATGAAACTAGTCCAGGTCCCGCAAATATGTTTGCCTTTGTCAGAGAAAATGCTGTAAATCACCAAACAGACAAGACACAGAGTATATTTTTGACCTTGGTTCTTCGGGCTTACATTATTCTAAGGATGTTTTAGTTTTTATAGTATAAAACACTTTTCTCTGCTTTTTAGCACATCTATTTGTGGTTGCTGCAAGCTAGTCAAATTCTGTCATCAGCTGTGCTGAAGGAACTCGTGAGACAAAACAATGAAGAGGGTGGTGAGGGAAAAAAGAGAGAAGAGAGAAGGGGGAAAGGTAATGGAAAAAGAAAGAGCTGACGCTGAGGGCGCTATAAAAAAGGACAGATGATGGGGAGACAGAAAACCGGTTGATATATTGTGTGGACTTTTGCACATTTTAAATAATGTCTCACACATAAAGCCCAGCCAGTCATGAAATTAGGCTTTCATGACTAACACGAAGACCAGCACCATCCCTGAACCGCTGCAATATCTGCCTCACAGGAAGATGTCATAGCACACAAACACACAATTCCAGAGACAGCCGTTTTGAATAAGTTCCCATCTTCATTAGTAACTTACTTGTCTGTGAAAAAGGAAAATACAGCATGCTAAAAAATTATACAGTGCTGACAAAGACTTCTTGTTCACATTGTAATTAAAATGCAAATCTTGTATATATTAACTTGACATGACACCAATTTAATATTATAAATGTATTTATTTAATTTAAACTGAAATTATGATACAAATCTGCAACAAAAGGACAAAATAACTTCTGATTTATCAAGAAAGAAAGAAGAAAGAAAGAAAGAAAGAAAGAAAGAAAGAAAGAAAGAAAGAAACTGAGCCCATGTTGGAGGTTAGTTGCATTTCTTTCTTTCTTTCTTTCTTTCATTAACTAAATGAATTAAATTATAATATTAAATTCTGGTGCAACCTATAATATAGGGCATATTCATATTATTCATAACTCTTTATCATTGTACATATTCAATAAAATGGGGCACAGTTTACAATCTGGTTTGACTATTTTATATCATAAAATAAAATAAAGGAAAGGACAAAAGCAAAAGGAGAAAGGAATAAAATAAGCATTAACATTATTTTAATAAAATATTGAATAAAATAAGCATTAACAAAAATGTGTGATGTCCATAATGTTGTTCCATATTAATGTTTTATTGTGCATATTAAAATGTATTAAGCAAAATTCAAATGTAATGTACATTGCTTATATCAATGATTATAGCTTGTTAATGCATTTTGCAATGCAAGCATCATAAAGTGTGTTCATGCAGCATTATAGAACTATAGGAATATTATATGCATGACATTATAGGCTAGATTTAATACGCAACACTCAATATGGAGGGAATCCCTGATCCGTCTCTTTATCCATCAAGGGGTCTTTGGCCTGGAAAAGGTTCAAGAGTCTGCCCTAACTAAGTCTGCTTCAATTCATTTCACACATGTCCTTTGTTTCTGGTGGATTTGTTTCATTTCGATCTCATTTCACCCCTCAAATGCATTAAAGAACGGTCACATCAATCGACAGGGTTACAACACATTCCATGAAGAACAAACTCTTTAAAGTTGAGGAGTGTTATTTACCTCAAACTCTGACTCTTTCCTCTTTCCACACTTCATTACATAAAAAAGAGCTGAATGTGACATTTACATTTCAAAGTGATTTTCATTCTTTACAGCAGAGGAAGAATAAAACTGGCATAAAAGGTCAATAAGCACATCTTTGATCCCAGACGTGGGAGAGCGAGCCTGTGTGCGTGTGTGTGTGAGAGAGAACTGAAATGAGTTTACAGAGACAGTAAATAAAAAGCTTGTCAAATTTTCCTCAACTTACAAACTCTCTTCTCACTTTTTGTCTCTGTCTTTACTGCAATGCGCCAGTATCTGCGTGCACAGTCCTCGCAGAGCAGCACTTATGACAACAGAACAGCACAAACCTGCGGTTCATCACAATGCTGTCTCCCTCTCTTACACACCTCTCCTAATCTCCGCCTGTCATTATCATTCTCTCATTCTTCCTCTCTCCCTCCATCTCCTTTCGCTTTTGTCCTACGTGACAGAGCCCTTTTAACTCGACGTGTAACAATAGTTGCTGAAAGCAATTCTTTAAACATCTATTGCCAATTGTCACTTCAGCTGGATTTTGTCTCCTCACAAAAAAGGTAATCAGTCACACAGAGAGAGTTTGCCTAATGCATCTTGATCTCTTCTACAAAAACCCTTCAGAGTAAACCGTACATTGGCATTGTGCTGCAGTTTCTGCAGCTTGATTTAGAGCACATTCTTAGCTGCTACAAATAAACAAAAATGCAAATGATTTGCTTGCCTCTTAAGAACACAAACAGCAGAACAGTTTTATGATTAGATTGCACATTAACTGAATATTTTATGCAAACATTTAAGTAGAAAAGAAAGCTATTTGGTTTTAGTGTTCATTGTGAAAATGAACATAAAAAACAGTCAACATAGATTCCAATACAATACATACAATTTACAGTCATTCCAGCTGAAATAAACACTGGAGGTAAAACACCACCTATGTGTATTCCTATTCAGACACATTTTCATTACAGGGAATATTATCAATTAATAAAGACTTATTTTTGTGCAGTTCCTTGAAACAATAATGTATAATGACCTCAAAATGACCTATTATAGTGCATAATTTGCAAACAAATACATTTTAATATTTACATCTAAAAAAAATTGACTTGGTAAACTTGCTCGGTAGCTCACCTGGTACAGCATTGTACATGCGATATAGTGCATTTGGGTACGAAACCTTCGCATGAATGGGTGACGATTAAAGAGCTAAACAAGCTAAAATGACATGGTTACTTTAGCAACTCAGGTTTTTCATCTCACATTTGCTTTGGATAACATTATCAGCTAGGTTTAGGGTAGATTTAGTGTATGAGGTATGTTATTTTTATGCAATAGAACATTTAACTGCAATTATTCTGAACTGCTGCGATGCATACAACTACCAGCATAATAAAACGTTACCAGATATGCCTTGATGTGTTTGGATAAAACAGAAAACGCTTTTAGCATCACTAACTGGACATTTCACCTGGAGAGTGTTGCAAAACATGCAAGAAGCAAAGGAATGTCATTTTGCAGAAATGTCGCCAAAGGAACGTTTTTCCAATAAGCCTGGGTTGAAATGGTGAATTGATTTTGAATAAGACCTTGCTTGCAAAACTGTTACAAGTAGTAATATCAATAAAGAGCAATAAAATAGAGTAAATTACATTTCAGACAAAATGTTGACAATTCGTTCGTAGCTTATTGCTTTAATATTTTAGTTTTCATTGTCTCTTCCCCTCTCATTCGCTCACTATCCATCACAAACATACACAGTAGGCCTTCTCCAAAACGGACCCCTGAGTGTTGGAGTGTGACCCCGCTCTGTGGGTGAGTGTGCGCCCTCATTATAAATAACAGAAACACCCCAGTGCCATAACGGCAGGACAATTAGTGGCCGGCGAGGACCTAATTATGGCCCTATGATCTCCTTTAATGGCAGAGACTGAGCACTCTCGCCCGGGGCAATTTTCCTCCCTGTTAATTACGCAATTATTCTATTATTGCAGATTGACTGATAGGCCTCTGCCACGGGTGTAACCTTGTGGTCTTCAGCGATGAGGAGAGCTCTTCAGAGCTTACTGAGGAACGACGCCAGTCTCTTGCCCAGTGATGAGAATCCGCGGAGCTGGCCAATTTCAGCGGAAGGCCCCACTCCTCCACTCTGCATGCTGCAGAGCTGGAGATGAATGCATTAGATGCATATTAATGGCAAATATGAATTAGATAGAGGGGGTGGCACAGTGGAGAGCTGCTCTTGACATTGAGGAGAGCTCTGCGTGCTTCTATGTAGATGCCAAATATGCCATTTATTGTATTTTTTGAAAAGTGGCTGTTTGTTTTGTTACATTATATATTTATTTACGGGTTCATTTAATCAATATAATGTAGCTTTGCTTAATAAAAGTATACAAAATATTCCAAATGAATTCCATATTTTAAACAAATTCTGGACAATATCTGTATTTCTGAAAACAGAGATGTCTTCTAAGACTTTGAAGATTTGTATGTTCTATGAAATATCTTGAAATTATTTCCCAACTACTGACTCCCCCTATAGGCAGAAGACACTTTCAGTGGATAAGATCATCTGTCCAGGGACTTTGAGAAGCACTTAGATCTGACCACATGGAATGATGTATCCATACATAATGTACTGTAATGATCCAGGCCATCTTTATGTTGGCAGGATGTACTAATGAACTGACCTCAATCTTCAGTGCCGTCTCCACCTTACTGACTGATCTCAGACGTGTGCTAACGTCTACTCTGGTCATATTAGATATCTTTCAACAGTTTGGCATCAGAGCAAATACAAACAGCCCTGAAATGTAAGATGCTTCTTGATATACATTCGTTGTTCTGCATTCAAATCTTTAAGATATAGTTTACCAAAAAATGAAAAGTTGGACACCATTTACTCACCCTCATGTTGATCCAAACCTGTATGACTTCCTTCTTTGTTTGCATTGTATTTGTATGACTAGTATGTCAGTTCTGAATCCTGTTAAAACCAGTTCAGTGTTAGGCTTACTTGACATTGTATCAAGTGACTGTTTTTTATAATGTTATTTCTAACATACTTGCATATTTTGTTTTTCTTTAGGGCATTTTCATTTGCTCAGGCCATCATGATTGCACCATTAGACCTGCCATTTAATGAAAGTCATTCATGTGAAACCATAAAGATGTGAACTCACATTAACATGTGTCCATACCGCTCACAGTACAGGCAGTGACTTTAGATTGTATTGCATCTGCCTGAGGCTACAATCACTAACTCAATCTACAGAAAATGGCATGCTAGAAAATGCATTTCAGCTTCACACACACACAAGGAAGCTGAAACTCAGGTGCAAATCAAATATACAGAAAAGTACTAAAAGCATAAGCAGATTCCAAAGAATTCAAGATAAATGTTGTTGTGAAATCTAATTTACAATGAGGAGGACCACTTGTACAAATGGTAATTAATCTATTCAGAATAGAACCCAAACCCCAAAACGTAGCTATAAACTGTATCAACTGGATTCAGTCAGATTATTAAATAGAAACAACCATTTTATGTACTTATCACTATGTGTGCCTATATTAAAAATTGTGTTAATAAATATATCTTAAATGAATACAAATTTAACGCACTTTCTTTTGTGTGGATTAGCATGAAAAATGTACTCACACTTGCTACACTGCACTGTGTGTCAATACTGCAACCTGTTAACATGGGTGCCGGAATAAATACACGCTGTTTATCCATGCAGTGTGGAGTAGGCTTTAGGCCACAGCAGCCCTCGTGTTTCCCTGGAAAACATTTCTCCAAACATTCCTGAAGCAAACATTTCTCCAAACATTCCTGAACGAAAACTGCTTGACATTAGCCTCGTTAAATTAAATTCACCATTAAAATGTGTTTCTTACTATGAGTAGGAAGTCTTTGAAGAAAGGATGGCCTGTGGGTCATGAAGGGGTCGTGAATGGACCGTGTGGTGGGGGTAAGTAGGCTGTGGATGTCAGAGAGAAAAATAAAGATGGCTGGAGACTCAATCTAATTGCGTGATGATGGTATTTTAAAGTCTTCTTGATTATAAAGCTGCAGCTAAGTGCTATTGATCTGGGACCTGTAGGGGATGTCTCAGTCATGCAGGTATTAGGACCCAAACCGTTCTACCATGCATTATTCAACAGGCAGCTGACAAGCTCTACTGGCAGCCAGCAATCCCAGGGCAATAGGAGCTCAGCTGTGACTAACTTCCCCGGCCACACACACACACTCACTCACACACACTCACCCACTGGCCCCTGGCTAGCCCGCTTTGGTGCCAGATTGTTGTTGAGAATTCATCGACCCAAAGCAGCCAGAGGTTAATATATGAACTGCGCACAGACTAGTTGTCTATACCTGTTGAAAATGAAGCAGACAATCTGAGATCACAACCCCCCTGCTCTGACCCAGCGGAGGGCGGAAAACAACAAGAACAAAACCATCCAAACATCCAGAGCAAGCATCTGAAAGTCTGAAGACTGACCTGGCATGGCAAGTCTGACACTTGTGGACCTGGTTTTCTTGTTTTCTATCATGTTTCTGGACACTTTATACAACTATCGCACACTTGATGTGATAACAATATAATTTTACTTCCTTCCTTGGTTATAATTTTGAAATTCAGTTCTTACTTAAATTCATGAAAACGGGGAAAGAAAACCTGAGCAAATTGGCGACTTATACCAGTCTATTGTAGCATCTACAACTATTCACAGGAAGTCCCAAGAGTACAGAATAAAAACATATTAAAGAATAAATGGAAAAGCAGGTAATGGGAAATGACTTTTTAACAGTTTAATCAAGAGATCAATAAATCAAACCCATCCATTTAAAGCTCTTTACCCTTCCATCCCTTCTTCCAGTCCATGATCCACTGTAAGTTAAGCCCCACAAACCCTGTATAATATATCTTAGTTTGCACTGATTGCAATTATAATGGGGATCAATGGACGTGATCAATACTTTACAGCAATTAACATTTAATATCCCTGCACAGCCACTTAGTCCATTAATGGGAGATTGATTATTCCACTGCCTAGATTGAGTGGCACAGATCTATTTCCTCTGTCTATCACGCTGAATCAGGGAAAACAGCGGTACATTTATGTTCCTAGTAGATCTTTTCTTACCAGAATTACTTGCTATGCAGTGCACAACCACATTATTGGCAAATACCAGAGCAGGGAGTTAAGAATACACACCGTCTAGCGTCTAGATTGCTAAACTAGGCCTTACGCTGTCAGTGTTCTCCTGGGAAGTCTCAACTTACAAGTCAAACCACATTGTGAACAGCAAAGGATCCAAATTCAGTTAAAAATGCATTTAATAGTACAATAAAATGGCATGCAAATTTTATGAATTCCACAGTTTAGCGTTCAAAGAAAATTAGTTTTTCACTGGTAATTAATGTGTACATTCCAATATGATTAGAGCCATCATTTAAAAAACAAATCCATGCTAAATATTTCCTAGCTACGACATAAACAGAACATACTTACATACCGACATACATAGTCTCAAAATGTTATTCATGCATATTATAGAAGCACAATATAACTGGAACTACATTGGATAACATGCCAATATAAGACATTTTTGGTCAATTTTAAAACAGCTGCATTTAAAGCAATTCATTTGAGTTTATAATGTTATATTTGAATTTATTAAATAGTATACAATTTTCATCCATTTATTAGTTATCGGTTATAACATGATAATAGAGCTCATCAAATAAAAAATTCAGTATCAGATAGAATTTTTATATCTGTGCATCCCTATTATATAATTGCTGTTCATGGATATTTAAACATGCATGTAACACACAATATTGTCTGATAATAGGTTTGATAAGCTGGGTGCTATAATGGATGGAAGACGCTTAGAGCAGTGTAAATCACATTAATGAATGAATCGATCATTAATTCCACACATGTGATCCTGCCATTGTTCCATCTTCCACAGAAAATCATTTTCCTCTCACATTTAATCTGCCATGAAATAATTCTGTGTAGAAAAGGTTAAGACTGGCTGTGGTTGTTGCCGTCAACGACCGACCACAAAGACCTGCCATTTATGATCTGCCTGATATAATCACCAATATCAGCTGAGCGATTGGAATGAGAAATATCAATATCTGCTGCTGAGAGCTAAACTTGCCCTCAGGAGTTCAATCCCTGCTGCAGCGTCAGACACAAAACAAAGAACATTTTGCTTCAGTGACCAGGGAAAGTGTTTGTGTAAGCGAAAAAAAAGAAGGATCGGGCAATTAAGAATGCTGTCAGATAAACTCCTCTGGAGATGCTACAGGCATGCTTTACACTCAGGGGGTATCGACGGGAGGAGGGCCGGCACAGCCTTAGCCTCTGACGCTTACGCCACTGCTGCATCGCCAGGGCTTCTGCTATAGAAACACTTTGTTTCTGCTGACGATCAGAGGGATGAGCCGGCCGCTACATCCACAGTATTGATCCTCTGATTAGTTTCCCGTAGTTACTGCTCAAAGAACCACCGTGGAAAAAGGGAGGATTATTTTAGGGAGGGGGAGAGAGATGAAAGGAGAACTGGAGGAAAGGGAGGGAAGCAGAGAAAAAATGAAAAAAGAGAGAATAACCCTATTTGGCTAGTTTTCACTGGGGCGATTAGGTAAATTGGACATTTGGCAAATGCATTTTATGATTTCAATCCTGTCTGAATAGCACACATTTGTGTTTTTACAGAGTGAATATCCTGCTGTTTTTCAGAGAAATCGAAAACTGCCAGAATAGGAGCTCCTCTGTATGCGATTGTTTTTCCACAGTGTTTCTCACTTACTTTGACCTTCGTTGAATGTCAATTATTGTTCAAAATAACTGTTTATATCAAAAGAAAATGTAATCATTAAGGGGAATCAGATCACAAACTGCTCAGTTCATTATAGTAGCACCCTTAATTATGTCCCTTAAATACAGGTAAAGACATCATTTTATATAATATATCCACATTAAATTATGTATATCACATAAATAAAACTGTTTAAAAAGCTGTGGTTGGTAATGTTTTTTTATGTTTAATAAGGCATTTATCTGATCAAATATACAGTAAAAACATTACAAACATTAAAACATAAAAATATATTTTAATATATTTTTAAATTGTATTAATTTGTGTTATAGCAAAGCTGAATGTACTCCAGGCTTCAGTGTAAATATTCTAATATGCTGATCTGCTGTTGAAGAAGCATGTCATATTATTAATGTTGAAAAAATATAAATGGCAAAATAATATTGTTTCTTTGAAATAGAAATAACAAATGTCTATCATTTTTCATCACTTTAATTAAGCCTTGCTGAATTTCTTTAAAATAAATGTATTTAAAGGAAAAAACTACAGAGATCTCAGTCCATTCCAGGGCTGCGTTTCCCAAAAACAACTATGGTCGCAAGTTATGTCGTTATACCAATATAACAATATTCAATGGATGCTTTTGGGGAACACACCCCAGATCAGTACATGAAATAATGTCAGGGTCAACTGCAACTCTTAACACCATTTACAAAACAATTCGATTTCTCCTCACTTACTTTCTTCATAAATTTACACCCATACATTTAGAGTAAAAGAGAGAAAACAACTTTAATGGCAGAGCAATTTTTCAAGGAAACAGTAAAGGAGAACATCATTGACACATTTGCACTTGCCACTGTAACTCCTGAATCAGTTCCTTGTGCTTTGTCAATGTTACTCAGAATCATGGGACTGGACGCATTAAACGGTTTATAAATACCGGTTCTGCCAGACACTGGATTATAGCACCACATCTAAACTGTCAGATAATTAGGCTTTTCATTATTACATTCTGCCGCGTGAACCAATTAGCAATCCAATTATACTCACTTCAGCCAATTACTTCTGGACTTGTGATTTATAAACCAATCGTCACTCTCTGATTACTGTAGTGCCTCTTAAGGCATATCCAGAAGTGCAATTGAATGGAGAAAAGAGATTCTCGCGATAAAAATCATTCATTTGTGATACATTTTGAAATGAATTGTTTAAAAACAAAGAGACTACATTTTGATGGCAGGTCACATAATATTAATAAAAGCAAGTCTAAACAGAGAAAACAGCTGAAAACTTTTGTTCTTTTTTAGTACTTTCTGTACAAAGTACCTTTCACATAACGTACTGTCCTCATTCATAACTCTTTTGTTGTTTTCTGCTACAAAGAAAAATAGTAATAAATAATAATAATGGCATTTATTTTTTTAAATATCGAAATGAAATCAAACTTGCGGGAAAAATGGAGAATGCTGCCAGAAGGTGAAGAGATAAGATGCAAGAAATTAAATGGAAGTTATAGGTGTCCTCTAGGCTATCTATATAAATATGTAATATTAAATGCTACATCACAGTGTACGTTAGATGGCCATTTCTCAGAGAAAATAGCTGCCGACTCCTGTTCTTGCCAATTAAATTCACCCCGGGGCATTTCGGTTCTACGCGCGTAATGCGGTAATCTTGACCAGTCCTTTTGAGGAAGTGACAGAGTGCCGGTCACTTTGGGGTGGGTTGTAACAGCAGGGAGAAGGGAAAAGCAATCTTCTGAGCTGAAGCCACACCAGGCTGTGATATGCATTACAGCCAGAGGAGCCTATTTGTATCGAATCCATCACGTTCCGTCCGCACCCCTTCCTACTTTAATCACAAACAGTCTTTTATCTAAACTTTGATATTGGCTGGAGTCTTCATGTGCTATATGCACCGGTGTCTATCGTGAGAGAAGGTGAAGAGTGAGCTGTTTAAAGCCCAATATTGTGGCAAGCTGGTAATAAAATGACATTCCGAGTCGGAGAGTGCATGGCATGTCGACAGATCGCTGATAGAGAAATGTGAGGCCTGTGAAGAGAGTTATCAGCTCTCTTTCTCTGGGTCTCACACTCGGAGGACCACAGAAATCATCACAATAATACAAACAGGAAGTGCTTTCCTTGGTCCAAAACTCAATATGATGTTTGGCGCAGATTAGAATAAAAAAACATTGCAGTGAAGGTCACCAAATGAAAGTATAGTTAAGGTGGCTCTTTTCCAATGTAATCTGAAGTGCTGGATCAAGCACATAACACCTCTCAAAACCCTTCTTTAATATTGAAAAGATCAGCTTACATAGGGACTCAAAAGTAATACCACAGAAATCACCTAGCTGACATATTTCAAGAATACCAAGCTAAAATGAAATGTTTTTTGTTTGTTTTTCATTTCATGAGTGGTTATGACTATGAATGCGGTTGCGTGTGTGCACATTCTTATCTGTGAGATATTTACTCATAGCAGCCTTTCCAGCATAAACCTAGATACCGGGCTGTTCGGGAAGCTGGAGTAAAACAGACAAACAGCTATCTTGTTATTGTTATTCTGCAAGGGATGAAAGGTAAATCTGCAAAGTCTCAGCGTGCCAAATCAAATGTGTGACCCGTGTCTCACTACTTTCCTTGTGAGTGTGGTTTACAGGACTTGCTGCAAAAACAACCTTACAGGTGCGTCCCAATCAGCTCCCTAGATTACTGTACTTTCCCACTGTCAAAATCAACCAAATCAATCAAAAATATATATATATGTTTAATTATATATTATAGAATACATTACATGTTTAATTCAATGTGTTTCTTGCGGTTATTATTTGTGATATTTATTGGCAGTTTCTGAGTGAAAATAGTTTCAAAGTAAATCCTACATCACTGAAGAGAAAGGGTTTTCCTGCAGATCATTTAATATTAAAAACATTAGGAATTAGATTTGTCAGAAGAGACAAGATTTTTATTTGTATTTAATTGCGCATCATATGTGTTTTAAATCTAAATATAAGAGTACGGGACAATTTTTTTCTGGCAGATACTCGGAAACACAATGTGAATAACATCTAATCTCAGCAAATGCTGCCCAAAGCAATCAGAGCGCAGATCTATTACAAGCAAGAGATAAGGATTAAATTAATACATTTCCTCGGGGCAAATCAAATTCTGGTCATTACCCACAGAGATTAACTTCAGGACAGCTGGCAGGGGAAATAACAGGGAAGGGGGCAGATTTATTCACTGGAGGCTGTAATATTTAAAGAAATGAATCGCACATTCATGTTATGCGAAACAACATGTATGTCATATATCATCAGAGCCTCAAAGAGTTAATAGTGTTAATGGAGATCATCACTATCATTCACTGTATATTTTAAAGTTAACATGAAATCAAAATGAACTTAATTAACTTTATTAATACATGTTTGGACATATGTGGAATAAAAAAAGTGACCTGCACAATTCTTCAGTAAAAGGAAAGGAATGACATGAGAGTGAGTAAATGACAGAAATGTCATTTCATGAACTATACCTTTAATCAGTTCAATCAAATGCACTGTTGCTGAAAGCATCAATAAGGTTGATCATGCTAAATGCAATAGAGGGTAAAAGCATTATTTGTGACTATAGCCGAAGCCATTCATTAAGCAGAGCTCAATACTGGTCAATGACAGATGAAGAGTTATCTTGTTACACATATAGAAATATTCAATATGCACATTACAGAACTTCAATGGATGGACGAATCATGCAGAGAAACTGTGGAGGATGGTTTGCAAGAGAAGCAATAATTAGCACCGATATCAATCAAAGCTGTCTATAAGGGCAGGCTTAAGTGCCTGGAGTGCAGAACAGAAGTATGGGAATGTTCAGGGTCCGCAATTAACTTTTGACATGGCAGGTGCATTCAGAAAAATTACTATCATAAATGTGCCATGAAAACGGTGTTTTGTGACTACATGTACATGAATAAAACAATGCAAAATACAGTATAGCCTACACCATCTATCTATCTAATCATGCAAAAATATATACATGTATATCTATCTGTCTGTCTATATATCCATAGCTGCAAAAAATGCTACAAGGAAATAGTAATCAGTTAACTTTAAGTTACTTTACTATATGGTTAAGCTTGGTATAACACCTCAGTATACTTGGTTTTTACTTGCCATCAATTCAATAGTATTTTACAGTGAAATTATGATACTATCATGTAGTTTTTGGAGAAAAAGTTAAAGGACTTTCCCAGAAGTCATTGTGTGACATCCCATACTTTATTTAAAGGTCTGTTTCTTCTCATTTTTGTAATTTGTAAATTGTACCTATTTTGTTCTACATTTTATGTTATTCAGATCACATATATTGCATTATTGCGTGTTACCCTAATATGTTTTGTTTAATGGACAAACCACTTACAATGAAATCTAATTCATCATGTGCCTTTGTACCACCTGCATACATGTAGTGGTTATTAGTGCATTTCAAGGTACAAAGTAGAAGTTTAAAGTAGATTTTTATATTAAACATTACAGTATATAATTTAATAAAATATATTTTTATAAGCTGGCACCAATATGTAAATTTTTACAGTGAATTTATGGCAGTTATTATACCAGAAATTTAACAGGATATTGTATGGGAATGGCATATTTAAATTTCTAAATGAAAAAGATAAATATAAAATAGATATATAAATATACTTTTACAAATATATAATTTATCTAATTGAAATACTATAACGAATCATGAAATGAATTTGATTAATTGTAGCCTTGTGACTGCCCTATTTTTACTTTTAAAATCATAACTTATGTTATACAGATTAACAGTCTAAAGATATGCACATTTGTTTACACATATATTGCAGTAGACTGCGCACAGTCCTCCAAAGCATCGTGAGAGACGTTTGAAGCGACAGCGCTAGAGAAAAGATGCTGGAATGGGACAAAGGCCCGGCTAGGGGCAGCTTGATGGGGGGATAGAGAAGAGAGACCCCCTCCCTCATCCACAGATGAAGAGAAGCAGGGCTTCATTGCTCTGAAGCCTCAGCGTCCAGCTTTTAAAGGGGAGGATGAGAACAGCGGGGTGGGGGTTTCTTCGCTTTCATCCGGAAATGAGACATGACCGGTGGCCGGCGTGGAGAAGCCATGCATTTCAAAACTACTCACATCCCCGGTACCAAGATCTGTCTGCACTGACGCACACACACACACCGATTTGATTTGCTTCCCGAGCCCCTGTGGAGACTGGAACATACATATATGCCACAAACCAACACACACATTCTCCAATTGTTGGATATCCTTCACAAGGTCCCTCATGCATCTTCACACACCTCACTTTTTCTCCCAGCTCACAGAAATGAGTTAAAGGAAGAGTTTCTGTTGTGTGGCTCAAATGGGCTTTGAGGTCTGCATTTCCAATCAGTCACAGCTGTGTCAAGGCATTTTTCTCAAGCTCTCCTTCCCTTTTTTTCTTATTTTTGGCGGTGGAAAGGCGAAAAGAAAGATAAACACATTCTGCACTTTCTGTTTAAGGTTCATTACACAGCCTCAATCTGGGGCGGGAGAGTCGGCAAAGAGTTAATTCCTCGCCGTGTGAGAGAAAATGCATTAACAGAGTCCTATCCATCTTCAAACTGACATACCATTTAAATGTTTGCCTCTTATTTCTAAAGAGATGCAGGCCGAAGATCATTGCTCTCTTTCTTTCTTCCATGTGCACTTGCTCTCTTTCACATACATTCTGAGATGCTTTTACTTTTTTCTACTTTTAGAAATATTATGGGGTGAATTTACAACAGTTGCACCAATTTACA
Organism: Ptychobarbus kaznakovi; assembly: GCA_027422405.1. Taxonomy (NCBI): domain Eukaryota; kingdom Metazoa; phylum Chordata; class Actinopteri; order Cypriniformes; family Cyprinidae; genus Ptychobarbus; species Ptychobarbus kaznakovi. The sequence goes on from CM049795.1 coordinate 36,287,658, forward strand.
GTGCACAACCATGTGTCTCATTCACTAAACACTCGCAATACAGGTGTTAAATGCATTGAAATAGAGATGCACCGTCATTGCCATGCTTTTCAGCACAAATCAGGCTTAACTACATGAACTACGGCTTTCTCTCTTCAATTTAAGAGTAAGAAAAAATCCTAACATTTATCAATTAATAGTTATTGGAAATTAAGTGACATTTACCAATTGTATTCCAGAACACCCTGTAAAATATTATGAGGCAAATTTGTAACATTTGCACTAAATTTACAGTGTACAACCAGTGTCTTTAACTTAACTAGGTGTTAAATGTGTTGAAATAGCATTGCAACATCTATTTTCAGCATAAATATGCCTCTTTTCAATATACATGCATGTCTTTTCAATCCAATAATAAGACTCGTTTAATACAACATCCTTTCAAATAATGACAATGCAATTGTATAGACATTAAAAAAAAAAAAATGTTACTTTAGGGAAATTTTTTTCTTTGAAATGTATTAATTCTAAACATCTAATAAACCCATTTTCTGATACTATTCTCATAAAATTAGCTCTAATGTTCTGATGGCATAAAATGTTATTTAAAGCAATTTTTTGTACTATAACTTTGAATGATGGATTTTATTAGATTAAACTGTCCACAAAGTGCTTAAAATCTACTCTAAATTATGCTAGCCTGTTATGTAACGCTTACATAAATGTGTTCTTTAAAAAAAATATAATAATCAGCAAGAGCATCATGGGAAATCTATGTTCAAGGTCCCATTCCTCTGAGAGTCCACAGTAAACATGATTCACCTTTTATTATATATAGCAATATGAAAATGTCATTTACACAAATGTAGGATTACATACGTGATCATTTATCTATGTGAAGAATATAAATTAAATATAACATCTGCATTTTCCTGACTGGTGTCCATATAGCTTTCACTTTTCATTAATTCTGGAAATAATAAATGCATGGAGGTTGTCTTCTCTGTTTGCGATTGTACTGCTTAATAAACAGCTTTAGAAAGGATCTGCTGGGTTATTAAAATCAACTACGCCCCAAGCAATCTCTATATCACACTCCATCAGGAAAAAAACTCACAGCTTCTCTTCAACAACAAGAGAAAGAGAGAGAAGATTTAAGACTTCACAAAAGGCATGAAGGGCATTTACACAGAAATTCATATTAAAGTTACTAATGAGAGTTACAAAACGAGGTTTGATTCAAAATTAAGTGGATTAAAGTTATACACAGACATTAAAACTAATTACAAGGTTTATATTCTTCCAAAAAGAATTCCTCCAAAATATCTCTCGGGCACAGACTGTTTGTTTTTCGAGTTGGATATGATTTTTCTTCTCTACTTCTTGTCAGGGCAGTGCAATAAGGGTCTCTACCACCCGCCAGCCAAAAAGCAGACAGGGAAAAAAAAGACAGAATGAGATGATCCAGGCCCTGTGAATCAGGGCAGAAAGTCTAATACCGAGCACCTTTGTGCCAGAGAATGAACATGACGAAGCGCTCTAACCTTCCTCAACACTTCAGTGGCCTTCAAAGCTGTAAGAATTCTCAACAAAGAAGAAAATAATTTCCAATACATATTAATGACTTGGACTAAAATCCATGCATGTCCTTGAGACTTCAGTGCGACAAACAAAGCCAACAGCTTCACTCCGTAAACACAAGGGCCTTGTCAATAAAACCATCATTACCTGAAACACAATGAGACATGCGAGACAGTAATCTGAAATTCTCCATCACACCATGCATGAATTCAGAATAAGTCTGAGTCTTTAAATACCAAATAAAGGATGTTGTCACAAGAGTCTGTAATAGATCACATTGAATTACTATTCATCATGATCACAATTCACCCCAGCTGATTTGTTCAAAAGGATTACAATGATATACACACAAACACGCAATTATCATAATATTGTGTATTATTATTAAAATCATTTATTTTTATTAGATTGTATATATAAAACATTTGATAAAGTTTATATAAATATTTTATTAATAAATAATACAATACATAAAATTATAAATATCTTCTAAAATAAAAAATTAAAATGTCATTTATTTTATTAATTTATTATATAACATAAATATTTAAATTAAGAAACATTTTATAACATTTTATATCAAATAAATAAATAATAGCATAAACAAAATAATTAAAACAAATAAAAAAGTAAAAAATTAAGTACTTTTATTTATTTTTTATAAAATTATATATAAATAAATGATAAAAATATTAAATAACCATAAATAAAAATATAATTTCTTTATTTATTATGATAAATATTCTATACTAAAAAGGAAAAAAATATTATCTTGTAATATATACATAATAAAATTACAAAATCTTTTATATTTATCACACACGAACATACATATAAGGATAAATTAAAAAGATTCTTCATATATTCTATAAACATTAAATAACACAAAAATATTTTTTAAATAATATATAAAAAAAATAATACTGACTAAATTAAGATTTATTGTTACTCCTAAGAACTTACTACAACATAATTTGCCGTCTGTGAGATCCAAAGCAGCTTCATGTTATGTGGGTGAGCCGGGGTTGTGAGATTGTAAACATTTTGGAACATAAAAAAAGGTTACAAACCAAGGTTGAGAACCCTGTCTCTAATCACTCATCCAACAGAAAACCCAGAACACAACTAACAAGTAGGCGGGAAACGGCGAGGGCACCCATAAGTTATCAACCCCCCTCTCTCTCCAGCCCACTTGACACCTCAACTGCTTTTGCAGCAGATCCTGAGGTCCGGCCCGGCCCGGCTCGATCCTTTTATCAGGCTCTCTGCTTGTGGATCGATCGGGGAAGGAGTTACAGTGCAGACAGCAGTTCTCTGTTACAACCCTGGCGCTGACACTTATGGCCCAACCGATTTACACTCTATGAATTACAAATTCAAACACGCTATTAATAACACATTCAGCCCTTTCTGGGGTCACATCTGTGATGCATACGCATGCACAAACGCACACACACACAGACAAACTTATGCTTGCAGATCCTGTATCATTAAATGTACACACAGCTCATGGGATCTCATTTGCTATGCTGTGATGGTGCTCATGTGGGTGATGCTGCTGACCCATCGCTGTTGTTATTTATAGACCCAAGACAAGAACTCAAGGGTCAGGGGAGTCAAAGCAGCACTCGTAATTACTGCTGACTCACTGCTTCTGCACAGAAAAGGGTTATTAGCCTTACAATCCACACCAACAGAGACTTGGGATGGAGATTTCATCATCTTCAGTTTATCAACTAACTCTTCAATTAGCATTACTTCATTGATGTATTTATTTTTGTTTGAATCCATTAACATCCTTAGTCTCGAGGTATTTACAGCTCATTTGATTGGCCATGGGTGCATTACTCTAGTACTAGTAACATATTTAGTTCATAGCAAAAAGGACGGTAGAGGATGAGAGGAGACAGAATTTAGGGCCTCTGTGCTACCGAATGCCTTTCCTCTTGACTGGACACTTTAAAAAGAAGATATAAAATCTCTCCAGGTGCTTATCTCTGCCCAGGTGTTCACAGATCCGGCTGAGACTCGCTGCTCGACCCTGCACCCTATTAAAAACCACAAGAGAAGAATTTAAGCAATACCAGCATCAGCCACTGGAGGGATCTAACAGACACATTGAAGTAATAAAACAAATTAATATTAAATTTAAACAGTGGTTCTCTGGAGAGTTGTAGCTTGTTCTGAATCATGGTAAATGCAAATAATAAAATGCAACCGTTTAAAAGTTTCGGGGCATTAAGATTTCATGTTTTTGACATAAAAAACTGTATTTATTTAATAAATAATACAGTCAAATATGTGATATTTTGAAATATTACTACAATTTAAAATACCTGGTTTCTTTTTTAATATATTTTGACATGTATTTTATTTGTCTTGATGGCAAAGCTGAATTTTTAACAGCCATTACTCGAGTCTTCAGTCAGTGTCACATGATCCTTAAGAAATCATTCTAACCTGCTGATTTGGTGCTTTAGAAACATTTCTTATTATAGAAGCCGTGATAGTTTTTTTCAGGATTCTTTGAATAAAAAGTTGTTGTTTTTTTATTATTTAAAATAAAAATCTTCTGTGTCATTATAAATGTCTTGCTGTCACTTTTCGAACCATTTTAATGCATCATTGTTGAATTAAAGTATTGATTTTTTTTTTATCTTACTGTCTCCAAACTTTACAAATTATAGTGTAATTGTGCCTTTATGACAGTAAATTTAAATGAAAGTTTAAAATGTGAAGAAAAAAACTGCAAAATATACAGAAAGCATTACCCTTTTTAAAAGTTGATAAGCCTATTAACAATACATTAATAATCATGTCTATTGTTGAGCATATGCGGTCATGATCATTTAAATACATTTCAATATTAGACATTTGTTTCTTAAGCATTTTCGATACCACGTTGGGTCGCCACTTGGTGTAAAAATATCCAATATTGGTCCTGAAACAAAACCAGAGAATCATTTACTGGACTTTAAGTTAAAAAAAGATTATATTTCCTAATTAAATCACTGATTCATACACTTCTGTGCATGTGTAATATGTATGTTGTTGTGTGATATAATTAATTATTCATGACGTGACAGAGAAATACTCCCACGTGAGTCATATTTGAATGAGTCCTGCAGATGAACAGCAGCTGAAAACTCTTTTCAAACTTGCTCTGAGTGCTGCGTGTTTTTCAGCAATGTGAGCTCTAAATGACAAAGGAGCCCTGCACTGCAGCAAGCACAATAACGGGCAAACACTCGCAGCACAGCAGAGCAGACGGGCCCAGGGATTCAGTGAGTACCGCGGGGGATTACAGATGGCCCTTCAAATTAAATCAAATAGTACAGCTCAGGATCGGGCTTACGGCCGCCTACGGGAGAGGTGTATGTGACTGGAACCGGAGCCAGCGGGTGTGGAGAGAGAGAAAATCACCTCCAAATGAGTTTCTGAAATATCTATAGATAAATTGAATTTGAAAATCTTGACAGTGAGTGATCTGAGGCTGGATGAGGAGCAAGTCAAAGATGGCACTCATTCTTTCACTGCTTCTCATAAACACACACAGAGAGAGAGAGAGAGAGAGAGAGAGAGAGAGAGAGACGTTTGGTTTTCTATCATGGTGGGGGCTTTCTATTGACTTCCATTGTTTTTATACTGATCTAATGAAATTTTACATCACTTCCCCTAAATCTCACACTCACAGAAATCTTTTTGCATTTTAAAATTTGTTAAGATATTGTTTGATAAGCCACTACGTTCAGTAGCTGATTTTAGGCTTAACTGCCCTTTCATTAATATTTGGTAACTCAAGAATCCAAACATACATGCAGACACAAACACATACTCAACACAGCACATTCTTTTCTATATATATATTTATATTATATCTATAACATTATATTCTTCCTCCCAAATTAGTCTTGTACTTGTTTTGTTTTTTTAAATCTAACCTTGAAAGTCTATTTTAGATTCTCCTCATTTTTAAATAGTGACCTTTATCTGAAATGTTTCCAAACCTACAGATAGAGAATGTTATTTTGAGAGCCAAATTAAATAATCAATAGTTTCCATCTTTCCGTCTTTGGACAGGTTCAGGGAGTCATCGGCAACAACAACTCAATATGACCTTTTGGTGACAAATGTACAGGTTAAACTTAGAAAACTTACAGTAGAAACCAACAACTTTCAGACATAGATCTTTGTAGACAAAGGTTTTACTAATATGGATGCACAACAAAGTCAACATTATCCAAAATAAAAGACATCTATAAGAGGTTTGTCCACCGTTCCTTTTTATTCATCTTACTTTGGCTTTCGGATGCCTCTTCTTCTTCTTCAGTCTTGTTTGAATAATAATGTCATTTTATGAATTTCTCATCTCTACAAGGTCCCTGTTCTTTCATTACTTATGATTCATATCACTTTTGCTGCCACATAATCATTAGGTAGGTTATTATAATACAAAGACAAAAGGAGACGACATCCCATCTTTTCACTCTTGACTTTGAGGAAAAATGATTACTGAAGAGAAACTCTCCTAAGAGCTCAGAAACCCAGCAGGAACTTGTAGAATCAATTACTCTAGTATTTATGTGTTAAGTGACTGAGTAGATGTCTCTTCATGACTACAGGCATCTACAGCATAGGGCTTTACCCAGTGTTATGAACATGGTCAGTGCTATAAAGTGAGTCACTCTGAACTGACACAAAAGCATATTGTAAAGAACATCACGTGCAGATTGTTTCATAACTCAACTCAAGTTTTCCATTAACCTCAAAATACACGAATCAATAATCAGACACACTTAGATGCATATTCTTCATGAAAATACTATACATTTTAATGATGATATAGATTATTGTGAGTATGTGTTTTTGACTGCATACAAAGCTTTGACTACACTTGTGGTGGCTAAAATTATGAAACATTGTTATAATAATAATTATATTAATCCTAACAATAAAGGACATTTTAAGCAGTCCTCGCTATTTAAAATGCTCATAAATCTGCCAAAGCACATTTTCTTTAAATATAATAATGTTAACAGGTTTATTATGAGGATTCGGTTTGAGTAAAGGATAAAATATTAAATTAGTATGAAACCCCTTGAGGACTGCTACTAAGTATAGTATTATAAGCAGTATACTGCTTAAGTATACTGTAAAATATTATATTATATTTTCGGACCCACCTAACAACCTTCTAACAAATTTCATTTAAAAAAGTAGCAATTACTTCACATGATCGAAGGTAACTATATAAATACAAAAATGTACAGCAAAAGAATTGGATGCGTGCACATCAGACAATAGACAAACCTTTCTCTGAGCAGGGGGTGTTTGTGACAAATGCTCCAGGCTCATTCCGCAAAAGACAGCGGGAGAAATAAAACAAAAAATGCATTTACAAGGACATTTGCCGAAGCATTATAAATGTGGGAGTTTTCTATTTAGTTTTTCACTTTTTGTTTGTCTGGAATCATCACAGCAATGATTCAAATGAGACTTCCTGAGACACACACAGGCATCACCCTAATGTGTTTCTTTCTGCCACATCTCTTTACAGAGATAGACCATTAAAGCTGATCACAGAGGCATGTCTAGCATCAGTTCAGTCTTTTTTATTTGCTCGAGGGAGGATGCCCTTCATTAAAATAACAACGGCTCATCTCATGCATATGGAAATGGAACTTTCTCCATCTCCAGTATGGGGTCTGGCCTGTCCTCTGAAAAGTCTTATGCAGGACACATCGCAGGATTAGGAGGAGGTCACACGTTCATCCTCGCGGCTCCATATACAGCTTATTCCATTCCCAAACCCTAACCTTGAGCAATGTGACCCAAACTGGCTGATCCTAAATCGGCATTGACAATGAAACTCACCCTCATTTTCGAACAGACCCAAGATGTTTCATCATGCAACTTTCTACGAACAATCAAAAGGGACAAAAAGTGAAACCCCTAATCACTCAAAAGCCTTCGTGATCAAAACAAGCCTGTTGAAATCAATGTTCCCACTTCAGACTGCCACACGGTCATCTAATTCCCCGCCGTATCCTTTCGTCTCGGTCGGATGAAAATGTTTGGGTGACAGGGATGGGGGGGCCTTGTGGAAGTGTGTCTCGCAAAGGGGTCAGCATAATAACAAGATTAGTGAGTTTTAATTTAGATTAAACAGGGTTTGGCTGTGATCGAGGCCCCCGCTGTTGTTCCCTCTGTACAAAGGAAGGACGTGCCGACATCAAACGGACATGAGAGTGACACGCTGTTCACCGCTGCACTTCATTAGTCAGAACAGCTGGGTAAACGCATCAGCTTTGACTCGTCTGCCGCATTGACTCCGGAGAATTCAGAGACTCGTGATAATCTCCATCATATTTATTCATGTCCAGCATCTTCCATGCAAAACAGCATTTCTGAACTTGACTAAACAAAGTTTTACTTACTTTTGATTTCTTCTGGATTTTGTAACAACCATCATCTTGAAAGTGTCCTGCTGAAACAACTTCAGAGTTTTCCTCTTGCTTACCATGTAAACAACTGTGTCCTGAAACCAAAGAGATTTTTGATTAATGTAGTGTGTGTGTGTGTTTAAATATATATATATATATATACAGTTTGAGCAGTGTTTCTCAGTCTTTTTTGACACAAAGGGCTCCAATATGTCCAATACAATAATTGAAAACCCCACAATTTAGGCTATAATCAGTATTTCTTCCATAATTATGACAAAGCTGTTGGTTTTGCAATTTTTTAATTAACAGAAACTGAGAATATTGATATATTTAATTAGCAGCAGTTCACGGTGTGATTTCAAAAGTTTCAAGAATTCAACTTTCTTCAACTAAAAGCAACATTATAAAATCATTATTACATTTCAATCATTTAATTACATTTAAGTTTATATTTACATTTTTTTAGCATCTCAATTTAGATTAAAGTTAAATATTTTTTTAATGACAATTGATTTACAAGGTCATTATAGTTAATAATAAATAACCTTTAATACGAAACATGGTTTATTTTAGCTAGCTGCCAAGGCAACATTTCTCATTTTCATTTAGTATAACTTGATGTACTAATTAAAGCTAAAATAAAAAAATGATAAAAACTATACATATTTTATATTTTACAAAAATTAATAAAAATGACAAAAACACAATACAAATATTAAACTTCACTCTAAAATATGCAGGGTTGTTTCAACCCAATTTTAAATTTTAGATCAAACATGGATTAACCCAATTGTTGGGTTTAACATTTAATAAAAAAAAATCATATTTGACCCTAAAGTTTTTTAAAGTGTTTAAAATTAATTAAAATTCAAGTTAAATTCAAATAAATTCAAATATTCAATGTCACTAATATAACACTATTGATACATGTATTAGTTTTTAGTCACCATGAGGCCCACTTAGAAGTTTGCTGAGACCCCCAAGTGGGCCCTGGGCCCCTGGTTGAAAACCACTGCTCTAGAACAAGAACGTCCCTCTCCCTAAACCATAATAACCACCTGGCTCTGCCATAGTAAGTAGCAAATCATGGTTCGGTGTGCCTTCAGTAACACTAATGCTCATAATTTATTTTCTTTTTCCAGGCCATCAATTTGCTGCAAAGGAAGTGGCTAGAATTCATTCAATTCGAAAGTGACTTCATTGCTTTTGTCCACAGTACTTGTCAAGAGTGGTTTTGACAAACTAAAAGCTATTTCTATATTTTAAAAAGGAATTTGTGGTATCTTGACTGATATTAGCATAATGTGGATAAATCAATGTCGTTTCATGCCTGTGAATTTAAAAAGCATTTCAATTCATCTAACCTACTTGTGATTATCACGCTGATGACAGTGGGGGAAAACTGAACAATTCTGTTAAAGGCTGTTCTTTTGGACTTCAGATTTCGTTGACTCAATTACACCTCTGCATACATTGCAGTGGCAGTGATGCTAATGCAATGCTGAGCACACGTCAGCAGAACATTATGCATGTGCCCGATTTACGCCAACAGCCTTCATTACGCGAAACCTGATCAAACGTTCCCTCCAGGCAGAGGTAATGATCCCTCACCCATTGTTATTCCTATTCGCTAAGGGTTCAGGGCTAAGCAGCTCCTTGTATCTCCACTTTGGGCTCCATTAATAATTTCTATTCACAGCCGTACGTTCAGCATTCGTAAATGACACCTGGGGGTCCCCGCAAATGGTGCGCGATTTCAGATGGGGCCTGGTCGTGAGTGTATTAATGTCCATTTGTTTGTGTGTTTGTGTTTGGGTGACAAGTGGACATATGTTATCTAGCATTTCTAGCAGAGGCCCAGATTGCCCTCGCTAATGCTCAGATGCTCCCCAAAGAATCACAATGCACACATTTACATAATGCGGGAATGTTAAAACAATCAAACGAGTGGGCAGGAAGGAGGAGGCGGCAGAAAGGAGGAGGTGAGGCTAAATTTCTCTCTCATTCTCACTACAGCTATAATGGATGCTGCTGATTACCACTGATGGCGTCACGCTTCTTTCTACTTCTGCATTAAATCTCTGAACATTTAAAGCAATTTATTCTAAAATCATTTTTTTTTGTCAAAACTGCGTTGCCTGTTCACTCTGGACGGCCAAGTTAATTGGATCAAGAGGGATTTAGAGAGGTTCTGATGAGCCAAACTGAATATTCTTGTTTTGTTTAAGTTAAAAATGGAAATTTCATATAAGAGGAGGACTAATATGATCAATGTAAGTTCAAAAGTTTGCAGGTAAGATTCAGCTTACACAACATTCTTCTGTAGCATTCAGACTAGAATTTGGGGGGTTTGTGGTTTTTAAATGAATAATTGGATTGGCTATGAGCTAAAAGCAGTTGTGTGACCCTGGACACAAAACCAGTCTTAAGTAGCACAGGTATATTTGTAGCAATAGCCAACATTGTATGGGGCAAAAAAATTCTTTTATGCCAAATATCATTCGGATATTGTGTACAGATCATGTTCCATGAAGATATTTAGCAAATTTTCAACCGTAAATATATCAAAACCTTATTTTTGATTAATAATATGCATTGCTAAGAACTTTATTTGGACAACTTTAAAGGTGATTTTCTCAATATTTTCACTTTCTTGCACCCTCAGATTCCAGATATTCAAATAGTTGTATCTCGACCAAATATTGTCATATCCCAACAAACCATACATCAATGTATGTATCAATAAAAAAACTGACCTTTATATTTTATTTTGATTAAAGAAATGCATGGTGTTTCAACTTCAAAAAAAAAATGTAAATTCATGTCTACTTTATTACATGGGAAAGTAATGTTGAATCAAAAAGATTCTGCACAGAGTTCTCCAGTCATTAACATGGTCATCTTTCTGCTCAATCATCTCCGTACTGCCACCGCTCCATCCAATACATTTTCTAAATCATCTTTCCTGGTTCAATACCTCCCCAGACCCCCAGCATGCAGACAATCAAGTGTTTTCTGAATCACTCGCTCCACCGACTGATAAATTATTCAGCTGGATATAAGTAGACACTAAAAATTTAATGATTTGCCGAGTTGGATTCTGTAGAACAAACCGGAATACGAAGACAGGATCGATGGGGCCTGGATCTTAATATATTACTATAACGGCACAGCCAGGTTGTTTTAATAAAAGCCTTTTGAAATATTGGCCCATATAGGCGGATTTACTGATTTGTGATACTGTGAGCAGAGGAAAAAACCTGGTTTGGAATTGATATATACACGTTCTACGGTGAAAGTTATGTTCCAATGAATACAAATGCATTAACAGGCTGTATGTTAGGCAGTCAGAATCGCCATAAAGCTGCATAAATAAATAAACACTCAATCTTCCATTCATCATCTTGGAAATGAAAGGTAAATTTAGATTTAATATGGGGTTGTGATTCACACACCTGCTGAAAACATATCAACACAGCCACACAAGGCAGTGTCAATTGGAGTGTGAATAAGCACTACACACACACACACACACATGTTTGTTTTTCTAACATGGTCAGGATTTCTGTCATTTATATACTCGGCTAATGATATTTTCCACCCCCTACTCCAAAACCTAACCTTCTTGCCTATTTAGATCAACATTAAAACAATTATGTTGTGCAAAGTCTTGTTGTCCTTACATTTTAGCTTTAGACGTACTCTTAAGTTGTACAGTAGAAGTAGTACAGTTAAAATTTAAATGAAAAATGTAGCAAAACTATTAAAAAACACAGAACATGCTGACTTCAGACATCTCAGATCAGGTTTAATGTGTTAGTGGTTGCTAACCTGCTCAAAATCTCCTGCTTCATTGGTCGGTTGTGTCAAACATCCACCTGATACACTGATCTTCGCTCAGTAGGATATTCTGAAGGTCAAAAAGTAAAAGAGGTTAAGTAGTGTTCCTTAGCTAAAGTGTAATCATAAATTAACTACACCAAGCTCTTGAGATCACATTCTAAAACCACAGGGAAGTTCTGTGAATCCTACCTTTGACTTTTCATCTATTCTACGTGGAATTTTATCACAGTGTTCAACATTGAGTCCCAACAGATGAGTCACAGATGGGTCAGAAACCAAAACTAGCTATGCAAATACTGAATGAGTAGAAAACAAATCTCAGCAGGCCCCAAATTGCAAAAACTTGAAACAGCGATATCATAAAATCCTACCGTGGTACTAAACAGTGCTATAAGACCAGATAATTCTGTAAAACGTATTGAGCAGAGTGTTTGTTTCATGATGTTCTGTGCATTTCTTTAACTTTATTCTTACTTTTTTGCATCACCAACTGTGCAGTATAGAAACTGATTCAAACTGAGATGTCAATAATTTATATATATATATATAAACATTAAAACCCCCAAAAAATCAAGGAGCAAATACCGATCCTTAATGAAAAAGTACATTTTTGACACTAGTTGAAGATCCGTTTGGATCATTTTAAGGACAGCATTATTTAGAAATGTATTATTTAATATATCTCTCTGCAGGACATCTACCTCAAACACTGAAAAAGCAGAGCTGCTAAAATCATCAAGGACACAAAACACACTGGTAACCGTCTCTTCCTTTTGCTGCCATCTGGCAAGCGCTTCCGGAGCATGAGAGACTTAGGAGGAGCTTCTTCCCTCAGGCCATCAGACTCCTAAACTCAAACCTAGTCTCATTACATCTACATGACTCCATTTAATACCCTGTACAACCTGTTTGCACATTCTCCTTACACATTCCTGCTTATCTTTACTTTTACTTTTTACTTTCAGTCATTTAGCAGACGCTTTTATCCAAAGCGACTTACAAATAAGAAAAAGTAACTAAAATTAAAAGTTAAAACTATAAATATTATATATACACATTTAAGAAGAGAAATAAAATAAATAAAATGACAAATGCATACAACAACATTTCAAAACTAAACATTTAAATGAAAACAAAAAATAAAGCTAAAACAAGTAAAATTTAAAACAACAAAAGGTATGAAAACAAAAAATAAAGCTAAAACCAAGTAAAATGCTTATGAGTATAATAATGCTTCTAACATAACACTAAAGGCCTAAGTATACTTATTTTTTACATAGTAAGAATTGGTTATAAAAACTAAAACAGAAGTGAAACAAGCAGTAAGCGATACTTGTATCCTTTGGCAGTGTCCCTGCCCGGTGGAGTCACATGGTAGAGTCAATGGTCTTTACGCTCTTTGGTCTTCACACAAGGAGGGCTTCACACGACGGCTGCCGCGGTATATTAACCTTTTTAAACCCGTCTAACAAATCACTATTTGCATTCAGCTGAATGCACTGACAAGACACTGACAAGAGACGTGATACAGTACGAGACCAAATGCAATTTCAGCACGTCTCTTAATATTTATTAAGTCTACAGTATACTGTCCTGCACATTTTTGTATATTTTATTCTTACAGACCATATTTATTTTTTTGGATGGATGGATGGATGGATGGATGGATGGATGGAAGACTTGCAATATTGATAAACAAAAGGTCAGACCATGAAAGAGTATATATGTCTGTGGTATTGGAAAGTATGACCATATTACACCAGGTATCCTGTTCATATGTCTGTGGTATTGACCTGCAAATCTCTACTGCCCCCAAATGGGATCGAGCCACTAGATAACATTTGCACAGAATTTACCATATAATGGTCAGTTCTGCATTTTTGCACACAAGTTTGTTTGATAGCTACACTCTAAAAAGTGCTGGGTTAAATACAATCCAGCGCTGGGTAAAATGGTGGCGAACCCAGCATTGGGTTGTTTAGACCCAGCGGTTGGGTTAATGCCCAGAAGGTTGGGTTAAACATTTAACCCAGCTGTTGGTTGAAAACAACCCAGCATGTGTTCGGTCCAATATTTACCCAGCACTTGGTTGTATTTAACAGCATTTTTTAGAGTGTAGTTCCATAGTTTTCCCTGTCCAATCCCTTTCTTCCTTCTTTCAACAAAATCAGCAATATCACAGGTCACTGATTGCTATATGCTGTTTATCACCAATGACATCACTTCCCTTCACCTTACGTGAGCACTTACACAGAGGTGCAATTCAAGCAATAAGCACATCGTGAAACTGCCTGCAGCCCTGAATCAATGGCTGGGTTTTGTAAACCTAAACACGTAGCTCCAGAGTCAATTATAGAAAGGACAAGGCATGTGCCCACCCTCAAGAGCCTGGCCTTCAGACCCCATTCTATCCAAAAACAACAGCACAATGACTGTGCGAAAGCAAATGCTGTTGACACAATGAAAAGGCCATGCTCATCTTTTATACACTAATAAGGGTGTCTGCACTTCCATGCTTTGTATTCAAGCTAGTTTGCGCTTTGTTATAAAAGCTTATGCTGTATAAATATAATTGTGCATGCAGAACAGATTTGGTCAACACTCTCAGAAGCAAGAAACGGCTGACAAATAATTGCTGAGAGCAAGAACACTCTTCCAGACCTGCAAGACAACACTCACCGTGAATCAATAAGAGAAACAGAGCTCAGTTTCCCCATTTATTACTCCAAGAGACGATAAATTACTGAACAGCACTTCACGCCGCAGCTAATAAGTTCAAAACAGGGGAGTTAGCAACTTTCCAGGGCATTATCATATTCTGTTTCAAATCCCGGCTATTGACATAATTGGGCAGCTGAACACTGCGGTGACTATAGCAATCCACACTCTATTCGGTGCCATGTCAGCCAAACTGCGTGTGAAGAGACTTAAAGTAATAAGGTCTCCAGTGAATTCAACCTGTGAGAGAGGTGCCCTAGGATCCATCGTTTTGAGCTTCACAGTAGCGGCACTGCAGAGTTAAATGCCCCATGTGTGTGTTGAATGGCCAATTCACAATGAGGAGTTTTGGTCAATCTCTTAAGACAATGAATACAGTGGAGTCTGTGAATTGTAACCACCTTCCAGATAAGTATTGAGGCACCAAAAGCTGCCCAAATCCAATATTATACAGTAGGGTCTGACATTAGTAACAATGCTTCTATTGTGCAATATTTAATAAATAATTTCAATTAAATATACATTTATTTAAATAATCATTTCGTTTAAACAATAATATATCATTTATAATTATCCTTAAATGTATAATTTTATTTACTTTTTATTAAACTTAATATAATTATAATAAAATGTACTTATTATTATTAAAATCTTTAATATTTCTTGTCCATTTTACATCATGATGCTGAAAAATAAATGCAGAAATATTTCTTCATTTCAAGTTTTGTTTACTTTTTTAAAATAATGGAACATATTTTATTTCCAGCACTGTAAAAACAAAAAAAGAAATTAAACAAAAAGATTATTGGAGTACAGTACATTTTCCAAGAAAATTGTATTTATTATTTTCTAATTTATTTATATTTTTTTATTTATTATTATTTTCTTATTTAGTGTTTGCAATTTCTTTGTCATTATTTGTGAAATGAACAGCAATATCTGAGTGAAAACTGTTTCAAAGTAAATCCTACACCCGTTTGTTTAGTTTTTTCTTCAGTGAGATTTAAATAAAAATGAAAAGAAATCCAGACTTTTATTGTGGTCTCCAACATTTGGACCCACTGTCTGTTCCCATCTAGAGAACAGCGTTGTAGGGGGGATAGGGGGATAGATTTGGACTGTTTGTACAGACTGCAATGTCTTTCTTTCTCTTCCTCCATGCCCTGTCATTACTTGCAGAGCAAGAAATATCACAGTGGGGCACTGATGTCAGAGTGGTACAGTCCCCTCCTGAGCGTTAAATTAAGCATTCACACCGAAGAGAGACAGAGAATGACCCTTTTAGTTCTACTGTAGACATGTGATACAAGATTGTTTAGACCACCCGGTCACATCGGCAGGTGTGCTTTTCTTTTTTAGTCCCCTTCTTCTGAACCTAAATCTTCTATAATAGAAGACTACCTCTGAAATAACCTTCAAACCTGAGATGAGCAGCTCTGAATTAGAAATTTAGTTTTGTCCCTTTCAAATACATTTTCTCCTGATGTCTACCAAGATACATCTTGACCATGATATCAGTGTTCCAGAATACAACTCATATCATACGAGAATCTTACATTTTTAGAAGAAAGTTGTTGTTGGGTGGTTGCGATGGTGTCGCTACATGGTTGTCAAGGTTTTTTTTAAGCCTATCATATTTTGATATGGTTTTTAGGTGGCGTGCTTATGGTGGATTCAAGTCATGTCAGCAATATCATTTATATGAGATGAACGGATAGAAAACAAGGAAAGAGGAGTAATATTACCAATGATTTAACAATATGACAAGAAATACAAAAATTATAATAAAATAAACAAGAAATTAAATTGAAAAAAAAGAAAGAATAAATATAAATCAATGGTACCATGTTTAGCCTTATTAATTAGTGCTGTTGTGCACTCACAAGGCATTATTTTAAGTACATCACCATTTTACTCCGACCAAAGTGATCTGATTGCACTTGTGATTCAATCATTTTGATTTGATTGATAAATATGAGCTTCCCAGGAGGACTTGAAGTCAGAAGAGGCAATCTTCCAAGTCTCTATAATATTCCGGTCCTTAGAAATTTGGAGTAGTTTATTTGATTCAAATATATGGGATTTTTTTTCTGTTTTACCATCCAGTCAGCGAAAATCATACATCTGATTTTTTATAAGTAATAAAACATCCCTCATCCACAAGTCACATGATTTGGCATCGCTCATGTTCGCACAGATATTGCAGGATAAGTTTAGTCATTTTGCAAACCCTCTAGCCCTATAATACCAAATATGTATTCATGTTAGAAACTCAGACGCAGAGGAAGGAGAAAAGTGACAAGTTGTCCAATCTATTAATTCCTCCTCTCTCTTCTATTGACAACTGCAAATGCATGGAAATGACCCGGTTTTGGCCCTCTCTCTGACATGTGACAAAGACACCATACGCAAAGTATATTCGCCCTTTGTGAATGAGAGATCATTTTGCACCTGTTCACCACAGGACTTGCGGGGGAGGAAGCCACAGATGGAGAGAGAGAGAGAGAGAGAAAAAAACAGAGGGAACAGAGGAAGAGAAGGAGACATAATATGAGATGAGAAGCAGGCATGGCAACAGGTTACGAGGGAAAAGCAAAAGGTGCCGATATCTTAATGGTTCAGTAAATTGGCTGTTTGCTACACATCAGACACTCAGCACCACAGGGCCTTCCAGAAAACACAGCAGAACAACAGAGAATTCTCCTAATTATGAGCTGATTGCACTGACAGCAATCCGTGCTCTGATTACAGCTGGAATACATTATACAAGCCTCTATGCATGGTTAAAGGGCTTGGGCTATTTCTGGCTTCATTCCTTCGTTCCCCACAACAGATAAGGCCTGTCTGACTGTGCTTGGCAAAGATCACTCTAGATGGCTGATTTGGTGATACCAACATTTTGTGTTGCTATTTATATAAAATATATATATATGTATGAACCTATTTTTGAGTCATTGATGTAAACAGTCCTTTGTTTTGACAGTTCCACTAATGAAACTCTAAATAATTTGTCAAATGCTTATGAAAAACTGCTTGAATTATTAAATTAGCATGGTATTAGGACAATTTATGAGCATTAAGTTGAAAAATACATTCAGGAAGCCCGTCATCAGAGGTCTTCTTATTGTATATTTTAAAAGTTTAATTAAATAATTTGATCCATTATTATTTTATTATTATCAATTATTCATTATTATTTTACATGACATAATTCTGCTATAATAACAAAGTTGAAATTATTTTTCAGATTTTTTCATTTACAGAAATTATTAATTTACATTTTAAAAGCCTTTACATTTTATTAATAATATTGATTTATGCATCAATTTATCAATACATTTACATGACTTTTGTGATTATATTCAAACTAGTTTGTGTTTATAGAATGTTAAAATATTTTTTTAATATTTAATTTTTTTATTAAATTATTTGTACCCAAAAAAAATATTTTAGAGCTTGACAATGTTCATAAAATGTACATTTTATTTATTTATTTAAAAACTATAGTCATAGCATAAAATAAGATCACCCTTTTTTGATGCTACAACATTTTCTCTTAGATTAATATGCAAAGACCTTAACATGTTGTTCTACAAGATAAATTACAATCAGTCATACTTCAAATGGAAATTCAAAAATGTCATGTCATTTTACGTTCACAAAAATGTGAGATTATTTGCCTGATAATCAGGCAGCCATTGCAGTCCTTATTTTGGAATTTAGAATATTTCATAAATTGCTTTATTTTTATTTTTTTTAATTAAACATTCCAAAGTGAACCAACAAAGAATTAGCCTCCCAGGCCCTACAAGCTGACGTCATGTACAGGAAAGCAGTTTTAATTTTTTCATTAGTCACACAGAAATGACATGCTTCAGCTTTAAATCGAATAATCTTAATATAAGTGACTTAAACAGTCCCATAGTGCACTCTGGTGGCTTTGTCTTCATTCGTGAGTGTATTAGCTTGGTCTGATGTATAATAAGCATAGCACAATTAGTTTTTCTCTCACAGTTCACTGCACTAACATAGTCTGTTTAGATCTGTGACAGGTCTCTCGGTCTGTCTTTGCCATGTAAGTGAGTGAAGCATCCATTATTTCTCCCTCAGTGGCTTCAACTCATGAACTCCTCACTGGTCTGACAATTACCATGAATTATCTTCACTTCCAGACAATCAATTAAGAGAATTATTGAACTCCTCCGAAACCTTATCGGTTCTCCCCAGCAGGGCAGCACAGTGGAGATAGATCGCAGATTGTGAAACCTCTAAAGACCGACTCTTTATGACCTGAGAGTTTGCTTTGCGTACTGCCGCATGGGCCTGCAGTCACTCTGTCACAATGCTTAAAGATAGGCTGGCCTAAACAACCTTTAAATTAAAGCTTTATGCAATAAACTAAAGTGGACTGCAGGTCCTCTGCCAATAACAAAAGATGCCAAGCGAATGGAGTGAAATTATATCCATTATACAATTTCCCCACTGATTAAACTGCATTTTTAATACAGTAGCATGCATTAACTGGATTAGATGCAGACAGTAACACAATTAAATAAACTGTACAGAGTCCCAAACGCTGGTTTGCTCTGTCTTGCAGAAATCTGACTTTCAGTCAAACACACTGTTGTCATCACAGTCGTGTGTGCCATCTGTCTTCATCCAGCAACCCAAAAGTGATCGTTTTCTGCCATCTAGTGTTTCACATAAATCAAACGGACGCATTTGTGATACTATATTGCCCTCTTATGGATGTTCTTAAACTTAACAACCGACATTAACTCTTTTATCGTCCTGTCTCGTCGTCAAAGTTACTAACAGACCTAAATGGATAAGCAGTTCACG
The DNA here is from genome assembly GCA_027422405.1 of Ptychobarbus kaznakovi. Taxonomy (NCBI): domain Eukaryota; kingdom Metazoa; phylum Chordata; class Actinopteri; order Cypriniformes; family Cyprinidae; genus Ptychobarbus; species Ptychobarbus kaznakovi. Next base: position 36,307,067 of record CM049795.1, read on the forward strand.
CTGGCTTTATAGGACCGATGTCATGGTTTTAGACATATTATATGCAAAAACATTGGCTATCTTTTCTTTAACGAAATGAAAAACCAAAAATACTCACCAAAGTCAAGATTTTTATAGATAAACGAAGTATGGACATCCAATAGCGTCTTTTGCGTTCGTTCATACACGTCCTGCAATGATCAAGAATCATTAAGGGTTAATGCGAAACAGGTGTGTGCAGGGACTTTTATTTTGCATTCGTTATTATTTTAGTTAAATATGAGCGTCTCGTCCAAAACCAGGAAGGATAAGGATATGCATAAGAATATATAGAAAGCCATGGCATCTTTGAATTATTCTAATAACACGACACAGAAAACATTTTATCATAACAAGGTAAAAATAGATTAAGTAAAACAATAAAATAGATTTAAATATGCAAAATAATACATGCAATGCTAAATAATCAATAAAACGTATAATTGAGATGCATTAAACATATTTCCCCCCATATTTAATGAACATTGTATCTTATTTCCACGCTAGTTTAATTTACTGTTAAATTTGAATGATCCATTTTCATTCAAATCAAGGAATATAAGGACAGATGAATCATCTGAAAGCAATATAGTTACAAATACCAATATAAAAGTATATATTTTGGAGAATAATATTTCAGACATTTTATTAAAATAACAACAATAAAAAATATATACTACATTATTCAAAATAAATCGATTTATATAATATAAATGTAATAAAATAATTTAAATAAGTCTATATCTTTGTTATTATATTATTTTCTGTTGTGCCATCCTGCATGCTTTAATAATTATAACAAGAGAAAACATTTATTATAACAAAATGAACAATAAAACTGATTTAAAATACCAAATTAAAATAAATAAATCAGGAATACATGAGGACAGATGACACATCTGAAAGCATGCGGTTACAAATACACACTAAATGCTTTTGATAACATAAAGTATACATGTATCCAATATTAGGAATCAGACAATTGATTAAAATAACAACAAGAAAATACATTTTAAATAAATATATAAATTATGCCAAATAAATCATTGAATAAATGTACAAATATTTATTTCTTTATTATTTTATTATTCTCTGTTGCATCATCCTGCATCCAGCATATTTTAATTATTCTGACAACATAATAGAAAACATTTTCTTAGCAAGATGAGTATTAACAATTAAAATAGACTGAAATTATCAAAATAAAATAAATGCAACAATATAATACATAAAACATATAATAAAAATGCAATAAATAATAAACATATATGTAACTCTGGACCACAAAACCAGTCGGGTATATTTGTAGCAATAGCCAAAAATACATTGTATGGGTCAAAATGATTGATTTTTCTTTTATGCCAAAAATCATTAAGATATTAAGTAAAGATCATGTTCCATGAATATATTTTGTAAATGTCTCACCGTAATCAAAACTTATTTTTATTAGTAATAGAAAAAGGCAATTTTCTCAATATTTAGATTTTTTTGCACCCTCAGATTCCAGATTTTCAAATAGTTAACTATCAAATATGTCAAATATGTTCCTATCCTAACAAGCCATACATTAATGGAAAGCTCGTCTATTTCAGCTTTCAGATTAAAAAAAATGGACCCTTATGACTGGTTTTGTGGTCCTGGGTCACATATTCCACTATATTTAATAAACAACTGTGTAACTTATTTTGCATTCATTTAATTTACAAATAAATATGAATGCAGGTAACACATCTGAAATCAACGCAGTTACAAATACACTAAAAAAAACTAATTTGAATAGTAATAATATAAGAATATTGTTAAGCCATGTTAAGACTGTGTGTTACAGTTTTTCCAACTTATCACACAATTTCTGAAACCTGAAACTCAAACACTAGAACCACACACCAAATCTGCAAAACCATAATTTTCAGCCTTTGACTCACTTTTCAGTTTCATAAAACACTTTTTGCAAAACACAACTCTCTATGTAACACACACAAATCTAACAGGAATTAATATTATGGCAAAGGTGTTTGCAAATGTTTGCTTTTGAGATGTATATAGATGTTTGTGATATTTTGAATGCAGTGCTTCATTTTGCAAGAGATGTGAGGCATTCTGCATTTTGTGTGTGCAAATCTTGGATTTGTGAGTAAAGTTAAAAAAGAGGCAAAGTTTTGAAAATGTGTTTAAGCAGCTGAAAAAAACCTGAAAGAACTAGTTTGACCAACTAACAGTTTCCAAGGGGTAATCAATCAACTCTTACGTTCCCAATACAAATGACCAATCTACCTTTTCATAACTGAATTTTAAAAAGTTATGACCAGTCTTGAAGAAGAAGAAAAATGTATGACTAACTTTTAAGACTAGTCTTCACAGTTTATGTAACCAGCCAGGCTTTGGTGTGTAGATTGAAAGGGAGGGGCGGGGTTTGTTCCGCGCGCACCGCTCGGGGCCGCGCGGAGGCCAGGACGCGCGCTTTGCCGCTCGTTCTTTGTCCTCCATTGCAGCTGGTGATCGCAGCTCCGTCGCACAGCGCAGGCCCGAAGTAGCGCAGCCGCTCTGAGGTTAGTACCCTACCGCGCAATCTCCAGCCATTTCAGCCTCGGCGCAGCCGCACCAAACAACCCGGCAGCGTTTGCCTTTCACACACTCAGATGCAGATCGCGACGATGCGACACTGAACTCGGGATCATATCCGAGCGCGTTTGACAAGATGGCAATTATTATTTACCCCGCTCAAATTGGGGCAAAAAGAATCATGGCGCTGTCGCAGGCCTTTGGCCTACTGAAATTAGATGTGCGATTGATTCGCTACTGTTTTATCCAGATGCTAAATGGGATTTGAAGGCTTGGTGGCTTGTGTTTATATTCTCGATCAAATTTGAATGCGTGTTTAATATCATATTAGCGCTGCAGTATTATCGATCACTCGACTTTTTATATCGCTTTATACAGAGTCGACAGCTGTGCCCGGCTAAATTTGATCTAAAAGATTATTTCAGATGTTTTGTAGCTTGACTGAATGTTTACTTTAACTGAATATGTTTGAAATAACAGTTTGAATTGCGTTAGTGTTTAATATATATCTAACAACCGGCCCGCTCTCTTTAACGTAACGTTATATGTATTATTCACAGTTTGAAAATAACCGCCATTTAACTTATGTTTGTTATAGATGCTTGACTTCACTCGTCTATATCGATTTAGTTATTTCGGAGATTAAAACCTACCTTTTTAATGAATATCTGTGTTTGTTGAAATGTCTTTTCGTGCTTGTGAATGTTTTTCGTGACTTGGTCAAATGTAACGTTGGCGTTTTCCTTCCAGAGCGTCAGACTGTCAGGCCGTTGAATTGAAGCGAATGAAACTAGCTGCGCGAGCTAGTTTATTTATTTATGTGTGGATAAATCATAGCACCCACGTCATCATACGTTACTCACACACACGCGTTTTTATTTTAGTTTCATATTTTTTAAATATCCTAAATGTTTAGTAAATGTTATCCACACTGCTTGCTGTCAATGACATGTCATTACATTGCCATATTATTCAATAAAAGAAAAAAATAACTTAAAATGATTTTCAATCTGTGTCATTTAGTTTTTTGATACAGCTTTAAAGCTGAAAATTAATAGTGGTGTATTTTAATACGATTGAATATTGTCAAAATATTATATACAGCAAATGTATTTGCTGTTATCGAGTTTGATTATTTCCATATTATTGTGGATAAATACCGAAAGCAGTTAGACTTTCCAGCCAAACCTTGTCAAAACATTAATGATGTAAATTAAATATGAATCATTAGAACGAATTGTTGATTATATGTGATTAGTGCCCCCTAGTGGAGTGATGTTTAAAGTAACAATAACAGATTCAATGCTTTATGAAAGTGATTATTAGATGTGAATAGAAAGGAACAGGCCCTTTTCCCTACACACTAAATGGAAATTACTTCGGGTAAATAGCTGCTGCTAAAACCTTTTTGGCTTATTTAATGCCACTTTTTTGACATCGATATCACATCCAGTGGCAAATTAAATGTTTTTGTCATGCTGTTTCAATATAAAAGCACATCTCCAAAGACTGTATTAATATTAATTGTTACACTGATGCACCAAATGTACTAGTAAAAGGTGATTTGGTAGTCATTATAAGACAATATCATAAGTGCTCCCTCATATTTTGAATGTTTTAAATGCATATGAAAATGAGCACCCCCCCCAAAAAAAAAATAACAGGTGCATTATACTCACCTCATCTATGAATCTGAGTTGTTTGTGTAATCTGTGCTATTGTATTGTTTTGTGTCTCAGTGTGTTTGAGAGAAACCGTATCGGGTGATGGAAGACCACATGGTGCATCATACGGAGCACATGACCACTATCGAGGCCCAGCATGTCAGTCAGCAGATCGGGCAGGTGCACGTGGCCACGTACACAGAGCATGGCATGCTGAGCGCTGACGAGGATTCGCCATCCTCGCCTGATGATGACGCTTACGATGACACTGATATACTTAACTCAACTGGAACAGATGAGGTCACCGCACATCTGGCTGCTGCAGGTAGGTTTTTGCACATTGATGTATTCTGACGTGTGGTTATCAGATAAACCACTAGATGGCGCACTTAAACCATAAATTGTCAGCCGCTTTATTGCTCAAGGTAGAGCAGTTGTCAAGCTCATGGTTCAATTCCCATGGACTACACAAACAGATACAATGCATATCCTGAATGATACAGAATGTCTAAAAACAACCGATTTTATTCCCCTCATTCTTTTTTAGGGCCTGTTGGCATGGCAGCAGCCGCAGCTGTAGCAACAGGGAAGAAACGCAAGCGGCCGCATATCTTTGAATCGAACCCTTCGATCCGTAAAAGACAACAGACTCGATTACTGAGGTGAATTGTATTTTCAATATTGTTCATTATATTGTAATTGAATATGAGTGGTTTTACAACTTAAAGTAAAATAGCTTTATTGATAGATTGATTAAAAAGGTACTGTTACCAGTTTTGTTTATTCTAGTGTTATTAATACACTATAGTATTAATTCATATTTGAATTTTTTTTGGTTTTTTATATATTTAGTTTTACTTTTATTTTATTTTAAATTGTATGTGTTTTTCTTATTTTAAATATGTATTTTTAAGTAATTTCAGTACTTTAAATTTAAATTATTATATTTAAATATAAAAATGTTAATGTTAATTTTTTTTGTATAGTATTCATTGTTATTTAGAATTAGCCTTCATTATGTTTTCAATTTGTACTTTAATTTTAGATCAGTTTATTTTAATTTTACTTTAGATTTTAAATTAGATGTAAAATTTTAGCAATCTGCTTTTGTTTATTTTCATATTTTAAAGACATATGTTTGAGTTTTCTTTTGCATTTTAGTCATTTTAGTTCTTTCAGTTAGTTGCCAAGGGGTAGGGGGGGGGGGCGGGAAATCTAAATAAAAGAGTAAAAGTTTTTTTTAAATGTAAATTTTTTTTTTTTTAAATCTATATTATAGTTCTGCATTTTTTCCAATAATGCCAATTCCAATTAAATGTATTTAATAGTTCCCAATGACAAACCTGTGTCTTACTATGTCTGCAGGAAGCTGAGAGCAACTCTAGACGAGTACACGACACGGGTTGGCCAGCAGGCTATTGTGTTGTGCATCTCTCCCTCTAAACCGAACCCTGTGTTTAGAGTATTTGGAGCGGCACCATTAGAGAATGTGGTGAGTATATCTGTTGTGATTTTTGCCTTCATATCATTTGCACTGTTTCAGATTTCATCCCTGTTTTGTGGTCAGGTGAGAAAATACAAGAGCATGATTCTGGAGGATCTGGAAAACGCTCTGGCTGAACACGCGCCTCCTGGTAGTGATCTCAGCTCTGAACTGCCTCCACTGACTATTGACGGCATACCAGTGTCTGTGGACAAGATGACACAGGTGGGCAGCAGGTGGCACTATGAGCCAGGAATGCAAGTTGTTGAGTTTTCTGCTTTGACATGCAAATTTGACATTTTCTAGACTCATGGGGCAGCAGTTAAAGTGAGAAGTCTCACTTCATCCACTACAGGTCTTTAGCACAGGTTGCCTTTTGGCCTGATATAAGACCACATAACCACTACATTTACCAGTTCGCCCCTTACTCATTACCGCGCATGCTGTTCGGGGCCGGACTGCTGATAGCTAGTGTCCCTCAGGACAGACACACCTTGCTTGGTTTGTGGCAGTTGGAGGCAGGGATCATCAGGTGAGGCTTGTACGCGCAAGTAATTATCCAGCACATCGTGGACGAGCACAGAGCTTTCTGATTGGCTCCCAAGTGGATTAAAAGCAGAGCTGGGGGAGGGAGTGGGCGGCTGATCAGTTTGTTTGGGGTGTGAGATTGCTCTTAATTCCTTCGCCACGTAATTAGACCATCTGCACAAACACAAGGAAGAGCCTACAACTCATGACGCCACTGTGGACAATCTGTTACATGACTTTAAACAGCGTACTTAACAACCGTATTTAAGTTCAAATATTTACATTTAAGCAGGATTTATTTTTGGCTTTTATTTGCAATTAAATGTAGTATGTTCAAAACGTGTTAAGAAGCATTTATTATTTTATTATGGATTTATTTTAAATATGTATACTATATATATATATATACAGTGAACAGCACATTAGTCAATATTTATATACTTTATATAGAATATATATATAATTTAAAACTGTTGCTTGTATACTTTCTAGTTATGCTTAAACTTCTTAATTTGAATGATTAATCATGATTTATTTTCATACAATGAGTTTTTTGATCAGCTTTTATTATTATAATATTTTTCATTTTATTTCAAATATATTATGAAGTATATATTTAATTTGAGCTATTTCATTTCTAGTTATGCTTGAATTTGATCTTTATCAGTGCCGTTTTGAAAAAAATAGTTTTTATCCAACAATTATTACTAGAAGAATAAAGTTAATTAGTCAAAATATGAATTTCGTTAACTTTTTCTGAAATCCTCCTTCACTAGCTCTTCTCCATGTTGTTGTCTGTCACTGTCCAATGTCAGGCCTACAGCTAGTGTGTTTGTGACAGTGAGAGAGCGGGAGGGAGGGAGGAGCTCTTTTGGGAACTGATTTATTCCTCCCAAGCCAAATTTAGCCTGTGATGTCCAGGTGAACAGACGTTGCTACAAGAGCGCTGTGCACTACAATCCCTGGCCTGCCTATGGTATTACCAAGGGCACCGAGGGCGCTGGGATAAACTCCAACTTCACCCTCAGGATGGAGCTGTCACTGGGATAATGCACTGCTCCATACTACTCAGTGTGAATTTAAAAAGCCCCTTTATTGTCAAGTTAATACCTTAAAAAATCCTCTCTAGCACTGCTTTTTAAGGGTTCTTATAGCATTACCTTACACAAGCAAGTTGGCATTATTGTATAGAATTTCTGTTGGTTTTAATTTTTTGCATTTATTAGTATATTTATCATATTAGCAGATTTGAGGAATACAATAAGCGATTCATCATAAGGAGGTAAAAACACAGGAAGTGCTTGCAATACAAGTTTCAGACATCGTTAAGATTAGGACAATCTAGAACCAGGATGTTTTTTTAACATTTATTTTATAACATATAATATTTTTGAAATGCTCAGCATGGCTGCATTTATTTATTCAAATACTGTGAACTGTTTTCTGTTCTAAAATGTTAAAATGTAATCTATTTCTTGTGATGGCAAATTTTCAGCATCATTTCTCCAGTCTTCAGTGTCACGTGATCCTTCAGAAATCATTCTAATATGCTGATTTCAGGATTCTTTGATAAATAGGAAGTTGTAAAAACAACATTAATTTTAATGAAATATTTTGTAACATTTATACTTAATGGTAGTGTTTTTTTTTCTACGTAATCTGTAGTTTAGCGGTGTATGTTCCGTCCTCTCAATCTCCGGCAGTCAGTGTGCACTGGAGCCTTACCCATAGATTAGTCTTTAAATAGAAACCTAATAGTCTACTTTTAGCCTTTCACAAGCTATATGTGTGGACAGACTGTCTGCACTCAGCTGCTGAAGGAAGAGGAAAATCAATGGCTTGCTGTTTTTCACTCTTTCACTGATTCCATTTTTCCAGAGGCCATGCTTTGCTCTGCCACTCCCAGAATTAAAAATCCCACAGTGATTATGTGCACCCTTTGTTGCTTTGCAGGCCCAACTCCGAGCGTTCATTCCAGAAATGCTAAAGTATTCCACAGGCCGCGGGAAGCCTGGCTGGGGGAAAGAGAGCTGCAAGCCCATCTGGTGGCCGGAGGACATTCCCTGGGCCAACGTGCGCAGTGACGTCCGAACAGAGGAGCAGAAACAGAGGGTAGTGTTGGGTGCTCATAGTACAACTTGGCTTTGAAAGATAATATGTGTGTGTGTGTGTACTAAAAAATCTCAAATGATGACATAAGTTATTGAATCAGCCACACCATAGTTTTGTCAGCTTTCCACAAAATGACATCTGAATTGAAACAAATGAGCGAAAGCTTGCATCATGTTGACCTATCGAGGGCTTGCTTCCGTTGGAAACAGGTGTCATGGACGCAAGCCCTGAGGACTATCGTTAAAAACTGCTATAAGCAGCATGGGAGAGAGGACCTGCTCTACGCCTTCGAGGACCAGATCACCACACAACACATTACCACAACAACCACTCACAGCATTGCACACCTGGTGCCGTCACAGACCGTAGTGCAGACGATCAGTAATCCTGATGGAACGGTCTCGCTCATACAGGTGAGCTCAGGTCCCAGCTGTGGGAACAGCTACACGGTTGTTTTTCACTGATATAAACTAGCTCCACTGGAGGACTTCACTACTGTGGACTTCTTCAGGGCTTCCGAGTGCCTTAAATTTAGTTGTATCAAATGCTTTAAAAATCTTAAATTGCACAAGGAAGTCTTAATTATGATTTGAGAGGTCTTAAATTTGGGGACGGAAAGACCAGAATTGCGATATGGCTGAATGTGACGATTAAACTTCAAAAGGCTATGATTTCAGGAAATAAACATGAGCACTGCACGTTTAAAGTATTTCTACCAAACGCTCCACCTGCTGTCAGAGAATAAATAACCATTTTCAATAAAACTGTTGTTTTGTTCAGTTATTGTTCCCGCCCAGTTAGAGATAAAATATCAGCACAATAATACACTCAGCAAAATATTGTCTAGTTATCGTTATCGATATTAAATTATCACGATATCATTTTTTTTGTCAACATCGCACACCCCTAATTTGTTATTTAATTGATATAAAAATGTATTGATAATTGTTTAAATTAATATAATAATAAATACTTTTGACTTATCCATTTTCTTAAAAATGGCTGAAATGTAACGTTTATATTTTATAAAACCTTTTGTTTTTGTGAACTTGTATCTAAACTGTGAATTATGCTTTTTACAGTTTAATATGGTACTATAGACATATACCCATATACCGTACCCAGCTCATGTGGTATTCATTTTATTTGTGCAGGTCTTATATTTGAGCTTAAAAAGCCTGTTCATTAATACATGTAATTTGTCTAAATTGTATCTACTATTCAGTTTTTGTTTTTTGGAAAGAAAATTACAGTTTGTTTTCATTATTGATCAAAAGTGAAAGTCTTTTACAATGTTACAAAAAATCTAATATATTTTGTTCTTTTGAACTTTTTATACCTCAAATCCTGAAAATAAAATCATGGTTTCCACAAAAGTATTATGCTGCACAACTGTTTTCAATATTGATGATAATAATAATAAATGTTTTTTGAGCACCAAATCAGCATATTACAATGATTTCATGCATCATGTGACACTGAAGACTGGAGTAATGATGCTAAAAATTCAGCTTTGCCATCACAGAAATAAATCACATATAGAAAAGTTCTAATATATTGTAATAAAATAATTGTAAAACTATTTGACAATACTTTATTATTTTACCGTTGTTGTTTTTTTAGATTTACAAACATTCCTTTAAGCATAAGATAATTATTTCAGAAAATATTAAAATTTCTTACCAATCCCAAACCTGAAATGTTCGTTTTTGTTATGCTTCTAATAGAATTTTATAATTTGGAAAAAATAAATAACTATATGTATAATTGAAAAAACTACTAATGGTCACATTACAGTATTTCAATATTATAACGACAGTTTTCTAACATATAAATCGTTAACTAATCCACAGGTTGGAACTGGCGCCACGGTAGCTACACTGGCAGATGCGTCAGAATTGCCTGGCACGATGACGGTGAATTACTCCACAGTGAGTGATGGAGAGGTAACGTCAACACACACTTTCATATCTGATTATTCCGTGAGTTTGCATCTCCTGCTTGTTCTGTCCTTACACACATACTGTGCTTTTAGGATATCTCTCTTTCTTCACACCTATTATTTTTTGTCTGTCTCTAAGGTGGAACAGAATTGGGCCACACTACAGGGAGGCGAGATGACCATCCAGACCACGCAATCGTCGGAAGCCACGCAGGCTGTGGCCTCCTTAGCGGTAGCTGCCTCGCAAGAGATGCAGCCAGGGACAACTGTTACTATGGCACTCAACAGGTACTCATGGGAAGTAGCGGTGAGGTCGGAGAAACAGAGAAAGGAAATTCTGAACCGCAGAATAAACCTCCTAGGTGCAGGTTTATGTCCCCAGGGGCTTGTTACCTGAGCCTGTTCTCCTGTTTATCACAAGCGGGTAACTGCAGCAGCAGCCCAGAAATACAGCACAGCGGGAACAATTGGTTCATACTCCATTCCCACTGCAATTAGGCTGAAGAGGCATTGTTTTCTGCTCAGCGGCCTTCATTAAAGCAGTAAATCCACCATCAGTCTGCTGAGCATAGTCAGGACATCCATAAACGGAACCAAAAGAAGTGTTATTTTCCTCTACTAAAGCCCCATAGCACTGTAAATAGCTTCATTTGTATCATTATAAGTCATAATAGACTGTCTTTAAATTCAATTTGGTATAGAAACTCATTTACATCATGCAAGAAAAAAGTACTTTGTTAAATTAAAATTATGACATTAAAAATCATAAGTCAGATTTGTAAGATGCCAAGTCATAATGAGTGTTTAAAAGTCAAAGTAATGATTAAAATTGATGAAAGTCAAAAGTGTGAATTTATTCAAAATGATCAGGTAATAAGTTTTACTGAGATAATTCAAAATTAAAACAATCAGGGGCTTTTTTCAAATTTTTGGTGCGTCAATTTAGACTTCACGTAATAATCTCAATTTACTATGTCATAATTTTTTTTAGAGTGTCATAGTTATGACTTGTCAATTTTATCTCTTCATGTCAGCTTTGTCATAATTATGACTTAAGCTTCAATTTTGATTTATCTCATTTAAAAATTTTTTTATCTCATCATTATTACCCAAAATGTTGAAATAATGACAAAAAAAATCTAAATGATGTCTTGTCAATTACAGCTTTTCATGTTAGCATAGTCATAATTTAACTTTTTACATTTTAAATTATGACTTCTGTTTCAATTGTGACATTTTATCTCATTAATTCCACTTTTTATCTCATAATTACAACTCAATGTTGTAACTAATGACAAACTTTGTCGAAATGATGACTTGTCAATTTCGACTTTTTACGTCAACTTTCACTTTGTCATAATTATGACTTAATATGTCAATTTCAACTTTCTCATATTTACCAATTAGAAAGTACATTATGACATGCTTGTCAATTTTGGCTGTTCATGCCAATTTCAGATTTTTCTCTTAATTTGTAATTTAGAAGATTTAAATGATGATGTCTTTGTCATAATTATGATTTACCACAGCATGATTTTTTTCTTAAGTGACAAAAATGGACTTGCGTATTTTGGACATCTGTCATCATGAGAGGCAGAAGAACTTGTATGAGAGAGTGTTGATATTTTTTCTGGTGTCTTTTGATTGACCTCCTACACTAGGGGGCAGTACACACAAGTCCACATCAATGCACTTCAAATCCTGTATAAAGCATTATGGAAAAAACGTTTATGAAAGCAGGGGTTATTGTGAGATTATTTCCTTATTTTTATGTGTGTGTGTGTGTGCAGTGAAGCAGCAGCTCACGCAGTGGCGACATTAGCAGAAGCGACTCTTCAGGGAGGAGGACAAATCGTGTTATCAGGAGAAACGGCGGCTGCTGTCGGAGCTTTAACTGGCATTTCGGATGGCAGTGGTACGAACCTCTCTATATCACAAGCAGCCACTCTTTAGTCTCCTTACACACTCACTGAATGATGAAGCTTAAACAGGACGGTTTAGGGTGGGCAAACATCCCCATTGTCGTCAGTCATCTAGCAATGTGAGGGCACGTATGCGTCTCATGTATGGTGTCTCAGAGCGTGAGGAAGTCCGTATAGGTCTACTGTAATCCCCGGGGTGTTTGTGGGACAGATGGTGCGTGTGTGACCTGTGTCACAGACTCCAGCCTCTACACTTTATCTCTACACTAATCCTCGCTTTGCTTCAACCACTAAGCGCTCTGCATATGCACGGCAGCTTTACACATGCATTAGAAGCCATGTTACAGTGGAATAGCAGCGCTAATGTGTACTGGAGGCATTCGTAACGGTGTAGTGAGGTGGCACATAACACTTTTCCATTTTAAGCTGATATATTTGAAAGAAATTAGAATATCATCATCAAAAATGTATGCATTTTTGTCTTCTGACAATAACATTCTTCCAGTCAAAATATTGCAACCCATTGTAATTCTGTAATGCGACATTTCCGATGTCAGCGGACAATGGAAAATTATTGGAGAGGAAGAGCAAGTTTTTGATTTTCATTTAAGATGACAAATACATATTTTTTAGGGATACACCAGTGATGTTATGGCTAATAATCAATTATATAAAAAATAAAAATGCTTTACAATAAGGTTCCATTTGAATGCATTCCTTTAATATGAACTAACCATAAAAAATAATAATTGTTAATTTCAACATTAACAAATACAGTTTTTAATAATATATTAGTAATGTTATTTAATGGACCTGAGCTAACATGAACTGACAATGGCCAGTTTTATTTTGATTAACTAACACTCTGAATACTTTTACAAATGTATTGCTCGTGTTAGTCAATGCATTAACTAGTGTTAACTAATTGGAACTTATAGTAAAGTGCTATGCAAAATTAATAGTAATTAATCGATTTAATAAAAAATAAAACTTATGGATTCAAATGTAACTATTAAAATCATCCAATATCGGCCAATATATTTTCAATATTCACTGACAACAATCAATATGGTGCATCCTTATTTTTTTTTTTATGATGATTAATTAATTTACAGTAAGTCAAGAAACATGCATTTGTTAAATTAAAATTATGACATTAAATGTCATGAGTATATGAGTTGAAATTGTCTAAATAAGATTTAAGTCATATTTTAGATGAGATTCAAAAATGGCATGAGTCAAAATGATAAAAAAAGTCGGACATTAAAAGTCATAAGTATGATTTTAGTAGAAATGATCAGTTACTAAGAGGAAAACATCAGAATTATATTTTAATGTTTTCATATTGACTTCATCATTATTACGACTGTGTCCATTTACACTTTAGATCATAATTGACAAATAATGAACAATGACAATTGATGTGGTGCATCCTTAATGTTTTGTTTATTTATTAAGATGAATTCATTAACAGTTTGACCAGGAACGTGCATTAACAAAGTTAACGGGGTCCCTTTTGATTTATTGTTGATTTTAATGGGTAAAATGATTGGTCCAATCATACCTGGCCATTTCCCAGTGACCTATCTTACCCAGTGTCCTAGCTTACCCCATTGCCCCCAGTGACTAAAGAGAAGCCCCTCCTCATCCCCCTGCTAACCCCCCAGGAACCCTCTTAAAGGGCTTTGATCCTCTCCATTATCAGTGCATAGTCTAATCACAGAGCCAGCTGTCAGCACCGGGAAGCCCAGTCTATAAAACACACACACACACACTCACATGACATTAAGAGAATATACTGGAGCAAGGGGTGTATTTAAACATAAAAGCTGATTATGAGGCATTAAAACTACATTTAAAGACAAGTGTCAGGCCTTTCCCCGCTCTTTGTATAAATATTTGACCATGGTTGTGATATTTACTTTGCTTTTAATATTTCATATTATTGGATCACTCAAATGTAAAAATGTAGGTTTATTAGGAATTGTACAATGAAAAATTATTTAGCTAACATATTGGGTCCCACTGCTTAGAAAGGATGTTGTAGACTCACTATCTCTTAATTGACCATCTGTTGATTTCTTTTTCCTCTTTTATCTTCTATTCATTTTTTGTGAGTGAAGAAAGAGAGTTGCATGATAAGAGGATGTGACTTTATATAACACTGTACTGACCTTGTGTACAGAGAATGCTAGTACGTCCCGTTTCCCACATACGTAACCGAGCGTGATCACTGCTCATCTGAACCAGCAGTGAGTCCCAGAGAGCCACTTCTGCCCAAAATGAGGCCCTCACCTTTAAGCTGCGCAATTAAACCTAATTTACGCTTCAGCATTGGGAGAGAGCGTAGTCAACAACTGGCACTTGACGGACAGCCTGCGTTTATTGACCTTATTCAATCAGTGAAATGGCAGTGCGGGTGCAGCTTTGAAGTGGCTGTTCTGAGGGAATCGTGACTGATTTACGTTTCCTCCTCCAGTGGCCCTCTTTCGCCCCGTAAGCCTCGTAGAAACCCTCAGTGTCAGAGTGATTGAGGCTTTGAAAGCACTTCACTCAAAAAACTCCCCGTCAGTTATTGAGACACGATGTGATTATGAGAAATCAGAGCAGGTGGATTGAGTCACTCGTATGCCATGTGGGGAATGATTTTCTGATGTTCTTTTAAAGGGGGAATCTCACAAAAAAAATAGTTTTTAATTCCAAAATCAGGATACAGAAAGACACTTTATTATGTTAAAAAAAATTACACACACATACACATATATATATCACAGAAATACACATGTAAACATAAACAAAAAAATATCAAAATAAATTGTATGTACAGTTGTGCTATATTTTATATATATATATATATGCACACATTTATTTACACCCACACACATCATTATTCATGTGTTATTTAAGTTTTTTAATATGTAAATGTTAAATCATTAATTATTTTAATATTAATTGTTTTATTAGTTCTAATTACGACAGTGATTGTGAAACTTAATTGTCATTGTTTTATACATTAATTTGAATTAGTATAATTCAATATTTATTTTAATTTACAGTCATTCAAATTAGGTGGGTTGCTTGATTGTCGTGTCAAAGTTGTCCTTAAAAATGAGCCTCATTTTATTACTTTTTTTATTTATTATGTGACTGCAGCTGCTTTTGTGTTAGTAATCAACATTTAGGCTGCTATTTGACCTAAATGCTTTGATTGAAATATGAGCACGCCGGGAGCTGGGCATGGAAAGAGAGGTAGACAGGTTGAGGGTTAACTAGTCACATTCAGTTCTGACCTTCCGCTTTGCCCGTATGAGTTTGTGGCCCGGAGAGATTGGCCGCCCGCTCGCCCCATGTGAAGCTGGGCTCCGCTCAGCGGTCGCCTCAATTACTCCATTGTTCCGCATTGCAGTGTGATGCAGTAGCCCTGCCCTCAGCCCGCTTTTTAAGGCCGGCCCTATCCACGTAGCACGCAAACTCTTAACATGGCCGCTCGATTGCGCACAGGCTCTGCCTCATCCGACCACACTTCTAAAGTCCCCTCCCTCCCGCAGTCTCGAAATAACAACTACGAACATGTCCCAAACCACTAGGCGTCACCTACACTGGTGACATCACAGTTGTACCAGCTAAAACAGAAATGATCTTGAATAAATCTAACGGGTCTGTGTCTCATCCAAGGTCTGGTCCAGATTCCAGTCAGCATGTATCAGACGGTCGTCACCAGTTTGGCCCAGGGAAACCGACCTGTTCAGGTGGCCATGGCTCCCATATCCACGCGCATCGGCAACACGGTGACGCTTGACGGACAGGCGGTGGAAGTGGTGACCCTAGAACAGTGACATACTCTACCCCTGCAGGTGTGTGGGACAGGACATTTGGCGCCTATGTGAATAGCTGCTGGAATATAGTGTAAGAATAATATGTGAAGCTGTTCACATACGTCTGCAGGGGGCAAGAAAGGTTTTTCTTTTTTACATTGTACACCGTTCTTTTTTTTTCTAGTGTTAAATTTGATGTCTTTTTTTTGCTGATGTTTGATAAATGTATTGCAGAGGATATTTAGAAATGACAGGCTAATTGTTTCTCTACGATTACAGCGCAAGAAAACAAAATCAACCACATTTTCGGCCTTCAAAAACTGGTATAAATTAATTTCTTCCCATGCAAGCTTTGTTTTAGTCATTTCCTCGGTCTTTATCTAGGTTTGTGCGTGTGTATATACATATATATATTGCGAAACATCTTGTGCCATATTTGAGTCATTTCATTAATATATTATGTGTAAATTGCATTATGATTTTCGTGTTAGATCCCATTGACTACTGAGATGACATGCATGTTTTTTGTCAGTCTGTGTAATGTAGTATTCTTTGTATGCATTTCACATTAACTCCCAATGTAAAAAACGGTATGACCTTGAATGATTATGTGGTATATTGAATGAGACCACCATTTCCTGTCGGTACAGAATTGTTCTGAAATTTGAGCACTGTCGCTCTGTGCTATCTATAGACTTTCACTGAATTGTACTATTAATCGATAATTATAAATGTTGACGACTTACCAATGATGAGGCTGAAGATGTAGCACTCCATATCGTTCAACTTTTATACTTCAGAACATTAACTTTGCATAGCTGATTCTGTTATGAAACTGCTGGGGAAGATGGTTTTATTTATTTTGTATTTATTTTTCTAGATGTTTTTGTTTAGATGTGCGCTCATATCTTTAGAACAACACAAAATCACACATTGAAAGGGGTAAAGGTATGATGGAGGACGTGTTCTGATTTTAGTGCATATATTGCAAAGGGAAAGAACCATAAATTCATATCTCTCAAGCTCTCATATTGTTTCTACAATGCAGCTCTCTGTGGCAAATATGGATGTTTTGTTACTGTTTAACACCTCTTCCACCTATAACCCATCAAGTTTTCTGCTCCTGCTCGGATTGAATTTTTATACGACTGTAAAACCTCGTTCAACAAGATCCTTTTTATGTACATTTTGTAAAATATAAGGTTTGACGAAGCCGAACTCTCCAATGTTGCCGGTGAACGAATGATGGTGACATTGGCGGAGTTTGTGTTTCCCTTTTTATCCAGTCTTGGAAATAAAATGGCCACTATTCAGAATTGTGCCTTTGAAAGTTATTACACGGAAATAATCACAGGTGACAACGAAGTGCATTTGCTTTCAGAATGCAGATACATAAGAGTACATAATAAAATACTTGTACAATTTATTATGGAAATTCACAGTGCCATTATAGTAGTAAAATTTGGCCTCAATGGGAGATCAACATCTGCTTTACATAATAATTGTGTTCATGTTTCTATATTGCATCTTTTAGTTCAGCTGCAATGCTGTATTGACCAATCAGCATCCAGAACTAAAACTGTATTGGGCCTTACTAAACCAAGTGTCATAAATCCCAAAAATTAAGACAAAATTCAATATAACATTTGGTAATCTGTGTGCATTTAGAGGTTACTAGTCAACGTCCACTTGTTTTTATAAAGTTAAATAATCCCATCACTAAAACTCCATGGTGACATCCGCACCCCACCACCAGCTTGTTGTGATGGACGGGGCTCCTGTTGCATCATAAGCCCTGATCCCTCCTTCCTGGCTAAAACCTGGATTTAAGGCCTGTGTCCTTCTGCCGATGGAGGAGGAGGAGGGAAGCGCACTAATCCATCAGGCACCGCACACATCCCAGCATCCCACTCCACTTCCAGATTATCAGCACAGAGCAACACGATCGGAGAGAGACTGTCTAATCCCTGTCCCACCACATCCGTTCTGAACCGAGCAAAACGAGAGGGAGATGTTATGGGGAGCGGGGACTTGTGTGTTTGTGGTTTCCAGGTCATGGTGGCAGCTGGCAGGAGCTGCTCAGTGCACGCGTGCGTCAGTCGTGAGCTGCAGATTAAGGGACTCTTATTAGCATGCTTTCTGAGAATCGCCCCTGGCCCCACCCTCATCCCGTCCTAGTGCTCGGGCCAATCTGTTCCTCAGTCGGGGCTGTGTTCACAGAACAGCGTTCAGCTCTAATCCTAAACATAACCATAATTCTATTTTAACATCAGAGAGTTACGTACCTGATTTAAGTGTGATGTCATAAGACCATATACAAGTATAGTTCAATCACTGAGCATATTTTTGTATACCAGATATCTATCTTTCAAAGTTAATATATTTAAAAAATAATAAATTACAACAAGGTTAAATTCATGATGTTTTCAATTTTACAACATTTATTAATTTAGATCCATTCATAAATATCATATTGTTCAATGTTAATTCAGAAAACATTAAATAATGTCAATTTATGCAACTTGAATGTTAAAAGTGCATTAGTAAATGTAGAAATTGATATGAATTATTGCAATCACTTATTGAGATAAACTTTGTTTTAAGATGTGTGTAATCAGCTAATACTAGAGTTGGATAGACGGAGGGAAACTGCAAACAAACAGGCCTAAGTCAGCATAACACTCTGTCTCAGAGAGCTGTAAATGTATAGGAATCCTCATTAGTTTTATCTTTTTATGAGGGTTGCCATTAGCTCGGACAAATGCTAAATGGCTGTCTGGTGGTATTGTGTCCTCAGGGCAATATGGGGCAGAGGTATTGATTGTGTTCAGGAGAGGATATGGCTCTGACGGCTCCAGTCTCTGCGGGGGCTTGTTCCTCCAGCCTGGAGCTGCACAAACTCTGGGGCAGAGCTTTAATCTCTACTAATCGTATCTTAATACACACTACATCCCTCTGGCCCTCTTTCTTACACACACACACACTCACGCGTGCATGCTAGCAGTAGCTCTGAACTAATGGATTACCCCCCTACTAAACCCTACCTGTCTGTCTATCTATCTATCTATTTGATATTTTGTTCGGAAAATATTCAGATTGTTATTCAGAGTATTGTTCAGAAATCTATCTATCTCTCTATCGACAGATGTAATTTTTAAAGATTTCATATTTTAAGGTGAGCTTAAAGGGTGCACGACTATGAAAATCACACAGCTTCGGTGTGACATCAATAAGAAAAAGTACAATTTCATAGATATTGTTAATAATAGTTGTTCATATTAAAATATGTATGAACTTAATACATGACCTCTTAGACTATTTAGCAAAATCCTGTCATTTTAATAAATATTACATGAAATATATTAAAAGTTGTTGCTGCTCTCTTTAAGCTCCACGTTGAACGTCTGTAAATACTTCATAAACAGACTTTCAATATTAACTGATGGTTGTCACTTTAAGATGTTAATCTGTTTTCTATGGAATCAGTCGACTCAAATCTACAGACTGGCTCTGATCTTTGGCAACTAGCATCAACTTCTCCAGACTGTAAATCTGTGGACAATCAGGGCATAAATCATGTAGTATTCCAGTCTTAAGAGACTTTAGATAAGTTAACAACCATTTAAAATGAGGCTAGTTTCTATGTTCATCCCCATGAATGAAATGTTTTATTTGATTTTTGAGTGTTACTTAGCTGAACGTGGACTAGATGTTGATATGTGCTTAGATGACACTTCATTATGAATATATAACTGATCCACTTGAATGCCTTGTTGCTTGATTTTAGTGTTCTGCTTTTTTGTGATTGACTTTGTACCTTCAAAAATATATATTTTTTACAATTATTCTGTAAAGATTTTCCTTAAAATAAACAATATTTTTTAATAAAACATGATATGAGCTTAATGGGAACAGGGGTGTGCTTAAAGGGTACAAAAATGTACCTATGAAGCACAGCCAGACTTTTGAATTTTATTATGTATATCTTAATTTAAATGCTTTTGTTCGTTTAAAATAAAATAAAATATTTTTGTGTGAGAGATTAATATTTTATTTTAACAATTTTTTGTACTGAAACCAATATCTTGTGCACTAAAAATGTCTCAATGTAGATTTTGGTGAGCTTAATAGGTACGTTTACCCTATTCATTGTAGCATATGATATTATTGATAGAATATTATTAATTAGTAATTATCTATTTCTAAACAGCATGCAGATACACACACACACACACACACTCATATTACCCTTAAATAATTATTTCCTCAAAACAAATAATACAGTGAATAAAAATGCAGATGCTTCTTGGGGTAGGGGATTTTTTCCCACCACCACTACCACCATCATCATCATCATCGTCACTTTCTTACATCGATAATGTTCTCACCATCACACACACCTCGGCACCAGACAGTGCGTAAGAGAGATGGACACTAATCTCATTCCACTAATGCTCTCTACATTAGAGTACAGACCGAGCTCTGTCTCGGCCATGCTCTTTCTTTCTCTCCTAACCAGGGATTATTCACTGAATGAGAGAGAGAGAGAGAGGGAGGTAGGTACAGAGGAGGGGGCCTGAAAAATGCTGTGTAACCCGACCCGGCGGCCCATCTGGAGAAGGCCCACATGAACACAGATTTCCCACAAAGCAATTACTGCAGCAGAAGTTTCGGCAGGAATCTGACACAATGTTCCTTTATTCTCCAATATACACATATTTGCTTTGGATTTTCTGACATAGGCAGGTAAACAACACACAGGTGAACGACACTAGCAGAGATACTGATAATAAACCAATGGAGAAGCCAAGATATTGATAAAAAATAAATAAATAGAGAAACCTATGTTTAATGGAATATTGCAATGCATTAGGAAGGGTACCTAAAGTGAGGGCTGCAACCACTATAGTATGTCAGAATAGTTCTTCAATGACCAATATTGCATATCTGTTTAGTTGCTCCTAAATAATGCATAAACATAAATTGTCAAACAAATTCATTCAGACTCAGTACCTCCTCAACAGAAGCATTCACCATCAACCAAAGACCTAAAGATAGTGATTGACACTAGGAATAATAACATTAAACTTCAATGATGGCTGTAATGTTTTCATATTGTCATTCATTCTGTGTGAATAGATTTATTCAAAAGGAGATAAAGAGGACTTAATCCAGCAATCCTCTCCTCACCTACATTATCAGCCCCTGACCCAGATACAGGGCCGGCCTCTCCCTTTACCAAGCGACAAATCACAAGCTGTTTCACACAAATGCCAAACCACTGAGTTCCCCAAGAGCTGTGTTTCATAGTCATTTTTATTTGTTTTGAACATGAGACTTTGATTAGCAACCTATAATATGTACAATTCAATGGTGTATTTAGGCAAACACAGCCCAAAAAAGATAAATAAGCCAGACCGATCCAACACAAGGAGATTCACAATGGCACTAGAATGAAAACCAAACATGGCCGACCAGTATCAGCGAACAGCTTGGATCAATGATAGAAGCATCAGGAGCTTTGAGACTGTGGTGTGCAGTGGGGGAATATTTGAGTTTCACCCCTACCAGCACGACTCACGGTCACTCACTCAGGGGGCGGAGCCTGTGACATCACTGAAACGCAGTTCCAACCTGTGCTCTCAATTCTTCAGAGATTGATATCCACGCTTCACAGTGGAGATGTTCTCAGGTAGTAGTTGGCAAGTCTAGAACCACCGGATCTAACTACTTCACCAGTGTGAGTTCTACCATTGCCAAATACCGTCGGAGAACCTTCGGGTTTTGTCCTTGAACTTCGTAGCAGAAGAGTAACGAGCTGTTCTTTGCCACAACAGACATACAAATGAACTTTTATTTCATACTAAAAATACTTTAAATGAAAGGTATAGAGATGAAAAAAATTGAAGGTCTTCATTGGGCCAGAAAAAATGGCTCTTATTAGTACCTCTTAAAACTAAAGGTTCCAAAAGGACCTTTTTTATATAGCAGTGCAATAGAAGAACCATCTTGGGTTCTCCAAAGAACCTTTATTTTTTATGTAGTGTGAAGAATATTTTAATAATCTAAAGAACGTTTTTCCACTTTAAATAACCTTTGTGCAATGGAAAGGTTAAATGTTCTTTGTGCAACCATTGATGCCAACTGATATCATATACCAAAAGAAAAAACTTTATTTTAGAAAGCATATATGCATAAAATAGTCTCTAAAAAGTCAAAAACTCAAGTGCACATCTTTTAATCAGCAGCTATAGCATTGCATAGAAACACAGCACAGAAACTGTTTATGAAAAATGTAGCATTGATCGATGAAGATGCAGTTGCTTCCAAGAAGAGATGAATATCTGAATATCCATTCTCCAGTAATGACAGTTCATGGCGTCTGATGCAGACAAACCATTTTAGTGTCATAATGCATTTGTGCAAATCATCTCTCGGCAAAAACCACCGCGACTACTTCTTTTAGGGTTCAGCTGCAGTGACCGAAAGGAAAATGTCTTCATGAAGATACGAGATTATTGAACTTTCGGCTTTCCGCAGCAAAGGTCGCTTCTTATGTTACACTGAGCAGAAGGACTGAAAATAGAACATGACTGCCTAAGAGAGAGGATCAATCACGCCAATGGCCTTCTGTCTGTCCTTTGTGATCACGATTTTTAGCAGCATTTCTGTCTTGTCCCATATTGGCACTACACATAATTGCTCAACGTATATATATAAAAAGCAAAAATGTGCTAGTGCCAAAACAGGCAAAGAAGAGGGACACATCCGAGAGTTTTGAATCCGTACCCACTTACTCCAGAGAAGCAAATCGGATATAATGTGGTTCTTTCTCTGCTCTGTTTATGGCCCTTTGGTAATTCACTGATAGTGTGCTTTCACAGTGAATTCTACCAGTGCCATACACAGAACAGGAGTCTGTCAGCTTCATCCCTCCAGCAACACCACTGAAAGAACGACAGAGCAGCGGGGAGGGGGTGTGTGAGGGGAGGTGGGGGGAGAGGTTGAGAAGAACCCTTCTTCCTAAAGGGAAAAGAAAGAGAGACAGAGAGTGAGAAAGGAATGCAAAAGTGCATCATAGGAGATTCAGAGAGACAGCAAGCCAAGAATGCAGTACAGAATAACCCGGTGTAATGATGAAAAATGTTAAATCAGTGGAGGCAAAGACTCGTTAGGACATTTGGCAGAAGCTTTTTGTCTAAAAAAATTGCACTATATTTAAAGATAAGATGCTGTATTTCAGTTCACACATTTCCTGGGAATCGAACCCATGCAACCTTGGCTTTTCTATCACCAAGCTTTACTCTTTGAGGTGCCTTCAAAAAAGGCTCTTATAATTTATTTCAGTTATGGAAAATGAAAACACAAATTCCATTTTTGAAGGCATTTCAAAGCCTTCAAAACTTTTATGAGCTATTTATTTTGTTGGATTATCGTTGAGATAATAAAGGGCACTAGTGATTCTCCAATGGATAGATGGATAGAGCCTTTTCAGTCTAATGAATCACAAAATGCTGACATTATCCTCCATAGTGTACTCAAACAGACATTTGATTAGCTTTTGAGAAGATTAAACCAAGTTGTATACATAATCATAATACTTTATACCGAGGAAGGACTTGAATCTCCTTAAGAACGAAGAGTCTCTTCCTCGGATGAAATTGTCTTTAGATAATCTTCAGAGATTATCAAACAAAGTTCTGGATTTACACCAAAAGGATGATCCTTTTACTGTGAAATGCATGTCCAAGTATGATGGAGGTAACATGGCAAAAGCATTTATGTCCTTCAAAACACAGCAAACACTTCCTAAGTAATAAAAGCCTGCAGAGATCCGTCAACATCATTCTGAAAATCACTGTCTAAAGTGACATGAGAGACGCCATGTTGTTGGGTTCACTAGCCTTAAGCAAAAAACCTCACACTGCATTATCAAACACACAGCACCCAAGAGAGCTTGCTGCCTTTGAGACCCCATATCTTCTGGTTACACGCCATCTGTTATAGAAGAAGCCACCAGACCTGCGACTCCTGCAGCCCCACCCAGGAGGACCCAGGAACAGCCATTAGCTCCTGCTCCCTCTGCTCCTGCAGGAGATGGAGGCCAGATTGATTCCAGATCAAAAATGATGTTCTAAGTGATTTTTCAGACGCCCAAATGGCTCCCGGAGCAGGACTCCTCTTGCAATTTCCTGGAATAATCAATACCTCTAAAAAGCCAAGTTGAGAAGCCAGCATAGTCAAATTGGTCTGGCTGGTTCTGTTTCGCCCCCACCCCTGCATAATGAAAGATAAAATTCTCATATGATAACATCACGACGACTTAATGGTCTATTTTTGCTGGCTGTCTTGGCACAAGGCATCATTAAAAACTAAAGTGCTCAAAACAAAATGTCATCACCTTCACAATTTCCCAAATAGTGAACAAAAGCGTGAATCCGTATATAGTGCCAAGGACAAAACCATATAAAATGTTCAAAAGATCTACTTGAACAAATTATCCATATTTGTTTATTTCCGTTCTGCAACTAAAGAAAATGGGCAAGGTTTATAGAAATAGAATACATGAATAATGCCCTTATTATTTATACTGTAACAATGCAGATTATTATTTTAATCACATAAGTGTTATGTGATTTTTTTTATAATTCAGGTTAATCCACAATAACTAAAAGACTAATTCATTTGAGCCTGATAAAACTATAGGTAACCTAGTGCAGTGTCTTTGAACCCATGGCATTATGCCTGCACTGCGTCATGTTCATGGCGGGTTGTTTTTGCGTCAAACAGATCCAGAGTCATCGATGTTTTTGGAAGATTAAGTCTCATCATTTTTATCATCATTAATAAGTTGATGCGTATATGGGTGCGTTGGTCACCTCTTGTCAACCTCGGTCTCAAAGCTCCCGGTTAATCGCATTTGTCTAATTAGCGAGCATCTATCTCCTCGAACTTCAGTTATTTTAGGAAAGATTTGGCCATGTTCAGTCTCCCCCAAAAGGACAACGCCCGGGGCGACTTGTGCTCTCAAGGTGATTGTAGACAAAACAATCGTTGTAGATATCTCGTGGATCGTTTACCTGAAAATATACAACTATTATCTTTAGTAGAAAATATGAATACATTTATTTTCATTTTAAATACTAATGTAGCCTAAATATGCTACATTTATTTGTATTTAATTCATGTATTTATATTTTTGTGGTGAGGCGTGACAAACTGAAAATATAAAAAATGCACTTATAAGTTACACTGCAAATAAAGTAATACAAATATATATTATAATAAATTGTGAAATGTAATTAGGTAATTGTTTGTGGGTTTAATGTTTGGCATCGTACCAGAATCAGTGTCAGCGTCATTGTTTTCGTTTTAACATCGTTGCACAATAAATGTAAGTTATTAATATAAATAACCCAGGCTTCTTGAGGTTGAGTTACATCAATAGACTTTTTTCCATATGCAGTTGCTAGCATAACGACATGTTGCCTACTTACTAAATACATCTATTTAAGCCTATGCAAACGACACAGGGCAAACTAAAAAAAAAAAATAAAAAATTGGAGAATTAAATTGTTACATTTTGGCGGGACCCTGGAAAAGGTGTAGATGGGTTGATGACATGAAACACTTTTGGTAAGCTGATATGCTATACTCCATCTAAAAAACATTTTAAAATAAAATAATTACTTATTATTTTACAGCTATTATAATACAGAGTTTATTTTGGATTATTTGTAGCCTACTTTTACAATCATCAAATTTAAAAACTACAAATAAACAAATTAGTGAAGGCAAAAAAGTGTTTAAAACAGCAAAAAGGCGACCAGTTACAAGACCTAAAACATACACGTTCCCTCAAATATCGAAATACATTTGAACGTAAAATAATGATGTTGATAAAAACGTTGCGTCAACCATCCAGCCCTGTTTTTCCGGAGGGATGCTGTGAATGCACTTCCACACACGCTCCTTATATTTGCATTGAGACTACAATTATCCTATGTAATAAATGATTTAAAAAACATCCAATTCAATAGCTAGCTTATATATTCATATGTTTTAGTAATAAATAAATAAATATCAATACAAATATTTTTGTTTCTCTTTTTTAAAACCCGTAAAAATACGTGTATACAAAAGGTAAACACGCAGGGTAGCATTTCAAAAAGAGGACGTTAATTATATATGAATAAAAAATACCCGTATGATTTCAAATAATTATTCTGGAGCTTACCTGATGAGTGCGTCTCAAAATCCTAATGACTTTTTCAGACTCGCCTTCTTTAGTTTTTTTTTCTCTTTTCTTTTCTGTACACTCACAAAGCTTTAAACACAACTATTATCTAAAACCCTGCACAGATTCGACGAACATCTGAGCGACTGCTATCAGAAACGAGCTGACTTTTTCTCCAAACACGGCACGCGGAGCTCGCGCTGATTTAAGCTCGTTCGCTTCCATCAGTGAACACGGATTGATCAAGCTCTCTCGCCGCATAATCGAGCATTTTTCAATGAGACAAAGAAGTCAAAGCGTCGTCACTGACTTCCTGAGTATCAAATAACAAATGCAGCCCAGTTTCCCCCCTCTTACATATTCTCCCTCTCTCCCTCTTCCACCTGGAGAGTCGCTGTACCTGCGCAGCTCCAGGTGCTCAAACGACTCCCAGAATATCGGCTTTTCTCTTCGTAACATGCAGACCAAATTAAACGCGTCGAAATGCACAGAAGGCAGTCCGCTTGTTTAGTCTGCCACCGTGAGGATTTGCCAATGGAAAGATAATTAGTTAAGCATCTTACCCCAGTGCCGAAGGAATAATCCAACCCTCCTCTTGTCTCCTGCATTCTGCGATGTCACTCACTCAGGTGTTTTTTTCTGTCCTTTTAAGGTGGAGCTGACGGGAGGCGAGGCTCTCTGATTGAGCCCTGCTGCAGTTCGACCATACAGCTGTCACTGGTTTACTTCATCTTCGGATTAAAAGATTTTCAAACCCGAATTATTCTGGAGACGGGTTTTAATTTTAACATACAAAAATGATGAAGCGAGCAGCTTTTTAATTGCACCGACAGCATCTTATTTTTTCAGTCTCGGGCAGTTTGGGAATTATTTCCGAGATGGCGCACGGCTTTTTCAAATAATTCCTGTCAGTAGGATTTCATTTTGCGCAACCTAAATTGTGCACAGTTAGCTAACCGTCAACTATCATAAAACCGTTTTATAATACTAACGATTTTGAATATACATTTCTGATAACTCTACAACGAGATAAATATAGGCTAATATCACTTATGTTTTTATACTATGTAGGCTACTTATATGTTGTCAGCGTTAGCTGTTGCTATGGTTACCTCATCACGCAAATGTTTACTTAACGAATGCGTAAATTCTAACTTTTTCTCGTTACTGAAACGTTAAATAGGGCTAACGTTATTTATTTTTTTTTATTATTTTACACCATTACCTTCGTGGTATGACTTGAAGTCACGATATATTCGTTTGGAAAAAAATACAGCATCCAACGCTTTTTAAATGTCGTGTTCATCACGCAACGCCGTTTTAATTTAACTGCGTAGCATAGCCTAGACTTGACTCCGACACTGAACATTTTGACCTTTATTTATCAGTGCTGTAATAGGCCTAAGTAATTTGAAAACTGTAATATCGCAATGTTTTGTCTAACCTGTATTTGTCCTTCTGTTTAGCAAGTGAGCCCAGAGACTCCTACAAACAAACACATCTTTGGGCCAAATGTGACGTGTTGTGTCTGTAGAGGGCCAAGACAAGTGTTTACCTGTATTACTGACAGACAAAGAGGCTCTGTTTGCATAGAGAGAGAGAGAGAGAGAGAGAGAGAGAGAGAGAGAGAGAGAGAGAGAGAGAGAGAGAGAGAGAGAGAGAGAGAGAGAGAGAGAGAGAGAGAGAGAGAGAGAGAGAGAGAGAGCAAAAGGGGGAATGAAAAAACTCTGCTGAAGAAAAAAAAAATTTTGAACCAGACTAAATTGTTTTGCTGGTCTAAATTCTGAGCTGGTCTAATCATAGAGGATTGTCTACTGGCTTTAATGAGGTTTTGTGCACCTGTCAGTTGATCCATCCGGAAGCTAAACCAGCTTAGGACCAGCTAAGACCAGGCCAGAAGACAGACTAGACCATCTTAAACTATCTAAAACCAGTTTAGCCTTTTCCCCAAAAACTCTATTTCTATGATCATTAAAAAGAAAATAAAGCAGCCTATATTCAGCAAAGCCTATCAATGTGTGATGATGCTTTGCCTTGGTTTAGGATTTTCTCCCTGTGTGTGTCCCGCAGGTCTTGGGTTTTGGGATCAGATGACATCATCCAGATGGCCAGTAATGAACAAGCATTCAAATGCACCATTTCATCTGCTCTATGTGCCTGCAGGCCTCACCAGCTACGAGCATCCTTTTACATAACAGTCCTCTTCAGTTAGCAGCCAGAGTCCATCTTTGTGCTCAGCATGTTGGTTGAATAATTAAAAACATTACCTTAAATAGGACTGTATGTTGTTATATATTTTAAGTCTTTTTAATTCTGTCAATATCAAATCTATCACTTCAGTCTAGTTTGAGTAATAATAGGTTTAAGCCTACCAGCCTATGCCCCAATGTCAATTATCCACAGATCTAGGACAAAATTTGAGCAGTCTAAAAATAAAATGATCTCAAGTTAAACTGGTATAAATGGTTACCCCATGCAGGCGTCATCCTGGAAAGCATCAGGACCTCTTTAGATCAGCCGCAGTGCAGGCGGTGCATCACACTCCAAGTGCTTCTACAGAGTCTGGAAGCGATGCTGTCCTCCATTGGGTCGCTCTTCGTATATATACCCATCCACGTTACCCTCAGCCCCCGAGTCCACTTACCTGCTGTTGATAGTTGAAGCCTACACTGACACCTCAGTGGAAAAAAACGACTCTATATTTTAAATTATGCCAGTGGTGTTAGTCTGGCGGCTCTGGTTACATCTATTCAAACCGAATAGCCAGTGAAATCTATCCCAAGGGCTCTTTGTTGACCAGTCAGCCCTGGCTGAGTCGTCCCCTCACCCGTCCACTCTTCATTCACCTGATTAACTTCTGGAAAAGTCGAAACACGAGCCGCAGATCACCTGTATGAGGGAAGCTGAGTGAAGCTCTTGAATTTTTAAAATAGTAATTTCGTTACAGCTACCTATCGGTCCATATGACGTTTAGAGCCCTCCCCACCTGCCAGGATGGGTATCAGGTGTAACCAGGCCACTCTTCTGGCACGACTGACGCCCCTCATCGAATGATACATGATACGGGGCTGCGGAACAAAGAGCGGGGTGGAATAGTTTACAGATGACCAACGGAGCATTTGATGTATTGACAAACTCCCATCCACTGCATGAATCCCACCTGTTACACTATATATGAAATATTATACACTTATAAACTTATGAACTTAATGAACTTATGAACACATGCTCAGACAAAGTGTCACCAGCAGTTAAGTCACTGTTTGTGCTTTAGGTTTTATGATATTTAATAAAATTCGGAATTTGAATAAAAGATTGTAATTTGACTTATAGACTCTAGAATATATTTTAGCTGGAAAGCTAATTATTTGCCTTCTTGAGTTCTTAGTGCATTTTAAGGTCAGTATTACAATTTAAATAAAGGATTGTGTTACATTTTTGTTTTGGAAGCTATTTTTGTTTCATGAAAAAAAAATTATTTTGAGAAAATGTATTTATTTATTTAATATATATATATTTTTTGACAAATATTGAACATAAATTATGCTCATATAAATAATATAATTTATAATAATATAATA
This sequence comes from Ptychobarbus kaznakovi, assembly GCA_027422405.1. Lineage (NCBI taxonomy): Eukaryota > Metazoa > Chordata > Actinopteri > Cypriniformes > Cyprinidae > Ptychobarbus > Ptychobarbus kaznakovi. Next base: position 36,336,931 of record CM049795.1, read on the forward strand.
TATTATATTATATAATAATATATATTGTTTACATTATCTATTCCTACATTTCAGTTTATGATATTACCAACAATATTAGAATATAAAGACTACATACTTGTATTTCTTTTTTATTCTATACGTTTTTTTATTAATTTTGAAATAAAAAAGTGTATTACTATGCAGGTGTTAACTACTTTCACAAAGAGATATATGATAGTATTTAGTTGCCGTAAATATGCATGTAATGTACTAGATTAAATCTTTAATACTTCTTAAATATGCACAAAAAATTAATCCCGATGAGACAGAAATAATTAAATACGCTCCATAAATTATACATATTACAATCATATAATTGTTTTGAGCACATACAAATTGAAAATACAGAAAGAGATAAAAGATCAACTGAAGACAATATTAACAATTTTTTGGAGCCAAAATATTGTTTTATGGAGCCATTTCTGTCACTCATAATTTAGTCACTTATTTGTAAACAAATGAATGCGCGAATTATTGTTTAATTTCTGAAGAATATTTCACAGCATCACTTAAAGACACAGGAAGAAGAATCTTCATTGCAGACGGTCAAAAAGCTCATTTTATCATACAAGAGGGAATGATGGTCTGAAGATATATTGAGCTGTTAATAGACTGCATGGGGATGTAATATAATTAATATTGATCTGATATTGCTGGCTTCAGCTTTAAATGGCAAGAAACATTTCAGAAGACAGCTTAGTATAAAAATGCTTATGCAATTCGATAGTAATGGATTAATACAATTATGCAGTTATTTAGCATATTACAAAATACCGATATATTCAACTAATACTAATATAAGATGTCGTTCTGCATGTCATCACCTTACCAACATTAATTTGGACTAAGTTAGCATTATCAGTAGCCACGGAGACGGTGAGTCCGAGCATCTGCCGTGTGTGTCTTTGTCTGAGGCGTTTTTAATCAGACGGTCATCCATTAATAACGGAGCTGGGCTGGTTAGTAACCGAGTCCTCGACATGAGACGCTCATCGCGGTCAAGATCATCGTCTCACATGTCAGCACCAGGATGCCATTTCACACAAGACGCACTCTGACATGAAAATAATCATAAACAAGGCAGTAGTTCTGTTCAGCTTCTGATCTTAGATGTTTCTTACACTTATATAGTTATATACTTTATCGTACAATAACCCGTCATGTCAGCCATCGTGTTATATGATGCTTCGTAAGACATATGATGATTCTTGGGTGTATCTGGGAACTCATTTACTAATGAGAGTTAAAAAGTGCAGGGGGCGATTATTATTGTGATGGATATCAACTGATGAATCAAAACAAAGTCTTGATACATTTGACCTTCATTCTGCAGCACTTTGAGCCTATTTTTTTGTATATCGTTCCATAATCTGCGTATACCATCTATAATTTCTTGCGATAACAAATCCCAACACTTTACCTCTAAGCTCTGTAGTCCGAAATTGTTTTAAGTGAAAATAATGGAGACATTGACGAATATGAAAGAGTATCAAGCGTCTCCTGTGAGTTCGGCGGACCGCTGGGACTGGTCACGTGACGGCAAACTCTGATTTCAGCCAATCACAGCGGCCGTCTGGGGCTGGGCATTACGTCATGCAGGCCTGTAGCCCTCTTGACCATCGCACTGCAGATAAAGGCCTCTAAATATTTCATTGAGGAGCTCATGTTTCTCCAGCACTGGAGGTCAGGGCTTTGGAAAGAAGCGGTATACGCACTGCCCCGTTTCTGTCGGAGCTCGAGGTCTCCTCTTTGACGGTTTACGGGCAGATTCTGACTCAGTGGAAGTGTCCATGTTATAAGAGTTATAATGGAGTAAAACAGGTGTGCTAAAAGCACAGAGAAATGGGAATGAAAAGGAGAGTAAAATAAGGGAGGGTGAAGTAGAATCTATTTCTAAAGCATGAGAGAACAAGAGAGGACAGATTGCTGCGTGACACACATTTTGGTTGAAAAGATTAATTTGGCTTATGTTACTAAATAGTTTCCTCTCTTGTAAAACCAGTGATGTCGTCCTCTGCAGGCCACTAATGGTACTAAAGTTGGATTACGAGTCTACTTTGTGCAGCTTGAGGGACACCTGGTGGTCAATGTTGAAATCTGCACATAAATTGTACATTTTATAATATAATAATTGTTCATAAATTAGATGGTGCAATTCAAAGGCCCACTTTATACATTGATATGGCCGGAATTATTTATGTGTTTGTCTTTATGCTATAATCTATCAAATCTATTTTTGGAATCAAATGAAGAGGATTTTTGGTGAACTTGTTATTTTATTTGACTTCAATGTATAATATTCTGCTCTTGGCCACTTTGATAACATGACTGTCATCTAGTGGTGGTACAGAGTAACAACAACATGCAAATAAATGACAGCTGTGGGAATGTTTGTAATGGGCAAGTGGCCCTTGAGGCTTTACAATTTGAATTGTGGCTGGCATTCAGAATATATTTGAATGTTTGTAATATACATTCAAATATATGGGAATATCATTTGGGTCATTCCTGCAGTATCATTTGAGCTTTGTATTTTTTTTAATGTGTGGTAATTTAAGTATTTATTTTAAAGAATATGGCTATATTTAAATTGGTTATGATAGTTTGTGAGGATATCTTATTTTTAAAAGATTACGTGACCATGCTAAATTCTATATTGGGTGAAACCTTAAGTGAAATAGACCAGCTAATAACGCAAACATAATAGAATGGACATATTTAATAATCACCCCATGTTCATTTACTTGTGATATTGTCATAAAACGTATTTATTGTGAGCTTAACATTTTACCCAATGTATTAAGCCTATACGATGGGGACACTAAAATGTTTTGAATACAAATACAGAAACCAAACAAGGACATGACAAATAAGGAAACATTCACTCAGAATTCACCACGTGTCCTTTTAAGGTCCAGCTATAATATTTATTTTTGAATTCGATTCATATGATTTGTTATTTGGAAGGTATTTTCGGATCATGCGATCCAGATGGATTTTTTTTCAGGTCCTGCTGGTCAGATAAAGTGGGTCATCTCTGAATTCATAAAAAAAGAAAATCCTGTATCTTAATTAGAAAATACATAAACACATTTCTTTACTTATCTAGGCACTAAAATGTTCAGAATAATAACACTGACCATTTATTCACAGAAAACAAAGATCCAAAGCAGTTTGTACACATTTAATATTTTATTAAAAAAGAAGAAGTTATTACAGTTTACTGTACACAGCTATTTAAGAGATTATAATCCTATAGATAAAGAGCATTTGTCTTTTGTGACAGGCATGCCCACTTCATAATGCAAAAGAAAAAAAAGAATGGCAAAAATAGAGTGTAAGATTGATGGATAAGGAAATAAAAGGGGAAAATTACCATAATACCTGGGATAAAAAAAATAATATTTTTTTAAATCAGCATATCACACACTAGGTACTAGATACAGATACTATTAAAAAAACACAAATCCATGCTGTGTGCCCACATAAGCCCCATGTCTGAGCACCCTCTTGAAGCACAGGTATAAGGGACTAGAGTAGTGGACAGCCAGGACTGAACTAGACTGGACTCTACACCAGACGCATGCAAAGTGCACTGGAGAGTTCAACACAAACGCAAGAGACACGATGCCATTGGCTGAGAGGGCCAGCAGGGGGAGCCTCGGCAGGAGCCGGAAGACAGATCTCTTCTTCCCCTACCTCTCTCAGGCAAACAAACAGCTGGAGACCACAACATTAACAACTGCTGTCCCCTGGATGTGCGCGTGTGTAAGCACTGGGGGCTTATGGGTGCAAAACATAAAGGACACATTGTAATAATTTATTTCACCCCACCCACTAAAACAAATAAAATAATAATAATAATAATAACTCCCTTCAATACCAAACACATTTTTAGCATGTATTACCTGCTCCAGATGGGCATCTCTGTTATTGACATGGGGGAAAAAACAGGAATCCAAAAATTAGTAAATAGATTCTCACAAAAAAAGTAGGATTTCTAATTATAATGGAAGCACACTTATACATGTTTATTTGAGATTCCCAGGCTCTTTAGTCATTTTACTCTGACATGAGTTAAAAACAAAAGGAAAAATATATAGTTCAAACTAAATGTCCATATTTTGTCTCTCATATTAAAGTCCAGGGATCAAAAATGAAGCCGAAATGAAATAGAGAAGCTGAGTTTGTATTGTTTGTTGGGGGTGCATGTTGCTAGGCATGGCAAAATGTTTACCATAGCAACCAAACCACAGCCAAGAAGCATTTCTTCCATGAGTGTCTGAAAGATGTGAAACTAAGCCGCCTCTAAAAGTATGCAGTCTCTCTCCTTGTAAGATAACTTCTTCTTAATACAATACTGCATAGAAGTGGTGTTTTTCTTTTTCTTGAAAATATGAACAGATTTAGACTCAAAACTGAGACTATTTTCTTTTTTCCCCATTGCACAATTTGGCCAATTATTGACTCGGGCTATAACAACATCAAATGTTTAGCCCATAAAACATCAATTTAATAAGAAAAGAAAAGTTGAGAACATAAAAAAGCCACTCCATGAAAAAAAAGAAAGGAAAAAACATAAGCAGCTCTGGATCAAATCACACGAGCCGAACTGAAACGCCTCCCTTATGCCTTTCCGTCGGGGTCGACGTCCGTTTTTCTCTACACTTCAACCCCGTTTCATTTACATTTTGGACGATGAATGGAACTGCAAGTGCATTCAGAATGCGAGATTTGTGAATACTGAAAACACACACACACAAACTAAACCTGGTTCTTCATGGTACCAACATGCCACTGATGATATCTGCAGATGTCGAAATTCAAAAGATCTTTATACAGAAGATATCTGCCCGTTTCCACAGCGAACACTCACCCTGTTACTCCTTTAAAACCACAAGTCGTTCCAAGGCAGATCTTACCAAATGGGATCCTTCGGATAATAATATCTGTATTCAGACAAGCAGGTTACAAAACCTAAATCCATATGAACATCTAATTTTGATTTCACCACCCAGTAAAACTAGATCTACATGAGGTCAAACAACAGCTATCATAGTTATGCACAAGCAATAGGAAAAGATGATGAACTCTACAAATGTTAGTAAAAATCTTGTTTTTTTGTCTCTTTTCTCTTTAAGGTTTCTTCTAGGCTAGACCAACAAAGTCCTACACGACCACTTCCAAATGTACAAAAAAAGATGCTCGTATATAGGGAGAGGGTGCGAGACAGAAAGAGGAAAAAGACAAACACTCTGTGCATACATTGTTGGTACAAAATAAACGATTTGTGCTCCGTAAAGCAGGACAGTCACTTCCTGGTCGGTTTGTGAAGGTCACTGTGGAAGCGTAGAGTCATGTTTGGTGGTGTGGGGCTTCCACAACGAGGGAACGAAAGCCAGAAACATCGAGCTAGTGGAAAAGTTGAGCTTCGGTGTGCTAGCCTCTACATCTACATCCTCTTTAAAAGACGCTCGAGGAACTTAAAGGGAGTCGTATTGAGATTTTCCGCTGGCGCTGTATCGTGGGCTTGATCGGTGAGCGGCGTTCGGTAAAGTCTTGATGATTGCTTTAACGTACAGCATGGAAATTTTCCCAAATAATAAGAAGGGAGTTCCTCTCTTGAGCGCTTTTATCTTAAAACAGCTGTTTAAAGAGAAAACAAAATGAAAAGTAAAATAAGGGGGACAACCAGGGAAGCAACGATAATTCAAAATGACTTGCGTTGGGAAGGTGGATGGAAGTAATGAGGCAAAACGTGTCCGATCCAATTGCATCAACTCCACCAGAGGACCGTCCTGGCCAAAGGTCTAAGCCGAGGGGGATTCGTGTATCGGAGCATCACGGACACAACTCACAGTACATTAGTAACATCACAAGGGGACATTAAAATGGGCACCCCCGTTTAAATACAGTCTGCGCCGGAAAAGGTGGATTAGGGAGGCGATGACATGCATTCCAGCTACGCAGCTACCAACGTGGAATCAAGGGCGAAAACAACAAGCCTTTCTTTTGTCGGGGTGACGGGAGAGCGAGTGAGAGAGTGAAAGAAGGGGAAAAAACAACCACCAAGAAGTAGAGATAGAACACCTAGAGAGGGTGCCGTATTCATCATCAACGCTAGATATCCATAAAAATCCTGGTTTAGTAATAATAACGATAAAATAAAATAAAAATCACCTTGTTTAAATATGAATCTTTTATAGTCTGCTTCGCATGGTTAGGAAATAATATAGTCTCTGTGGTAAAGGGGAGAAACTGTCACCCTTAACTACAACTCCATGTCCTGAGCTTCGTCCTCTGAAAAGTCGGACATGGAGCTTTCTGAAGAGGAGTCGCCCGCTCCTTCCTCCTGCTCCTTCAGAGCCTCCTCTGTTGCATATTTCTGGATGTATTCTGAATAGAAAGAGATGGATGGGAAAAATACATGTTAGACATGGAAAGCTAATATTTCACAACAAAAAATGTTTATAGGCAGCTAACCTGACTCATTATGTTTAATTGTATGCTAAAACAGTAAAATATTAAAAAAAAAATTATGATGTTTATCACACTTTTATATCACTAAATTAACAAATATATATATATAGGCCTACCTACATTTACACTACCACTCAAAACTTTGGGGTTGGTGAGATTTAAATTGTTTGCTTTTTTATTATATTAAAAGGATTATCACCAAGATTGCTCATATATTTGATCAAAAATTAAAAAAAAACAAAAACAGTAATACTGTGAAATATTTTTACAATTTGTAATGTAATTTATTCCTGGGATGACAAATATGAGTTTTTAGCAGCGATTACTCCGATCTTCAGTGTCACATGATTCTTCAGAAATCATTCTAATATGCTGATTTGGTGCTCAAGAAACATGCATTATTATTATTATCAATGTTAAAAACCGTTGTGCTGCTCAATACAGAAAAGCATTTATTTGAAATAGAAATCTTCTGTAACTTTATAAACATCTTTACGGTCACATTTGATTAGTTTAATGCATCCTTGCTCAATAAAAGTATTGAAAATAAACTTTACCGACTCATCTTTGCAATGCAAACAAATTGTTGAATCAGTTAGAATGAGTCAGAAGACAAGAAAGGGTCATGAAACTAACATTCATGCTTTTGGAAACAGTTGCCTAGTAAAAAGCATTGAAATGACAACATATCAGCATGTTGCTTAAAAATACGGTAAACACTTATTTGGCTTTTTTGTATTAAAAGTCTTAACTTTTGGCAGAAACAGACTTTAAAACTCATGATGACCGATATAACTTTTACTTTATACTTTTCGTTGGAATGGAAGGTCAGGCCGGGGTCAAGCAGAGCACCTTTCAGCAAATAACATAGATCATTTACATGTATAGAACATTTGCATACTGTGCACAGTATACATACTGCAAAAATAGTCAGCACAGTATGCTGCTAGTATACTATTCCAAACATACCCCTAACACACACATATGTTTTAGAGCAGAAGACATCGTAAAACTGTGACGTGAAACAGGGTGACCGATATAACCCCAGAGGCCAGATGGAAGTTAAACGACTCGACTGCAGCTCTTCAAATCACCTTTGATTTTCTGTTTGTAGTCCTCTGGCCGGTGTAGGTACATGGCTGCGGCGTCCCCGTTCAGAGGGTCGATGGGGTTCGGGTAGGCCAGCAACTGTGGCAAAAACGACTCGAAGATATTGGTGAGATCTGCGAGGAGAGAGAAAGAGAGGAAGTAGCCTTTAATACAGGAGCAGAGCTAAATTCTTATGAGCCCAACGTGCAGCTCAAAATGGAGGATTTGTGTTGAGTGACATGATTATTCCCTAATCTCCCTTTCAGCGTGGAGGCTGTGGACATAGATCTCTCTCTCTCCCTGTCTTTCTCTTTTCCTCTCATAGCCAGTACTGTATGTTCTAGCTGTCACAACCTGGTCAATGGCATAAAGCAGCGGAGTACATCTAAACCAAATACGAGAATGTACAGTCAGCCGGTCATTATCACAAAATAAATCCCTGATGATTAGGAGGCAAATAAAATAAAAATATTTTTTATGGGTTTATTATGTGGGGAAAAAGTACACAGTGATACAAAAATTAAATATATATATTACTTATAAGATTATACAACTTACAAATTCATAAACAAACCAATAAGTTTATACAACTTACAAATTCATAAACAAACCAATAAGTTTTATTAAAAAAACACAGACCAATCAGAATCAAAAAAACACAGTATTTCAAAATCAGAATCATTATCAAATCTAGTATTTCAAAATATCATTATCAAATCTAGGCAGAAAACCAACTCAATTAGACTACTGCATAAAAGATAAAGTAACAATATTGTAATTATTGTATTATTATAACAGACAAAAACAGACACACATCTGCAAAAAGACAGACAGCGGTGTTGTGAATGATAACTGGCGGGATGAGGCCGCTTAAGTGTGGTTGTTTAGGAGAGCTGATGCTGTTTTCTGACCTTGCAGGTATTAGCTCATTCAGAGAGGGTAAGAGGATTACAGTGCACCGCGATCCTGTCTATGGGGCCGGAGACTTTATTCTACTCCTCAGGCAGCATCAAGCAAGTTATGAGCATTTTTTTATCAATGTTCATGAAAGAAGACACACGCACAGTGACCATGCTCACATATACGTACCATAAAGAGCGGTCCATGTCTGGTTGATCACATCTAAACACACGGTCCCTGACCTGGAAAAGAATAATAGTCTTGGCATTAGAGGGTAGGTGATATGACACACCATCAGATTGTTTTACTTCCACTTTTCCATTGCAGAATAATGTTAGCAGTTAAATTTAGCAGGTTTGCAATCTTTTCTAAACAGCATTTTTCTTTGTCGTATGGCTCTTTGTGTCAATAGACATCAAGATAATAGATATCACACACACTAAAAACATTTTCCTGACAATCAGTGTTGTGACTTAACTAAAAATAGCATTTTTCTGTAATAAAAAAAATCTGGACAAAGTTTGGCTATAGAGGTTTAAATTTAAGCACTAAAATAAAATAATATATATATATATATATAAAAAAAATACATAATAGAATTCATGAAACTTCAACTAAAAAAAACACTAAAAATAATGCTAATTAAAAACATTAATAATCCTATATCAAAAATGGAAAAAAATAGACAGCCATAGTTGATGCCAAATGTTTCATGGCATGTAGAGTTCAAATATGTGATCTGAAAACTGTAAAGGTCATTGCACACGGAGTCCAAAAATGTTGTATGCGTTTTTTCATATTCGTAATCCTAAAAATTTGTCGTACACAGAAACCTTGCACACCGAGTCCTATGCATCAGTTACGAAAAAATTAGCAAAACAGTAGCCTACTAAATGGAGTCTTCAAGCATTGAGGATGATTTTGTTGTTTTTCTTTAAAAAAATAAAGAAAAAGGAAATATTGGGTTCATCCAATCCTAAAATATAGAGAGGACAGAGAGTTCCTCCTTATTAAGGATCAGCGGGATTATCACGGATTCAAAGTTTATTTCAGGATGTCAGTGGCTCAGTTTGATGCTTTGCTAGCGATAGAGCCACATATTAAAAAGAAGACCACCAATTTCTGTGAACTCCGTGTGCAAGGATCTATATACAGTGCTTTGTGCTGCGAGATGAAGTGGAACTTGAAAATCGTCAATCTGGATTTTGGCATTCGCTTGTACGGTGGCTCTGAACTGTCAAAACACCTCTCAAAATGCTTGCCACAGATGCGAAAAACGAAAAAATCTAACCCGATACAATTTTTTTTATGACAGATGAAAATTGTGGAGGCAGGGTGTAAACGTGATTAACATAACGTTAGGTCGTATTTATTTTTCAACGTGCAAAAATTTCGGACAAAACTTTCATACTCTGTGTGCACACACACACACACACACACACACACACACACGACTTTGAAAGAAAAAATAGTTTGGACACTTTTTGGTCAATTTTGAGTTGGAAAGCCCCTGTTAACTGTATATTTGAAACATATGGGAAAGAGCAGCATGAGCATTCTTCAAAACATCTCCTTTTATGTTCCACAGAAGTAAAACTAATGTTTAAAAGTTCTTAGAAATGACATGAGAGTCAAATACATATTAAAAAGTCTAATGTTTTCCTCAGAGCACACCAAAAGTGCAAATTTAGTCTAAAGAGACTTACGCTTCATCGATGTTTGGATGAAAAATCTTATTCATAAATCCTGTTGAGAGATTAAAGAAGAAAGATGGAGTGAGATCAAAGATATAAATAAAACATTCAGTTGCATCGATTAATGAATTTTTTCTTTGCAATGCATTAATGGTTAAATGGTTTCTTTGCAATGCATTAACTGGTGGTGGATGAGGAGATACCCCCTGACTATGTAGAGCGCTTTGAGTGCTTAGAAAAGCGCTATATAAATGTAATGAATTATTAATGAGAATTCGGGAGGAAGGGAATGCGCATAATTGTTATGAAAATGTCAAACATCTTAATGGTCTTAGAAACAAATGACAGCATTTGATTGCACGACAGGCAATTCCCAAGCTTTCTCCAACCACACCATCTTTACAGACCATTAAATATGACATCACAGGAAAGTCATGTGCTTTTTTCATCTTTCACACCTCAAATATGACTGTTTGAAAGTACCCAACCCATCATTTCATCAACCACACCAACGTTTGTGACTTTTAAAGGGCACTCAGCTGGCACTTTTGGATAAATGTATAGTAAAACTTTACCTATAGAGGGAGATTTGAAGGGGTATTTGTCTGGAAGATCTACTCGCACCTTCCATACGCCCCCTTCATATGGTGCTGACAGGAAAAACAGAGAGAGACACATGACTATTCAAGAAACAATTCACATCTGCTCTAGCATGTAACAGAGACTATGAAAAGATAAGCCATAATCGTATAATGCAAACTCTAAATGACTAAGCGAAGAGGTCTTTGTATTCAGAAGTGACAGTGTGTGGGAGTAACCGTAATACTTCATTAGATGATTATGAATTATATGTGGAATGACACACGTGTGGGTGTGTACACATGTGGACGGGAAGCTGTGCTGCTGGCCTCGTGCGATATGGGGTATGGTGCAACGCGTGCTTGCTCCAAGAATAGCCCTTTGCAATCTGACCCTTGTGGCCAGTAGCTCAAACTACGAAAGGTAAAGCCCAGCCGCAGATAAGACCTGCTTCTACCTCTCAAAGCAGAGAGACGAAAGATCATAAATGCAGATGATATGATAATAAAAAATGGGTCGCAAGCTGAAAACAATGACGTCATGTCCCAAACCAAGAGTTGTGTAAGACGTGCATGTTTAAATATGCAGAAGTGTCATGATTGCTTCACGTGATAGCTAGGTAAAGAAATCGAATGAGACTCTGTGAATGTCACGAGACATGTCATGACATGTCCGGGTCTTATTTCAACCCATTTAGAAAGTAGCAAGAAATTACTGTAATCAAAAAGAAAATCAATTAGCATAGTAGCTGCCTTTGATTTATTTTTCATTACTACAATATGAGTCATAAATACGACTGTAGTGTTCACAAATAAATACAACTGTCATAATTGTAATTCATGTAGTAGTAATGACGTATAACATGTGATAAGATTTTTTTTATTTTGTTCTATTTTTATTTTATACATGCATACATACACATTTATTTATTTACATAGAATTATGTTATTTTCTGCTTTACAGTAAAGAAAATAGGGGGTATGTGCTTAATTTTTGAAATGAATAAGAAAATCAATTAGTATAGTAATTTCCTTTGATGTTTGTAAGAAATAAAAAATGATTTTTTTGTATTATTACAATCATGACAATTATATTTATTTGTAAATATTATTATCATTATGACATTTAGAGCTTTTCATAGTATTTCTATTTTGTATTAAATAACTCCCCAATTCTAATTACTATATTATATATACATTTTTATATTAAAAACGATTTAATTTATTAATATACAATTTTATTTTTGCATTACAGTAAAGATAATTAGGGGGGAGGTGAAATGAGACCTGTAATGTTTTCATGAGGTTCAATTCAGAATCAGCATGTGTGTAAATAAGTTAAAAAAGACTTACTTCCTTGTTGTCCATAAAACTTCACTACGAAATTCATTGAGTCCGCTCAGGATTGTGACTTCATGTTTACTCTCGATGCTAATAGAGACTGTTAAGGCAAATTCAAGAGCTTTAAAACTGACAGTAAGCAATTTACAAAAGCAAAGACAAGCAATACAATTCACAATTCATTTAAAGAAAATACTTAAGGGGAAAAAAAGTTACATAAGGTTAAAATAAAACAGACTCATTCAAATATAAAATGACAATTAACCTCAATTTAAGAAAAGATACAAGAGGGAGAATGCACCCAGATGACCTTTCAACCCCCAAAAAGAGCTGATTTACACCAACAGAGCAATCTCTCAAACCGAGATTCTCACTTGGCTTTTATTCTTTGACCATCAATAATTATCAAGAGGTTCAGCTCAAGAGATCGGATGGCAAAAACACAATCCGTGCATCTGACCCACAGACTGATGGGCAACTCAATACGACACTCCCGTCATTAGCTATGGTTGTCACGCTGTCACTTCTCATATTGCTGGCGCAGAGAGCAGCAGTCAGACCCTCGCTGAGCAAGACAATACATGCTCACCACCACACCAACACCATGACGACCTATGAGACCCGACGCTCTCAAAGACTCACACACAGTCTGCCATCTCAGCTTGAACACAACATGCATCCAAAACGCAATTCTCAAGCAGACTTTGTCATGGTTTGGGTTTTAATTGAATGAGTTACCGATGCTCTGATGCTATCATGTGCGTGTCATGTGTCAGTTGTTGTGTAGGCTGCACTGTGACAACTGTACATTCGCACTGCCCAGACTGGCTCATGAAGGCAAACATGTTTACGGTCTGTTGAAACTGATGTGTCCTGTGACTCATGTGAGATTTAACTAGTTGAGTGCTCGTCTCAAGGGTGCCTGTATCAACTGATGATTCTGGGCTCTACTGGGAAACAGAGCTGTCAATTTCAAGTGGTCAACTTTAAACATCTGCTGCGAGAGACTGCAGGGATCCCGGGAGAAGTGTGGGAGCCGCTCTGTCAGATTACCATTCAGATGCCAGAGTCTCAAGTTGCATGAACTGAATTACTGTCATTTTACAGAGATTTATCTCCAAAAATCTGACATTGTGGAGCCAATGAATTGTATACCACAGAAGGTTGAAGAATCATTTTCAATATCCAATCATTTAAATTTATCTGAGAGGAAAAAAATATATTATTAAATAAATAAATTTAGACATTTCTCAAAGTATCTTCTTTTAAGGTCCCACAGAATAAAGAAGGTCAAACAGGTTTGACATGAGGGTGAGCAAATAATGACAGAATTTAAATTAAATACAACTTTAAAAACCTTAAAATTATTATGGAAGTTAATTGATTTGTTCCTACACTCCAGTGACTTTTTTAATATATCGACAAGTATTTATAAAATAATAATAAATTTTTTTTAAAGCAAATAAAAAAAAAGCTATTTAAACATTGATTTTATGGTTTGATTACATTTTTTGTTACCATAAACAAAATTTTACACATTTACTTATTTTAAATATGTATATTTATTTGTTAAATTGTAATTTACACATTTTACTATTTCTTTTTATTTTAGTATTTTTATATAAAACATTTATTTTCAATTAATAAACTGATAATTCATTCCTTCATGTTTTTATTCCCTCTAGTCCTCCACAGTGGCAAAAGGGAGCCAGATTGAGTGCGACAGAGGGATAGTGTTTTCTGTTTCAAGACACCAGCTGGCTTCTTCGTCAGTTGTAGCTCTAAGAGGCTGTGGTCACCAAGGTGTTAAACATCAAGGGTTTATTTTAGGCTGTGAAGCATCTGCAGAGGCTGAGAGAATAGTGGAAGCTCCCAGTAAGAGTGCATCTCTGCACAATGCTTTCATGCTTTTACATTCACTAATCCAAATCTGAACAACACAGAACCATCATTAGCTGCTTATCCTCAACCAACACAGAGACTCGGAACAAACGTGATCCTGAAGATCGGACTGATGACTCATGCATAATAAACACGAATTTCACACACCTTTTTTTCTTTTTAAACACATGAGATCAGATTCCATTCAGATAGGAATGTTGCTGTCTGGCAGCCCGTACAGGTTGCTCTCGACGAGACTCGTGAGATAAAGAATGGGGTGAGTGTGTGTGTCTGTGGAGCATCAGGAGACCTGTTAAAGAATCTGTGACCATTGCTGTGATCATGAGACCTCCAGTGGAAAAGCACCATGCTGAGCGGTCTTGCTGTGCCCAATGACACATGGGACTACTTTTCGCCTGTATATTAAGCCTCTTTTGGACAGACACAAAAGCAATTGCTCATGCATGTACACACACACACACACTCTCTCAGAAAAGCAGAAGCCTGGAGGCTGCAGGGGTGTTTCTCCATTCCTCATGCCTTTGAGGCAGTTTTGATGCTTGCTGTTTTCCTTCATCCTAAAGACTACACAGGAAGAGACGGATTCATACTGAAAATACAGGTTATATTCCTCTCCACCTTCATCCTTTGAGTCATTTATCAGCACTGTACATTAAAACCTCTATTGATTTGATCATTACATTTTTCTTCAATTCTTCATCTAAACTGCAAGGCACGTGTTTCTCCTCTGAGGCATCGGTGACACAGATTTAAAATAGATTATTATTAACTGTTCAGAAATCCTGTACGCATTAAAGAAATGGTTCTGTTATTATCTATTCATCCTCAAGTCACCTCATACATGATCCATGATGCTTTTTATTAGCGTGGAATACATAAGGAGATATTTAGTAGATTGTTTAAGCTGCCCTTTTCCTTACAACAAAACAGGATGGCAATTTTGACTGCATAAATGTGGAAGGAAGAAAAAATAAATTCAGAAGCTATAATACAATTCTTTGACGCAGCTTTGAGTCAGAACGACAAAATTTGAGTCATTATTTATTACAAATTTCAACCTTAAATCTACAGAAGACTTGAAACCGAGCAAACAAGATGTGTGGACTACTTTTATGGTGACTTTCTGGTATTTATGAAGCTAAACAGCACCAGTCTCTATTCACTTTCATTGTTTTGAAAAGAGCAATGTTAACATTCTTCAAAATACCTCCTTTTGCAATCCACTGAAGCAAGAAAGCCATTGCATTAATGAAAACTAAAACTATTAAACATCATTTTTTGTTTTTCAAATAAATCTGAACTACATTAAAATCTAAATATTAGATGAAATACTTAAAAAAAAAAAAAATAATAACTTGGCAACTAACTAAAATGTAGTTTAAGTCTAAGAACTAAAATGAAAGGAAAAAAATGTGTTAAAGCTAAATACAAATAAAAAAAACAGCACATAGCAAAATTACTAACACAAATTAAAATTAAACTCCAAACTAAAAATAAATAAGTGATGAAAATAAATGTATCAATTTTAATTTCTGAGTCTACTTAAGTTCTTATAAAGCGAAACCACACTGTACTATTTATCACAGCAGTGATGCATCCCTTCCCCAAACACACAGGCAAGAGAAATGCTGTGTTTGCTTTGACGGTGCCTCGGATACTGTTCGGCGCACACAACCTTTAGCGAAACAAGGGTTTAACTCCTACACAAGGCTCAATCCGGGTGCTGACAAAGCAAATGTGTTCTCTTCTCACAAGATGCTGTCTTGACACACACCTGTTTTCACCCATCTCGACACTCCCTCCCAACCCTTCAATGGATTTGTATGGATTAAGCCATAATCTACAGGAGACCCTTGGGCCAGTGTTCCTTTACGCACACGTATAATCTAATCATACTAAAGAGACTGATCAATCACCTCACTCAAAAATATCAGATACATTTATGGAACAAGAGCGAGCACAACTCGTATTAGCACTGAAACAACACACGCTTAGACATGGATTCCTACCAGCTGTTGAGGTTGGTTGCACAATGCCGTCTTATGCACAGATGATTATGAGTGTTTATAAACCTGTGTGAACGAACCGGTCCAGACAAGCACATGTCTAGGTATATGATCTTATAGAGAAGCTGCCTTGTTCTGCTTTGCCCTTTGGGTTAAAAAAAGAACAAAAAGACAATTTGTGTGATTGGTCACCCCATGCGGAAGAAAACCACAGGGGGTTCACTGTCCTTTAGAAGTTGTGTTATTTGAAATACAGGTGTGCAGACTGTGGAGTGTGTTCTCAGTCATTTAGAACCAGTTAAGACGACGGCCACCATGCTGAATCACAGCATGAGTCACAGGGTACAATTGCAATTAAATCTGTCTCTTGCAAAAAAGACACAAACACAATAGCCAGGTTTGCCCTCTCCCTGCAGAAGCAAATCCCTCCTGTTCATTCTGGATAACCAAGGAAGAAAACAGCCGGCAGACATCAACTGCCAAGGCATGGCTGGCGTAGCAGCATGTTCTTTCCTGAGACGCATTCATTCATCATTACAGACAAACACAGAGGAGGGAATCTTGTTCTCGAACACCTAATGCTAACGGCTGGCCTTGGGGTGCAGGCAAATATTTACCCACTGCCAACAGGGTGGAAAACACTGTCTGCTTGTTAGCGCCCGCATTATTTACAGATGATTAAAGACAATACATCACTACTCTACCGCAGGCAAGTTCAGTTCGTTTAAGAGCGTCTGCGTAAAAGCTTTGTGGTCTAAAATATTTATGTTTACGCCAAAGGCTGTGGACATTCGGTCCGAACAGTTTCTAGTTTTGTAATCCAATCAAAAGTCTGCTAATGTTGGTTAAAAAAACCGGTGGGAGCTTGTGGTGCACATTTACAAATTAGACAGGCCCACACTCAAGCTAAATGTGCACACTATTTCTATTTAAACCTCATTTTAAGGTATAACTGTGTGCAAAACTTACCACCTGGAATTTTCCAAGTGCATCCTTAATACCGAGCAAAAAACCTGGACACAAATCAACAACAATTTTTCAATGTATTTTCTAATAAGGAAACGTCTGCAAACAGTAGGAAGCTAGCTAGCTAAATAACATTAGCTAATGGTAATTAGCTACTCTCTGTCCTTCTTGTCATGATTCCCAGCAACTTCTCCGGTGGATTTTGACGGACAGATTGTTAAATTTCGCAAGCGATAAAGTTTCCGTTGGCAATAGTGTAGAGATGTACGAAGCGCACTCACTTTCTGTTGGTCAACACGGCAATTTGCATAACCAGCTTGAACCCCTGAGAAAATAGTTTTATGAAATCTTTTGTTCTTGACCAAAATACCAAATCATATGGATTCCTATTAAAATGGCAAATGTGAATTTTATGGGTAACCCTACCCAACAACATAGTTCACTTATATTGACGTTAAATTAAGATAAATCACTTCTGGATAAAAACAAAAAGAACTGTTGCACTTTAATAGAAGAGTGACTTTTTGTGAAGAGGGAGGACTGTTTTTTCTCTCTCTTGCTGCCATGCAGTCACAAGCACATCATTTTGCTCAAGTTGGGCAGATGAAAGACAGGAAGTGTGGCAGTTTTTAGTCTGCACGATGCTAAGAGGAAGTACACGAGTTCACTGATGGAGAAACAGACAAGACGCACCTTGAGGTTTAAGATTCCATTCAACCATCTAATGAATATGGGTCATGATTTGCATCAGGTGAAATAGGGCTAGAAAAGGCAGACGTTAAACCGAACAGGAAGCCATCTATGGCCAGTGCCAGTACCCCTAAAACAACTTCCTATCCTTGTGTAACCTCACACCCTTCCCCAGCTGCCTGGCTCAATGACTCGCTGTGTAGTCTGCTCTGCTCAGGACTGAAGTTATGCTGTGTGCAGCTTACCTCTGAAGTCACATGCATGAAAGTTCAAGGATTTATCTCGAATCTGGTTAGATCTCAGAAAGAGATTGGGTGAACTTGTGAAAAATTACCATTCCTGAGTAACAGCGAAACAAACAAAATGAACTGCATACAAATCTCCCTTCCCTTGTCCTAACTCTCTCCATTAGGGCTCTATTTAATTCCCTAATTAACTAGTTCTCATTTGATCAGCAGGCACATGCAGTTCTCTCCTGGACATCTGCTGCACTCCGACTAAGGCTGGGCAATATATCAAAAATTCATTATATAGTTGTGATTTGGCTGGAAATATGAAATGAAGTAACATTTTGAATATGGCAATGATTTTAAGCATTAATGGCTCCTTGGTCATTATGTTTCTTAAAGACTGTGTCATTAAAAAAATGTTGCAGTCTTACCTTAGTATGCAGGCTTTAATAGCAATTTAAAGTGATTAATAGTAATAGTCATTTAAACTTCAGCAACAGCAGTTGGAATGTTGGATTTATTTCCTTAAATTAGTCCAAACTTTCATTTCAATAAATTAACTTTTTAACTGTCTTAGTTGTTATATTAAGTATTTTAAATATATGTGGTAACAATAATATATAAAAATATATATATGTATTCTTTCCTGTTGTGCCTGTTTTCTTATATACTGCAAATGAGATATAAGCCTTGGCTATTTTAAAAACTAGATATTAACTTTGTCGTGGTTCATACATTAAGCATTTGAAATCTACATGGCAACAATGGCTGTTTGCCATTGTTATTTGACACCATGCAATTAGAGCAAATATATACAAATATCTAATATGGATTAAAAAAACAACAACATCTAGCAACATCACACATCCCTACGCCAGAACAGAAACACCACCCTGCTGTGATACGACATCTACTCTCTGTGATACATTTTACCACATCACAGCACATACTCCAACAACTACAAGTGCAAACACCTATATAGGCTAGGTGGGTCTGTTGTAGATGCGTGCACGGTTCAGATCAACTCTAGATATGTCTGTTTGCATTATGTCTCATAAAGGCATAGTCATCTGTAGCCATCTTCACTAAAGAACTGTTGAATAAACATTATGACACACTTGCATATTCCCTGCCAACGTGCACATCACAAACGCTGTGCCAGCATGACCCATAAGTGTACATTTGTTGATTTGAAAGCAAGCAGCAGCTGCCTGGTTATATGTGTGTGTGTGTGTGTGTGTGTGTGTGAGAGAGAGCGGATGAGTACGGAGGGGGGGAGAGAGAGAGTGGAATCTGGCTCTACCATTCACTTTCGGTAAAGCCTTAAGGGCTAAAACTGTTTACCTGGCTGTCAGATTAGCAACCTCTTCCACATCATCTCTTAATAGCGTTAACTGATAATGTAGCCACCCAGGAAACCACAGCAGGAAATTAATATTACTGAGACTCATCATTTGCATTATGAACTATGGAGGACAAGTGGATGAATGGGTCATTATGAAGTCATGAAGTGAGATTCAGATGATGGAAACTAACCCTAACCTAAAAAAAGAAACCAGTACAGTGACCAGAATATAGCCTATTATTAGTGGTTGACAGAGTATAAAGGGAAGCATGGCTGAAGGCTGG
The DNA here is from genome assembly GCA_027422405.1 of Ptychobarbus kaznakovi. NCBI lineage: Eukaryota > Metazoa > Chordata > Actinopteri > Cypriniformes > Cyprinidae > Ptychobarbus > Ptychobarbus kaznakovi. The sequence goes on from CM049795.1 coordinate 36,356,457, forward strand.
TATAAATTAATGTTATTTTAGTATTACTGAGATGTTTTTTTTGTTGATAATTTGAATAGTTTTGGTATTGATTTTAGTTATTTTAGTACATCAAGTTCAACTGAAAATTTAGTTTCCTTGTGAACAAGATGAAAGTTTTTTTTATAATTTAGATTTCATATAACAATTTTAAATGGTTTTAGTTAAGTTTAATAACCCTGGTTAATATATATGATTTAATTTATTGTAAAGATAGCACATTATAATTGAATCACAATAAAATATTTAAAATGTACATGAATTACAATTACTTTAAAAAACAAAAGTAAAATTTGAAAACAATTTGAATTAGCTAAAATAAAATAATACAATTAAATAATAATAGCTTTCATTAATGGTAGTCTGATGCTTCTTAAAATGTTTATTTGAAAAATATATCAACTGGCAAGCATTTAATCTATATTAAAGAATTTATAATAGGACGTTCTCGTCATAACATAATAACTACTAATAAAATATTACAACAAGTACGATCAGGCAGTAATAATAGTTTTGATTTTGTTTTTTCCTTTAATGACATTGTCCCTTGCATAAGATTAGCATATTTGTGTGTAATTGTATTTAGGCCAGTTGGTCTATTGCCTTAAACAACAATGGTAGTGTTGACCATCACTGCTGGCCTCCGAGTCCAGCTGACCTCTGGCTTATCTAGCCGTAATGGACGCTGACCTGAAACACGGCATGCCGTGCCCTCGAAATAAGTGGAGCTGTTGTAAAATAGTGCTCTGGGCAGTGACATACGTGCGTGTCATTTCACACAGGGTCACGTAAAGACCTGGAGTTCAAATCCTGAACTGAACATAATAATGCTTTCTGTTGGCAATACTGGAAAACAAAGAGCTAGATGCAGTTAGAATGTGTTTGCTCGATCTAACAGCATACAGCCTGAACATATCAAGAGTTTGCAATTTTGACCCTTTAACTAAAAACTTCCACAATAGATTTGACTATTGAACTTTGATTATCTGAAGAAAAAGAGTTTATGCTAGACATGATTGATGTGAAGGTTTTGCATCAGAATTTGTATTGTTAACTAAAACTATTTAAAATAGATTTAGTTAAGAAAATATAAATAATGAAAACGTAAAAAAAAAAAAAAATAGAAATGTCAATTCATTGAAGTAAAAAATACTAAAACCAAAACAAATTAAAGCTAAATAGAATTCAATTATAAAAATAAAGGCCAAATCAACATAGTAATAAATACTATAATAGTATATAAACAATACATAAATAACACTGTCTCGCACATGATTTTCTCTGTTGTAACCTTAAGGACAGGAAATGACATCATGGAACCTGACATGGCTCCCGTTTTCTACAGTTAAAATGGTTTCAGATGTGCAAGACTGTAGAAACAGTCTCTTGCAGAAACCAATATCATGGGACCCGACAAACCTTCCCTTTTAATCTAACACCGGCAGCTGAGTTCATTATCGTTCTGATTCATTTGAGGTGCACTTCATTGTTCACTGCAGGGGAAATGATTGCTACTTGGAATCAGTGATACTTTTTCCTGAAAGCCATTTTCAGAATGACCACACACACATTCTGGTCTCCTTCTAACAACCAAACTATTCATAAAACATACACACAAGACACAATCCTAAAGAAACACTACAAAATCCCATAAACACAACAGTCACATACGGCCCAGCATCAAGGTTGAGCGGCCCGTGATTTGCCGGCATGCTGAGGTGAAGTATTCTGATCTACTGTAGCGCAGGATCCAAATCTGTTTTGATTTTACTCCGTACCAAAGCAGCTAACCTCCTTTCCGACATCACAAGTTTCTTATTCCGAGTGGAATGTTGCAATCTGAAGCGCTCTGTTAGGATGAAAACTCTGATCCCAGAGGCCTGAACATAGTCTGTGAATACTGATGGAGAAAAAGAGACGAGGAAAAAAAGTCTCTGCACACTTTACATATCAATGCCTGTCTCAGCCCGCAGTTCAAAGGCAGCAAAATCCAAATTGAAATGCCCTTGTGTATAAAACATCAACCTGTGCATTGCCGCGCATGACCTGGTAATGTTTGTTGGCATACAGTGTACAATTCAACTGCATTTCCACAAAGAACACATAATTAAGCACGCAAGTCGTGCTAAAATGTTCTTGCTGAATCAATACAGTTTCTAAACAGAGCTGTGACTTTGACTAAACATGTATTTCATGCTAATGACTAATAAATGAGGACATAAAGTGTACAGTTGAGGCATTACAAGGCTACGCTGCTATTATGAGTTACAGAATCTCCTGTGAGAGATCTTGATCTCTTTCCTGCTCTCTTAGGGCCGGCTCCTGAGAACACACAAACTAGCCAAACACTGCCTCTTGCCAGAATCTCAATCACATGCTGTGGCCAAGTGGACCCTGCTCTTATTTCCACAGACAAACAGCAACAAAACAGAGTGCCACAATGAGCTTTCATCAATGTTAGCCTGTCTGATGCTGCTTAATGTTTATTTCGTCCCTCGGCACACTGACCCGCATTTTATTTAAAAGTATTTCCTAAAGTATTTTATTTACAATGCTACTTTTTCTAAGAGTAAAAAATGGTCTAATCTTATTATGCTATGAATATTTATCATAATAATTACACATGCAATGCTAATGTTAAAGGCTGTAGAGGCTATATACAATTTGAAATTCATGCATTTAATCTATATTAAAGAATTATTAATAAGAAATGATATGGTCATAACAATAAATACTAATATAACAATCTAATAAGTACGATCAGGCAGCAATGTTTTTTTTCTTATTGACGTTGTCTCTTTACAGGATTTGCTGACATCATCTCTATAATTATGTTTTTTTTGGCTGCTCCAAACTGGTTTCTGTGGGTTGAAAAGGGCAGGGTTCATCAGCATGCAACACACCATTGCTCAAGCAACCATATCACCTGAAACATCCTGCAGCGGCATGATAAATCGCCTGTGCACTCAGCTGATTACACCACGACTCGTACAAATGCAATACCTCGAACTTCTCCGTCAAATAAGGGCAACTAAACTTGACATACATTATACATTAGTAGAGCAAGACGGTCTAATATAGGTCACAAAGATATTCATATAATCAAAGCTAATCTGATTATCTAGTTTCACTGTAGTAATTACATCTGTTTATCTGCAGCATTTAGATTTGATCTAACAGATAATCGTTGTGTGTTTTGGACCGGTGTAAAACACAACCCTTCTATTCTCAAAAGGGAAAAAAGCACACATGCAGCGCAGCCCCAAACATCATCAGACAAAGAGAGGAACTTCGGCCCATCTGTTTTCAGCCCGAGGTTGGCCATGCGTGGAGGAAACTGCAGTGTTTTTGTGGGATTACAGAGGGCCTTAAATCTCCCACAGTCAAGGGGCAGACTCATCCCGACCCGGCCGTTTGCCCTCCCTGTCCGTCAAACCCACTGTAACAGAAACAATCCTTTACAGTCAAAAAACTCATCTACTTTTAGATTCTTGTGGATAAATTGAGCTTTCATACAGAAACACTGACTGGTAAAGCTATAGAAATTCTATGCTTTTGGCATAGAAACCGAAACAAAAGAGAGATTAAATACAAAAATGATGTCCGAATTTACCTACTCAACCTCACACCGGTCAAAAACCATATAGCGTTTATCATCTAAGGAACGCAAAAAGAGATGTTTAGCAGAATGTTCAGGCTACTGTTTTCCATACAATCAAAATGGACAGCTAATCCAATTACAAAGCTCCACAAAAAGACAAATTAATAAATCACTATAAATAAATGAATAAATAAAAGTAAGTAATAACTAAAAAAATAATAATTATAATATATAAATACTACATAAAATAGAAACAATTAAATTAATAAATAAATACTAAATATAAAAATTATTAGCGCTGGGCAACAGGATTAATCGCAATTAATAGCATTCAAAATAAAAGTTTTTGTTTATATAATGTGTGTGTACCGTGTATATTTATTATGTATAGACACACATACAGTATATATATTTTGAAATTTGACATGCATTTATATGTATATATTTATATTCATATACTTTATAATATTATATATACACATATACAACATAACATTTAAATATATATTATACATGCATGTGTGTGTGTATTTATACATGCATAATAAATATACACAGTACGCACACATATATTATGTACACAAAAACTTATCTTGGATGCGATTAATCACGATTAATCACTGCCCAGTGCCCAGAGCCCAGCACTAAAAATGATACAAATATATTCTAAATAAATAATTATTTTTTAAAACCCTAAAGCCATATCAGATAGCAAATGAAAATGTATTTTTGCATTTGCAAATTTATGTTTATGGTTTTATCAAAAACAACTTGCAGTTCATTCAAGCTACAAGCCTGCATTTTATCAATAAATGCATTCCCTGGGAATCAAACCTTTGATGCTGACATTGCTAGCGCCATGCGCTACCAGTGGAGCTACAGGATATCATTGCTTGGTAAACCGGACACCAAGCATCAACCTTTCAGAGCCATTTTACTTCAACACGCACATTCTAACAGAAAAAAAAGATGTGAATGATGTGGAATATCGTTCAGTAGCAGCCATCAGACAGGTACTAATACAGCAGCAGCGCAGTCATAAGACTCCATGGGCATATGAAAGCAGGCCGGATGTCAGCTCGTGCACAAAGAGGCCCGATCGCACCAGATAAAGCCCTTGACTGGTTTTACACACCGGGGCCTCTGCCTCAGCACCACAGGGATCCGATACACTCCATCAAACACAGGGGGCATTTCTAATGTCCCTGGTTTTCCATGCTGGCAAGGGCCCTGGAAAACTTTCACTGCTCCCTGGATCTTCCCTCAATGTAGCGGAGCCGAACAATGGATGCTGGTACACTAGGAATCCCCCTCCCCCTCGCCGCCACAGACATGGCGCTGAAGTGTTATGACAAACCTCCAGGCCGACAACATGACAAACACAGCATTTTAACAACCAACAGCCTTACAGGGGAATTTCTTACCGCTGAGCTCACTTCCATTAACAAATCTGGTTTACAAACAGCGATGCTTGGGCATCTCAGAGAAGGTGGGATTGCTTAATCATCTTTGTAACTAACACTCAATTTATTTTTCCAGTGTAAAATCGCTTATGTGGCCTTTGTTTGCTCGTCTAAAGACTTGGCAGTCAAACAAGTGGATAGAAACGCAAAGCATTCATGAAGGAGACTTGCTTTCAGTTTATAATCCTCCTCGACTTGTTTTTAGAATTCAAGATTAAAGAAGGACAACACAATAGGAACACCTAGATATGTTATGTGTTTGCATATTCAAAGAACATATAGGAGCTGGCAGTGATGCCAGTGGCCATTATGCAGACTATTAAACAGGCCCTAAATGCTGTTATTTGTCAAACAATTGCTCACAGTGGAAGCAAATTTACAATAATCCAGCACAAAAGTCCCCTATTACAGATCAACTAGTTGTGCAAGAAAAATAGCAAGTAGTCATGGATCTACTGCATTTGTGTTAAGAGCATACAATGATATACAATGCTCGAACCCGGCACAAGTCATCAAATCAAATAGCTGCAAGAACACAAGTTTCCAGTACATAATTTGTCTGTCCACTAGGGCTGTCTAAAAAGATTAGAATTTTGAATATTCGTTGAATTTCAAATAAAAATCTACATTCGAATGCAAAACGCTGCATTCGGATTTTAGGTGTCCGTCAGGCAGCTTGGCACACGAGATGCGATGGCGTCGTTGCATTTTAATGCTTTTTTTTTTTAGCCTGTCCAGTTGAACCCACTCGATGCGGTGCTGCACATTCAAAATATTGCAGAAAAAGAGAACATCAATGTGGAGATGATGTTGTTTACCTCAAAACTGAAACCAAGCCGTTCACACAGAACGCATATTTATTGCATTTTCTAGAGGGACATCTATCATCGTTGCACTCGCGTCTCACACAAGAAAGCCTTTTATTTTTTAGTTTAGTAAATTTAACTTTGCTTTAAAAGCATTATTTTTGTTTTTAGATCGCAATGTTACAATGTAATGTGATTTCAACCCTTTTTGCACATTATATATGCCTACATGGTTACATTCACTTATTTATTGGTTTAATCCAAAATACAGAGATATGTACCGTGTATATTCAGCCAAAAAATACAGAGATATGAATCTTTGCTCATATGGCCCAGCCCTACTTTGAAGAAACGTGCATTTGGTAATATTTTGCTCGATTCGCCTTCTTGTGGCCTCAGGAGAAAATCCAAAATATTTGTTTTGTCCTAACTGAATTTATGCCTTTTAAAATCGAATATAATTCGAATTTTGATAATATTTTAGTAAAATATTCTAATTTAATTTTTCAGCTCTACTGTCCACATTGGCATTTTTGATAGTTAATAGACTACGTCATGTGAAGTAGAGGTTTGAGCTAATGAGATTGGTACTGTGGGAAGGGCTACTCGGCATGACACTACACTATATCTAATGACTGTTGAGACAAATTGAATATAAGAGACGTTTATCATGGCTAGTTCAGATTCAGTGTGTGTTATATATTTCTATAGAGACTGACAACAAACACTAAAACTTAAATAAAAAGTTATTTTAAAATATATTTTCTGAAGTAGCTTGTCTCTGCAAAATTATGTGGTTGCTAATGTGTTCTGAATAGTTTTTAAGAGCATTGCTGGGAGGTTCCTTATTTTTACCTTACTAGTGTGTTTTTAAGATTTCAATTTCAGTTGAAGTAAATAATTCATCGTTAAAATATTTTGTAAAAGCTTTAGTCTGACATTTTGTAAAGCTGAACTAAAAGATCTAGCTAGATAATGCAATTGGAGCTTGGATTCATCCATTATGAATATACATAACTTATTAAACATAAGAACAAAAATGCAAATTAAACAAACAAATTAAATATAAGAAAGATACAACTGAAATAAACTGTATTTTTTTGATACAGTAAGTTTGTTTAACAGTGGCATTCAAGTCTGAAAAGGAATAATATAAAACGGCATACACTACACTGTATGAATTAAATATACAGTGATTCTTATTAAAGCTTCAAAAGTTATTCAGTCAAGAGCCGTGAGTGATCATCTCATTTTCGTTTGCTATTTGATTAACATAGGTGACACGCAACGCATTTAATCCCTCAAATATTTAATTACGCATTGTAAAATGTATATATGGACAGACAGAAAAAGACTATAACCGACCGCATACATATACCATCATATTCGTAGCACAAATGGTGTACAATAGTTTGGTGATGTTTTATCAAAAATATTTTTTTAAAGCTAGGCCAAATTTCAAGCACAGATAAATCTATGTAGATCAAAATAATAATAGTGATAAGATTAGTAAAACTCTGATGTGTCCAGTGAAATCTTAGTACTGACTTCGCTGTCATAATGACAAATCATTACACTCCGTAGGTAAACTGACTTTGCTAACTAGAGCACTTTGGCTACAGTTGCTCTAGCTAATTAGATCAAGACGTGGTTTGGCAAAGTGAGAAAAAAAAACATGATATAAGAACCACAAGAGCTCAGTCCACACTGATTAACTCAGGAGGTCTTTGAGTTCCAGATAAATAAATTCAAAAGACCTACATCTCTCATTAAACAGACGATAGGCTAAATGAGAAGTGCAACAGATGTTACACAACATATTGACATTATGCTATTCCATGCTGCCCTGTTAAAGCCAACAGCCAGCTTTGAGCTGTTCGAACATGTTTCAGAAGTATCTGGTGATGTCAAAGACGGGTCATCATCTCTCGAGAGCTTAGGAAGTGCTTAAGGCAGCTCGGCACGGCGAGGTCATTCTGACATTCATTTTGTGAATTCCCAGTTGAGCGTGCTCCAGATCCGCAGCTCTCAGGTGCCTGCAGCAAATTACCGAGCGTGGATCGCGGTGTCCGATCATAACAGCAACTCTCTCTCTGAACGGCCCTGCTGCTTCATAAGGTGTGCATTTCAGAAGGATAATGCAGAAAACAACTTATGCATGGAAAGTTGCACACACTTGTCCCAAGCAACAGGAGGCACTTTGTAAACCTGCTCCCAGTTGTCACATGTCTGTCGGTTTCCCCTAAAGGGAATTGGGTATTTAAGTTGTGTTTTCTCATGGCTGTTTTCTCAGTGTGTATTCTGGGGGAGGGTGGGCTTCTATGCATGTGTTTTGCAATAACAGAAATGAAACAGCCCACCCAGCATATTGTTGCATAGCTGTCCTAGAATCCATGAATAAATCCTCACGATTGAGCGAATTTAAATGCGTTTTGAGTGATTAGGCTCCTCTCACCTGCCATTAATAAGTCAGCCAACAGGTAGTCCAGCCACACAGCATGGACAATTAAAGTGGCCTTGTTCTCCTAGTGAAAGGTTTGTGGGATCCAGCAGACCAAAATAATACAGCAAGCTAAATTACATCATTACTGTAATTATCTGTGTGTGCGTGTGTGTGTATTCAACCTCCAAACTTCCTTTAAATACTTTAAGAGGAAATCTTTAGGTCATACTTGCCACCTGCTTGAAGTGTTGCCCCTGCCATCAGCTGTTTTCAGAAATTAACCTCTACCCTCGGCTCCATAAGTGTTTTTTTCTGCACAAATAGCAATACCAAACAGGTTTCCTTGTGTGCTATTGGTTATAAACAGATGACTCCACCCACAAACTCATAGGGGCAAAACAATGCCGGTCACTTTTTTTAGCTACCTTGTTTCCAGAAGTATTTTCCCCATTCGTATTATACCTTAAGTATTATAAAACATATTTTTGAAAAACTACAAGGTGAATCTCAACATTATAAACTTTGATTTGAAGCATATAAGTATTTAAATTTGGGGAAAAAGACAAAAGTACAAGATTGTGTACTTATCAGCTTTAATGAGGGAAAGAACTACAATCCCAAGAAGCACGAATCAAAAAAAAATCACGATGAATTACTATATAACGTAAAGGAGTTGTTTATAGAAATAATATATTTATGTTTGTTATAAAATATGCATATTATGCATCCAAAAATTGTATTAATTTGAGAGCGCAGGAGACTGACTTGTTTACGTCATTCGCAGTGCTTCATGGGAGTGGGCGGTTCTTTTGGCGTGATTAGCAGAGATTTCTCTGAAGAATGATGGGTAATGTAGGTTTTCCACCAGGAATTCTGCTGCTGAACACAATCATTTAAAATATGTTCAAATAATGAGGATTTATGGCTTCAGCAACACCATTAACAACCTTGTGGCCCAGAGTTGGATTCGGACGTCCTGAGTTTGAATCCCGACTTGCGGACCTTTCCCAATCTCTCTCCCACTTCACCTTCTATAAAGTCCCGTCATAATAAAGGCAAAAATGCCAAAAATACTTAAATAATATTTACTTTTAGAACTCGGCTGTTGCACTCCATTGGTTGCTGGTCACTCATACAAACAGCAACACTTTTGACAGCATCACAGACCTACACTGTTCACACTTTTTTTTAAGAGAAATTAACCTAATAACAGCCCAATGATAAATGTCAATTAATATTATACAGGAAATTAGTATTTTAACATGGAAAAACCTACACTTCAGCTTTAACTAGGAAATACTGTCACTCAACTCACTGTTTAATCCCACCTACTTGCAGTTTCCGGGTAGTAACAGAGTGGCCAATCACAAGGCTAGTTCCTACAGCTCGAGACAAAAACACGAGACATTCCCAGAGCCTTTGAGCCAGGACTTTACTAAGTGTTTCGTAATGTACTTTTTAATATGTAGACGTCATAATCATACATATGACAAGCACTAAACAGCTCGGAGTCGCATGACGATAGTCAGAAGCAAGACAACGTATATGCGGTTTCTTTTGTTTAAAACAGCTCGACATAACTGCACTTTATTTATTATCTGCGTGTTCTAGATGCTTAGATAGACAAAAACCTTAACAAAACACTCTGACAGCACAGCCAAACCACTTTAGGAATAAAGGCATGTTAACACGCATAATAGCCATGTCGCTCTTAAGCAAAAGCGGACGAAAAACAACTCCACAAAACTTTTGCTGTTTGTCAATTATGTCATTTAAACTAATGGGATTCTTATGGACTAGTGACATGGAGACAAACGTCCGCACCCAACCACTGTAACAACAACACAACTTCCCATGTTCTCAAAAGCTTTAACATCAGAAAAGATGGCATTTAACCCCCAAACGAGAACATTCGATCTTAACAAAAGCCAGAAAAACAAAATGGATCCTCCATGCAATCAAAAAAAAAACACATTCGGACAGAAAATAAAATGACTCCGAATGTTAAGTTTATGTCATTTGTGATTTGTTGTTATTTAAAGATCCCGTTAAAACGTAACTGTTATGTCTAAATCGACAATTTGTATGTGAGGATGTCATTGTTTTCGTTCAATACAAATACATTCGTATTAAATGATCTCGAAAGGCTAACCAAACGTCTGTTTTGATTATAAAACAGCAACAAAAACAATCAACAAATAAATAAATAACTGGCTTGTGGGGTTGTGCTAGCTCGCTAGCAGGCCAAATGCACATTAACATTCACTATTTTGTTCAAAAACACGTCTAGTTTTGTCAGATATCATATAAATATCGATATTCGATCGGTATCTCTACAAATAGGAGTTTAAATCCTGTGGATGTCAAGCGCTAGTGTGGATTTGAAAAGAAAAGCGATGACAAAACAATCAAAAGAACACAGAGCGACATTATCTGCTATAAATAATCCTCAACATTTCTGCCTTTGAACGCTGACAACGAGCAAATCCCGTCGAGAAAAATCTGATTTCTAGGTTGAGTTGTGCTATTTGAGAAATGAACGTTTGTGAATCTTGGCTTTGTTGCTGGCCGCGCTGACAACCATCAAAACACTTTTGTCGTCAAAAGCTGATCATCATCCAATAAAGCATTATACTGGCTTTGACAACTGTTTTTCAGACAAGACGGACGCCCAGAATGGTTTTAAAGCAGTAGGAGATGCGTTTTAGGGCTGTTTTCCTGAATATTGGAGATATTTGACGGCTATAGCGTTACAGTAATCGTGTTGTTTATATTTTAAAGGATACAGTTTCACCACGTCGGTGTCCATTCGTCTTTTGCCCGGACTTGGAGACGACATCGTTATTAACTCCTCTTTCCGATGACCGAAGCTCGAATCTTCTGCGACTGATTCTCGATCCCTTGGCCTTCTACCGAAACTGTATATTATCGCACATTGGCATACGGCAAGCTGTCGTTCCGAGTTTTCGCTCTCCACTTTCTGTCCGCAGCGGATAGCACTGGTAGTCCTCTGCCCGCACTGCTCTCTCTCACAGATATCTATCCCTCCGCCGATGACGTCATGTCCACGCGACGAAAGGTGTCCCCCTCCTATGCGGAGTTTCGGGCGACGTCATAAACAGCGGACGACTCATATTTGAAGTATATTCGTAAAATTGTAGTTCTTTTAGTCCAGTATGACAGTTGGGGCAATGACCTTTGTTATGAAGACTGTTGTGTTTTACTGAACATATTTATTTTGTATGTATGTGTATTTGTTTTTAAATGGTTTTAATGATCAAGTTTGGCACTAAATAAGTATGAAAATGGCAAAATGCATTTCCCCGCTTTAAAAAAAACAAAAAAGGTACTATTAATATAGCATTTTTCAAACCACAGGAGTCAAAGGTTAAAAAGGTGGAGTATCCCTTTGAGACACCATAATGAAAATACATACATAGTGAAAACCAGCAACATGAAAATGTTTATTAAATTTAGGCAGATATGCACAAGAACAACATACATGATGTACTACAAGCAGCACTTCCAGAGAAAGTGAAATCAAAAAGCAAAATCATTTACGTTGGCACTCTTTTCTAAATGTCATCTATTTCAGCTGGCATGTGGGTAAAATATGATAAACGTGACAAACATCTTAAAAAATGATCTATCTAAAAAAAGTTGTTCAGCCCATTCACATTTATGGAAGTAAATATAATATACCTACTTATACCATGCAGAAAACACACACAAACCTGAAAACACAAGTTCTCCTCAGCTAAATTATGTGAAAAGCATTAACATGTCTTCCAGTGTAGTTCTTGAAGCTTCACTAAAGGATCCCCTAAATTTAGGCTAAAACTCTATGAAGCCTCATACCCAGCGAGGTGGAAAAATATTATTTGGATGTTATTGCGAGGTAAAAGCATTGGTCACCACCAGTCTTTTGATGTTCTAATGCAGACTCGACAGGCCCAGATTCAAAACTCTGCCGGGCTTTCCTGCTCCAAGCCAAGGTCTTTTAGCACAGGCCGCTTGATCCGTGTAGATTTACTGTCCCTTTCCCAACCAAACCCAATAGTGTAAACAAGACTCACTTTATCAAGAAACACTGAAAACCACTGTCATCGTTACAAAGGACAGCGTACCACTATGATAACAATCACCAGGGTTTCCCATTCCACCTTCTGAAACAACTTACTGGAATGGGGAAGAAACCTGCCACTGTCGGAATATCGAGAACACCCGTTTTGATTTTTCATGAGGACTCTGGATGAAAAAAAAGGGCATTAGTGTGATGAAAATAATTGCTTTGTCAAAATACAGAGTTGACGTGTTTGATTCACCTGAGATGGACTGGCCCCCACTGGACTGAGGCTTCTCTTCATGGATAAGAACAGAGTAAGTGCTGCTTTCCAGCCTGGCTGAGGGAGCTCAGCCTCACAGCCAACAAAGATAGAGCCGTCTAGATTGCCCTCCTCTCTTTCCACACTCACCCAAGGACACCAGTCTCTGTGCTGAGCTACTGGGTCAAACACATTTCTGTACATGGGCCCTTCCTATAACAGAAAAACAAAACAGGCTTTAGTGCTAAGATATGATGTTTAAAATTGTATAGTGTTTGTCCAGGTAGGTAATAAACAAATAAAATGTATGTACTAGTAATATTATATCGTTCTATAGTAATAATAACTTTATATACAGTAATAATAGTAACAGACCCTGTGTGTGTCTATAAAATAAATAGAGTACATACTGAATTATGCTGACAAACTAAATGTATTTAATAATATAATATCATTCTAAAATCATAATAGTAATAATATAGTAAAATATTATTATTATAATAGAAGTTATTCTTAGTATATTTAAAAACTAATAATAGATTGTCCTTACAGAGCCACTGGCAGAAGAGAGACGTGGCCGTTTTGTCTTTCGCTGTGGACTGGAGGGCACATCCAGAGCCAGGTTATCTCCTTGGCCCCTTCTGCGACTCATAGGTCTCTTGCCCCTGGACAGAGGGCTGGGAGGCTCCTCATGTGGGATAGGCGAGTCCCTGCTTCTGGCGCGGTTGACCAGTGGGGATGGTGTACTCTCCATCTATATAAATGTTGACATAGTTTAGATGGTTATGAACAGTTGTATGTAATTGCCCATTTTGTTTGTATAGAAATTACACTTAAACTTTCACTATATCCAGATATACTGTGTAATGTCAAAATGTGAAAAGACCACCTGCTCAGAGCGTGTGGAGTCTTGACTACGCAGCTTCATGCGACATGGAGTGGGGGACTGTGATGGTGAGGGGGGCGTCCCCTTTTCCACACTTGTGCCTTGAGACGGAGTCAAGGCGGTAGTAGATGTTGGAGACTGCGGAGGGTTTTCGCTCTCTGAAACGGACTCCATTTGATAGAAGTTCCACATTCCTACCTTTCTCATGCAGTAAGAACAAGTGAGGATGGGCACATTCATAGCATGGAGTGATGGGCTAAATGAAAAAAACACCAAAGAGTTAGGTGAAACAAAAGTTTAGCAGAAAATTGCCAAGATTGCATTAAAGGTCACTGGTTGGATGTTTACCTGGCCGCCCAACCACAAAGAGCTATGATACATGCTGCCACCTGTACAGAGAGTGGATCTGTTGAGACCTTAGAAGGAGAACCACCCTGCTTCACATGTTCATCTTCAATCAGCTGTAGGAGGACACTTATTACATCTTCAGTCAAGGTCTGCGAGAAAAAAAAAATGTGTGAATGCACAGAAGAATTATTCTTGGACATCCCTTTAAAATAAGACATCATACCATGGCTTTTAGTTGCTCTGGCTTCATAGCAGGCAGCTGCTGTTCTAGAAGGCAAGCACTCTTGTAACGGTCTAGAAAGGCACTGAGTAATACCGTAGGCTCATTAATTGGAACCATCCAGAAGCGATCTGGAAAAACAACACTGTTGATTAGCTATGTCTGATTAAGATTTCAGACAGACTAATAGACCTCTTAAAATACCTGGACATGGAAAATCTGGCCAGGAACAGAATTTCTCATGTTGCGTTTGAAGCTGCTGTAGCAACTCCGAAATCCGTCCTTCATCTAAAATAGGAAAAATTAATAAGTGAATGGGTGCAGATATAAAATATGGCTTCACTCTATAATATAAAAAGTCCAAAACTCACATTTCTGGAAGTCCAAGGTTGCTTGGATTGATGCACAGAGGAAAGCCTGGCAACTAGAACACTTCAGCATGTCACAGTCTACATTGATCCAGCCGTACCGTGCACATCTGAGCGGCGAGAGCACACGGGGCTTTCCGGCCCATTTTAGACAGTGGTTATGTTATGGATGAATTTGCAAAAAGCAATGAGTGACCGGCATATTCTCTTCCTTATTTTGAATTATACCCAAGTGAAAAAGTGTGGGGCAGAATATTAGTAATACACACTGCAACACTCTGCCCAAAAAAATGAACTGTCATTTCTGATTTCATGGTAACTAAGTAAGATTATGAGGATGTTTTTATTCATCACAGATTGTCTGGCAGAGTTGAATCAAAATCATCTAGATGTGTGATGCAACATTTTGAAATCAATGAAGAATCAAGGGGCTGAGTTTATGATTAATCTATACCAGGAATTCAATGTATTATGCAACACAAACTGATTGCAAGCTTCTCACATCAAGCAACATTCAAAAGGATATCGAGTAGGATTCCACTCTATTGAAAAATCCTTCTTTGTTTGCTGCCTCACAAGGAGCTTCCCCAAGGCCATTTGGAGACAGTGTGTTTGGATCCTGCTGTGAACTGAGATATGGGGAAGAAGAAAGTCAATCACCCTAGTGTGTTATGCATAAACTATGGCACCAATGTTCCTGTTAATCCATATTTTCCAGGCATAAATAGAACCTAAGTGCCTTTGCAGAACTTATTTAATTCTAACAGGAAAAGGCATGCATTAGTCCAAAAATATCCATCAATCGTGAATAACCCTGCAGAAAAATACATTTTAAGACTAATTTGGAACAAGATGGCAGACCAGGTCCAAATACCAGGCTTCAAAAGCCAGCTTGATGAGCTGGTAGCTGGTTTGTTTCTAGTCTAAAGTCTGGTAGTCTTCTTTAGCTGGATGATTTCCCAAGACTTATTAGCAGTGTGCATTAGTTAATGTTTATTTTGGATCATCTCCCGGGTTCAAAAACACAACTACCATTTCAGTTCAATTTTCCACAAGGGTTTACATTAAAAGCTTATCCGTTTGCTAAATTGTTCACCGCCCCTACCCTGTTCTCTTCGCAACTTTTTTCTCATTATAGAGGAACTCTTACCAATTTAACACGTTGTCTTCCGACGCGACCCCTTCGTTGAGAAGTTCTCGCACTTTCAGGGGAGATACGAGTGGAGATTTGCTTTGTTTTTCGCCGTTTTCTGGGCGATTTGCACAGCCGCCGAGCGCCGCCATGTTCGGTGTCTGTCTCTAAACACTCCCGCTGCAAGATATCAATTATCAACATTTTACACAGTTCCGCCCCTTCCATAGCTCAAATGTACCGTGGTGAACCGTTTAGGACACTTTCTGTCATTTTGCTAAATTTCTCATTTTGATCATTCAGATTCCTAACACCAAAATAATAATAGTTGAATTGTTGTAACAGTTTCTTCAGCACTTCTACCTTACTGCTGTGTTGTTGTTTTCACATAAACAATTTTCCTCTCATTAACATCTTAGTTATGTTTATCAGAGAAAAATAAATACAAAATTATAAGATTTAACCACATATAGTTTGTAAATATGGGGATTGAATTATTAATTATTTGTTAGGAGGCTTAGTGTAACAATTATTTGGCACAGACAGGTGGTTTGTGCAGTAACAGATAACATTTATCAGTTAATGAAAGAGACATTTGTTTTTCTGTAGTCAGTCCAACTCAGTGTGAGTAGATATTTTCAGCTGAGATACAAGCTGTTGGCCTTGAGTTGAGCCGGGAACAAAAATAACCACACCAAGACATGTCTCATATTGGTGTTTGACGCAATGAATTTTGAAGTAGAAGAGTGAATGGAAACAGCCTCTTTGGCATTCAGTGGAAGGAGGAAAACAGACTGAGCTGTCAGACTGCAGTTTGTGTTGTGAAAAGATTTTACATGTCATCATAAGCCCCTTCTCAAATATAGGCCTATCCATGCCATTCTCAATATGCAACATTATTTAGCAAGTACATTTTTTAATTAGATTTTTAAAAAAGGTTGTGCAATTAAATCATCTTGTTGTGAGATATACAAATTAATAATATGACCCTGGAAATTCAGTCCTCTAAATATTAAAAGAGAGAGATGAAAATTCAAGTACGAGTCACACTTAAGTAAAAAAATTAAATGCCTTGAGCAGTTCACTTAAGATTTTACTAGTGAACAATAAGTCTTTATACATGCAGGAAAGATACTTTCTTAAAGCACCAGTATTGCCCATATAAATGTCTATCATTTCTTCACAAAAGTCTTATTAACTGCTAATTTACAAGAATAACGACAAAAAACAACTTGCTTAAAATTTGTGCGGTTTGTTCTTGCCTTATTTTGCTGATTTAGTGAATAACAAATAAACTATTAATTTATGACATTTGACATGACATTTAGTAGGCTTTACATACTGATGCTTTTTCTAAATCTATGCAACAAGCTACAGCAGTTTCTAGGATTGGGCATTTTTGGGGTCAGCTTAAAGTATTTAGACCAAATTTATCAAAAAGTTTTATCAAAAAGTTTTATCAAAACTCAAAACACCCAGCATTATTTTTTTATTGTAAAGTATGGCGTTTATTATGTAGACTTTTATTTTGAAAGGCATAGAAACCATCCAATTATGTCTGAATATTTTCATAGCCTGTTTTTTTGTGGCCATCTTGAAGGTTTTCACCAGCGTTTCTGCCTTCACGTTTATTGCAAAGGAGATCCGGTCAGGTCCATCTGTTTTATTTTAATCGTCTATTCCAGGGGAGATGGGCTGAGTTATGCTCTGCGGTTCGCCTCTGTCTGTTGAAGGAAGCCCCGTCGTCTGCGAGTGCGTGTAGGTGGATGATTTCAGCGTGATTTCTGGAGCGATGTCTGCCGCAGAAGAAGCGCACAGCCCGGACAGACTCAATCAGTTTGAGCGGTTGTCTGGAAGGCCTCCGCTAAGAGCCGCAGGTCAGTGAGGACTCGGTTAACAACTTGAATTAAGCACAAAAATAACATTATTTCTCCCATGAACACCCATTTTCTATCTGTTTTTATCATACAATAAAGCACAGTTATTTTATATTCCACTTCTCTTTCGCTGCTAGCATCTAGCGTTAGCCGTGTCGCTAATGGTTTTGTTTTGATTACAAACTTTACAAATTCACATGTGTTGTTGTTATTATTATGTTTATCTCATATTATGTTTGGCAAAAGGCTGTGCATTGTAGTCATCATTTATGTTAGTTTGTCTGTCAAAAGTTGCATTAAATACTGATAGCTTGTAGATCTAGCTTGACAAGTTCATTTGCATTTTAGTTACAGCTGTCAGACTTATTTTTTGATGTAAGTGGAGTGATAGGAATATTTTTAATTATTTTATATCTGCATATAAAGTTTCCATATTTTTTATAAACTATTTAAGCTTGTCAAGTGCCAATATACTACGAAAGGTGCCAATATAGATATTACAAATTATCATAAGATGATTCTTTAACTCCTAACTTATGCACTTGGTTTCCAGATTTAATTTGTTTCAGCCCTAAATAATCAAACCTGTTTGCAATCGTTTTGTACGTGTTGGCATAATGATCTACTGATTAAATGGGGTGTAACTAAAATATTTATTTATATTTGGCTAAATTTATTTAGTATGGCTAAATTATTTTTAAGCACACCAGGAGTAAACATATGAATATGGCAAGACGTATACACAGAATTACTCAGTGTTTAGTGTAATGTTTATAGTTCAGGGATGTATTTCACTTGGTCGTTTGTTTGGACTTAACTAGTGCCACAGATCAGCTCATGGGTAAATACAATTTCATGAGTAAATAAAAGCCCTGCTCTGTCATAGAGTCTGGTTCTACTCAAAGTCATTGTGTAAATATCCCATGTGCTTTGCTTTTTTAATCTTTCATCTGTAAGACATATGCAGCAATAGTTTCTGTAGCCGTAGTGCATTAAAACAGTGCTGCAGTGTCGCTTTAGGACATTTAATTATATATTCAACCACCCATCTCATAGCCTGCTGCTCTAGCCATCTGTATCCTCCTTCCTGTTTATATATGATGAGTGATTAAAAAATCTAGAACAAATGCAGAATGTTAAATGTTATGCAAAGGTTGTTCTAAACATGTATTTGAGGCTGCTGGGTGTCATGCATAATACACACTTACCGTCTGGAGGCAGCTGGTTTATTGTAAATGTTTCCCTAAGATGATGTTTTGCATGACAATCTTAAAAACCTCATCTAACCATGTGACTTGCTTGGTGCAATAGTAATACGTGCTGTCATGGCCGGCGGTTTTCATGTCTTCAGTGGATATCTTCGGGTTGTCTTTTGAGGGGGCTTACTGTCTGTTCTCACACTTGGGGCGACTTTTGACTTCTTAACGCCCAGAACGCTTTAGCAACTGCAAAGCAATGCTCTGTGGAACATCACTGGTGTGCAACCATCGTTTGCTTTCTGTGGAGCCAATAGCAACCAGTACATATACTTAAACCAAAGCAAACCAGAGTTATCAGGGTGTTTTCAATTGTTTCCAAACACTGAATTCAGATGTATCAACACAGTACATTAAACAGAGTTCCAGTGGGCATGGAAAAGCTGTAAATATCAGGATTTGTTGTTTTGTCTTTTTTTGCAGGCCAGGAAAAGTCATGGATTTAATAAAAATATTATACGTTTTTATGGTATTATGTTTTAATATACATTTTTGTTAATCTCTAAATTATAATTTTGTTGTCTATGATTTGCATGTCTCTTTAAAATGCTTTTTAAAAATCATTTTCCAGTAATCACAAGCACTTTCACATTTCACAAGTTAGGCAATTTCACGTTCATAATCGAATGCGATTCATCTGCGATTATGAATGCGATATTGTCTAGCTTGTCAGTGAACTATAGCTCTGTGTATTAACTGCCGCTCCATCTGAAAGCAGGTGATGGAGATTTAGTGCCAATCACGGAAACAAGTTTACCGACGAGATGCGCATAATAGTCGCATGCGATTAATTGCACAGTCCTAGTCTTAAGACACGAAAACAATCTGTCTGTGCAAGAAACTGAACAGTATTTATTTATTATATTTTATCCTGTGAATATATTCTATTGTTCATGCACTAGTACCAAATGGGTTTTATGCTGCTTTTAAGTATATTGTGGTCTTCTTAAATGAGCCTCTTAATGTTTTTCTTGGCTATTGCACATATTACTTAAACTTTGGGACGTGCAATGAGAAGTTTTTACTTTCCCGTGGGATGTGACATACCAACTCACTTTTTTTAACATTAGTCTTTCTCTATTCCCAAAAGCCATTTGTTGACCCCTTGAGTGTTGGGCAAGGGGTTTGTTTGTTTATGTTGTCCTTGTCCTTCATTTTGCCATTGTCCTTTTGTTGTTGTTATTTTGTCTGTCTGACTGCGGTAATTGTGGTAACAGGCTCTAAGAAGAGAGTTTCCTGGGTACAAGCTCGAAGACTCCTTGGCCAGACCTGCCCCAGTCTACGGATCCCTAACAGGTTTTTAAGAGAAGGTGGGTAATGGGCGAAATCCGCCTTTAACTGAACTTCAAAAAGAAAACCCACATGGCAAATCCCCACCCTCAATCTCTTTAAAACTACTTTTCCTCACTGTGGTGTAAAAGAAAAAGACCACCACTCTTTCGCCAGGGCTCTTTCTGCTACGCTTTCGCTGGGGCAAAGCTGGGGCAGGATGGCTTGGGTGTTAAATAAAAGGAAAACAGGAAAGGTCAAAGTGTTCGTCTGGTTGTGAGTGAGGTGTATTGGTTCTTTTTATTTGCATTGATTTGTGTTAGTATTTTTTCAGTTCTCTCCCATCCTTATAAGCTCATCCCTGTGATGCTTTCAATCAGGTTCAGTGTCCGGGTTTCAAGGTAAATTCACTGGCAATACATTTGCATGGGTGAGGTTGCTAGCATGCTCATGCTTTGGTCGTAGTGGACATGTGGACTGCGCAGATCAATTCTTTTCAGAGATTCAAAAGAGGAATCAACCAAGTTGGGTGTCAGTCAGCTTATCAAAGTTTTGTACACTGGGACAAAAAATAGATGTATGCAAATGTTGCAATACCTTTTGCCCTTTTGGTTAATTATAATATTTTATTCTTCAATTAGAAATAATTGTCTCTCTCGATTATTGTAATAATAAACAATATTTTATATATTTATTTTTATTATTATACAAATCATAGTAAAGAAAATAATGTGGTGTGTATATTATTTGTATACATTTATATATTTATTATGACAAATATTATTGATTATTATAATAAATATAAATAAATGGATAAAATAGTGTTTATTATAATACCAACCAATCATAGTAAACGATATATATGAGAATGTGTAAATAATGTAAATGTATTTATTATTGTAATAACTATTATTATTAAGTTAAGTAAAATAAATAAGCATGTATTTAGAAACCGAGATGTTTCAGCTAAGATGTTTGTGTATTGTGTTTTGGGACAGTGGCCATAGTTTCTTTGACAAACGTTTAATTAACTAGCGCTTGCCAAAAAATGAGGGCTCATGAGGATTTTAACTAGACGTTGTTAATTAATTTGGGGTTACTGTTGTGTCACGGTTATCTACATGTATGCTATTCTTTTGTGTATTTATCTGATACTGAACAAATATGTGATATACAAGAGCACATTCTGAAGCTTTGCCTAAGATAAGGAAGTTCATCTGAGGCTAATCCTGATTCCTGGATCGAGTCACTTCCACATCTGTCCATATTTGTATCCTGTTGTAAAATTCTGCTGCATTAAAAATGAGTAGTAAATCTGGTTGGAGATTATGAATGCTTACTCCGTTTTAATTTACAGCCTCAAGTATTCATTTCAAGTAGGATGGATGTGGTTGGATTTGCTCACTTTATTCATAATATTGCTGATCTAATTAAAATTTGTATGTTATGTTCATCTAATTTATATCTGAAATGCAGGTAAAAAAATGTTTACCTTTTAAATTTAGTAAAATCATAATGTGTCGTAACTAAACTAATAACAGTTTTCGTTTCTCAGGTGACTTTGTGAACTCAAATGTGTTTTTTAATCTCCCATTGTCTTTCCAGAACTGTCCCGCTGATGTTGTATTGCGCTTACTCAGAATAATAACAGTTCAAATTCAGCAGCAAACATTGGATCTCGTTTTTTTCTTCCACGTCTTAAATCTTTACTCCTAACTTTAAAGACAGAAACTCAGTAAGGACCTCTCATCTTCAGCACTAACTGAGCTGTGTAGCTATTTATCATTGGTGTCTGTCTCTGTAGGTCACAGAGCCCCTCCAGCCCGGAGCGGCCATCGCTGTGTGGCTGACAACACCAACCTCTATGTGTTCGGAGGATACAACCCCGACTACGACGAATCAGGCGGCTCAGAGAATGAAGACTACCCGCTGTTCAGGGAGCTGTGGAGGTTCCACTTCGCCACCGGGACATGGCAACAGATCCGCACCGAGGGTTTTATGCCTACTGAACTGGCTTCAATGTCAGGTAACATGATGATGATTATTATTAAACCTTTATTTAACCAGGAATGAAACACTCTTGAGATTTAAAATCTCATTTACAAGAGGGTCCTGGCCAAGATAGGCAGCACATTTATAGTTACACATAAAACAAAATACATTAGTTCATCTTGTACAATATACATTACATTCACAGAAACATACACAATTCACTCAAAACATTTACAATCAGGTGACTCTACAACTAGATCCTTTAAAATACATCTAAAATCATTTAGTGATACCAACTCTTTTAAGCATAACTTATCTTGTAATTGATTCCAATCAAATGGAGCGGCATAACTCAATGCCCGTTTACCCATATTAGTACGAACTTTAGGGATGCTTAAGAGATAGGAGTCCTGTGGGCGGAAAGATATTCTGCTGTTAATATGAGGGAAGTAAACCTAAAATGACTTTATATATAAATAAGTACCTATGCTTAAGTCTACGGGATGACCATGCCGGCCATCCAACCCGAGAGTGTGTGTGTGTGTGTATTTATTTTTTGTAGTTTTTTTTTTTTTTACATTTGTCTTAGGTCTTTATTTTTTTTTTAGTTTTAAGATTTATTTTTTAGTTTGTTTTGAGGATGTGCAGAAAGGCCACACATCTTTTACCGGTAAGTCGGGTATTTTAAACCTCTTACCTCACTTGACTATCTTCTGTGTACATCAAACAGCGGTTTTGCACGGAAACAACCTGCTTGTGTTTGGCGGGACTGGAATCCCGTTTGGGGAAAACAATGGAAATGATGTTCACGTCTGCAATGTTAAATACAAACGTTGGTCCCTTCTCAACTGCAGGGGCAAGAAACCCAATCGAATATATGGACAGGTACAAAAGCCTTAAAACAATTTCATATGATGTAACCTATAAATGAAAACAAGTTACTCGTAAGCATACTAACTAGCATTGATGAATTGAGTGATCCCTGATTTGTTTTGCAGGCGATGGCCATAATCAATGGCTTCCTCTATGTATTCGGAGGTACGACTGGCTACATCTACAGCACAGATCTCCACAGACTCGATCTGACGACACGTGAGTGGATTCACCTGAAACCCAACAACTCTCCAGACGACCTGCCTGAGGAGCGGTAAGTGACTTTTGACCTTTCATTTTATTTTAAACAGAGCTAGGGTCACTAAATGCATTTATGCACACTGTCTGATGCTAAAATGTCAGTCTATGAGGAGATAAGCCAAACCTCCTTCTAAATTTGTTTCGGATAGATATAGGCATGAGATAGCCCATGATGGACAGAGGATATATATTCTAGGAGGGGGAACTTCCTGGACTTCCTACTCATTAGACAAGGTACAAATGTTTCCATGAATCACCATTTTAGTCTGTTACATGACTTCATTTGTTTACTGGAACTAATGGGCCTGGCTCATGAAACATGAAAACATCTCAATTGTCTCATGTATTTAGGTTAGACAACTTATACATTAAGTGGATTAATGAATGATTTTTTCAGAAGTTTTAATACAAATGACAATTGTCCAAAATGTTTGTATTAGATACACGCATATAACCTTGAAACAAATTCCTGGGAGGAAATCACCACTAAGCCTCATGAAAGAATAGGTTAGTTATTCAATTCTCATCTTAAGAAATCCAAAAGAAAGCACACTGTGTGTGTTTGTATTACATGCTTATTCTGTGCTGCTTATTTTTTCAGGATACCCAGCCCCTCGGAGATGTCATAGTTGTGTGCAAATGAAAAATGGTAAGAAGTTAATAATGTAAACATTAAGACACTTTGTAGAGCTCAGTGTGTGATCACTGTTGTTCTTTGTGGCAGATGTATTTATATGTGGAGGTTACAATGGTGAAGTAATACTGGACGACCTGTGGAAAATCAACCTGCGGACGTTTCAGTGGAATAAACTACCTGCATTGATGCCTGAACCTGCGTACTTCCACTGTGCTGCTGTTACCCCGGTCAGTTCAGGTTTTATTCGTACATTTATTCTGCTGTTAACAATTTTCAAAGAGTTTTTTACACAAGTAAGAGTCTAAAATCGTTCTAAATGTCTTTTTTGGCTTTCAGGCTGGCTGCATGTACATCCACGGCGGCGTGGTGAACATCCATGAGAATAAGCGGACTGGTTCTTTGTTTAAGATCTGGCTGGGTGTGCCCAGTCTGCTGGAGCTGTGCTGGGAGCGTCTGCTCAAAGCCTTCCCACACCTGGCCCAACTTACCCCAATACAGCTGCTAAACTTGGGCCTCACCCAGGAACTCATTGAACGCTTGAAATAAAGAGGCGAGGGAGTTGTGAGCGTGAGAGACAGATCGTGTATGTACTGTGTGTGTACCTTTTTATTTAAATTAGTTTTTTTGAAGCTGATCATGGGCAGGACGACGGCACTTGAAGCCAGCTTGTGGACGAGAAGAACAGGATCGACTGAGGAACCCCATCCTAACACAGCCCACCTTAAAACCGAAAACTGTAGGATGCCTTTTTTTGTTTTTGCGTATGCACCTTTTAATGATTTGAAAATCAATATAAAATATAAATATCCATTAGAAGGCCCTTTTCTCAAACACTACAGGTCGGTGACCTGAATGAAAGCTGTTGTTTTCTTTTCTTTCTTGAGGTTGTAATATTATTTATTGTCTTCAGTAGTGATATGGGGGACGTGTTGAGTTGTTTTTACTGATGTATCTTAATTCTATTTCCTCTCCTGTCAAATGATTATTTAAGTTTTATGAATCACCAAACCACGGCATGGAATATTCAATCAGCAGTGATGTAATCGGGGTTCAATTAGCAATTAACTGGTTGGATGTCTAAACAGACTTATGCAGAATTATTGATGCCTGGGATGGGGATTTAAGGTTTTACTTCAATAAAAATGGTGCAAAACAGTATTAAAAAGTTGAATGTTTTAACAAAATGGGTTTTCCCAGAGATTGTTGATTTTTAGGTTGAATGCTGTTGCTCATATCTGCACTTAAGGCACAAACACCAGACCAAGTAATGTTTCAGCAGAGCTGTTCCCATGCTTCACCCAGTTTTGTAAACCAATCGTTGCATCACTGTGAACAAGGTGCTCCTTAATTTACTTTTAATGCTTTTACTGAAATAAAATGTTTTCCTTAAACGAATCACCCTCATCCAAATGTTTAAACGGACACATTTAATTGATCTAGTGCCTTTACTGAGCAAGATGTGATAATGTGCTAAATTAAACATAGCCTTGCTAAAAGCACTTTATTATTTAACTCCAATTCTATTCTAGAAAAAGCTGACCTGAATTTTTAATACAACAAAGATGGGCACTTACCATTTTCATCATGTATTTATGCATTTACCATAAATAAAATGACTTAAGTTTCAAACTTTTTGGTCAGCACAATGCTAATGATATTTTAGGCCTCGTGTATATCTGTACAGAAAAACGAATAACCTTCCTGTCATTTAGCAATAATGTAGCGGAGCATCTTTTACTATGCTGACCTAAAAATAAAAACAGCTCTGAATTAAAAACATCTCTGGTCGAAATGCCAAATACAGCATCTTGAATTCAGAGTTGATGTGTTTTGCCTTGCTGGGTTATTTAACCTGTTACAGTTCATGGCCATTTATTTAACTGTACTCATTAGGCACCAGCAATTGACTAGTTGAGAAAGATTCATAATTGCTATCATCACACACCCTTTGATTTATGTTGTCGAAGTAGCTTCTTTCTGGCATTAGGTCACATACATGCCCATAATATGTGCCTACCCACCCACCATCTGACAATTTCTTTCTGCATGACTGGATTCCTGTTTGCATGGGTCAGGATGTAAGGGTGCTTTGTCATACGGGCGACGTGCAGACCATGATAACTCCACATTTATTTCCAGAAATGATTTCAGCGACAATTATCACTCAGTCTGCATGGAGTGATGGGAGTCTCTACATTAGTGTTTTTGTTTTTTGAGACGAGGGGTCTCGCTGTACTTCGATTCCTCAGTTGTGCAGCAGATGTTCAAGGTACTCACCGGTTACCTGTAACTTGTGTTCCAGTTTTGTGTTTTATTGTTGAAAAATTAATAAACTACTTAAAACTGGTGGTTGCATTGATCCATGCTATTCATACACACAAGTTCAAGAGAAATTCATGAAAGGAATACCACATTTATTATTTCATTTTTAATAGATACTACATCTAGTTATTTTTTGTGAATGTAAAACATTTATGTATTTTCAAGTAAACCGTGAAATCGCTCTCATCTTCTATCTGGCTCACAAGAGCTTGAATATTTCACATTTTACAGTATATGTAAGACAAGAACACACAGAAACACCACACAAACATGTCAACAATAAAAGATAACGGGAAAAGTCCAATTTTCTCAACATCCAAGAGGAGCAGGTGCAAAAAAATATAAAGCCAGGAGAATAAGGTACACGACCACGAGAGCCGTTCCTGTTAAAAAACAAAAACGTAAGAGTTATTAATCACTATTTTATGTAACAATGCAGCCTGAACTAATTGTACTAATCAAACCGAACTGTATTACATTTAATGATGCTATTAACTGTCTTAAGTACAAGAGAAATCCACAGTAAACAAACTGATATACGTTATTATACCTTAAATTAATATTATTGTAATAGCTCCCCAAAAATGAAAATTAAGTTATCAGCCTGTATCAGGTTATCAAACCTGTATGACTTGCTTTCTTTAGTGGAACACAAAGAAGTTATTTATAGCAGAATGTCCAAGCTTTTCTTTTCATACAATGAAAGTAAATGTGATCATGGCTGTCAGACATGATTTTCAAGACTGTTCCTCACAGAACGCTATGATGGTGCGTAAGTGATGCTTTTGTACAAAGCATTCATTTAATCAATAATACTAATAATAGCACTTACCCTGGAAGTAGTCCGACTTTCCATCCATAAATATGTAGTTGACCAGAATAACGCTAAAGATGCTTGCCCAGAGGTGTAAATCACTGAATATGAGAACGAATCCAACATCCTTGGGAGAAACGGAAAGAACTTGTGTCATACAGCAGAACAGAGTAACAGAAACTACTTTTTTTTTTTGTGTGACTTACATAAAAAGCATTGAACAAGATCAGTAGCGGTATCTGCAACATGCACACCTGAACTGCAATACAGCTCCCCACTTCCAGGCTACATGATAACAAATACCCATATTAAAGCCACATCCAGATTACGTAGTGAAAATAGTGAAATCATAACACCAAATCATAGTAACCTGAGGCTGATGTTGTTCTGAAGAGCAAACTGGATCCCATTGACTATCTCAGGAAGCTCTGGAACCATGGCCAATACAGTAACTCCAATAAAATACTGCAATATTTATAATATGTGAATATTCAAGATATTTCAAACAAATGGAAATATAATATATTATAATATATAATTTTATAATATAAAAAATAGTATCAAACCAAAATAACACGAAAATCATAAAATTAATTACATATGTAAAATACATGAGGGGAAAAATGAAGTAAAAATGTAATATTTATTTAAAAAAAATATAAAAATAAAATGTACCTGTGAGACATAGGAGTTGGAGATGATGGGTTTGATGTGCTCCGTGCTGAGATCAGCGCAAGCTGCCATCAATACTGTCGCCAAAATGAGCACCACTAGAGCTCTCGTTCTAGACCAGTGAACCACTGCACCATGGTCACTAACAACTAACACACAGAACAATTAAGACACTAAATAAAACATCATTCAACCAGAATGGCATAATCCAAAAGCAAAAGCACAAATACGCACCATGACCGTGAGCATCGCTGATGTGGATATCATAAATATGCGAATGAGTCTTAAGGGTGAAGATCAGACCAATGAGATATGCAGCAGGCAGCAGGACAGAGATTGTGTACACTAAAGGCCTGAAACCAAAGACGTCATTTAGACATTTAAAAGTCTTCATGTTGTAAAAACAAATGCGTTTAGATACTCACTCAATATGACTCAAAAAAAGGGGTCGGTTGTTTTCACTCTGTATGGAAATATCAAGGTCATATATTAAATACTAGCCTTTGCATTATTCAAATATGTTTAAATGGCTTGAATTTTATTAAGTTAACAACGTACAAGGTCATAGTGGCAATTATTGCACAAGAAGGGCTCAGTGGTGTTATCACGCGAGTTGTTACAGCCCTCACATATAAAGTTTCCATAAGCCTTTGAAAACAGCGTGGGGGCGAAAACACCTGTGGTCAGACAGAGGAGAAAGGTCAAAAATAATTCATTCTACTTCATAAATACAGTGAATTTTTAGCTCTCTCACCTCCTATTGATATAAAGAGCAGGGCTGAGCTGACTCCTGCCGACCTGCTGTTGAACCGCTGCTCTCTGTGTTTGCAGCCGCCGATGATCATACAGATGCCCTAAAACACGCTCACACAGAATGCAGCTGTTAGAGGAAATGTTATAATGTACAAAACATGTACTGAATGAGTGGCGGTTTTTAGAGAGTGTGAGGAAGCAGCAGCAGAGGAACGGAACACACACATAAACACACACTCGCTCTCACAGGTATGAAGAGGATGCAGCCCAGCAGCGTGCCGGTCAGAGCAGATTTGACGATCTCTGCGTAGCACTGGTTTCCTGCGCGGTGACCCTGCAGCAAAGCTGTGATGTAGAAGGCCATCTCTGTAATCGAGCCGAACGTGGCGTTTACTACCGCTCCCACTGCAAAGTTACTCTGCGCAGAAATACTACGGGAAAAACAAAGGTATTCAGACAGAATATACTATACTATATAGAATACAATATTAATTATACAAATATTAACCATAATATAAAAACTACACAAATATTAACCTAAAACAGGTCAAAATAAATAATCATTTTAATAATCAAGTTAGGATTTTTAATGTTACCTTGCTATCCCCATCCCAATGTAGTAAGACAATGGGATAATAGAGCACACTGCTGTGGCAAACTTTGTCTCGGAGCTCACATAATAATTATCTTTGTCCATATAGCCGATCACCAGAGTGATAATAACCAGAGGCAACAGATCTGAACAAGGTTTTTAAAGATCTTACCATGACAATAAATGGTACATATCATTTATACAATAAAGCTAGCAAAAGGTATTTATCAACAGGAACCATTTCAGTGTTATTTATACAGCAAAAAAAAGTGTAGAAACATTTTCACTCAGATATTTCTAGTAAATTTCACAACTAAGTACAAAGAAATGGCAATTAAAAAATAAAATAAATGCAAAATATCTGAAGCGGGGGAAAAAAACACACAAAATAGTATTTACTCCAATCATTTTGGTTTTATTTACAACATTTTAGAGTACTATGTAATAGGTATATATTTATTTACTTTTTACTATGTATTATTTTTACACATCTTATTATATTTTCACCTCGGTTTTATCATTTTCTCCCACCCTGTGTATTTCACAAAAATTTAATAAATCAAAAAAAAAAAGGTACCATTTTATGTGAGCGAGTTTTATAAACACCCATAAGCATAAAGGATACTGACAGCAAACACATTGATCCCATCCACAGTAAATTTGTAGTAGTACCAGTTAAAGGCACGGTAACAGCACAGCAGAACTCTGGTCTCACAACCTTGTGGCTAAAGAAAAGAAAACATGACAACCATTAGTATAAAAAAAGCTGATCTACTAATGTAAACAGCAGAATAATGCTTACTTTTTTCACAGTCCAAATTATGACCTCCTCTGGTGGCATAAGCAGGATGATGCTCAAGGTCCTGACATTCATCTTTGACACCGGGATGGTGAAAACCAGCATCCAGGACAGGAAGATTGCCAGGAAATGAACCACAGCCAGCAGGGGGTATCCCAACACCAGCCAAACATACGTACTCAGCCGACACTAGGAAGAAAACATTGAGATAACATTTATGAATTCAAATTTTAGTCTTACTCCTCTCATTGGTCTTCAAACCATCAACCTTCTGGTTAACGATCATTAACTTTAATAACCATGCGCTAAACCCCAAGAATGATTTACAGTATAACGATGGCCTATCAGCTAAATAAACTGTTAAAAACTGAGAGTCTCACCCAGTAGCGAGTATGTTTTGGAGGCGGTGTAGTCAAAGGGATTTCTGTGGTGAAGGCAGGAGGGGAGCGCAGCAGAGGTGTAGACTCTTTCACCTCCGAAGATTCCTTTACCTCATCCACCTCCGGAATGGCCTCACAATGTGGGAATTTCATACAACATTTCCTCACCAGGCTGCTGCTCTGAAGGAAGAATTTAAAAACACAGTCAGACGAGAGAATTCGCATTCGGGTTTGAAATCAGTGACGTTGAATTCTTGGCAGTCAAAATTGATTAAATCACTGAAAACCACAGAGTTTGGAATGAATGTCACGTACCATGCTGCAGGCACGAGAGAAGCTTATTTAACTAGGCTTTGCAAATCCAATCAACAGTGTGACAGAATTATAAAAAAATACAGGCTACCTGTATGAGTTTGAGGAAAGCTCTGCAGATTTTTCACTTACTTTCTGTAATGCCTTTCCAAACGGCCATAAGAAATAAAGTGACAGCTGCAAACAGAGTTTCCCTATCATAAAATATAAAAAAACAGATTCAAATAAGAATAAAGTGTCAAAATTCAACTGAAATGGACTATTAACAAAAATAATTCACTAACATACCATACGGGATACCAGCAATGGTGCAAAACATCAGCAGACTAACCAAGAAGTAAAATAAGGAGATCCACCAGCCAAAGAGCAATACATAGATCACATTCCCAGGAGTGACAAGTGATCCTAGGAGTAAAAACATTACAGTTAACAAACACACTAGAATTTAAACATTCAAACCACACTTAAAAATGAAGATATGTAAATCACATGGCATCTGCAAACAAATGACGCCAGACTTTTCTCAGACCGTTCATTCTGGTCACAAACTGGCGACATTTTTGTGAACTGTTCTTTCTTGAAAGGCATGCTTGCGCTTTGTTTCACAATTTTTAATCTATAGCAATGAACAATACATTTTAAGGGTGGTTTGCATGTCTAGTCATTTTGGGGATTTATCTAATTTTCTCTTTTTTTCTAACCTGAATGATGTTTGATATAGTTGAGGTCAGAATAAAGCTCCTTAATTACGTCAGATCTGTCTTCAATGGGTCGTTCGGTTACATGACTCTTCCATTTCCTGAAACCAAACTGACATACAGACATAAACAAATCATTTGAAACATTTCCTCCAGTTATTCCAAGGATTTGCACCCTTGTTCTGTTTTCTTTTCTCACTCTGGAAACATCTCGGACTGTTAAAACAGGAATATTTAATAAGCGCTCATATTTACACACCCTGTAGTTGTTGGCAAGTTTATTTGCCTCCACCTCGTTTTCTGCTCGGATGGTGGTTCTGATGCTCGCTTCCTGCCAGGCGTCATCTGTGCACCGTGATTGCCCTGAAGAAAACAAACAACTAAATTATGAATCATTTTTTGGAGAAAAGTCTGGAATAATTATTTGGAATAAAACAGGCTGATTGCTTGTTCTTTCTAGGGCCAATTTCATAGCTAGTATTTCTTGCATATCATTTGCACAATTAAATCATATTTTCACACATTTTGCAGAGTATTGCAGCTGGATTAGAAAATATGCATAGTAAAAATATTCATTTCAAGCATATTTAGCTAAATTTTGGAGAGACATGATTATTAAAAATGTAAAAACAAATACTAATTAAAAGGTTTTATACATTTTTTGTTAAATATGAATAATTTCTATACAGTAAATATAGAAATGGTTTGAAGCTTATCTGACTTGCTTTATATTATGAACACTTTAAAAATGCAGTAATTTCCCAAATAGATCACTAACCCCATTCAGTGTTATTTTAATATCATTTAGATACAATTAGTTGTTAATATTGATTATTTTTAATAAGTGGAATCAAACTGATTAAAACTATAAATAAATACTTTGTATACATATATAAAAAAATCTGAATATCATGAAAAAGGGTTTGATGATGAGTTTTTGGTACAAGGTCTGCATATATATATATATATATATATATATATATATATATATATATCTCAAGCTTATCTAATATATATATATATATATATATATATATATATATACACACACACACACACATTTATTTTAAGATAGACTATAAGAAGACACTCACTGTGGGCAGAGAGGCATTTTGGGGTGTAGTGTCCCAAGTACTGGGAGGCGCAGGGGGAAGGTGTATCTGGGATCTCAAGATACGCTCCAGCTATACACAGTCTGTCACACTGGGAGCTACAGCGGCGGCCTTTGGGGTCATGGTCCCAGAGGGGCTCTAAAGGTCAAACAGAGAAAGAAATCAATGTCTCAGCAGATTTAAAGGTTCTCATGGTCATCTTGTGACTTGGTTGAGTCCCCAACCAGTCAGTCTGGAACTAACAAAAGACTCCTGATGGTCACATGAACATCAGTTTCCCACAAAACATCAGTGAATCAACTGTGTCTTATTGCATCGCTAATTGATATCATGGCATGAGATCATAAAAATAAATCATCAAAGCAATAAAAATAAGAAAACCGCAAACAACGTTTACTACCACATTTCAAAATAAGAAGCCAATGCTCCAATGAGCATGAATTAATTGTTATATGTAAAACTTTAATATATATATTTTAGAAGTCAATGATTACAATACTAAACGATTCCCACAAAAAGGCACATTCTCTGTAAAATATACAAATTTAAAATTAAAACATAAAAAAGCAATCAAAAGCTTATGATTTTGTTGTTGTTGTTGTTAAATCCAAGCAATGGATTGATGATATAAGTATGGAAATGGCCTTTAAATTTATGACAGATTAAAAACAAACAAATCCTTCGATATTTAACTTTTTTTGCACATCACTTATGTTGTTGACTTTGTATTTGCAGTAGAAAAAAACATTAGTTAGTGGCATTGGTAGAACAAGTGAAATCAGTCTCTCCTTACAGGTGTGAGAAATTCCCAAAATCCCACTACAAGCCAGAGTCCTTTCTTATTTCTCAACATTTACTAAAACGACTAACTGATGTTAAAGTTTCGATAATTTAAAATCTAAAAAAATGTACTACTTTCTAAAGATTAGGAGAATCACTTCAACCAAAACAAACAAAGCAGACAAGCAAAGAAACTAGTTTAAAACAATTCTAATGAATGGATAATGAGAGTAAAGTCTCTTTGAGCTTCTGAATAATTATAAGATGACCGTAATACTCGCCTGAGCTCTCAATGGACCGTCGCCTCAGACTCTCTACATCAGTGGACATCGTGTGTTTGGTGTGCGCCATCCTGCTACAGTCGCGCGCTTCCACCATCCACTCTTCTGTAGCCACGGCCTGTGCCGCTGTGCGCGCCACCGACGCCTGCTGCGCGCGCTTCTTAGCACACCCTTCTTTCCCTTGGAATAATTTTTATAATGTCAATAATATTCCAGCTGGACCTATAGTATACCCCGACTACTATTAATATTACTATTAATAAAAAAATACATGAATATAGTCATCATAAGAGATAAAAATTGCGAGAGTAATATTGTAGCAATTAAAGCATTGTGAGATTAAAGATGTTACTCTCAAAATAATTGCTATGATTTTATTCTTGTAATTTTGATTTTGGATGAGACGAGAATTGGATGCAGAAACAGGCTGCAACGTCACGCCAGAAGGTGGCGACAAATTGTTACTTGTCCTTATGAGTGACTCGCTGTTGATTCGTTCAATGATTCATTCGGGAACAAAAGTTGCCAAGTCCGTGGTTTTTCCAGCGGAATCGGTTACTTTTCCAATAGAATGATAGCAATTGTGCGGATTTTGCTGGGAAAACCTGGCAACCCTGGCTGTGTGTTTCTCGGCGATTCAAATGTTAAATTCGCCGCATGTGGCTCTGGCTCTCGTCTGAAACGTCGTTGGTGGAGCAAAACAGACAAACTGATTTTCAATATTACCGCTGAAATGTAAGTCACTTATAACTGGCTTCTTGTTTATTGAACTGTGGTATACAACCAAATATCATACTTGAAAGTAGAACAGCACGCTCTTACTCCATCATATAGAGCGGTAACACAAACACAATTAAATATATTTTGTGTTTATTTGTAAAAACTATGTAAAAATATGACTATTTTTAAACACTGCCAGCTGTCAAGTGACTGAAAGTTTTTATTTAGCTTCATACAATTCGTACAAAATCATTCAAATCTGGAGAAAATCTGTACAGGAATATCAATGAGAGAAAAATATATGGGCCAATCTTTCTTTATGTACTACTACATAAAGATACAGTTTTTTCGTATAGTGTTGGGTATATGTTTCTCTACACAATATATGTGTGTGGACCCTCTCTGAAATCCAGGCTAAAGTATAAAAATCTAATTATGAGATACAAGCATCAAAGTTTGATTCTACCATTAATTTCACTATAATTTCAATCTTTGACATCACCCTACTCAGTCAATATAAAAGATATAAAGGTTACATTTTCACATAATGTTCTTTACCATATGAAGGATGCTTTTTTGTAGACAACAGCAAATCAAAAAAAAAGACTTACAGAGAGGTCACACACACACACACACACACACACACACACACACACACACATATATATATATATTACTCTGTCACATTCATTTAATTCAGTAATACTAAAAATTATTTCCTTTTTTATGTGTATAATAAAATAACCTTAAAGTATTCAACATAATCTGAATCCTTTAGATTTAAGTACATTTTATTCAGTAATGGTACATAAATATTAAAAATATATACAATGGAATGAGACTCCGGCAGAAAAACAGCAAAGATCACTCACACACATGAAAATACTATTGATAAGGACAGACTGGCTCTTATTACAACATCTTCATTAAAATACATTCTTGAAGGACAGCTTCAAATTGTCAGAAAAATGCTGCACAGCTGCTTTTTTGTTAATATTGTCACAGATATTAACAACGCTCTGAGAAAAATAATAAAATGCGTAAATAAGCTTAACATTTTAAACAAAATTCACACCGAGAAGCAAATCCATATGTGTATGAAACAAAAATCATTCCAATGGGTGTAAGAAACAAAAATGTGATCTAAAGTATGTACAGTCTAAAATAATATAAAATAAAACTGGTGAAAAAACAATATAAATACAAAAATAGTTTTTGTAATAGCACTGTACAGAAATAAATGTCAATGGAAACAGAATCTTACATAACCATTGCCCTTTTGAGCTACAATTTTTAAACAAAAGCAATGCCCTTGATATTCTATTTTCTCTTTGAATGAGAGGTGGACTTGTTTGTGATTGCACCAGGCAATTTTCCACCGCAAAACAATTAACAATAATAGCTATGAATAAATTCTCTCTTTTTTGAGGAAATAGCACTTTTGTCAGTTCAGTTTCTCTGTCTAAAGGTGTGGCCAAGGATGGTTAATTGTGAGGTTTTTCAGCAGATATAGTACAGACTTTGTATTTTTTTTGTTAAATTTTTAATACCAATGGTAATATAAGGGGCTATAGGCCCACTATGAAAAAACTGGTGTTACTCAATATTGAACATAATTTTTCCTATCCCAGTTTATTATGTCGGTACAACTTTAAATAAGCCATTCGTACACTGTATGTTAATTTGAACATGTTGACACAGTGTCATTGGCTCAACCAATGGCATGTGTTCTGGGCACGGCTATTTCTTTGACTGACCAATGGCAGACAGGAAAACCTGTTCGAAAACAGTCAATATTCTTACCAAATTTGGACCAGATGATCATTGAATTGAGTTGCACAGAAATGACTGAACATTTTTTATAATAATCCTCATGTTGTTTTAAACCCATAAGACTTTCGTTCATCTTCAGAACACAAATTAAGGTATGTTTGATGAAATCCGAGAGCTTTCTGACCCTGCGTAAACAGCAGCAAAACTACTATATATTGCAGGCACAGAAAGGTAGTAAGGACATCGTTAAAATAATCCATGTGACATCAGTGGTTCGGCCTTGATTTTATGAAGCTACGAGAATTATTTTTGTGTGCAAAGAAAACTAAAATAACTTTATTCAATAATTTCTTCTTTTCTATGTCAGTCTTTGACAGGTGTTTACGAGAGTGCCACAGCCCATTTGTGTGGTGCTACTGATGCAGGAGCTGTCAGAATTTTTATTTTCGGGTGAACTATCCCTTTAAGATTAAGTTAACTATGTTGACCCAAAATTGGATTAGAGACCTATCTTGGCAGTACTTCAGTCTCTCGAAACAAAACTTGGTACCCTTCATCTGTGCCATAATCTGAAGGCAATGCCAAATTTGGTTATAGCGCCACCTACAGGTCAACAAAGCAACACTGGTTCAGGAAATGGCATGTGTTATGGGTGGGGCTATCTTTTTTATTGAAAGATAAGAAAATCTGTTTGAAAAGTCATTATTTTTGTGATTCCACTTGGTAACTCCAGTGCTGCAGAAATGACACAATTCCTCTTTAAGCTGAGATCCCAATAATGTGGCATTCTTGAATAAAGCCCCCTTAAACACTAACCTGTTTCCAAACCAAGAAAGGAATCAAAATTATATCATATTAGCTCAGCTAGCAAACTGAACAATATGTATTGTCACCACAATCACATGTGAGATGTTACAAAATCCATGTTGAAGGCACAAATGTCTTTATGACTCTTTAATAATGTTTCATAAATCCAGTTTATAATTCATATTATTATGAGAGTTGCATAAAAACTATTATCCTTTAGACAAGCAGAGCCAGCACAGCAGTTCAATTCCACTTCTGCTCCAGGTTCATTGTTTGGCATGAGTATCCAGCACCTTTCACTGTGCAAAATGAGCACCAACAACTTCTAATATTTAAAAATCTGAGTCAGCATCCAATAGCTCAGCCTCCATAAGATTGGTTCTGGAGTGTATTGGTACACCCCTCCTGCCATCGGCCCGTGGCACAACGGCAGTCCTGCCAGCATCCATCGCGGAAGCCTTCTGCCCAAGGTACCGGAAAACCCCATTAGGTTGCCATGATGATTGCTGGAAGCCACCCAAATCATCTTGCATGCTATCTCGTAGAGTCAGGGGATTGGCAAGGGGGAGGCTGGAGGGTTTATTGTGTAAGTATCCCAACCCACCGTACCTCTCCTGATAAGGAAGAGGACACGAAGGCCTGAATTCTGGGAAGGCTCCAGGTAGCATATCCTGTTCCTCCTGCTGCTGTCGCTGCTGCTCCCAAAGGTTAGCCACCAGACTCCGGTGACCTGGAAGTTTTGGGAGACGGGGGACTGAGCTGGGGCCAAACTCCCTCCGGTGGTAGGCAGGATTCCCTTCGTTCGCTGCAGGACCTGTTGGCCGTATTTCCTTCCTTCTCTTTTTTTTCTTCTTTCTTTTCATCATTTCAGGAGAAATTTCTGCTTCAACCATCCAAAGTTTGTTCCTTTCCTCTGGAGGCGGAACTGTAGGGAAAAATGCATTTATTTACTATAGTAAATTATTTATTATTATTATTAATATTGTTGTTAAATTATACAAAACTGCTAATACTGGTCATTGGTTACAGTTAACTATTGATTATATATTAATGAATTGGTATTTAAGAACTAGAGCACTAACCAGGTGTTCCGGTGGGCGTCACTGAGATATCTTGTGGTAAAATTGCCCCTCTTCTAGCCACCATCTTGGTCACATGTTGGGCCCATGCAGAAGACATTTCCAATGATGGCTCATTCAGGTCAAAGTTAATACCCGCTGTACAAATGGTTAAAAAAGGAATGTTATTTATTTGTGTCTAAAATAGGGAGCAAAAACACTTTAAATGTGGCTGATAGACTAGCTTTGAGGTCATCTATGTGCTCGTGTATTCCTAAAATTTGAGAAAATGATCTAAGGAGGAGGTGCTTACCCACAGGTCCCTCGTGAGAAACGGTGTGCATGCTGAAGGACAGGTCTTTTTCTGGATCCTTCTGCAGTTCTTTTCGCTTTGAGAATGCCTTGGCAATCATTTTACTCTTTTTAATGCGTTTCGGCTCATCATCACTTCGGCCAATGATTCTTGGATGGCGAGAAAATGGTTCATATTAAAAAAAAATTTATACACAAAATATTACATAATCTCAATAAAAATGTATATTAAATGTGTATTATGTATTACATAACATTTTTATAATAATTTTTTTTATTAATGAAAAAAAAAATTTGTCTCTGTATGTTTGTTACAGAGCATGTGAGCGGAGTGGAGCGGAGCAGGAAGCGTAGTGATCATTTTTCCTTAAGAGCGGAGAGCGCCGCTCGCTCAACCCAAAATGCCCTTTGGCAATTTTCTATTAAATTTGTTCGAGAATCTGTGGAATAGGCTAAGCAATAGTTTGTCTAAGATAGTGTTTCTAAAAGCAAATTCTAAAATCCTGTAAAGATTGACAGACATTTTAATAAACCGCATGTTTATTTTATTAAAGCCAGAAATGTATTTGTGATTCGTATGTGCATTTCATCTTGTGTGCGTGTTTTAGTTCGTTGCACAATAACTGATGTTTTTCATGGTTACTTTTTCCGTTATCCAAGTGTTCAAGTAATTTGTGGTTTAGTGAGTGAGCGGAACATTAGCGGAGCGTTTGCTTTGGCTGTGAGCGTCTGAGTGGAGTGCACGCCCACAAAGCGTAATATTGAGCTGAGCGTCACACCGCTCCACTCACATGCTCTGGTTTGTTACCTACCTGAACCAGGTGCGTTTCCAGATAAGGATGGTGGCCTTCGTCCAAACCCATGTGCTCATTGCGATGCCTGTGCCGAACATTGAAAAGAGGTTGATCTTCTCCACCAGCAAACTAGGCCTGTTCTTGATGGCACACTCTGGGATCGGCTTGTTGGTCTGGTGGGCTATGGTGACATTGGCCTCACATCTGTATCCAAAACCAGATTTGTTACATGACAGCACTAGTACCCCCCTACATTATCACAACACATAAAACAATATATGGTAGATAAGGTAACACACGTTATAGACACATGTCTATAAAATGCTACTTTGTCAAGAAATGCTAGATGATAGGAAAAAAGACTCACAGTACATATTCCCTGAAGCTTTTTTCCCACTCAGCTTGGTTGAAAAAGTCATAGAAATGGCAGCCAAACGTGATTAAAACAAAACCAAAGGCCAAGAATCCAAATATGCCTGAGAAATGGGAAAAAAATGGAATTTGCTCATTCTTGTCAGTTGTCAATCAAGTCAATGATTCACAGAATTTACATCAAGAGTGAATAATCTCTAAAAATATTATTCGCAAATAAACTATATTATATATAGTGGATATCTTTACTGTGCATTGTTTTGTGGATAATAATATTTATTTACTCTATTCACTCAACTCACATATGCACACACACTTGTTGTGTCACATTGTTTGTGGAGAATGTTCACTATTATATATATTTAAAGTATTTATATTAAATATATGTCATAAAAAATAGCATAATATTATTACAACCGCTGACGTATAAGTAATTACTGTACACCTTTTTTACTGACATTTGTATTGTTATATGGGTTTGTATTTTAAATTAAAACATTAATATAATTAGTGTGGTTATCATTTTGCTCTTAATGAAAGCTGTTCATGCTGTATAATTTGAAAAAATATAAATAGGAATCCGAAACTTACCAAGCCTCAGCATGGTTTCATTGATTTTACTAGCAGCTTTTTCACTAAGCAGCCCCGGATGGTTACTTTTAATGGAAAACAATGTCATAACCCCTAGAAAACAACAGTCTTGTATCAATCCACACTGATAAAGCCATGTCTTTATGCCACGTGCAACTGTCAAACAGAATTAAAATATCGCTCACCTCGTATTAGGAAATAACCGCCAACAACGAGGACCACCCCGATAGGAGCCAGAACAAACCCTGCACGGAATCTGTAGTTCTTATAGCCAACAAAGCAAATGCCGCTAACCGAATCTCCATCCACCTGTGGAATATTTCATAGTGTCTGTGAATATGCTGATATTAACCGTACAAAAAAATAACATAAAATTGACAAGAGCAGCCTCACCTCTGCAATGGCCAGTATAGCAACTGTGAGAATGAAAGGAATAGACCACGTGACCATGTGAAAATAGGACGTTTTTCTAGACAGAGGCTGATGGGTGGTGCCCAGGGCTTTGAACGATGTGTGCCAGGCATAAGTGAGCATAACAAACCAAATGACTCCAGACATTAGTGAATAATACACAATGACGAAGATAATCACGCATGACAGCGTCTCGGTGGATCTAGAGAAAAATAAGCCATGGAAAATGGGTATTATTTATACTAATTCATTTTGAATATTCATCTGGTAAGTCATAATTATATTATTATTATTATTGTTCAGTCCAGTTACTTTTCTTGGCTATTAAATGTTCCTGACAGTCAATATTTGTAATATGCAGCATAACTCTAATTTAATGTAATCCGATCTGTGGATTTTCCATTGGCTTCAAACTTACGATGGCTCTCCAAGCCGCATAGTGTCGTCGCTTTTGCACACAATCTCCTTGCGTGCTCCATCCATGAACTGAGCGAGCCATCCAATACTTCCGATAAAGAAACATGCGTTGACATAAAAGAGGATCACAGCAGGGTAACGGTTGGAATTCTTCCAGTCGGCGAGAAATGTGGCCTGTGGGAAATTGTAAGCAGGAATAACATCCAAAATTAAAGACTGCAGCCCAAACTTGAAATACTTTCTGTCAGAAATACTGCACACCAGGAAGTCGGCCAGCCTGAGACTATGAAAACCCGTCTTCACTGGTTCACCTACCAGCGTAAAGAAGGTGCATAGGAGAGTGATGGAGCCGAAGATGGCAATGTAGTTATGCATGTCCGAGTGCTCGTCTTCCGTGAACAGGGGATTGTTGCACTGGATCCCACAACCTTCCACATCCTTGTACCAACTTGCCTGGATGTCGGTTTTGACCAAGGGAGCCTCACACTGTCCTGAAGTGTTGAATTTGATCTTCTGGACCTCATTCTGAAAGTTAAAATTTGGTCACAACATGTGCAATCCAGACCAAGCTTTTCGGGCGTATGCAAATGGATAACTTACCTGGCAACCCTTAGGGAACTGCTCCTTGTTTTCACACTTGAGGAAGTTGGGCCAGCCCCTCTCCCGCTCCACAATACTGCAAGGTTTGCGTGTAGCTTGGCACAGGTGCTGGCTGGGAAGTTCGACCTTTCCATTTTCACATTTTGGCATGTAAATGGCACACAGCAATGGTTGAATGACGGCCCAACAGCGAGGAGCATTTCTCAAACCTGAGCACAAGAGATTGGGAGATTGTCTGAGAAAATAGTGTCTAATTCTCATTGGCTGTCTGGTTAACATCTGATAGTTTGTCAAAATAGTATTTATAGAGTTAAATGAGGATATTTATGAAGTTGTCTGCATCCCGTGGATATTTAAAGCCTTGGTACAGTAGTTTTCTTTTTCATATTTATAGGAAATGTCCCATGGGCAATGGACTTTCAGGACCGATACAGGAAACTTTGGGAATAAGTTGTGAATGTGAGAGGAAGGAGGTGAATTGCTCATTATGGGGCTGTTGTGAAAATTAAGAACATGATGTTAATAACTGATGCAAACATCATTTAAAACTGTATCTTGTCATATAATTTATTATAATTATCTTTGTTTAATATGAACGCCAAAATCATAAAGCAAAATAAAAAATTATGTTCTGCAAAACATATCTTTACTCCAACCATTTTGCATGTGAATGTCATTAGAAACATAATGTGTTCAGCAATGTTCAAAAATACAAAACTGACATACAATCAAAAAATGTTAAATTGATTTTATTCAGACTTGCAGTTAGGCTACTAAATTAATTTAATTGTCCCTAAAGGGGAACATACAAATAAAAACAATGCATTTGTGTATTACATAATAAAATAGTAACTTACCAGACCACATGGCTAATTTCTCAAAGGCTTCCTCTTGAGTTTCTGAGTCTTCAGCCAGAATCAGAGATGTGTGCGTGTACGGCAAAGGTGAACCAAGGCACGTATTGTATTTTAATACTTCACAAGTTGTGGGTTTCTTACAAAAGTCGTTGAATATGGTTTCATTTGGGTGCAAGATGACCGCCTGAGCGATTATAGAGGTTGCTGCCCAGATCCAAAGCATCCAAAAGCCTCCAACAATGGAGCAGAGGCGCTTGGAGGACATCTTGGAGACCCAACAATGCAGAGATGTTTCATCAAATGTTTCCAAATAAACTGTCGGGTCTCCACTCGTGCGCGATACACTTGAAGCTTTCAAACCAAGTCCAAGTGTGGATATTTCCTAGATTCCCGATTCGACATTTTCCCCTTTAAAAGAAGTGTCTTTTCGTCCGATTCCAAAGTTTTTTATGCCTCCTTTCTGTCTCGCATACTATTAAAAATCT
Organism: Ptychobarbus kaznakovi; assembly: GCA_027422405.1. Classification (NCBI taxonomy): domain Eukaryota; kingdom Metazoa; phylum Chordata; class Actinopteri; order Cypriniformes; family Cyprinidae; genus Ptychobarbus; species Ptychobarbus kaznakovi. The sequence goes on from CM049795.1 coordinate 36,398,944, forward strand.
CTTCATCGTACAAACGCGGTGCGTGAAAGCTGTAAACAAAAGTTGCGTTTTAAATTCCAGCACAAAGTTACCTCCAGCTGCGTTTTTCGTTACTCTAAAATGTTTGAAAGAACCAAATAGCGTTCACCATCCCCCACTTTTGTGATGGAGGAAAAAATGTTGCCTTGAAAAGTCTGGGACTGGGACTGTAACTTGATCCCGGGGCTGCGCGCTCCGTCCCCCTCGAGCGCGCCCCCGCGTCCCCCAGTTTACAGCAAAACCAGTGCGAGAAATGTTGTCAAAACTCATCTGCTCATCGGACGGAGACCTAAGATCCAGTGATCCCAAAATGTCTTACACTTTCACAGGAATCCGTTTCCCCCACGACTCTGGTATGCACAAGGAGGGGGTGCACATACACACCAATAACAAAAAGTTCTGTTCCCCTCCCATCCCCCTCATGCTGGGGAAAAGCCATCCATGCCAGCATACAGAATATTTACATGCTTCAACTCATACCTGCCCTCATGTCTGATCGTATCTTACTTACCCTCTTCCTTTTGATATTTGCCTTTTTTATTTTATATGAAAATGATTTTCTCATAAAAAACTACTGACTATATATATAATAAAATAGTAACTTACTTTAAAGCTTTCTCTTTTTAATATTTTTGGTCCGTTTGCCTTTTATGCCACATAAGAAAAAGTTATACTTTGGTAAACCATATTAATGCCATAAATAGTCAATGTTTTTAATGTTTTATCTCACAGTTATCACTTTATGTCAGAATTTCAACTTTTCATCTAATTATAATTTAGTATCTCATAATTTCATTTTTTTTAAATCTCAGCGTTGAATTTTTCATAATTGTGACTTTTTATCATAATTTTGACTTTTTTCTTTCATTTGAGTTATTACTTAGTATCTACATTTTTATTTATTTATCTGTTGTGACTTAGTATCTCATAATTTCAACTTATGTCATAATTATGATTTACCAAATGATTGTTTCGCTTTTGTGGCGGAAATGGGCTTCCATAGTGATGGGAGAGGAACAGGATGTTGGCAATTCACTATATACACAAATGTAATGATGGTAAAATATCTCTACTGTCGTGTAATGAAGAACGCATTCTTCTGGATGCACAATACACAAAATCCTGTAATACAAAAAATAGGCTACAATTCCACCGTGTCAATTTGAGTGAAACCTTGTGGTGTGTTTTATGTTGGTGAGTACCTGGCCATTGTGATTCTTGACTGCGTTGATCTCATTTAATCGTTTCAAATCATTATTTCATCTTATTCCTATGGGTACAATAAAAGCTCCAATTTGGCTGTTTCCATAGAAACTAAAAGGAATTCTCAAGGGATGGGAATAAACTTTGAATAGTTTGGTGTATCAGATTTAGACGGCAGCACTTGTTGGTGTCGATGCGGTTGGTAAGCTGCGTGTTCCCAACACAGGGCCTCCTTAAAAAGCCCATCTAACATGGCCGCTGTAGAATGAGTCAGAGGGAGGCACAGACCGGGGACCACACACAAACACACTCAAGCTCTAAATGAGAGAGCCTGGCCCAAAAGCTCTACCTCCCTCGCCTCACCTTCTCTCTATACACAGTCTATTGCCTTCATATACATTGACATAAAATACCTCTGCGTTGGTCTCATATTTCAGCGTTTTTTTCACACTGGCGTTTAAACAACATTAACAAACTGAAGGTGTCTGGCACACTCTGTTTGGATTTCCAAATGAGTTGTGAAAAAAAGGCCTCATGAGTCACGAGTTACCGGCTCTCGGCTGTTCTCAGTACACTTCACTTTTGGTTTCACCTGGTATGCATTTCCTCCCATGTCTATGAATGCGTCTTTGTAACGTTTGTTAGACTTAAATTTACCACCAATTAAAAACCTGAGCATCCATGTGCAACTCAGTAATACTCCGTTGTCAGATTACAGCCTTGGAATATGTGCTGCAGGTGGATTATATGAATGTAGAGGCTAATACAATTGAGAAAAATTATGTTTGTATGTGTATTTGTCTCCATAACACCATAATAATAATACTTACAAAGTTTCCTTCTGTTCAAATATGTATGCTATGTGTATTTTTAGTAATAATAATGTTATTAAAACCAGTTTCCTTTTAAGTAAAATATAAAAATGTATTAATTATAAAAGTATTGTTTTTTTAGTGCTGTCAAATGATTAATCGCGATTAATCGCATCCAAAATAAAAGTTTTTGTTTACATAATAAATGTGTGTGTACTGTGTATAGTTTTTATGTATATATAAATACACAAATACAGTATATATTTAGAAAATATTTATATTGTATATAAATATATTTAATTTATAAAACTAACATTTATTCTGAAATATATATACACACACATGCATATATTATGTAAATAAAAACTTATTTTGGATGCGATTAATCATTCGTTTGACAGCACTAGTTTTGTTTAAATTAAAGATAAATATTCATTAATAATAATGAGAATGAGACAAATATTTATATTTGTAAAAAATATTTGATTTACATTTTTAAAAAAAGGATCAATAAAACACCACAGAAACAGTAACATCCATTATTGTGTGTATCATTGAGATCCACTTAATGAACAGAATATTGTACAATCAGCAGGATGTACTGTCTGCGTATGAACAGCAAAGTAAACACTTGAATCTCTGGCCAACTCAAGCATGTTGTGTTCGTTCAGACTATAAGCAGGTTTTTATGGCCAGATGTAGTCATTTCAGAAAGATCACAGCCAAATGGCATAGAGTGAGTGGATTAGTGAGCTATGTTATAATACAACCAATGCTCTTTAAATGTTTTGTGCATTTAAAAAATATATTCTTTGAAATAATACTTAAATAATATGATATGAAATAATGTCAATTAAGAAGGACACATGACTGTTTAGACTTGTTAAAGTGAATTTTTTGACAAAATATAATGGTGAATAAAAATACTTTAATTTCTAATCAGATCTCAGATGTTTATAATATCTACCAACACAAGTTTGTTTTTAAAATCTTCATACTGGAAATCAATAAATATCACTAGTTTACACCATCCTTACACACCTTAAAAATATTTTGTGTTCATAAAATATTACAAAATCGTTTTATTGACCTCTTAATCTTTAGTTTGTCTTACACTATTCCTATAAATATTCTGGTTGATAAAATATCATACAATTGACCTTACATATGAAAACGTGTCTTGGTTGCCTGTTCTTAAGCTCAGTTCTCCTTATTCAGAATCCAGTCCATGGCAGTCGCTTCAGGCAGCAATGAGTTCCCAAGCTTTCTATAAAAACGCATTTCGTTTTTTCTCAACTGTTTCATTTCCAGGGGTCTGAGCGGTGTTGTTGGTTGTAATTCTGTAGTTTAATCTGATCCTGGGTTTGATTAATAAGCATCTGAGAGAGGAGGATCCCAACCAACTGTAAAAAATAAGAGATCAAGCTGTCAGTTCAAACGAAATCCAAACATAGATGCTTAAAGTAAGTCTGTTTGCGATTAGACGACATCTAAGGTCACCCACAATGATATTTAGATTGTTTAACATATCATTTTAAGCTTATTCCATGTCAAGAGGTACCTGTGGGATGGCCAGGCCTAGTGCGATAGCCCCCAACAGAAACAGGTTACTGTGGATCCAGTTCACCACTTTATCAATGCAGCCATTGGTGTTAATGAAGGCACTAGCTTCAAGATATCCCAGCTGTTGCACCCCATGACCACACATGGTATTTATAACAGTCTGACAAAACAGAAAAGAAGGCAAAGTGGTATTAGGGGAAGGGACATTTTAATATGTATAATATATTACAGCATTATTAATTACATTTAATACATTTATAACACGAATAATTAGATATTATAACAATGAACATATTTAAATATATGTGACCACAAAACCAGTCATAAGTAGCACGGGTATATTTGTAGCAATATCCAAAAATACATTGTATGGGTCAAAATTATCAAATTTTCTTTTATGCCAAAAATCATTAGGATATTAAGTACCATGTTCCATGAAGATATTTTGTACATTTCCTACCGTAAATATATCAAAACTTGATTTATGATTAGTAATATGCATTGCTAAGGACTTCATTTGACAACTTGGTGATTTTGATGTCAAAATATTTTTTGCACCCTCAAATTCCAGATTTTCAAATGAAAATCTTCAGCTTTCATGTGATGTATAAATCTAAAACAAATGGACCCTTATGACTGGTTTTGGAGCCTTTTCTCACCTCCTCTTTGGAGAGCAGACAGCAGGAGAAGGGCACAGAACAACGCTCTCTGCTCGGGTTCTCGTTTGAACAATTGAAGTACATGTTCTGAGACCAATCCATGTAAGAGATTCCCCCACAGCAGTTAAACTGTTCATATCAAAAACAAAAACATCATTATCAACTATTATGATGTATTATACATGTATGCACAACCCTGACCTGTTTTTGCCCGTAGTCGATGAGGTTCTGAAGATCTATATCATCCCTGTAATGCTTGATGGTGTTGTCAACCATTTCTGTAACTTTGCCACGTGCCTGTAGCAGGATACATTTAATTGAAAACATTAGTATATATATTAGAACAGTCATCTAATGTGAGTGCTTGGTAATCTTTGGTCATTTGTTGCTGTTAGACACATTACACTGGTAAGTGACAGACAGTAGAGGGCGCAGCGTGTCAACTAAAAATCCAGAATGTTTGTGACTGTGGGTTTTGTTACACATGTCCAGACTGTTTAAATAGTGTACTTATGCCTGTCTATACAAAGCCTACACAAAGACATGAGGATTTAACAGTGCACTAAAATACTATACTGTAATCTGAAGAATTAAAGGTAAATCAAACAAATTGAAGACATAGTTTAGAATTAAATGAGCATCGGTTACTTGAGTAAATACAACCCAAGTTCACATTAACATATACTCAGGCTTGTGGCATTAGCATACTAATGTCATTAATGATGATTTTTACCTTGTCTGCGAAGACAAAACCCAGAATACCAGCCACTAGCTGCAGCAGAAAGATGATCGTTAGGACGATGCAGAACTGCAAGGGAATTAGAGTTTGATATTAGGGTTTGTTTAATGTTTTAAAATGTCTATGTCAAATGTATCTTGTATTTTTATCTCCACTAAGAGCCAACTGTGTCCCTGACTAAAAATGTACCAATACTGTTACAGTGTATATATAGCAGGCACCTTTGAGATACTGTAGCGATTTAAAAACACAAACTAGACAAAACTATACTGTAATATTCTCAAAACCATCTAAAATGTCTGAAAAGCAGACAATGTCCTGTCCTGATGTAACAATTCTGATCAGACAGCTGGCTTTATTACGGACTTACTGTCTGCAGTAAGCATATGTTCTCCCTCAGAGAGCCCACACAGCCGCAGAACGTGATGAAGAACATGAGAATGCCCACTATCATCAGTATCAGAGCAGGATCCACCGTCAGACAGGCGAGCGCGGTCTCTGTAGAGGAAAACAGACATGTCAGATAGATGGACAGCTTTCGTGCCACTATGGCATTATCAATAACACAGTTTATACACAATTTGATATATACAGTATTCTCTGTATCTCGGTAACCCTTACATTAATGGACTTTGTGGATTCAATTATTAATGCTTAACTTTCTACAAAAGCACTGGTTACTGAAAACTAGTAATTTTGCATAATGCTCCTTTACAACCACCAGGTGTCTAAATATAAGTTACAGTTGACTGCCATTCTGAATCAGACTTCCTGAAACTTTCATTTGACTTTATAGCTCAACCTTGAAGCAAGCTACAGAATCTTTGCTTTTATACACATGAAATAAAGTTAGTCTATAATATACCCTTTATACGCTTCTTTTCCGTAGCTTACTTGCTGCTTTTACACTTTGTTGTGCATATGTTAGCAGCATCACCATATAAAGTGCCTTCGACATCTAGGATGAAAGCTAAATACAGATATCTTAGGATATAAACTCTGTTCTGCTGGCCAGTGGTCTTTCGAGTAAACACACTTACCGTGTTTAACTATCCTGGAATAAACTCCAATAGATATCAGGGTCAGTGCGATTACCTATAACACAGATAAACCGTGACTTTATGTTAAAACAGATGTTGTACAGAAACAAAAGATGAACTCAATTTTGTTTCTCTTCAGGGTGTGGCAGGAATAAATCATTAGTCCATAGTTTTGCTACATAAAAAAGGACTTAAGTGTGTAAATGGCTTGACTAAGTAAAGTAAAGACTCGTATTGTCAAGTTTAAGGTCACTGTTTTTAGTGAGGGGCCTGTTGCACCTCAAACTGTATTGTGAAAAAAACGTGTCAAGGCCAAGAAATAAAAGAGTGGAGGACTTATGCAATTTGTACGTACTTACATCAGCATTTATGAAAGTTCGTGAGAAGAAAGGAGTACAGGAAACCACAAATGAATCATGGTTTTGCTACACCAATAGTTTAACCATGGTATTTGAAGTAAAACTGTGGTTATACAAATGGGAATCAATATGCTAAAAAGCATGGTTACTACACATTTACTACAATAAAAACATGGTTAATGCTCGTAAGAGAAGGTTCATTCACTTTCCGTTTCTCACACAACAAAAGGTCCCAGTTTGCCTGACACAATGCAGCCCCCTTTTACTGACAGCTATCAGGTTACCATGAAACTCCATATCGTGTTCCTCTGAGAAATCAGCGTCCGCATTTTTAGACTAGGGTCCCTTTACAATTGAAAAGATCCTAGCTGTTACTTGAATTAGCTATTTATACATTTATTTAGTAAATAATATTTACATAATAATTTGATCTGACTTTCATTCAATCCAATCATATTAAGCAAAGGATAGAGCTTTTATTATATCATAATAATGTTATTGAAAACCATGCAACTACATTTTTATGTTAGTCATCCCCAGCAGCAATCATTTAATCAAAATGTATGTTCATTACGTGCCCCCCCCCAACTGTCATACTATACGAGTAAGGAAACAATCTCTTTGGTACACCGATCTAAGTTGCAAGTTTGCACATGTTTGAACACTTCCTGTATTCAAACGACCACAAACTACAATACTGCATCACTTTTCAGTTACACAAAGGAAAATTAATGTAATATATAGCTTTGTATCACTAAAAGTAGTACAGATGTGCACAGATCAACACTCTGAAACAAGATGATTTGGAGCTTTTTTTTGTACAGTGCAGCAATCTCTCAGTATTATACTGCATTATAGTCAAAACTGAGTTGTTCTTGAGGCTTTGAGCATGAAATCTCCTTAGGTATTTGCATGTGCATATTTGCACCAGCAAGAATGCAATACACTAATATCTCAGTCAGCTGTCCATGTAAATGTTTAGGAGCTTAGTCATTTTGATGCCTTTCTGCAAACAACTGAAGTATCAAAGCCTGCTTTAAATATTTTGGGTGTCTGAATCTCCCTCTGAAGAGACGTTATTCATTTAGGTCTATTATTCAGTAAATGCTACAGGGCAACAAATAAAGGAAGCATGGGCCCCCACTCATCCAAACACCCTGCATCTCTCAATCAGCATATGAATCAATGAGACCCGCTGCTTAGCAACAGCCACAAGTTTAAAAGGTTTGGGAAAGTAAACTGGCAGTATCAAGAACTTCACAAAAGAGGGGTTTGTTGATGAGGTCTAATATGAACTCATTATTATTCTAGAAAGATCGTATTGCACAGCAGGCCCAATTTATTGCGAAAATACAAAATGCAGGCAATTCCCCGAGTGTTTGTCAGTATATCAAGTCAAGATCAAACAGGTTAGGCTCCTGTTCTGTGTGTCATGAAGTGGTCTGTGTTTTTCGAGGTATTCTGAGAATCTAGCCTGTGGTGCCGTAATACACATTGGTGTTGAGACATGCCCATGGGTGATGTTTTTAGTGTTTGTTCATACTAAACTCCATGAAATTATGATGATTTTATGAATACAGGTCAAGCTGCTTTTAAATCTCTGTCAGACTAATTTGACCATCATTCAGTCTGGATGTCAACTAAGTACTTTAATTCTGTTTGTATAAATGCAAAGCTTGCTTCGTGGTTGTGTATTAAAAAGTAGGAGTTTGAAGAGTCATTTGGTAAAACATTAATCATTAAACCACATCATGTGAGGATGAGTTAAAAACAACTCTACATAATATGCAGTATTTAGTGTGTGTGTGTGTGTGTGTGTGTGTGTGTGTGTGTGTGTGTGTGTGTGTGTGTGTGCGCATAATGTAATATAATATAGAGTGTACATATTTTTTAAATGTCAAAAAATATTTGTCTAATTATATATTATATTAAACAAATATTTCAAAAACACAAGAAATACATGTATTGATTATATGTTTATTACATATTAAATATTATATAATATAATGAGCAACACTTACCCAAAAAATCATGTTGAAGATGAAAAGTAAATATTTCACCACTGGACTGACGAAAGTGAACTCCTCGTCGCTTTTCGTTCTTGCCATGATCAAAGGTGTGTGATGTCTCTCACCTACAACCCTTCAGCGTTCACCTAACTTGATCTATCTAGATGTTCATCCTGTAGAATCAAATCATTCGCTCAACTCTCTTTATGATCATTAAACACCCTCGAGCGACTAAAATCACAAGAACGCATCGAATCTGGGCTTGTTGTCTTAAAAGGCATTTCCTGATTAGCAGTCAATGAACTCGGAGGAAGCCGAGCACCCATCGCATGAACGCTTGAAGCACCAGTGGGCGTTTCCTTTCTTCTCTTCCACTGTGCGAGTCACCTGTGAGAGCCTTTGAGTCTTTTCATACTCGAGCAAAACATACTCAAATATTCTGTAATACACTGTATACATAACGAACTAGTTATCTTCTTATTGAATGTATATGGAGGTGCTGACCCCTCCTGGAGACCCCTCACAACCACCTATATTTAAACTGAAGGTTCTTTTTTGGAATTTGTGGTTCCATGAAGAACCTTTAACATCCATAAAACCTTTGCATAGTGAAAAAAGGTACTGATTATTAAAATGCTATTACACTAAGATCAAATGTTTCTTCTGGAGTTGAAATGGGACAGAACAAGGTTCATGGCATCCTTTCTGCTCAACGATTGCACAATACATTGTAATCATTATTGCAATGCCATATTTCTGTGCAATAAATTCAATGGGCTTGTACGGCTAACCTATAAATGGCATTTCAAAACTCCAGGATGTGCAGTCTGAGAGTGACTGGTGTCATTTGTCACCGAGGAGCCATTGTTTTAAACCATTGTTTTATTTCTGTTTTCTTGTTTTATGTGCCAGAGCAACTCTATAGCTGTAAAGACATAGATGCTGATTTTGGGGTTTTAAACATTGACGTTTTCTCTACAGGTAAGATCATTTTAATATTTCTACTTTTAAAAGTGTACCGTTATTCTGACTGTTTGAAGCTCTAAGTCGAAGGCCGCAAGGGTGACTAGGACAGTGTAATTATCCTTATTATGATGATGATTATGATCATGATGGTGTATATAACTTAAAAATAAATTACGTTTATCCTAAATTAGCATGGAATGACTCAAAAAGACTTGTTTAGTCGTGACAATTTCAGAATATGTTGTAAGTGATATGTTGATTTAAGATATCTGAAATTGATTTTGCTAAAATCCTTTCTTATTAATGCTTTCCTTTCTTCTTTTTCTTTTTGATGTGACCTGGACTCTGTCCCAGATTGTCCAAAGTCTAACGTTAGGTTATTTAACCAGAAATCTTTAATTGTATAGTGTGAGGTGCTAAGCTATTTGGAGCATTTTAAAAGTTTATTAAACAGCTTAAAAACTGTCAAAAATCTTTGTAATTTGTATGTATGATATATATAACCAGCTAAAACCAGCCTAAATACACACATAATAGCCTACCTTGGAATTATTTGTTGTTGCATAGCTGTTACACAAGATGGCGCGCTTACATTATAGTTAACTTACGACCTTGCATTTGTTATATTAGAGAAAATAATTTATTTAGTATAAAATACGCTCGTTCTAATCATAATTACTTAGACAACTATAATTAAGCCTTTAAAAATATCTCCATAATCTACCGGATATCTTATGCACAGTATTTATCTCGTTTATCTGAGACGGTTGAGTCAGTGAAGAACTACATGTCCCATGATGCTTTTCTGGCGTAAGTAGTGACGCATGAGGTACGTCGCGCTTTTCTTATCAGCGCAGCGGATGACGCAGCTGTAGTCGGCAGCTAAAGGGCTTTTAAATGTTATACAGTAACAGGACTGTCGATGCTCACGCTCTTCTCAGCCCAGTTCATCGACCTTGGGTCATTTTCAGGACGGAGGCGGTGAGAGGTAAGATGCTTAGGCTTGTTTCTCCTCCTTTATACTACACGCAAAGCCCTTTAGTTACACTAAGTTATATTGTACATGCTTAACAGGTTTGTGGAGTCGTAGGGTTGAACAGAACAAGGACGCTCTCCTTACGTTTTTAAAGTGTGAGGGAACAGAGTGTGGCAGAAAGGCACGTACACTGTTGAAATTCATTTTGCCATTACATCAGGACTGTGCTGTTGACATATGTATATGTCAGATGCTGTTTTTTGTTCTTTTCATTTTTTCTACATAAAAATATGTGATTTTAACGATGAATAGATAAAAGCATCGTTTACTGTGTGTTGTTATAGGCGTTTTTCTAAATGTATAATTTCAAATCCATTAAATCCAGTAACTTACATTTTCAGTGTTTTTTCGTCTTCTTTCTTCATGAGAATGCGTTTAAGTCCCTAGCCCTGTAAATCCTACGTTTTATGAATGTAGAAGCAAGAATCCTAATTTAATTTAAATTTACACTACATACGACAAAAAATAAAGATAAAGTTTATTATTATTATTATTATTACAGATTTAAACAGTCATAATTCTTTACTAAAAGTCTCAAAGTTGTGTCCCCAAGTTGTGCACCATGATAAGATGGAATAAATTAAATAATAATAAAATAATAATAATAAAAAAATGTTTTAATACTGACATGATTTATTTAGGATGTGAACATTTCAAGGACAAGTTCGTGTCTCCTGACAAACCAAACAAAACCCAAGATAAATTGATTTAAATCACTTCATATGTTTTGTTATTTTTGTAAATAGGAAACATTGTTCAAAATATCTTAATGTCCTTTTATGGTAAAATTATGGTATGAATTTATGGTATGATTTTGTACAGTCAGCAATTGGTTATTCGAAAACATGATTTTTCTAGAAATTTCACCATTAAATTTGCTTTCCAATAAATGCCTTGTGGCGTTATTACCTTGAGCGCAAGCCTAATAATAACTAAATGAACTGTAAAACTGGCAACTCGGATGCCGTCCCCCGTTACTTAGCTTTACATCGATGTTGTATTTTTTGTATTTAAGTGGAGAGGACACAATGTAATTTCTTAACACTTAAACCCATTGTTTGTGACCAAATATATTAAAAACTAAACTTTCAAAATCAACCTTTTCAAAATGTATAAGACTGCTGTTTCACGGAATGACCCTTGTGTGTCATAGGTTTATCTTGTGTCGTTTGTAATGTTTATAGCAGTGCTTTGTCAACATTGGCCTACACCACTGGCATCAGTCACTTCCCGTACATTTCATTTGACTATGGTCTTGTCATTTGCAGAGGACTGTGCTAAAAATGGACTGGATCCATGGATAGGTTGTTATTGCTAAAGCTGTACACTGTGTCCTCAGGACAAGTTATGTGTTTTAGACACACTGGTGTGTGGATTAAATCATAAAACCATGTAATGTAATTTTCATGCAACTTTTTTGTTTCTCTGAATAGATAAAATTAACTATTATTATTAAAACAAGTAAAACATATTTATCAGATTTTTGTTTTTATTATTTAATTTTTCCTGCGGGTTATTTTATAGGTTTTCAGGCTGGTTTATTTGTGCTTGCTTTTGATGCTGCATTTAAGTATGTTTAGTATACAGTATGTCATTGCATGATAGATCATCACTGTACGGGCTAAAGTTGGCTGTCATTCATGATTATTTTGCGGGCTTGTAATTATACACCAGCAGAGTTTGACCACTGCAAGTCTCCAAATAAAACCAAGGGGGTTGTCAGTGTGACATAAAATGTTTTGTTACCTATTAGCTGATCAACAAAACATGTCTGAATTAAATCAGCTTTGTGTGTGATTGTTTGAAGTTGTTGCCCTTTTCTTTCTTCACAGAGTACTCTCTTTCTACCATACATTGAAAACAGGAAGAGGAAGTAAAGCAAGTACACGAGTGCATTCACGAGGTCATCATAGCCTGACATGCCTGTGTTTCCACTGCTGCTATGGAGCACGTAACTGCTAGTGAGGAACCGTCCGCTACACTGATGTACCGCGTGGAACGTCCCATATTCAATGAAGGCTATATTGACTCAGAGCTTCTGCATAGGAAGAAGAGGACACCCAAGTCCTTTCAACGGAGTATAGCTGAGCATCTCCGGTAGGGATATTTCAATACAGTGTGCTTTCTTTTTTACTGATGAATAGGTCTGTGTTTTTTCTGAGCTACAGTAGAGTCCAAACGTCTGATACTGTATCGAGAAATATTCTGTAGTGTATTATTGGTCAGTAATCATACAAGCACATTTGTGACATTGATCATGCATCTCTTTGTACAGATGATAGCAGTGAAGCACAAGCTGATCATTCTCAAGTCATGCATGAGGGCATGATCATCAGCTTTTATACTTGTGAAGTTCATGCGGTTTGAGTGCTGCAGTCTTTAAAGGAAAAGCGAGGCAAACCAAATACATTCTGTCATTTGTGTTCGTTTTTCAGTTTAACTTTTCACTCAAATTGTTATTCGTTTGATTTTAGTATTAACGAAAATTGTATTACAAAAGCAGTAGTGGTATCAGATTTTTGGACCCCACTAAATATATAATGGTTTTAAGTTGTCCTATTTCACATTATTCTGACTTGCTTAGCTGTCATTTTGAACTCTAACAAGTTTATCAGGTTCAAGTGTTATCTGAAGTTTAGATACTTAGCTTGGACTGATGAAGCTACTGTTTGATTAAGTAAACAACCATTAGTCATTTATGATTATTTTATCATATCCTCCATATAATATTGCAGGACTACTAGTACTAGTACTGGCACAGTTTCCTTTAACGGACAAAGTCAGACTATAATTGAAGTAATCATTAACTGATAGTCTTCTCCTCCCCTTACTTGTATTCAGGTATGGTGCATAAAACATGCAACATCTGATTTAAATGTCTTTTAAATGTTGCTTGCAGAATTTGTATATGCACATTCAAATCTGACACATTCATTATTTTTCAGCTGTTCGTCTGATAAAGCCAAATCTGCTGTATTTGGTTTTCTGCCCATTTTAACATGGCTGCCATCATATCCACTAAAGGAATACTTGTTTGGAGACATAGTTTCTGGCATCAGCACGGGTGTAATGCAGCTACCTCAAGGTCAGATGTTACTGAAAACTCTTTAATATTAAAAATGAATAATACATATATTAAAATCTTATTAAATGTATCTATTTAGTAGTATTAGTAGTAGTAATTTTGTTGTTTATTTTAATAGTAATAATAATGATTATTATAATTATGGTAAATAAAATTAAATATATATTGCTGTTTATTTATTAATTTATTTGACTCTTATGTCATTGATCATTGGTCATATTCATGTGATAATTTTTCTCTCTCTTGATTTTTTTTACATTCAACAGGTCTTGCATATGCGATGTTGGCAGCTATTCCTCCAGTGTTTGGTTTATATTCATCGTTTTATCCCGTACTATTATACACATTCTTTGGTACCTCCAAACATATATCAATAGGTGAGACTCATTGGCGTGTGTGCCAGGCTTTTAATAACATGCTTGTGACTTAAAATATTGTCTCGGCCTCAGACGGACCACCCACAGTCGGTTTGTTGACCGTCTGGTGCATATTTCTCACATAAATTGTAAAGTTCTTTCTTGGTCTGGGAAGTTGTAATCTGATTGGTTGACACTTCACATTGACTTTATGTAATGGGACTTTGTGGAGACTGCCATGCACTGGTTTGGTTTTACACCTGCCTATTATTGTCCTTTGTGTTTTTTTTATTAACCCTACGCATTACATTAAATTAAATTGACGTTGGTTGCTTCACATGCTGGTCACATGGGCTCAGAATGAGCTGCAATGTGAGCCTTTTTTTTTTCAAATGTCTGTGTGCGTGCCTGAAATGTGACATTCCTCTGTACAGTTTTGCTTAGTCAGTGTTAATAAGCAAAGCATCACTGCCAGACTAAAAAAAGTGTAGTCCACTTCGATAAGATCTAAAACCCTTAGACTGTTTTTCCCAGCACTTCCTGAACTCCTGTGGCAAAGGCTAAGTCTCATCAGGAAGTCAGTTTTTCATTGTTCCTGCTAATTGTACAGGTTGACATTTCTAAAGCTGCTCTGATTACAGTGTCCTGACTTTCTTAAGCAGGAAATGAAAGTGGCATTTCTAAGAACTTGATTGGGTGTTGGTGCAGACATCATCGTATTGTTTTATGGGTGGATAGATGCCCTGCTGAGTTGTTTTTCTCCTGTTTAATGTGGGAATCTTCAAACCCTGCAGGAAATTAGAAACACCACCAAGAACATAGATCAAAGGTTCAAAAGGTTACCCAAACCAGAGTTGTGGCTTCAATATCTTGTTTTATCGGCCCCTGTGGCTAGACTTGAGAGCGAGAGAATTGGCACTAGTTCAAACATTTGACAAAGTCCTGCTGCAAAGAAGCATGCTGCCTCCTGTTTTAAAGACACACATGCTCTGTCCCTCTATGGACAGTGTAAAACAGACCCAGTTGCAGAGGGTTTATCTAGATGAAGAGCTAAGGCAGAGCTCACATTCATAAATGCACTGAGACATACTTGCTCACATGATAAAAGAGCTCCTGTTCTTGTGACAACAACACTCAGCCACTGAACAATGTGTATCCAAGAGCGATTACACCACCTGTTACTCTCGCACAATGACATATTATAAATCCCATTACATTAAATATATATAAATAAATGATTTAATCTAAAACACTTTTTCTATAGCTAAACATTTTTCCTGTGGCTCAGTGGTAGAGCATTGCGTTAGCAGCGCAAAAGGTTGTGGGTTCGATTCCCAGGGAACACACATACTGACAAAGAAATGTATAACCTGAATGTACTGTAAGTCGCTTTGGATAAAAGCGTCTACTAAATGTAAAAAATGGTCTTTCATCACTGATTTTAGGTGGTAACAGGCTTGCTAAATATGTTGTATTTTTTATGCATGCACTTAAAGGTCTTAAGTAATTGCTGCTTGAAGATATTTTATTATTATTCTGCTGTAAAAGTGATCATGCAATAATAATGTGAATACAGATTGTTTTAAGTTGCAAAAATACTATTCCTAATATTATCTGATATTATTAGATATAAATGCAGATATTATTTTAAGTCGCATGTATTATAATAGCCCAATCACACTTTTCAAGCATAGCATTTCACAAAAAGTTTGTGAGGGTTTATATGATGAAACAGTAGTTATTGTTGCATATATAATGTCTGGTATGACAGCTTATAACATAGTAAATAATTTGTGATCCATACTTAACTTTAGCACAGTTGCCTTAAGTTTGATTGTATTCTTTCAGGTACTTTCGCAGTAATCAGTCTGATGATTGGCGGGGTTGCTGTAAGGGAGGTCCCGGACTCCATGTTTGCAGTCAATGGGACCAACGCGTCACAGGTTGTGGATTTTGAGGCTCGTGATGCCAGAAGAGTGGAGGTGGTTGTAGCTCTGACCACCCTAGTAGGAATCATTCAGGTGGGCTGATATCTGGTTTTACCTGCAGTTTGAAAATCAAAATGAGTGTAGAATCTAGTCATCATCTTCCTTAATTTTATTGTGTGACGTGTATAATTTCTGATATCTAAAAAAGTTAAAATGAGTTAATTATCTCTCTCTTGATTTGCTACACTCATCTTTATTTGTCATTGTTTGAACCTAACTGTAGTTGATCAAGACTAGTGCCTCTCCAGTATCTGTGATCACCCCCGTCTTTTGTAGATAAACCATCTGAAAAACACTCTTGTGCAAGAGTGTTCTCCTTTTCTCAGTCACTCAGCTCATATTGTCATCTAAAATGGCCAGCTTTATACTGAAATATTTTTTTTATGAGAAAGAAGTGCAGTATAATGTTACCATAAACCTATTAAAACAGTTTTAGGGTATACATTACAGACATCTCATGCAGACCTACACAGTGTTTATAATAGACACCTTTCATGGAAAACTGTAAACCTGCTCAAGCTGATGACTTCATGTGATTCTCCTGAAGTTACTGTAGCCTGAGGTACTCTCAGATTGATGTTTGGGAACATAATTGTTCTGATCTCCTATAGTTTGTTCTGGGTCTGCTGAGATTTGGCTTCCTGGCGATTTACCTCACTGAGCCGCTGGTGCGAGGTTTCACCACAGCTGCCGCTGTGCACGTCTCTGTGTCGCAGATCAAGTACCTGCTGGGAGTGCACACTGCGCGCTTCAACGGACCTCTCTCTGTAGTATATGTGAGTAACCTTTGACCCTGGGGAAACCTTAGGGTGTTTTTGTTGATATGAGACACTTTTGCACCTATAAACAAACATACTTTACATTACTTCATAAACACATATTCTCACTGATGTTTATCGTATTAATTGAATCTCGAATGAAAACGGTCTTTTCCAGGCCAGTTGTTGTTGTTAAGAGTAGCTTCGTTAATTGAAATAAAGCGGAAATAAAATATAAATACGAGATGAATAATTAAAATTGGCTAAATACTGAAATAAAATGTTAACATGCTAATATTACTGAAATTATAACACAATAGACCTATAAAAAAATAATAAAAAGACAACAAAAAAATTTAAATAGCCCTGAAAATTCACAAATAATAATGTAAAATATACATTTTCTATAAAAAATGTGTATTAATAAATAAATTCTGTAATAGTATATAAATAGTACTAAAATAACACTGTTGAAGACTCTATACTGTGATATTGCTCTTTTGTGGCTGTATGCTTTATGTTCTGTTCATTATGTATTTCCCTAGAGTCTTGATGCTGTCTTCAGGAACATTGCAAGCACTAATGTTGTCACGCTAATTATTGGATTGGTGTGCACGGTGTTCCTGTACTTCATCAAAGATCTCAATGAACGCTTCAAAAAGAAGCTACCCATCCCCATACCTGGAGAAATCATTGTGGTAAGGCTTTAAATGCCCTTCCTATGAGATATATTGCTCACTCACGTACTAAATAATCCCTTTGTGAATGCATGATGTTCTTGTTCTTTGAAGGTAATTATGTCCACTGGAATCTCGTATGGGATGGTTATGTCTGAAAACTATGGAGTAGAAGTTGTGGGTAAAATTCCCACAGGGTAAGAACATGCAAGCCTTGCTTATAAATACCAAACTGAAATAGTTTACATTTTTACAAATGTTTGAATATTTCTTTCTTAATGTTTTGTTTTAAGGCTGCTGCCACCCAAGATTCCAGACTTCTCTGTCTTTCCTAACCTCTTCCCAGACGCCTTCGCTATAGCTGTTGTTGGCTTCTCGATTGCAATATCATTAGCCAAAACCTTTGCTCTTAAGCATGGCTACAGTGTGGATGGAAATCAGGTAGAGAATACAATAAAATGTCTGTAAATGTCTCATGAATTGCGTTATTTGAAGAAAGCTAAAACAAGCATATTTTTCAAGCTAACAATTCACAAAAAGTAGTTTATTAGGTTTGAAGTGATATAAAATAGATGTACTGCTACACTGTATCTAATTAAGCTGTCCCATTCTTCATTGTCAAAGTAATTTGACTCTACGTTTCCTAGAGGCAGGGACTTGGATTTTATTCAGCTGAACTTTATATTTTGGTTTCTATGGCTTTAGGTTGGAGCTGAATTTCCAAATCATTGCAGCTGAATGTCCAGACAGTTACTTGTCCTTTTGTCCAAAGTGACTTATTGTACACTAATTGCAGGAAAAGTTCATATGGGGCAACATGATGCAATGTGGCATGCTCAAGTGAACAACAGTAATAGAGATGGATTGTGACCTCAGTAACTCTCAAGTTCACCTGTTTAGGACGCATTTTTGTGTGAGGAACCAAGATATTCAACTTAATGAGCACAAAAGACAGTCACTAGGAACTTTCGTTTTTACATTGAAAATTAGGGCTATGTTCAGAATAGCATGTTAACATTACTACTCTTACTGTAGCTACAGTATAATTACATGTACACTACCCTTCAAAAGTTGCTTGGTAAGATTTTTTTAATGTTTTTGCTCAACAAGGCTACATTTATTTGATTAAAAAGACAGTACATTTATTTTATATTGAAAATATATTTTATTCCTGTGATGCAAAGCTGAATTTTCAGCAGCAATTAGCAATTTACTGTCACATGATCCATCAGAAATTATTCTAATATGCAAATTCGATGTTCGAGCAACATTTCTTATTATCAATGTTGAAAACAGTTGTGCTGCTTAATTCTTTTTCAGAATGCTCAATTTCAAGAAAGTTCTATTTGAAATTAGAATTTTATTGGTAGCATTATAAATATATTTACCATCGCTTTTGATCAATTTAATGCATCCTTGCTGAAATAAAAAGTCTTAATTTCTTAAACAATGGTAGTGTATATTATGCACAGTATGTAAAATGGGCTGTACACAGTGTGAGCTGCTTTTTCTAGTTACAAAACGCATGGAGTAAAGTTTTCGAAGCCACAGCAGTTATACAATAGTTTTAATATGTTTATGATCCTGACATGAAGTCACATGGTCTAACGAAGTCATTTTGTGTTTAATGTGACTGCAGGAGCTCATCGCGCTGGGACTTTGTAACTTTATGAGTTCATTTTTCCAGACGTTTGTCGTTACCGCCTCAATGTCTCGCAGCCTGGTACAGGAGAGTACAGGAGGACACACTGAAGTAAGTGAGACATATTTGTAAAAGATGCCATATCTGTGATATGTACTCAAGGATGCAGTTGATGATTTCGAAAATGCATTTCCTGAAATGGAGTGTCCCTTTCATAATGATATCATCTCAGTGGCTGTATCATTGCCGTAAAAGCATAAAGATAAGATAAAACAGTCGTGCTAATTTAAATATGTTGATGTGTGTGTCTGCAGATTGCAGGACTCTTGGCGTCCTTACTTGTGCTACTGGTGGTGGTGGCCATTGGATTTGTCTTTCAGCCATTACCAACAGTAAGTGAAGAGCTATCTGATATGCTTCCCATGGAGCTTATTGATTTTGTGCAACAACAACAACAACAAAAACGTCTTAATGTTTTGGTCTTTTTTGGAAAGCGCAAAGGACAGTCCTAATTTGTTACCAAAGCCCTCTTGGCAGAACATAAGCATTCTTAGTGCAAAAGGACAAAGGTCAGAGATCAGATGGTGTTTAGTGTTGTCTTTGTGCTCTCATTAGACGGTGTTGGCTGCTATCATCATAGTCAATCTTCTTGGGATGTTTAGGCAACTTGAAAGACATTCCTGCATTATGGAGAACCAGCAAGATTGAACTGGTGAGTGTCAGAAGCACTTCATTTGGTTGTGTTCATCATATCGTTTTTACTGATAACCATCTTTTTAAATGAACCATTTTTATTTGAATTTCTCTTTTTAAACATTCCAGTCAATACATTTCATGTTTTTTTGGGTACATGGTGAAATTAGTTTTTGTTATTGATAATATCTGACATGTTTTCTTCAGGCGATTTGGCTGGTGTCCTTTTTTGCATCAGTTCTTCTGGGTCTGGATTATGGTCTGGTGGTTGCCATGGGCTTTGCCATACTCACAGTTATTTACAGAACACAATGGTAAAACACCTTGTCTTACTGCTCTGAGAACAAATGATTGCTAAATTGAGCTTGAAAACCCTTTTTTGTCTTTCAATATGAAATCTTTATATTGAATTAAAATAAATTATTTATTAACAAATTCATTTTCTTAAATGTATTAATGAAGTGTAATAAATACATAATAGTTAGTAAAGTATATATTAAGTAGTTTGTGTTTACATATAAGATTTATATGATGCATTAATTCATATTTCTCTAATGGTGATTAATGCTAGACAGCTGCAATATAGTAAATCAAAATTAAACCTGATATTTCACTTATGATCCATATTTATTTAATAGTTCAGCAATCAACTTCTCAAGTTTTTGTTTTTTTAAATATTAATTTAAATCATGTAGTATTTTATAAAACAATTAATCTGAATTTTAGTTATTTAGTATTTATAGAAATATAATTAAATTATAATATTGTATCCTATGTATTCTTTTTTTTTCAATGCATTGTTTGGATTATGAATTATATTTGGATTATTTTGAGCTTTTATTGCCAAAGGTAATGTCTAATTCATATCTTATTGTTTTATTTTAAGCCCTAAAAATGCTCTTCTTGGACAAATCCCAGATACAGGACTTTACTTTGACGTGGATGAGTATGAAGAGGTAAGACATTTCTTTTCAAATATATTTATCATCTTATCTTTCTCATTAATAACCTAGATCCTTGACTTGCTTCATTCCAAAAGTGCTGTTCGCAAGCTTTTCTTAGTCACAGGCACCAATTAGGCCTGATTTAATCCATCATCCTTTTTCCACCACAATCTTTGTCTTCTAATCAGTTGTTTGTTCTCTTTCTCAAGGCTGAGGAATGCTCAGGGATTAAGATTTTTCAGTCCAATACTTCCATATACTTTGCAAACAGTGACCTGTATGTGAGCGCCCTCAAGGCAAAGGTGAGACCAAATGCTTAGTTATTATTAACTTCAAATATTTTGTGTTTTATGGTTCTGTCCTTGAGTATATGTTAAACCTCTTCTGTTGTGTAGAGAGACTCCCTTAAGCAGCAGGCATTTGGCTTTAAGTTCTGTATTTTTATTTCTATGACTACAGACTGGAATTGACCCAGCACAACTGCTCACAGACAGGAAATCACAGCTAAAATATGCCAAAAGAGACAAAGGGAAGAGGAAGGCTGTAAACCACTGCTCTCCAGCGAAGAAAAATGCAGTTGTCTTATTGGTATGATGTTTTTTTTTCATCTAAATGATTATCAATGAAGGCTTTTTATCTTTATCTGATGTATGTGCAAGCAAGCCAAATGTTATTTTCTTTGACATGTTAAATTTCTTCTGTATTTCCATGCAATTGTGCTTTCACAACAGGACGTGGAGCTGGGCGTCACTCACGAGGTGGTGGCTGGGCCGAAGAATCAGATGGATGTGTATACCAATGGCCAGATGAATGAGAACCACACTGAGTCTGAATCTGAGGACGACTTCTTTCTCCAGCGTCTAACCCCCGTTCACACCATCATACTGGACTTTACTCCTGTTAACTTTATTGACTCTGTAGGAGCCAAAACCATTAAATCAGTAAGTCAACAGTTTTTATTTCCAAAGAAGACACTTGAATCGAGATCTGGCTTAATACATTAGACCACACACTGCGCTGTTGTATATTGAGTAGCTTGTTCTACTTGTCTTATTACATCAGTTTTACGGTTTGTCGTACTTTAGGGTTAGAGGTTTGAACAAACCACTGATTTTTATATTAAACTTCAGCATGTTACATTTCCCTTATTGTTTGCACTATTGATGTGACATGGCTTGTTGAGAAAGGGTGTGCTGTTACTTAAGTGATCTGATTCATGATATTTGCTCAGTGGATACAAAATACCATAGGTCCAGTGACCTAAAAACACCCAGAACACCTTAGCAGCTGTTTCGCAACACCTTGGCAACCCCCCACAACATTGGAGAAACCATAGAGTCATATGTGGTTATGCGTTTTGCAATAGTTCCTCTTTTTTGCCTGCAGGTGATAAAGGAGTTTGCAACAGTCGATGTAAAAGTTGTGCTTGCTGGATGTAGCAGTAAGTAATTCATTTTATTTTGACATATTTATAATATTTTGACTCAATCTGAGTGGAAATTTGCTGGATGTAGCAGTATTTAATTACATTAATGTCTATATAATTTAATATAAACAAACAACATTTCTTTGAATGTATTTTTTGGTCAAGTTTTCACTCAATAAACCTAATGTGTTTGGGTTATTTTTTGGAAACTTGGTTTTGTTATTGTTAATGTCTTGACATGTTTTCTTTAGGCAATTTGACTGGTGTCTAATATAATATAATAATATTTTTGAACTCATACTTGCTAGAAGTAGCAGTGAGTAATTAATTACATTTATACATGCAGACATTTTTATAAAACAATATAATAACAAATTATATATATGATTGAACTCCACCAGAGTTCACATGCTTTATGTGGGTTAAAGTTCATTCTGATATTTGTTGAATGTGGCAAACATCTCCACCTAGAGTTGGAACTAATGTGGACAAGTCAAACTACTGTTTATGTTGACATAATTTTTAATGTTCCTCTATATTTGTAATTCTTTCCTAAGATCCTTGTAAGAGCTTTTATATGTTTGTGTGTTGTGCAGGGACTCTTCTCTCTGATCTCAGGACACTAAAATTCTTCTGTGAGCCCGTGACCCCTGACCTCATTTTCCCCACCATTCATGACGCAGTGTTGCATTGTAAGCGCTCGAGGGACGTCCCGTCTGCCCTGACGTCCAGTGAACACACAAACCAAACTGAGGGGCAGAATATGGATCTATGGTGTCGTGCTGAAATAAACACAAGTACTGTTACTCCTGAGTCACTTTAGGATGTCATGATAACAAGACGATTTTAGCAGTGAGCAGGCCAAAATATTTTAGATGGAAACACATTATTTTATGTGAATATACCAGCAAATGTTGAGCTTAATATAATTGATGCTGTTGTTTTATTGCACTAGTCGTAATCTCCACTGCTATTTGTTACTGACGAATATACAACACTCTGTACCTTCAGTTCTTTTAAGTGCAATTAGTGTAGATGGAGTTTTAACCAGTGTTTATCTTTTAGCACTGGTTTAAATTTTATTGACATTCCAGTTAGCTTTTTATATGATATAAATTAAGTTTTACAACTGTACACCATGTGCTAGTTTTTCTTTTTGCTGTATTTAATTGTAATTTTATATTTTTGGAAGTCTGCAGTTTTTCATCTGAGTGTAGCATTTAGTAAAAGAAAAACCTGATCACATAATTGCACTGTTGGTGAAGATGCTGCTTTTCGTTTCATGATATATACTTTAATCTGCCGTTTCTGAGAAAGTGCTTGCCAGATATTGATTGTTTTGTTTTAGGTTTTCCCGCTCATCCACTCGATCGGTGACACATTTGGCTAAAGGCTTATGTAGGCTGCTCCAGGGGTTCTTGGAAATAATTGCAATTTGTTTTTGGAGATACAAAGAACATTATTAACATAAAGGGGTCTTAGTTATTAATTACTGAAACAGCTGTTTCCATAAAGTCTTGAAAATTGTATTCAGGTGTTCTTGTCTTTAGAACATTACATGGAAAGTCCACAGGCTGAGACTGTCTTGGACATGTTCGACACACATGCTGCCTATGTAATGTCTACTCTGTGTACTTTTCACACACAATTACCCATCGATTTGAGATTTTTCTGAACTGATATTTAGATGCGGTTTCATTGCAGTAATGAAGACCAAAGCTCAACAATCAGTTGCTACAGCATATAATGTGGTGTATTTTTATGCTGGTGTGGATTTAAGATATTTTTGTACAATAAATGCAAATCAGTACTCTAAATTATTAAACATTTATGCCTTATATAAGTCTATATTTATTACATATAGGTATACTAACCTGAAGGGGGAAAATATTTGTTGATATTAAGCAATAAAAAGATGACATGTAGTAACTAGTAAGGATAATGATTTTATTTAATAATTTGATATCACAAGAAAAGTGACAAGACACATGAGAACCCTTGAATTAGCAGGCAAAAGAAAGCACATTTAAGAGGAAGATATTTAGTTGTAAGTCATGTAGCGAGGGGTGGCGCTGAATTTAGCGTAGGATTTGATGACCTTGTTCACAGCCTCCAGAAAGTCTTTCTCTGTAGCGATCTTTCTACGAGCTCTGATGGCAAACATTCCTGCCTCTGTACACACACTGCGAATCTCAGCACCTGAGAGAAGAAAAACACAGCAATGTTAACTATAGCTTGCAGTGCCTCCACGTTTAGGTCTATTTAAATAGCGTGAACTCACCTGTGCTGTTAGGACAGAGACGTGCAAGAAGCTCGAAGCGGATATCTCTTTCCACACTCATAGAGCGGGCATGAATCTTGAAGATGTGAGTACGTCCCTAGAAACAGAGCACAAGTGGTTACATACATCTATACATATTTATCAGAATGTGATCTTTAGCCAGTAAATAGTAGCTATTTTGTCACTATTGTAGCTAACACTCACTTCCAAGTCAGGCAGGCTGAACTCGATCTTTCTGTCCAGACGGCCGGGTCTCATCAGAGCAGGATCCAGGGTGTCTGGTCTGTTGGTGGCCATCAGGACTTTAATGTTTCCTCTGGGATCGAATCCATCCAGCTGGTTGATCAGCTCCAGCATGGTTCTCTGCACTTCATTATCTCCTCCAGCTCCATCATCAAAACGGGCTCCTGTAAGACGACAGCGTAAGCATAATAACTGAGACTTAATATAAAGGTCAAATCTATGAGACAAAAACAAAAGCTGAGATTTTAAAGGGACAGTCCACCCAAAAAGGAATATTCTGGCACTTACGCACCCTCATGTCATTCCAAACCTGTATGCATTTCTTTCTTTTCCTAATACAAAAGAAGATATTTTGAAGAATGTTGGTAAGTTGGTAGTTCCCATTTTTTTGTCCATAGAAGGGAAGTCAATGGGACCAGGAACTATTTGGCTACCAACATATATTTTGTGTTCCGCAGAAGAACATTAGTCATAGTTTGGAACGATAGGAGTGTGAATAAATTATTACAGACTTTAAATTTTTGAGTTGACTATCCCTTTTAATATAATAAAAGGCTATTCACACAGAGCTGTGCTACCGTTCCATTGTTTTTTTAAGTAAACACACTCTAAATGGACATGTTTGATAAGTATAACTCATTTTAACTTGAATGCCACACTTTTACAACACTCATACAAGAGACGCTGCAAAGGACATGAGTGCAATGATCAAACATGTCCATCTAGATTCTGTTTGCATAGAAAAATAATTGAAAAGTAGCACAGTGGAATAGAAATATTAATAACGTACTCCTAAGACTATATTCCGGGCTGGCTTATAGACAGGGACCCCAAAACCTCAAGCCACACAGTTTGAGACCGCCAAAACAAGATTATTGCAAATAGGAAATTTTACCTCCAATGGCGTCAATTTCATCAAAGAAGATCAGACAGGCTTTCTTGGTCCTTGCCATCTCAAACAGTTCACGAACCATCCTGGCACCCTGGATTAAACACAAAAACAGGTTCTAAACATTTTTCAAGCTAAAAGAAGATATTTGGAAGAATGCTTGCAATCAAAAACAGTTGTTGGTCCGCATTGACTTCTATAGTAGGGAAAGAAATACTATGAAAGTCATCAACTGTTTGGTTACCAGCATTCTTCCAAATATATTCTTTCATGGTCAACATAAGTGAGAAACTCATACAGGTTTGGAACGACTTGCGAGTGAGTAGATGACAATTTTCATTTTTGGGTGAACTATTCCTTTAATCACTTATTTTTAATCAGCTTGATGGAAAGGGCACGTACCTCTCCTACATACTTCTGAACCAGCTCGGACCCGATGACTCTGATGAAGCAGGCATCAGTGCGGTTAGCCACAGCTCTGGCACACAGGGTTTTCCCAGTACCGGGCGGCCCGAACAGCAACACACCCTTTGGAGGCTCGATACCCAGATTCACAAAGCGCTCAGGCTGGAATTAGGAAAATAGAGATTGATTTTAGAAAGCAAGTAGTATTTCTGACAAGTAATACCTCCTGTTTATTTTGAATAGGTACATTTGGATGCAATCATGACTCACATGGAGCAGAGGGGTCTCAACCACTTCTCTCAGCTTCTCGATCTGCTCTTTGCAGCCTCCAACATCACTGTAGGTCACATCAGGCTTCTCCTCCACCTATTTAAGTACAGTGCATAATTATTCCTGCAGTGTTGCTTTGATAATATACATGAGCCCAAGCAGCCTTAGCCGTTTCCTACCTGCATCATAGTCACAGTAGGATCGATTTTAGGTGGCAGTGGAATATGGATCTGATACTTATTCCTGTCAACCCTGTTAACAGATACAGAATGCAACTCTTTGAAACATTTGTAATAAAGTAAATATAGAAATGACTGATCCATCTGTAAGATCCATCTTACCCAACCCTCATTCCTTCCTCAATGTCAGTCGGAGCGACCTGATCGCTCAGGTCCACCACAAACTTGGCAAACTGTTTCACATTAATAATGTACTTTGGATCCTCAGAATCAGAGTTGATAATCTTGGTGCATCTATAAACAAATAAAACCATAGATATCATTTTTTTTATGCCTGATACTGATCTACATAAAATGTATCCACTTTATTACATATGATATCATTGAAAGGTCTGGTGTCTGTTTTATTAAGTTTACACAGGCTGAATTTTTAAACATTACAATTTAAAGCAGCTGAATTTTTAGCATTTCTCCAGTCTTCGTCTAACATGCCGGTTTAATTCTCAAGAAACATTTCTTATTAATATCAATGTTGAAAGCAGTTGTGCTGCTTAATATTTTTTTGTAGAAACCATAATAAATAAAAAAAATCGGAGAAATTCAAAATAATTTATTTATAGAAGTATTTTGTAACATTATAAATGTTTTGGTGTCACTTTTAATCCATCCCTGCTGAATAAAATCATTATTTAAAAAGGTAGTATATTATACGCAGATAATCTATTTCTATAAGGGTAACTCTTAATAATTGAAGTGTTTTTCATACCTGGCCACCTGCAGTGGCTGTTCACTCTGTAGAGTCTGTTTGTCTGCAGCCAGATCCCATAATGCTGGAGGAGCCAGACCTGTATCCGACTCTTTAATACCTGCAAGACACAAAATACAGCATCAATGCATTTATTTTACAGAGTAGTGAGACATTAAAGTAGTTCCCACACAAAGAAATGACAGCGCACTTACCCGTGAGCTCATTTATTTTCTTCAGAAGCTGTTGAACATCATCTTCCACTTGTTTAATCTGTCTGGAATACGTGCTTTGCCCCTATTCACAAACAAAAATAACACATTACAAATAACACTGCAAATGAAAGCCATCTGAATGCTAACACAGTCAGCTGTTTAGTGCTAATACTTACATAGGTTTTCAGAAGTGCAATATCTCCTTCATCCAACGCTGAGAAATAAAACACAGATCAAGATAGATAAGTAAATGAGATATGCATATGTTACAGGATGCAGACACAAAACGTGTTTATCTTTCTCTAAGAAATCTGTTCAGGCTTAACGTTACACAGACTGACATAATACTGACAGCTCATACAAAGAACGTGATAGAGCAAATACGTGAAATAAAGTCTGAAAAGAATGATACAACATTAAAATAGTTTTAGTTTAGAAGATTCGGCTTTTGTTGACAAATTCCAACAGCAGAGCGGCTAGTCAATAAATGCTAATCTGACTGCTAATTCATTTAATTTTAAATCCACCCGAAAGTCTTCACAAACAATACCTCGAATCGGTTTGTCTTCTTTCTCCTCTTCTTTTACTTTGCGTTGCTCGGTTCCTAAATAATCAGGCATGACTGCTTTTGTCTGTGTAATAAATTCGGATAGTGACTGTGGAGGTAAGATTACACAGCAGGTTTTCAGACGAACAGTCACAGCGCTTTTCTGTTCCGGTGCGCAAGGACACAGGAAACTGCGATTGTATTTCAAATTAAAAGTTCGATAAATCAGGCACGGCATGTTTGCAATAACAGAGCATATTGTGGGACTCTTATTTTGAAATATAATCCCGCCTTGAGTCATACACTGTTTGCCTTTAGCCATGTTATTGTTTTCATA
Organism: Ptychobarbus kaznakovi; assembly: GCA_027422405.1. NCBI lineage: Eukaryota > Metazoa > Chordata > Actinopteri > Cypriniformes > Cyprinidae > Ptychobarbus > Ptychobarbus kaznakovi. Next base: position 36,427,028 of record CM049795.1, read on the forward strand.
CCACAAATCTTCCACGGAAGGATTCATATTTGCTCTTTATAGTAGGTAAATTATTTGTTTGTTTTTTAAATAATATACATATATATATACCTTGCAATGAACACCTTCTGTTATTGCATTTGTCTTAGGCTAGTTAACTGGCTAAACTCAGTAGCTTCAAACACTGGCTGCATTACTGGCTCTTTCTTGTCGATGTGCGGATACATACATATATTTTTTGGTATTTAGTATGAGTTATTCGTATTTTTTAATCGGTTTAGTGACCAAGACAGCTTGTCAAGTAAATTAATTGCCAGAATGACTGTAAAACTTGTCTTAAAGAGGCTGATGATGGAATGTTGTGATCTAAACTAAATGTTGTAATTACTAAAAAGATGAATCCTTCCCTTTTCCAGATCCTAGAATGCATCCATCACATCAATGCCTTAAGTGATCTGTGTGGTCAGGTAAACAAACATAATTTATTCACATGTCTGTTTCTGCACAAGCACTATGATATAAGTTGTATTTTAAATGCAATAACATTCTTTTATTTAGAATGAATGACATGAACCTCAGCCCAGTGGGCATGGACCAGCTCAGCGTGCCGCCTGTGAGTGCAAGTCACCTCGGCCTCCCCACATCCCCAACACACAACCACATCACCACTCCAGGTCAGGACTCAAATGCCTCTTAGATGTGTGTGTGTGTGTGTGTGTGTGTATAGACAGAGAGAGAGAGAAGTAACACATCAGGTTTTATTCCAGGCATGCCAGTCGCCATACCGAGCTTGGGTCCATCACTTGGACCTCTTCCTTCTGCACTGTCCCTGATGTTACCCATGAGTCATTTAGGGGACAGAGGCGTTATGTGTGGCCTTCCAGAAAGAAATTATACATTACCACCTCCTCCATACCCACACCTGGAGAGCAGCTACTTCAGACATATCCTTCCAGGTAATGTTACTGAAAAAAATGTTAAGTGCACTTTAAACCAATGGCTGACGATCTTTTTGGACCTAAGGATTCCCCTAATGTACAACAAATCTAGAATGCCTTAATAATACGGTATAATATCTTATAATAATGACTAACATATCTTTACAACTTTTTTGCAAGGAACCTGGAATCATTGTGCCACACTGTTTAGTATCAAACAGAGAGAAATGTATGTTTGTTTAATAATTCAAGATGAAGTATTATGAATAAAAAGTCTATATTAAAATATATATATATTATATTATTTTTTAAATGTGCTTAATTTGCTCTATAGTGTTATCTGAACCTATTGTTGACAGAAATAATATATTCTAAAAATATCTGCTGAAAAACATTTTCATATAAAGCTTTTGAGCAAATTAATTTATTTGAATTAGTTATTTTAATAGATAAATATATATACATATTTTTATAAGATGAATTAAGCACATTAAAATAGATTTTTGTCTATATTTAAATATTTTATATCTACCAAAATACATTTTTAATCAAGCTTTAGGGAAAATTAAGCTAATTTAAATACTTTTTAATATAGGAATGAATGAATGAATTTACATTTTAAATCTGTATTTAAATATAAAGTCTGTATTTTACATACAAAATTGTGTTTTGTATGTACTTTAATTAAAATTAATTTGGCAGAAATAATATATTCTATAAAACATTTTATTTCCGTTGAAATGTATTTTAAATAAAGCTTTAAAGCTAATAAATTTTTATTCATTTTTTTGGCATAAATAATTATTGCTTAGACTATATTATTTCAGCAGCAACACATTTCATTATATAAAACCTGGAGCAAATTGAGCACATTTAAATACATTTTATAAACAGAAATGTATTTTTTGAAATGTTATTAATACATTTTTTTATATGCTTTAATTAAAATGTATTTTTGGCAGAAGTAATGTATGATGTAAAATATTTTATTTCTGCCAAAATAATTTTAATGAAGCTTAAGAGCAAATTAAGCTAATTTAAAATAAATTTTAAATTGTTTATCAGTTCTCTGACCCCATGCAGTACCTTCATGGAACCCCAGGGGGTTGTAGATATTTAAATTTATGCATTTAGCAGATGCTTTTATCCAAAGCTACTTACAAGTGCATTCAGGTTATGTATCAAATAAATGAAATATATTATATTAATGTATCTAGCTTTCTTCTTTTTTATCTCTTTAGGTATTCTGTCATATCTGGCAGATCGTCCCCCTCCCCAATACATTCATCCCAGCAGCCTTAACATGGATGGGACTCTTTCCATGTCAAATAATAACCCTTCTGGCTTAGACCCATACAGTGGCCCCGTCGGCCCTCTAGAACAAGGCCTGGTGACCCTAGACACAAGACATGTCGGAGGCCAGGCCGATCTCCACCAAGGAGGCTCTCACGAAGTTCAGCTAGACACCACAGGACTAACCATGGAGTCACGTGTAAGTAGTCCAATGTCTCCTGATGGAATGGAAGAGGACTTGGCCACCATGGAGGGTGTGGTGGTGGCAGAGACCCAGCAGCAGCTGGGTACCAGACCTCAGCCTCATGCGGGTTTGGCAGGTGTGGACTCCTCAGGAGGTGTGATGCCCCTGCATGGAGCAGGGCTGGAGCTCCAGGTGGTGATGGAGCAGCAGCACATGGGCGGCAGAGTAGTAACCAGCACTACAGGAGCAGGCGGTCCAGGGACGCTGAGTGAAGCCTTGCACTCCACTAGAGAACTGAACTCTGGGGTGGTTAGTGTGGTGCTCACAGGGGCCATGTCGTTACAAGCTCAACTGGAACCGGTATCTCTACATGGACCTTCAGGAATGGGACTCGAGCCTGTTAATGTGTCGCCCATCACCGCAGAAGTGTCTCTTGGGCCAGACAACAGTCTGGTGCTAGTGAACTCTACCTTACACCTAGAAGACTCGACATCTAATAAGGAAAACATGGCCACTGCCTTCAACATATGTAAGATTTGCTTGCTGATTTTGAGTATTGGAATGTGTTTTAGTCCAATTTCAAGCATTTTATTGTTTTTTTTAGGGTGCACTTTATGTGAGCGGTCATATCCGTCGGACTGCCCTGAGCATGGACCCGTCACATTCATCCCAGACACGCCCATTCAGAGCAGAGCCCGCCTCTCTCTGCCCCGCCCCCTCTGCCTCCGCATTTCTGTAGCTGATGAACCCATTGGTACATACTTTGTGTACAATTCTCAAAATATAGTTAATACTTTATTATGTAGTGTCCTTATGATAAATGTTACAGTAGTTATTCAATTAATAACAGTAAATTATGCAAGACTAGAAGCAAATAACCCTAAACTCTAACCTTCTAATAAGTACATGATGTTAATTAATATTGCTCAGAACTTATTTATATAATTATATTCTCACTATATCCAATATGAACTGATACCAATAAATAAAAAACAGTAATATCGGCCAATAATCTACATGCTATTTTGAAATTAGCTATGTAATATCTTATTGCTAGTAAATATTTTGCCAGAAACAATTGACTATTTTTCATTATTGAAGATGTTTGGTTAACAATTTATTTTACAGTCTCCTTGTTGCACATGTAACATGTACTTACAATATTAATAACAGTAATTTATGCATAATTACATGCAACTAACCCTAAACCAAACCCTAATTCTGACCCTAACACTATAGTTAAGTGCATGCCGTTAATTAGTGTTACTTAGTAGTTAAATGTGTAATTACACTTCAAATAAAGTGTAACCGATGTTTGGGTGAGTGACTTCATCAGTTAGCTTGTTAATAGTAGTTAATGGGAAGTGATGTCCATTTGCTTTTGAAAATGGAGGATTTTGTTTGATTGCTGAAGCCATTTTTTGTTTCCTTCAGGTGTGTTTGCTAGAGAGACCATACCTTCCAGGACCTGCTTTGGGCCGATAGTCGGACAGCACTGTAGCAATGTAGAACTTACAGACTGGTCTGATAAGGATACTCCTCAAATATGGAAGGTACATGCCACATTTTTAAACAGCAGTAAATTGGCCAAACACTTTACTTATAGATTTTTGAATAATAATAATTAATTACATTTATATAGCGCTTTTCTAGACACTCAAAGTGCTTTACATAGTAAGGGGGGGGGGATCTCCTCGTCCACCACCAGTGTGCAGCATCCACCTGGATGATGCGACGGCAGCCATAGTGCACCAGAATGCCCACCACACACCAGCTTACTGGTGGAGAGGAGACAGAGTGATGAAGCCAATCAGTGTATGGGGATGATTAGGAGGCCATGATGGTCAGAGACCAATGGGTGAATTTGGCCAGGATGCCGGGGACATCCTGGGATTTTTAATGACCACAGAGAGTCAGGACCTCGGTTTAACGTCTCATCTGAAAGACGTTGCTTGTTGTGAATGCACACTACTGTTCAAAAGTTTGGGGTCAGTATTATTATTAGTTAAAGAAATTAATATGTTTATTCAATAAATTTAATTTCTGATAAATGCTGTTCTTTTGAACTTTGTATTCATCAAATAATCCTGAAACAAATCACAGTTTCCACAAAAATATTGAGCAGCAGTACAAATGTTTTAAATGTTTGATAAAAACAAAACAAAAAAATTTCTTGAGAACCAAAGAAGCATATTAGAATGATTTCTGAATAATCATGCTGCACTGAAGATTGTATCTGCTGGAAATTCAGCTTTGTATTCATAGGAATAAATTACATTTCAAATATATTCAAATAATTTTAAATTGTAATAATATTTCACAATAATACTTTTTTTTTTAAATAGCCTTGGTGGTAATAAAAGGCTCAAAAAAGGTAAAACCCCAAACTTTTGCAAGGTAGTGCATACTACTAAATGGCATCATCTACATCACTATTACATTGACATGTCATGCTGTAATCCTAAGAATGGCTTTAATAGGTCACTGTGCATTTAATCTAATGTAGATGTTCCACAATGACATCCAAGAGTTCTGTATTGTGACGACAGATGAGCATGAATGCAACTGGATGATGTTTGTACGGAAAGCAAGGTAACCACATCCTTAAAAACCTTTTTCAGGTCAGTTATTTCAGGAAGCTCAAAATTGAAACCATACTTTGTATAAAAACAATCAGGTAGCTGAACACTAAAATCAAATCTATTTGCAGGACTACTGAGGAGCAGAATCTTGCAGCATATATTGACAACGGGAAGCTGTATTTCTGCACAACCAGAGAGATTCTGCCAGATCAGGAGCTGTTGTTTTATTACAGCAGGGACTACAGCATACAGCTAGGTGGGACTTCCTCTTGCATGGAACCCTCTGCCTCAACCTGTAAGAAGGTAATTGTATCTGTTCATTTCTGTGTCTCATCAGGTGTGCCCAGAGTGCCAGAGGGTCAGATATGTCATTGTGGAAAAGAATGTGGCTCTTTCACAGAGTTTAAATCCCACCTCAACAGCCATGCCCAGAGCCACAGCCCCACCCAGGACCACCCTGCTCACGCTACACACAACCAGTCACAGGAGAAGGTGACCAATGAGTCGTCCCAGTCCGCTTCCTCGCCACAGTGGCAGTGCCACTCCGATGTGAATGAACATTCCAGCAGCAGCAACGGGCACGGTCGCGAGAGGAAGTTTAAATGCAGCATGTGCACACGAGCGTTCACTACGTCCACTAAGCTAAATGTGCATTTCATGGGGCACATGGGCATGAGACCACACAAGTGTAGCTACTGCAGCAAAGCCTTCAGCGATCCCAGCAATCTCAGAAAACACCTGAGAATCCACACAGGTAAATGCACATGTTGTAGATCATTACATTTGAAACTGATCACAATTGTAAAACTGTAATAACAAGCCATTTTGATATAATAACAAGGTAATAACATTTTTTTTAATCCATTATGATTTAATGATAAAACAAATCTAATCCTGATGGATAAAATTACATCTGACCCCACTTTTAAATGCATTACATTATAGAAACAAAGTGATTTATGAATTCTAGTATATGACCTGAGGCTAATTTGTTTTCAGTGACATTTCTTTATTATTGGCCAGATAAATTAGCTGTCATCATTACTGCTCTGCTCATGATGTTTTTTTATTTTCCTGCAGGTCAGAAGAACTTCAGGTGCACAGTATGTGGAAAGTCTTTCACTCAGAAAGCACATGTGGAATCTCATATGGTTATACACACTGGTGCCAAGAACATTAAATGTGACCATTGTGACAAGATGTTTGTGAGGAAACAAGATCTCAAGCAGCACATGTATTCACATTCACTGTAAGGCTAGATTTCAGATTTGATTTAAAGTATACATTTTTAATATCCCTTTAAATTAATGATATGCATTATTATTTTATATATTATATTATATTATTTATTATATATTAATATATTTTATGTAACATTAAATGTAACTATAATGGAAAATTGTATTAATATAAATATGAACTATTATTAAATTCTGACATTTCATAGTCCAAATCAAATCCTATAATTTTTTTTCCTGTTGAACATTTTTATTTAAATGTAATATGTAACATTATGAATTTAAAATGCATTGAGAATGTTGCATGTTATCTTTAAGAGCATGTTCTCCAAATATTTTACGTTCCCTGACAAAACCAGTTACAAATATGATTTACACATATATGGAATAATGTAAACGGTTGAAGGGTGTATGTCATATTCATAATCTTTTTCTTAGCATATCATTTTCTTTCCTCCTTATTTCTTTGCTTATCCTTTCTTTTATTCCAGAGACCGTCAGATAACTTGTCCAAAGTGTGACAAACAATTCTTGAAGACCGACCATCTCAAAAAACACTTGAACTCTCACGACGGGAAACGGGACTTCATCTGCGAAAAGTGCAACAAGGGCTTTCTCACTAAATACCACCTCACACGCCACCTCAAAATCTGCAAGGGTCCCAAGATCGGTCGAGGGCCAGCGCAGGGTGAGGAAGGGGAGGAGGAGGAGGAAGACGATGAGGAAGAGGATGAGGAAGAAGAGAGGGAAGCTGAAGGACAGATCAATCCAGCCAATGAGGAGGAGTGTGGAATAGGCATGAGAGGATATACTTCAGAAACGAATATGTAACGGGACGAATCCAAACCTTATGCAGCCTATTTGTTTGTCCTTTGTTGTGTGTTCTTGTTCTGCCTGTCAGCCTTTAATTCCTGAGGCCAAAATTTGTGTCTGCCTAAATCAAATAGCCAACAGAAATGTCATTAGATTTATATAAGAAAAATTATGCATCCCATATTTTTAAGTGAAGTGTCACTGTTAAATTGATCAAATATTAGTCAAAAAATAAACAAAAGACATAGCCATTTTGCACATTTTTGTTTACAGTGTTCCTTTTATTAAATTTTTGTTCAGTGAGCTCATTCACTGGAGCCATGCCTGTCCTGTACTCTGTATTTATATTGTAAATAAATGAAATTTGAAATTTATGTCCAAACATTTTATTAAAAAAAAAATAATTATGTGTCATAATATACGACACTTGATGCAAATGAAAAAAAAAACGATTTTCCTGACTGCAGGGTTTTATTGGAAATATTCAGTGAAGTCAGCCTACGTCGCTCCCTCCGTCGACACAATTCCAGACCAGAGCAATCGATCCAGACTCCAGAGCTGCACCTCTGAACTCCTTCACCTCACAGGCGGTGAGCTTCGGAGCTGGTCTGTTGAAATAGCTAGTGATTAATCTCTCTTTAACCATGGCAAAGTGTGTGAAGCTCAATACTGGGGCAGAGATGCCCATCGTTGGACTGGGCACATGGAAGGTATGGTCTAGTTACTTATATGAGTGATCATATTACATTATATAAGTGCATTCATTTTTTGCTGGCACGTTGCATGTGAAATTCATGCCCAAAAGTTTTTTTTATTATTATTAATGCATTCAAAAGAGAAATCTAAATAGAGTAGAAGAATATAACAGAAAAGACAGTATCAAAAGAATGAGTTTAAGTTGCACAGTAATAATGTGTTTGCAGAAAGTGCGAAAGGAATCTTGCGGGGCGTAGATCAGACGAGAACAGTTGCAAAGACGGTCATACAAAGTTTTGTTGTTTACCGATTTGAAATGATGGTGGCAAATAAACTGTATTGAGCAATCCTCAAAATATGAATGTCTGTGTCTAGAGAAAGTGGTTTGGTTTGTTTGATAGATAAGATGAGATCTTGAGAGGTGAATTTATACTAAATGACTAAAGAAGAAAGAACATTGTTGTTCTCTACAAGCAGAATCATATTGGGGGGGGGGAATGAAAACACGGATTTCATTGTGCAGTTATTAGTTTCATTTTGATTTTCTTCCCTTTTCTGCCATTTCCTTTCCTTTCCACTCAATTTTTCTCTTTCATTTCCTCTTTGGTATTCTGGTATTGTATATCATGTCGTGTTCTGTCCAGTCTCCTCCAGGTAAAGTGGCAGAGGCTGTGAAGGCTGCCATCGCTGCAGGGTACAGACACCTCGATGCCGCCGCCGTGTACAACAACGAAACAGAGGTCGGAGAGGGCATTCATGCCATGATAAAAGATGGTGTGGTTAAAAGAGAAGAACTGTTTGTGGTCAGCAAGGTATGCCAGCTTGCACCATTTATCTCAAGATTTGTATTTAAATAACGGAAGGTCAGTTGCTAATTTAGTAGCTTTGTGATGAAGGAAAATGAATTCATTGCATGTCATTTTGTTCCACAGCTCTGGTGCACCTTTCACGAGAAGGCCTTAGTGAAAGGAGCTTGTCAGAAGACTTTAAGTGACCTGAAGCTGGACTACCTGGATCTTTACCTGGTTCACTGGCCAATGGGCTTTAAGGTGACATATTAAAAAGTTTTGAGAAAGTCCATATGAAAGTCTTGTCATTTATTTATAGTATTTATTGTTGAATACTCAATATCATTGTTTTCACAATGAAAGCTAAAATCTCACTGTAACACTATATTCAGAAATACATTCATCATTGCTTTTCAGTCTGGGCCAGATCAGTTCCCACTGGACAGTGAAGGGTTAACCATTAGTGATAACACCAATTTCTTGGACACCTGGGAGGTATGAGGACATGGATTTGATTTAGCCTATTTCATTTGTAAAGTAAACATTCACATTCTTTTTTAACAAATTAATCTGTTTACATATTTCTGTATTCATAACTGCTTTCCTTTGCAATTCCAGCAATTGTTTTAGCTGTATATAATTGTGGCATAATGTTTGTTAGGCTATGGAGGAGTTAGTGGATGCTGGGTTGGTCAAGGCCATTGGCATCTCCAACTTTAATCGAGAACAAATTGAAGCCGTACTGAATAAACCAGGACTCAAGTACAAACCTGCCAACAACCAGGTCGGTACCGTAAACTCTTTAAAGAGCATCAGTGTGCTTTCATTTGACAATTACAGACGGACCAAGAAAGGTCAATATTTATCTAATGACCAGCATTTCGCCTACAGCAACTGTGTAATTCAATTGCTCCTTAAATTTCCTGCTGCTTGTCAAGAACAGGCGCAGTTATTTGTCTGGGATATAGGTTTAAAATATCATTAGGACACTGCTTGACTTTGGTCCGCTGGCCTAATGCTTGCTTTAAGGGAGATTTTGTTATAGGGAGTGTAGTATGTTTTGTTTAATGTTTGAATCATCTGGAATATCTAAGTTAAAAAAACATTTATATCACATTTTTTGCACACAAAAAAAATAGTAAGCAGAAATGTTTTCAATTTTGATAATAATAATAATAAAGGTTTCCTTAGCATCAAATCAGCTTATTAGAATGATTTCTGATGAATCGTGGGACACTGATTACATTGCAGCTACTGATTATAATTACATACTATAGTTTTTTTTACTGAATTTTTGTTCAAATATTTATTTTTTATGTTTTTTTTTCTTCTTCAGTTCGAGTGCCACCCATATCTGACTCAAGAGAAGCTGATTAACTACTGTCAGTCCAAAGGCATTACAGTCACTGCATACAGTCCTCTGGGTTCTCCAGACAGACCATGGTAGGCCGCCGTTTCCAGATGTGGTGCTTTGTCATTTATTTACTGTGAAGGTTCAAGGTTCAAGCTTTCTCTCAAACTTAGGGCTAAGCCTGAAGATCCCTCACTGCTTGATGACCCAAACATCAAGGCCATTGCAGAGAAGCACAAAAAGACTACCGCCCAGGTGAGGAGACCTCCGTCCTACATATGTCAAAGCTTGTTATTGACTTATATAATATATAATGTTTATTTGACATCCATGCACAGGTTCTCATCCGCTTCCACATTCAGAGGAACGTGATCGCCATCCCTAAGTCCATCACACCTCTGCGTATTCAAGAGAACTTTCAAGTAAGTTCATCTTCAGAAGTCACACTGTCAATAAGGTCTTGGAATCAGTGTTGCTAGTACTGTAAAAATATGTTGAATTATTATGATTTATTTACTGATTTTGATTGATTTTTTCTTCCCCAAAAGGTCTTTGATTTTGAGTTAAATCAGGAGGACATGAAGACCATTTTGGGCTTCAACAAGAACTTCAGGGCTTGTCCAATGCAATGGTGAGTATGTTTCATAGGGTTCCCAGTTATGGACATCAGGGAATTTTAGAGATGTTATGGAAATTAATACAATCTTGGAAAAAATTAAGTCTAAATGTCTTCAATATTAATTGGTTTTTGCAGGTATTAATTAGCAATTTCACAAATTAAACTTTTAAAATGATTCAAATCAGAGCAGAAAGTCTTAAATTCGTCAAGTTAATTAAGTAGATTTGTCAGAGCCCATTGGCTGATATCCTTTTGTAAATAAAAAACTCACTTCATTTTGATCTCATAAAGCAAACCTTTTTATTTTCTGGCACTTTACTTCTCAAGTAAATGTGTCTTGATTTAAGAATTTTGGACATTTGCACTTGGGGGGAAAAAACCCAAAACAAACAATATTGCTTTTTTTAGCGTGATTAGAAGATACAGTAAAAGTTATTTACATATTCTAGTGGTAAGAGCACAGGTTTTCAAGAGTTTTTTTTTGTAAAACGAATAAAAAAGAACTGAGATCTCTTGGTTGTGTTTTGAATTTTTGAAGGGTTGCTAATACAAGACATTTACATTTAGTGACCATAATGACATTGTATTCCATTTAATTTATACCTTCAATTTTCTTTACATCATCCTAAACAAGTCTTAAAAAATCTCAAATTCACCTAACTTACTAAAAATAGTTGTTACCGAGTATAGTCTCTGTAAAATTATATATATATATATATCAGTAATCAAAAACAAGTGGAAAATGGAGTGGGAACCCTGGCTTTACTATATATGAAAAAAAAATATTTGTGTGAAATTATAATTTATTGATCATGTAACAATTCATTTTTCTGTTAATGCAGGGGTGTGAAGCACAAAGACTACCCATTTAACGCTGAGTACTAAAAGAAGACATCTTGAACATGCTGTTCTAGAAAAACAGGTTCCTTGTTTCTGAGATTTTTGCCATTGATTCATGTGAAAATCTCTTCATTTTGCTTTACGAATCTTACAGTTACTGAGAAACTTCCTTACAGTGCTACCGTGAGATGTGATTTGCAGGTTTGGAATAAAGCCTTAATATAGCAGCCACTATACTTCAAATCAATTTTCTTTCTTTGTCCATAAAGATATATTTGTTAATGCTTTCCCAGTTTCAAGCTGTTACTACTTTAGTGCAAATGTAACAAGACTTGCATTAAATGTATCATGACGTTCAAAAACTCAAAAGACGTTTGAGAAACTAGCAACTTGTTTTGTTTTTAATTGAACAATCAATGTCATATACTTTGCACAATTGGGCAGATATCATCACAAAGTGTTGGTCTTCAGAATGTATATTTTTATAATAATACACACTCCTTACTTACATAAAATGACAACAAAAGCACTTCCATTTCGCAAGAGCAACTCTTGTTTACTGTATTAGAGTAATATAGATGCTTTAAAAATCAGAATAAAGTTCTGCGTCAAACGGCTCTCTGGCTTATGTTTTTCTTATGTCTTGAACTGCTCACTTGACCTTTACTTTACGATTAACTGCATTTAGTCCCTCAAATGACTGAATTACATTTGAATAAATGCTGATAATGTGGTTTTCCTCATATTTCTTGCACTCTCTGAGATCACTGACATCATTTATCCCTGATGAGAAATCCAGGACTCATATTTGCTTCACATTGCTGTTAGAAACTGGATTAAGTAACGCTTTAGTATTCTGCATTCAATGGATAATCCTTATGCTTGGAAGCCCTGCAATAACAAGGCAAAGGAGGCCATTAGTTAACATTTATAGACACCCAATACTACACAAATGATACAAAGTCCACTGCAAAACGATGACTCACCATTCCAGCGTAAAAGCTCTCCAGTTTCTGTTAAAACTCATTATTGTGTTCATCTCTTCTTTACTCAGTTCAAAATCAAAGACCTGTAGGGACAAAGGTATAAGTTGACCATTTATGAAAACCGATTGGGTTATTCTTGTATATCTGGTGTACGTGTGCAACATGTAGAACATGGTTTAATTCAAATGGAAATACCTCGAAGTTCTCTTTGATTCTCTTAGGGTTTACAGATTTTGGAATGACCACAACTTTCCTCTGCATGTGGAAGCGGATTAGAACCTGGAAAGAAAGTTCATTGCTTAGCATGTCATAAAATGAAGGCATTTGTAAAAATGTGTAATGCAAATATTACAAGGGTCAACTTGCATTAAAACATTGTACTTCAAAGCTGATGGATACGTGACCTTAGTCAGCATTTCATCACTAATAAAAAACGCAAGTGTACCTGTGCTGTGGTTTTACCATGCTTATCTGCAATGGCCTTGATCTTTGGGTCCTCCAGCAGTGATGGCTCACCTGCCTGTGCCCTAAAGAAATATATGAGAAGTAATTTATAGCCATCTCACTCACTCACTAATAATTAACTAACGAATGAGAGTACTTACCATGGTCTGGTTGGGGAACCCAGAGGACTGTATGCAGTGACTGTAATGGATTTGGACTGACAGTATTTAATCAGCTTCTCCTGAGTCAGATATGGATGGCACTCGATCTGGAGGTGATAAGCAGTTATTGGAAAGGTTTTGGCACCAGTGAACTGCAAAGACTTAAGTATTTTTACGTTCTTCAGATTTACTGCAAGCAACACAATACCTGATTGTTGGCAGGTTTGTACTTGAGTCCGGGTTTATTCAGGATTCTCTCAATCTGATCCCGGTTGAAGTTGGAGACACCGATGGCCTTGACCAACCCAGCATCCACTAACTCCTCCATTGCCTTTGTGAGAAGACATTAGCTTTAATGTAAACAGCAATTGTTCTTGTATCAACTATCAAATGTGAATTACACAAATCACAAATTCATTACCTCCCATGTTTGTAGAAAGTTGCTGTTGTCTGGAATTACTTGGCTATCTTCATCGAACGGGAAAAACTCCTTTCCAGGCTGCCAATTTTAATACAGAGATCAGCATAAATTATGCACACGAAATACAAGCAATTCTTATTTTATTCTTAGTATTAGTACTACCTTAGTGCCCATGGGAAAGTGCATTAGGTAGAGATCAACACAGTCCAGTTTTAGGTCACTTAGGGTCTTTTCACAGGCTCCTCTTACCAAGTGTTTCTCATGGTAAGTGCACCACAGCTGTAGAAAACAAAATGCAGGATTTAGTTAAAGACAGAAGTCCCTTTCAAATAATGTATTTGTTAAGCATTTTTCTACAATTTTAACTGTTAAACCATGACTTATATTTCAGTAATCAGAGCATGACGTTACACAATAATACATGTTATACAAATGCTTTGTGTATGATCTGTGACATGGTTTGATGCTGTGTGAAATTGCAAGGCACATGATTGGCCTTGTGAGACCATGACTCCTGTCATGTGCCTCGGATACTAATTTTCACATGTGCTTCTACCTTGCTGACAATGAATAGGTCCTCTCTCTTCACCACTCCTTGGTTAATCATGGCATCGACTCCGTCCCCAACTTCATTCTCATTTTCATACACATGGGCCCCATCAATGTGGCGGTAGCCGGCCAGAATAGCTGCCTTTACGGATTCTGTGACCTCACCTGGAGCAGACTGGAGCAGGTTTCAAAATGTTACTATTACATCTTAATAAACCTTGCAATTATTACAAATATCTAAAATGAAAAATTTAATGTGAAAAGCATTAAATAGGAAAATGTATAGTGTTTAATTGACAAACTACAATAATCAACAGAAAACAAAAACAAAAAAACAATTGGTACAATTGAAACCATCCAGAAAGAAATTGAACAGTATTTTTTTTTTTTTAAATGTGAATACTCACCCTCCATGTTCCCAGTCCAACCATTGGCATTTTAGCTCCATTATTAAGAGTTACAAATGTCATGGTGGCTTTTGATATAAAGCACTTATTAGACCTAATATAAAGCACTTGTTAGTCAGCACACTTCCACAGCCTTCGCACTCTGCAGCAGCCTCGAAGCTCAGTTTTTATTGCATGGGCTTGTACATTTGATTGGTCAGGTCTGGAAACACCCCACAGTCTATGGTGCAGACTAGAGCTGCATCATTCCAACAAAAAGCAGACTTGCTTGTAGTTCAGGGAGATTTTGAAAGAAAATACGTTTTGTTATTAAAAATAATAGTAATTATAGACTGGAAACACCCCACAGTCTATGGTGCACTGACTTCTGACATGCATCATGATCCAACAAAAAGCAGACTGCTTGTAGCAAATAACTCAGCAGGAGATTTTGAAAGAAAATAAGTTTATTATTAAAAATAATAGTAATTATAGACATCTGCTTAATGTCTATATACATGAATGACTGATCATTTCTTCATTTAGAAAGTTTCAAATACATATAATCTGCACTTATTTTGTACAGTATATACATTTGTTTCTTTCTTTCATTTCACTTGTAGCTTGACTTCATAGCTTTTATTTTGAAATGTATTTCAACACCATTAATGTCTTGAATTCAGAGCTGTGTTCACTGAAGCACTAAAATCCAAAACATTGAGACTTGTAATGTAATTTTGCGTGGTAAATCTACCAAATTCTGTACAACAGAAACGAGCGATAAAATCAAGTTGAGACTTTGAGATTCTTGACTTCAAGTTCAACACCATGGACATTTAACAAGTTCTTTGAGATTCTTGACTTCAAGAAAAGCAGTTGATGACAACACCATGGACATTGAATTCCCCAAACAAGAGCACTTAGGTGAGAGGTTTTGCTAGAAATGCTGAGAATGTTGGTCGAATTTTCTTTCTTTGCAGATATTTAAACTCTTTATATAGCTGGCAAAAATGGCTCTCTCCTCACCCTCATGGTCAACTCTGGTCTGTGCATCTCTCTCTCTGTGCTCAAATGTGATGCAGTGGTCTGGCATCTCATCTGTCTGTCATTCTGTGCTGTGATGCAGTCTGGCTCTCTTCTTCTTCTCTCTCAACTCTCTCTCTCTCTCTCTCTCTCTCTCTCTGTCTCTCTCGCTCTCTCTCTCTCTCTCTCTCGCTCTCTCTCTCTCTCTCTCTCTCTAGCTTGTTTTGGAGTTGTGTGAGAGAGATGACCCTGCTGATTTGCACACAATCCATACTCACCTTCACAGCATTCAACTGGTAATTCTAATATTTGTATAATTGTTTCTTTCTTTATTACTACTGATATTTTCAAACCATTCTACCTTTTAGTTATTGGGATTTTGATATTACATGTTTCAAACTCTGTAAAGTGTTTAAAAGAAATGAAATCGAGTGTGATAACAGGTGGATCGCTCCGTGGCTGGAGAAGCAGGTGTTCGGTTTGTGGAGCTGGTCCAAACACTTATTAAAGATGTGGATGAGAAGGAGCATTTCTTCCAGGTCAGATCTGATAAACATTATGATAAGGGTGTTTTTGATTATTTTTGTTTATATTTCTCTGTCTGTTTCTCTGGTTTCTACAGCATGTGTTTCCAGTGGATTTTGGCACTGACTTTGACTCAGCCATTCAGGTCCTGATGTGGCATTTCCTGTCTAGGCTGGAGCACTTCCTGCCAATTCCTGACCTTCAGCAGGTGGGACGTCATGGTCAATCTAGAATCCTAGAAGTTGTGTTTGGGAACTACAATCTATTTTATTGAACCTGGAGTTTTTGCATAGAAGACACTGAAAACTAAAACACTATTTTTTATCATCTTGTATCATATTATCATACTATTTTGTGAGAAACTATCTAATATGATCTAGATCTATGATCTTTTAAGGGATATATTATGGATATTTGGATTATTGTGATTTCAACAGTGTTATTTTAGTATTGTTTTCTACTATTTTGAATTAGCTTATTTTATATTTACATTGTAATGATATTTTTTGTATTTTTTATATGCCTTTGTCATTTTTATTAGTTAATATTTGTAAATATGTTTTATTTATCTTAATTTCATTTTTAGTTTTATTGCAGGTTTAATTTTTCTCGTTTAGCAATTTTAGTTTATGGTTTTCATCCAATATTGATCATTTATTTTATTTCAGCTTTTTTCACTTAACATAAATGTTTTAGTTAACGATAACAACACTTTCAATATTTATGAAATATTTTCTAATAAATTAGGTCAAAACATAATTGTATATGTCCTAAGTTTGCTATAGCTAACCTTTTGGTTTCAGACTCTGGCTTGGCTTGACCCAATGTTGCCTGTTTCTAAAGACTGTGAGGAGTTCACTAGTCAGTCAGGTCACTTAAAGACACTGCTTGAGCACTACAAGAACCTTGGACACCTAGATACCAAATGTAAGAAATTTATGAAGTCTCTTTGTCATGAACAATTTGCTGAAACCAATAACAGTTACATAGCTACTGTTTCTAACAGTATATTTCCATATTGTGACAGACTCTTGTCAGCCGATGAGTGCAGGAAACTGCATCCTGTCCACGCTCTCTGGCAAAGCAGGAGACATCCATCAGAAGAGAGTAGGTCACGTTCAGATGTTTGACAGACCGATCGCAGACCACACAGAGAATAGTTCTGTGGAGTCAGTAGTAGGAGCATCTGAATGTACAAAGACTCTGATAGGACCGGATGAAGATGGAGAGCATCTTATTCCAGAATCAGAGTGTACTAAAGGTGTGGGTTTGACTGATTCTGTGCTAACACTTAGAGAAGACCACAGATCTACAGATGTAATAAAGGAATCAGACTCTAATACTGAACAGTCAGAGTTCCTATCTTCTCCTTTGTCTGCGCAATCAACGTCTGAAGATAGTGCTGTATTCAAAATAATTGTGGGCAAAGGCAGATCTGCATGGAAGCCTAAAACCACGTTGGAGATTAAAATGGTCAACCTTCAAAAGCTGAAGAGAATATCAGCAACTTCTCAGAATACGTATGCAACAAACCTGCAGCATCAGGTGGAGGTAGACTCTGTTACCTCAGAAAACAAGTAAGCTCATCATTTGCTTATTGTTATCGCAGTTTTAACATTAGTGTTACAGTGCTCGCAAGCATAAGATATAACATAAGAATATGTTAGGACATATTCGTGAACACATGTATGAGTCCTCATGTCTTCATTAAAACAAACTTGGTACACAGCAAATATTGTTTATTATACTATAGTTAAGATTGTTGACATTTATGACTTACATGGGCTCGTAGAAATGTTGGTTTTCAGTGTTGTTTTTGTTTTTTACTAAAAGTCATTTTCTGTAATTGAAATAAATCTGAAGTAAAATAAAATATAAATATTATAAACTTTAACTAAAAAAACAACTTTAACCTAACGAAACAAATACTTTTAAATTGAAGAACTAAAAATATTAAAACGGAAACAAAAATAAATTCAACTGCAAATGTCAAAGCACATAATAAAATGACAAAACTTAAATTAAAAACTGAAAATATAAAAACTAAAAGCTAATTAAAATTTTAATAAATAGTATAATATAATAATAGTTGCATTTAGTTTCAAAAAACATTTTAGCAATTTTCAAGGAATTCAGTTTTCAATTTCAGTTTATACTTAAAAAATCACGTGGTATAACTTTCAAATAAAAAGTAATATATTTATTTCTTGTAGAATACATGATATTTATTAATGACTGTACTTATTTTTTCAGCAATATATTAAATGTTTTATTAATGTTTTATTTTTATCAAGGTAAATGTTTAAAAAAATATGAATTATTAATTCATTTATATTACGTGTTTGAGGAGTCAAATAACACATGACATTTCACAACATTAACTTGTGTTTATCTTACCAAGCAGATCTATTTATTCTGGTTCTATTGTTAAATGATTTTAGGTGTCACCCTGTGGAGTCTGATTGCACCTTATATAACACAAGTGAGTCACTCTCTAAACACTACACTATTTATTTTGAGGTTCTGATGTACAGATGCCATAGAGGTACAAAATAAAAAAATTATGAATGACTATGCTGATGATATATATCCACATGACTCTGATATTGCAGATGGACCCTTTCACACCTACTCATGCTTGCAGAGTCCATTCAGTCACTCTCAGGAGGAAAACCTCAGGGGTCACATAAAGAAAGTCCACTCCACTGAGGGTATGGAAAGTGGGACTGCAGTCAAACCCTCTTTGCCCAACAGCTGCCAGGTCTGTGGCAAAAGCTACAGCTTCCCATGCTTATTAAAAGCCCACCAGCGCACCCACACCGGAGAGCGTCCTTTTCTCTGTCCGGTGTCTGAATGCGGCCGCAGTTTCTCCCATTCCCATGCCCTCCGTCGCCATCGACTCGTTCATGTTTCCAAGCACATTCTAACATCACCAAATGATGATCCTGAGCAAAACAAACCACAAAAGCCAGAATCCCAAACCTATGGCTGTCTGTACTGCGTAGAGACCTTCAGCTCGCTCAGCGCCAGGAGAGACCATCACAAGACCCACCCTGAAGAAGCAATGCATCGCTGCAATGCCTGCGGGAAGCAGCTCAGCTGTCAGGCAGCTCTGATCAGACACAAGCGGATCCATGCAGAGGAACGACCCTATAAGTGTACCGAATGTCAGTCCACCTTCATCTGCTCAACCTCGTACAAACGACACCTGCTGACCCATCAACCAGAGAGACCATTCCTTTGTACCTGTGGGAAGGGCTTCACATACCGCGGTGCACTTTTGGCTCATCAGCGCATCCATTTGGAGGAGAGACCATATCGTTGTACGGACTGCGGGAAGGGGTTTCTGTACCCAGGGACTTTGGCGAAACACCAGAAGACCCACTCCAAAGAGAAACCATGCCTTTCTACACATTGTGGGAAGAACTCTACTATAGAGAACCCCCTTTGTTCACACTCGGACAGCTATAGCACAGAGAAAACTTTTAAATGCACTCTGTGCGACAAGACATTTGCGGTCAAGGCCAGCTTGACCCGGCATAAACTCACACACACCGGAGAAAGGCCATTCCTTTGTGCAGACTGCGGAAAGGCCTTTTTCTCCTTCGGAGAGTTGCTCAAGCACCAGCGCTACCACACAGGATATAAACCTTTCCAATGCCCGGACTGCAAAAAGAGTTTCACGCAAGCCTGCTACTTGCAGGTCCACATGAGGCACCACACAGGCATACGGCCTTATTCGTGTTCTCAGTGTAACAAGAGTTTCTTCAGTTCTTACCGCCTTAAGAGACACCTGCGGATTCACACGGGAGAGAAACCCTTCCAGTGCTTGGACTGCGGAAAAAGATTTCAACAGTCATATCATCTGAAAGTGCACTTCCAGACTCATGTAGGAAAGAGATCGGAAAGCAGGACTTCTAATGCTTAATTTATGGCATCATAATTACTTAACTTGGGGCAAAAAAGTATATAGAGTTCAGTGTTTACACACTTTATACGTTTTGTTTTCATATTAGTTCTCATACACACAGGAACTTGTAATGGGAGTCAAATTATGTTTTATATCAACAGCAAGTGAAAATGTGCCAAAGTCAGGCTAGATGCCTCATTTAATTTTTCACTGGTGAAAATAATGTGTTTAGGGACATGTACAAACAGTTTAATAAGTGTTAATTTGGTGAACAGTTTATTTTGGTCTTTCATTATGGCTGATGTCTATAAAAAAGGCGTTGTTGAAAAACAAACGGTTGGCTTTTCTTGAAAAGCACTCGCCAAGAAGTTTTAATTTTACATGTTACATTAACCACAAACGTTTCATTTTATAATCTTTATTTATGTATTATATAAGGGTTAAATTACCTAACGCCATAGTAAAACGTGACGTAACGAAATAGAAGTCGCGTTCTAGTTTGGTTAATTTGATCTAAACGACGAACCTGTGCCTCCGAAGGTACATTTGAAAGCCTTGCATTTTCTTATTAGTTTTTCAGAGTAAGTTTAAACAACATTATATACATAAACCAATTTTAACGAAAGGAAGATACTTATAATTGATGATAACTTTTCTTCACAAGCCTGTCCTCAGCACTTCTTGCACGGTCCGCCAGGTGGCAGCAACACGACGCCAAACACATTTTAAAAGCGTTCCACGTGTTCACTGTTGCTCTTACTCCACGGTGTTTACAGCAGTACCAGCAGCTCTCAATAACAATAACTGGTATGAAAACATTATTTCGTTATCCTCTTCTTTCTAGCTCGGAATATAATTATTGATTTTATTAAGCAGCAGATGATTTTGAAACTCAAAATGATGCTCAAAACATAGCCTATTGAATATAATTTGGATTGTACTCAATTATATGGCGGTTGCGTTTAGCATTGTTTTGATTTCTTGCTGTTGATGACCCTAATAAAACAAACATGGAGACCAGTCTTAAAAGCATTTCTGTGCCTAGTGAACCATGTGATGATTATGTATTTTAAGCCTTCCGAATTCATGCTAGCTTTGCCGAATTCATGTAATTGAACTCGATTAAGTTTGTTATATTTGTAAATGAATCTTTAGGAATGGTTTTCCAAAGCAGATCAATTGATGTGTTTTTTAAAGATTTGACCTTTTCTACCGACTGGACATCATTACTGGGTGAAAATCTTGACATTTCAGTTTGTTCCTCACACATATCTATAATATGTCTTTTGAAGACTTGGAATGTAGTGCACAAGTTTCATGGACTGCTTTTATGAATACTTTATGGTGCTTTGCATCCTTTTACGAGCTTGAAAGCTCCATTACCCCTCCATTTCCCCTCTTCCTTTAGGTCTCTACAGCTGTCATTAATGGACTCCCAAAAAGTAAGATTCCTGCCTTTCTTTCTTTTTTCCCCTTACAGAGAAACATAAAATCAATGCTGCTATATTAGAACACAAAGCAGCAAAGGGCAGACACTTGTCGGTGGTTGTTTGGAGTGCCTTGGTCCATTCACTCTGTAAGTGTTTCCAGCTGGGATGGGAGAGTCCAGCGCCTGCCCAGCTGCTGCGCACTGACCTTCCACTTACAGCAGGAGGGACAGTCATTTACTAATTCAACAAGTACAAGGATCCATATGACTTTGAAATACTTTTTTTGGTGAGTGACTAGTCTGCAAGAGGATTTTATTTAAACCAACTCTGCATTCGCAGGCTTTATGTTAGGGCCCTAAATGCGTCTCCAAGATGTAGATGAAATTTAGCATCACTTGCTCACCAATGGTCTGGATCCTCTGCAGTGAATGGGTGCCGTCAGAATGAGAGTCCAAACAGCTGATAATATCACAATAATACACATGGCTACAGTCCATCAGTAATGTCTCATGAAGTGAAAAGCTGTGTGTTTGTAAGATACAAATCCATCGTTAATGCATTTTAACTTTAAATAGTTGCTTCTGGCCAAAATCCATAATAGCTGTTACAGTCCATTGTTCCCTGTTGGCCTCTTACCTCAAAATCCACTGACATATTTATATAGAACCGTTTTGGATAGTTTTTCTGGTCGATCCTTGATCTGTGCATATTTATCTCCTGATTCAGAAAAGCAATGTTATAGATAGAGAATAGACATTCTAATGGTAAATTTGTTTATTACAAACATGCAGCTTTCACTTCACAAGATGTTAATCGATTGTGTGGATTACTTGTGGATTATTGTGATGTTTTTATCAGCTGTTTGGACTCTCATTCTGACGGCACCCATTCACTGCAGAGGATCCATTTTGGTGAGCAAGTAATATAATGCTAACTTTCTCCAAATCTGATGAAGAAACAAACTAATCTACATCTTGGATGCCATAACGGTGAGAAAATTTTCAGCAAGTTTTTATTGTTAAGTGCATTTTTCCTTTAATTAAACACAAGACTGTGAGAGATACAACTTGTATGTGATTTAATTCCAGTTGAGCATTAGGATATGCTATAATCCTTTCGATTGTACGACTAATCACAGTGCAGAAGAGTTCGATTAATTCTGAAAGGCCTGCAGTTCTCTGTAGCAGTGTAATGAGTTTAATTAAAGACGAGGGAGGGAAAGCCCCATTTGTAAGTGACAAAAAAGCTATTTAAATGTTTGTCCAATGTAATTTGACACTCGTCTGTAACTTCAGTTTTAGTCTTCTCCTCAACTATGGCAAACACAAGAGCACTGTTCTCTCTCCCTCCATTTGTGTTATCTAATTTCCCCTCTCATCTCAAACAATCAATTACCTGGCTGAAGTAAGCCCTTAATGCCTTTAGCTGGAAATTGCCTTTGCGCCCATGCAAGCCAAATAAACCAGATTAGCCAGTGGTGATTGAATTCCGTAGGGCCGAGACCCTGACGAGGACAAATTCCCTCATCTGCCAAACTCCTGCAGCATTCAGACGATAAGTCTGTGTGAACAGCTCACGGACTGTGTCCCTGTTTGTGTTTTTGCTTTGTTTCAGAGAGCGGATTTTAGAATCTGGTATTCCAGGGGTTTGTTACTGAAGAAGTGAGGAGAGAAGAGTGATGACACAAGTGAGGTGTGTGTGTGTGTGTGTGTGTATGAGATCTAGTTCTTCAAGCACTAGTATAACTAGTAATCTCCACTTTAAAATACATGCTTTGAATCTATCTGTATAAATGTGTGTGTGTATGTTGCATTTTTTATTTAATTGAAGATATATGAGATCATGAACATTTGATTCTAATTTTATAAGCATATGTCAACTTTAAAGTGTCAGTTACCAGTGAAGTTACCAGAGAAGACATGCAAAGCTCGTGTAGAAAACCTGAACATCTGATAAATGAGAGGCACTAACACACTCTGCAATATAGCTTGGGGACACAACCAGTCACTTGACTGCTGGACAAATTAAATATATGGCTGTAAACATTTGTTCCAACTGTTACTCGATTCGATTGTGATTCTTGAGATCAGTCGATCCGAAGTATTTTGAAACATTTCATAATTATTTTTGAAAAAATATTGGAGAAACAGTTTTTACTATGGTTGATATTGACAAAATAAGACATGAGGGTTTACATTCACGTCCTCAAAAATACAATTTTGGGTAAATAATGAATATATATTTATTACGGTATTAATCCAATTGAGAGGGATTATGTTGTAAACTAACACAAACAGACATGAGAATTTATTGAACCAACAATTAAAATATAAATGCATGTAGGGAATATAGAATATCAAATTAAACAGGGTCATAATCAACCACATATTAATGCTGTATAACACGTAAGGAATGAGTGAAGGCTAGTTAAAGCACTTTTCTATGCATATCCAAATATTCCAAAATACGCATAATAATAATTCACAATTTGGAAAGCAACTGTTATTTTGGGTCACAGTTTATTTTAAGCTCCAATTCTCGCTATTAACAAACCATTAGCGTTTGCCTCAATAAATTAATTACTAGTTAGTAAGGTATTAAGTTTAGGCATTGGGTAGGATTAGGGATGCAGAATATGTGTTTTATAAGTACTAATAAACAGCCAATATGTGAATAATAGGCATGCTAATAAGTTACTAGTTAATAGTGACAATTGGTCCCTATACTAAAGTGGGTAACACTTTATTTTAGGGTTTCTTTAGTTGTTTATTAGCATGCATATTACTAGAATATTAGCCATTTATTAGAACTAATTAAGCACAAATTAATGCCTTATTACATGATCTTATTCTACATCCCTAATCCTACCCAATACCAAAATCTAACAAGTATCTTACTAACTATTAATAAGCAGAAAATTAGGAATTTATTGAGGGAAAAGTTGTAGTTGATAGTGAATAAGTGTTCCCTATTCTAAAGGGTTACCTTAAAGTGTTACCTTAAATTTATTTTAAAATAAAGCAGTTTGAACACAGCAGCATTAACTTTCCTAAAAACGATTAATAAATTCACTACATTTAATTTTTTATAATCAGATCAATGTATTTTTACAGCCCAAATCAGGATGCTGTGGCATATATTGTTGCCCTAGTTGCATTTGTTCGGAGAGCATCCTAAACACATTTAAACAGGTGTGCAATGTTACGGCGAAGATATCCTCTGTGAAAAGGGAAAAACCATTTGTGTAAATGTGTATCAGAAAAGATAAAGAGACATGGTGTTAAGGGACACCACTGAAAGATACTTTAATGACACTCAAACTGGGGCAGACAGTGCATTTCGGTTTTAGGAAGTCATTAGTTTAGGAAAGGATTCACATACGATCAAACACGGTCCTGTGAGGGTCATTGTTTATATGAGGTGAATGTAACTTTGGTGTGTGTCTAGTGGGCTTTGTGATATTTAATAGCTCTTCTGAGAGCATTTTTAATGCATACATAAAGAGCCCTGCCTCTGCTTAATGAGCTAATCCGTTTAATGCTAAATTCACACCCACGAACGAATCGCTTCCAGTCTCCCCTCAGACCCGAGACGGCGGCAGGACTATAAATAGACCTTTAATAGATTAATGCAGTTTCTGTGATTTGTTGTTGAGGTCGGATCCGAGGCTTCTAGAACTAGTGACAAATGAAGATGATTATCAGATTATTGTCTGTTGCTATTTTCCGTCGCACTTCCTTCCTCTGTTTCTTGTTTTCTCAATTATAAATCTTCAGATCTGTCTTTTTTTGAGTTTCACACCTTTGCCACATGTGTTGCTCTGCACTTCTCTTGTCATCACTCCGGCTTTAATGATGAGACTTTCACTTTCAAACACTCAAACAGGGCCGGTCTACCAAAAACGTCAGTCGGTGGCTGTGCCACTTTAGTGGCCTGGGGTTCTATGTTCAGACAGGAAGTTCAGAAATAGCCGGTCGCACAAACTTATTTGAGCTGTGTTATCCCCTCAGAGACAAACTTCCAGCCCTGGAACCAATTAGAGCAGGATCCACCAGTCCACCAGAGGCGCCTTCGGCAGGTGCTACTGTCGTTCCTCTGGAGAAGTAATCAACAGCACCTCTGTTCTAAGGTGAGATGGGAAACTTTGGAGAGTGCTGGGTCACACTCGTCTTTGACAGACTGGCGTGTGAAAGAAGTGTAAAGGGGTCTTAGAAATCTCCTTTGAGATATTTTTGCACTTGTACACTATAAACACATACGACAGGTTTCAGAGGACATTTACATATTTGTCTTAAAGGCACAGTGACAAAAAATGGTTCTAAGAGATACAGAGGATGTAAAATGGTCTGTTTTTAATGTGCAAGACTTTACTAATATTATAAGCATACTTAGTGTTTACAGTGAGGTTAAATTTGCAATATTAGTTAATGCATTACAGCATTTATTAATAGTTTAATGCTAATTTATAAATATGGTACTGTTTGAATATGCCCGTTGATCATACATAAATGTTAATTTATACAGCTTAAAATGTTAAAAATGTATTAGTAGTATATGTAATATGCAAAATGTATATTAACCTAGATTCATAAATGTGTATTTAATGGTTGGTTCATGATACGTAATGCATTAACTAACTAAACCTTATTGTACCAAAATTACCAAATAAAAAAAAGATCTGGCCAATTTAAATAATTATATCTAAAATAAATATATACAGAGATAGGAAAATATACAATATGATTAAATTACAAATAAAATTGAGACACTACCTTTTAGAAGTTTGGGCTCAAGATACTGTTTTTTGAAAGAAGTCTCACCAAGGCTACATTTATTTGATCAAAAATGCAGAACAACACTAATATTGTAAAATATCATGGCAATCGAAAGTAACTGTTTTCTGTTTTAATATATTTAAAAAATAAAAAAATTGTATTCCTGTGATGGCAAAACATTCAGCGTCATACTCCAGTATTCAGTGTCACATGATCCTTCAGACATCATTCTAATATGCTGATTTGGTGTTCGTTAAACATTTCTTCTTATTAATGTTGAAAACAGTTGTGCTACTTTAATATATTTGTGTAAAACATGATATATTTTTTCAGGATTCTTTTATGAATATACAGTTCAAAAGAACAGCACTTATTTGAAATAGAAATGTTTTGTAATATTATAAATGTCTTTACTGACACTTTTGATCAATGTGTCTTTGCTGAATGAAAGAATATTTATTTTAAACAGTAGTCTATAAAATACCTTTCGAGTAGGATCAGGAAGATATAGCGAGAGATCTGATAGACGTCCAAAAACACTGCAAAAGATAAATCTTTATTTCTCCCAGATTGTAACAGTAAAAAGTTAACAAGTGCAATTACAACTCCGCTGCCTCCCATCCCACCCACGGACCCCATAATAAAAACAGAAAGAAGTTTAACAGGTGGACGGCCATATCACGCTTCAACTGCGGTACCAACCACTATCACAGAACAAGGTGCTAGGCATGTACTACAGATTTACCGTAAGGCAATTTATAATCATTATAACTTAGTACTCCAAAACATAACACATCTCTCTTCCCTCAATGAGGGGAAAACTATTAGTTTCACCTAAAATAGATAAACAAGATCACGACAAGTTCTCCTCTATACACTACACAACTCAGCACAGCGCTGTGTGTTATTGCAGGTGAATACTCACAGCCTAACAGTGGCTACTTTTACTTATGTCTAGTTGGTTTCGACTCAGTGCACAAGTTCAATAGGGGTAAAAAATGATGTTGCTGTATTTCTACAATGAAGTGACCCACAGACATCTGACTATCCAGATCTACACCCATGAAGTTAAGTTTCAGGTTCTTATGGTCAATAAATGAACGTTCTTCTTTATTATCTATTGCTTTATGTAGAAATGATTTCCCCATTCTGAAATCTCAGTAGTTGCAAAGTATTCTAAAATGGTGATGCCACTTCTTGGAAACAGAATTAGAACATTCCTAATCGTGTTTGATCCAAAGCAGTCTAAAGGTTCGGTCATATTAGCGCAAATTCTGCCAACTTTTGTGGACAACAAAGGTCCATTGTCTATTATAGTTTATATTTATATGCTTCCAAACCAACCTGTTGGTCAACATTGATGCGAAAATGCATTGGAAAACATTTCTCCCTCATGATATTTCGCCCTGAAGTGTCTGGATTTCGCCCACAAAAATTCACAGAACAATGGTAAATGTGACCGCATCTTAAATTTGATATTAACTGCAGTTGAAACTGATGTGTTTGATCCTATTGGGACAAACTGGAATATTTTTCGCTACTTCAAGAAAAGCCAACTAATAGCATCAGAGCAGTGCAAACATGACATATAGAGACTTATGGACACTCTTCTCTATCTTTTCGCAAAGTCCTTTTCCCTGCATCTAAGTCCTAACTTCCAAGGTTGTGGGCATCTAAGACAACAGTCTCATTAAAGTCCTTCAACAGCTGTCAAAAAGTAGATCCAGCTGAACAAGCCTCCCCTGATTGGGCCGAGAAACTCATTTGCAGCTGTCAGTCTCAGCATCAGCGTCTTCATGTGGAGAAAATGCCATCCAGCAGAGCTGCAGGAGGCAGCCGGCACAGTCCGTGTCCTAAATGTAGATGGGATCAAGAAAAGAGTCTCTGAATTTAAATCTCCATTTCCCGGCTGTTCCTCCTTTGTCATACAAAGTATATCCTTGGGATCAAAACTGGATATCTAGAGAAACGGAGAGAGAGGAGATCAAGATTAAAATTTAAATAATCTTATTATAAAGATCTGTCTGTTGACACCCATATTGTTTGTGGCTCATGGAGGCATCAGAAGTTTTATTAAGAGGATTAAATGCATGTTAGAATACAAGCATGTATAGTCAGTGATGTATGATGATCTTAAAAGGCAAAACAGGATCTCCCAGTGGAACGGATGTGTTGATTAGGCCCTTGTGCATGCTTTACTATAATCAGACAACAGCTCTGTAGCCATGGGCAAGCTGGAGCACGATTGAGCCTTGCGTTCACAAACAATCTCAATCTGTTTACAAGCTGATCCACATCACTGTCAGAGAGACTTTGGATTGCTAATAAGGCCTAATACAGAAGTGACACAACACAGATCCTTCCCAAAACTTTCATAAACAAAATTAATATAATGTATTTTGGGAACCTCAGCTCTGTAAACGTACTATTCTCTATAAATACGAGCTGAGGTGACACACTTATGTGGGTTGAATAGAAGTTCAGTACAAGTAGGTACAATACAAGTTCGTCTTAAAGTGACAGCGCTTGCATAACGTTAATGCAAGTTTCCAATCTGTAAATGTTAAAATACTCACCGTGTCAAAAGTATAACCAGAAGACATGAACATCAAAAATAACATGATTTTAGTGTGAAAAAAATCACTTTCTAACCTTTTCTGTGTAAAGTCATCTAATTGTACAACTTTTATAAATAAAGTAAAATAATCAGAACAGTTTTATAGCTTAAATAATTCAAACAATTTAAAGGAACAATATGTAAGTGCTTTTATAAAATACTTCCATAGTAAGCGCATCACTGTAACCTTGATTTTTGCTTTATGAAAAAATAAAAGAACAGAACACTGTTCTCAAAACATATTTAATGGTTGACAAACCATGTCAGTCTTTGTCAGGATGTCAAAAACATTCAAACTTGAAGGTATTTAAATATCGTAACCAGAATAGTTGTGGGCAACAAAAAGCTTAGCTGTTAACCAATGTAGACACATTGTAGAGTCCAAATACAAATAAGCAAGAAATCAACCAATGAGGATGCATTTGTACATTTATGTTCCTTTTTTCCATTTCACGTAATTATATTGAAAAAATATTGACCATGTATTCAAAAACTGCCTTTGTGTTTCTTGGAAGGAAGAAAGTCATGTGGGTTTGTAATTAATAATAGCAAATATATTATGAATGTTGTTGGTTCCTTGAAGAATTGCTTTGTTAGTCTGTTTGGATAAAAGCTAAATACAAAAAAAAAGTCATCTCTGGAAGTGTTGCTTAGTACATGTCCATCTTGGCAGAGCTTGAGCGCGCTCTTGACTGCTGGTACACTTGACTTGAGTTACTTAGAAAGAGCATAAACATTTAGATCCCACTGCCACTTGAGTGAGACTTGTGAGCATCATAAATGGAAATGTCAGATAAAGACAGAACATTTAATCAACTCGTTCCTACAAGCTAATCCTGTTTGTAATGATGAATGCCTGACTACATTCGACTGGCTGATCCTTGCACTGGACGTGGTCAGATTTTTAAGAATTTAGTCTTGGCGAAAGTTTCGGGAATGTCCGAGCTTTGGCCTACTTTAGAGAAGGGGCTGTCTGCACAGAGCACCGTGCTCATTTATAATGCATTACAGAACACTTTTAAGCAATGTAGGCCAGGAGCGCAGACAGGTTTGTTGGTATTGGAGAACACGCCTCTGAGGAACACACCACTGTTCATGCAGTTGAAATGTCACACACAGGTCTTCCCTAACTCCACAGGCGTCCTGGAAAATACTCAAAATGGAACACTCCAGATTTAGGCTTTACACCCTCCTCCAAAAGAAAAAACTGTGAGAATAGTATTTATTTTAGTAGGGCTCAACAAAAAGGTTTTTACGAATGTATGTACTCAAGACTATCACAAGTCATATTTTCAAAATTTGGTCAAAACCTCATCTGGTAATATCAGGAGAAGAGTAAGTTGCATAGCATAAAAATTTATATTAACTAAATCAATGAATAAAAGATATTCATTAGCCTTAAAACTCTCTCACACTGGAATCGGGTCAGTGAGCCATTATTATTGTTTAGCCTTGTGATATTAATAGTAAAAAATTGTATATAAAGTTCATTTGAAAAGCAGACAGAAGCAGCTGATTATGACTACATATCTGAAAGAATGACAGTTCTTCTAAAAGCAAACACGAGGTCTTAATCCAAACCGAGACAATGGTGAGTCACTTCATGCTGAGATATTTACACAAGATGAGCACAGCCCTCTGTGTGCAATAGAAATATCAACTGCCCCCACTGGGCCTGCCTCCACTCCACAACCCCTGAGAGATGATTGTTTTGGGAAATGAGGCAGAGGCGTATGGGAAGTGCTCCGAGTTGGTGACATTCAAATGAAAATGGACTGGAGTCCTTTCAGAGAGAAATAGCAAAATTAATATGTTTGAATTTCAGAAGACTATGGCTCTCAGTATCGAAGGCAAATTGGCTGGTAATTTTAAAACAATGCTTGCTGCTACACTCCATTACATAATCAAAATTGAATGTCGGCTTTGCATAGTGTGTCAAATTCTCAGCCTTTTACGCATTTTAATTGGCTTAAAGGCTTGTGTTTAAAGTAGAAGTGCAGGCTCTAGCTCCTAACGTAGCTTACCACCTCATTATTCTTATTAAATGCCTGTTGAAGATGTAATGATGCATTTGCTATAACCCAGCAATTGTCTGTAATTTCATTATAGCCTTTAGGGCAGGGATCCTCAAATCTGGCCCACTCCTGCAGAGTTTAGCTCTAACCCTAATCAAACACACGCTGAGCATGCTAATCAGAGTCTTCAAGATCATTAGAAAATCACAGGTAGGTGAGTTTGATCAGGGTTGGAGCTAAACTCTGCAGCAGATTGGCCCTCCAGGGAAAGATTTGTGGAGCCCTGCTTTTTCTTAATTTATTTACTTATGTAAAAAACCTGGATCTGTCAACGTAATACCAATGCCATCTAGAACCATGATGAGAAAACTCCAAAACAGTCAAGCAATGCAATCACGAAAGCTACGGGAAACCGCTATCTTCACTCACCACTGGTCGGGAAATTGTTTAATTATTATCAGATGGGTTCTCTCTTATGAAATTCTATGAAAAATTACATTTTATTCAGTGATGCTATTTGCTACAATAGTCCACAGCCTGCAGGTAAACTCTAAACATCACTCTGATCAGCCCATGAACAGGTGTATTTCATTTGGCGTACCCAGCAGGATATTCGGTTATTGTTGTCTCTTACTATAAGAATTAATCTGACCCCTCAAATTACACTCAGAAATGACACTATTATCAAAATGTACCCACCCCAAGTTGATGACCACTTGTATTAGACTCCTGTAGACTGTTATTACTGCCTGAGAACCCCAGTGAATTGTTTATATTGCTGTTAGTGAATTTCTGTCTTTGTTCATCGACTCATCGTGTTGTCAAATGTCAAATGTTTCAGTTTAAATGGCAAAAAACATATGACAAATTACTAAATGTATTAGTTTAACTTACAATCTAGAAAAAAAAATTTTTTTATAAAGTGAAAATCAGGACTATAAAATGTTATCTTCAGAATCATCTATATATGTGAAAATCAGCAGAGAATTGATAAAATACAATACAAGACTTCATAACCTTACAAAAGCAAAAATTCTACAAAATAAATTCATATATTTTGTAAGAAATTGTGCGGTGCTGGAGAAAAACTGGCACCTTTTTTTAAATCAGCACCCAAAAATTAGTAAGAAACAAGTATTTATTCAGCAAATATGATGCAGGCCAGTGTTATTTATTATATTTGCACCCTCAGTTTTATTAAAAATGAAAAATAGTAGCTTTGTTTTTTCATTGCAAGTACCAGAAATATTGAGTCAAAAAGGTTGAGAACCACTGCTTTAACATTTGTGATTCAATGGGCTAATTTTCTGCTGCAGCTTAGATTTGGAAAAATGCATCTAGACTCCAACTAAATTCAATATTACACAAATTGGGGTTTTGAGATAATCCTTCAGTGTGCCTGCAAATTCAAAGTAATGACATTTGGATGTGTTTGAAACTCCTTTTTGAAAATACTCATTCAAAAAAGTAGACTATAGCTGGAAGAGAATCTTGACACAGTAGACCGTCTAAAGGAGGGCATAGGGAGGCTTTAACTTCTAAATTATCTCCTGCCAACAGCATCCAGGTGCAGGACTTTAATTAGCAGCACCTGCACAACACACACATGAAGATCGACCAGGCGGAACGGGGCTGAGAAAATCATGTTATTTCACTTGCATATTAAATTACATTTTGGGCTTTTATGTCAGCGCTGTTTAGATTGCTATGTGCTTTTAACGTGATCATTGTCCTGTCATTTGTAGTACAAGCTCAGGGTGTTGATTGAAGCACATTTTAGCACAACCATCGTGAACGCAGACATGGGAGAAGCTGCGTTTCAAATGCTTTGATGTGAATTACATCTCAAGTATGCCCATATTCAATTAACCTTATCCTTCGAAATTCTTTTGGAGTTAAAAAGCCAGACGAACTTATTACGCTCGTGCATCCATCTGTGTTATCTCTGAGCTGCAAGAGCTCCGTTTCTCCAGCATCTTCAAAGTGCGAGACACATCATCATCATATTACACGCTAGATTCCACTCGCCTGCCTCTAGACGTTTCTCTCTCAGTTGACAGGACAGGTGTGGAAGGGGAGGGGCGAGAATGAGAGAATGGAAAGCTCATTGGCTTGTTTCAGAGTTCGGTTTGCATTTCAAAATGACTGGCCAAAAACACTAACTCAAGATTTGGACGTATGCTGTAATTTTTTCCGGCTTTTACGTTTCTTGTCTGTCAGTTTGTGGAGTCTGGGTGACATTTTGGGTAAGACAGATGTCAATGGTGTTTGTAGTTTTTTCACTTTAGAACTTATAATTGCAAAAAAGTCAGATTTGTCTGATTAAAAAGTCGCAAATTCCCTTTTTAATTTTTATTTAGTGGCAGAAACGGGCTTCCATATAGTCCACTGATATTCAAGATCAGAAATCAGTTAGTGTTCTGCTACATTGACTCTCTGCACATAACATAAGGGTGTTTAGTTATCTGGGAGTTCTCCTTTATCCCTGTTGGTTTACTCACCAGGCTGTTGAGGTCTGGAAGGTCAAGATCGTAGGGCTCTGTGCTTCTCCTCTCAAACTGTGTCGTGCATGGTGGTGCTGACTCGGGCCTTGTCCCATGTTGTGTTCACCCTCCTGATCCGCGCTGTGCCATTGACTCCTGGCCTGTTTGAGCCACCGTCCTCCCAGTCCCCCATTTCTCCAGGTAGACCCGGCACAACTCGTAGTTCATAGCTGAATAGTACAGGAAGTCCAAAGCCAGGAGGACCATAACGAAAAAGCCGTAAATCCACACACCGATGAGAGCAGTGTAGTTACTAAAGCGAAAGAAAGGGTGATGATGGAAGTTAGTGGTGTTGCTTATGCTCTACAAGGAAATAAAAAAAAATGAAACCGTAATAATCATATCATTACAAGGAAGAATGGGTATGATTTTCTCCTCTAAATCAACTAGTGCAATGAAAAGAGAGGTCAGTGCCCATGCAGTGGAAGTAAAGTGCTGTAATTGCTTTCCACTGGCCTTTCTGATTGCTTTGGCAGGTTAGTGTGCAGGGTGTGCAGACTTTGCACAGCTACCCAGTGGTTTGGGATTCTATAGAGGGATCGATTTGATCTTGATCGGTGAAATAAAATGTTCATGCTTGACCGGAGTCAGGGCATGGTGACAGACTGGCCTTTATATCACTGCTTCATTGTTCACGTCCCATCGTGGGGTTGAAGATGAATTGATTTGTTTTGGATTAGTACTGCCATGTTTCTCACAGAGATGCTTGACTGAAACAACAGGGCTTGGTTTTTCATGCATACACCTGAGGCTGTGACAGAGTAAGATATTGCAGCCTGCGGAGATCTTTTGTGAAGGCTTAATGTCAGAGGAAGTCTTTCATCATCGGAACAGACAGTTTGATCTGGATGCGTGGTTCACTTGGGAATAGTGATTAGGAAATTGCGCACACAGCAGGCATCAACCGAGATGTTTCGGAAACTGCTGATGCAGGCAGCGACAGTTCAATAAAACACTTTTTTAGTTTTTATTAAGATATTTTGCTGATATTTTCAAATCCTTTTTTAATGCATTCATGTCATTTCCTAGTCATGGATGTGCTAAAATATTCAAGATTAGGAGGTGATTTAAAAAATGAATTCATGTCACTTAATATTTACAAAATATATATAAAAAAAGATAAAAAATATTAGAATAAAATCAATGTACATATTATATTAACAACTTATTAACTATTAATTAAATAAGATTATTTTCTTGTAAAACATGTTTGAATATAATTTTTTATTTACAACTATGCACACACACACACACACACACACACACACACACACACACACACACACACACACACACACACACACATGCATTTATCTGCATATGTTTTGTGAAAAATGCTTATTTCTAAGTTCTTTCCATCAATATGTTATTCACTTGATTTATATTCATATTCTTGCTTAATAAAAAGTATATTTTAATTAATTTAACGTAATATACTTAATTTCTTTGAG
Organism: Ptychobarbus kaznakovi; assembly: GCA_027422405.1. Taxonomy (NCBI): domain Eukaryota; kingdom Metazoa; phylum Chordata; class Actinopteri; order Cypriniformes; family Cyprinidae; genus Ptychobarbus; species Ptychobarbus kaznakovi. The sequence goes on from CM049795.1 coordinate 36,461,585, forward strand.
CTTTTTTCTTATCGTTTTGGCCAATTACAATTATTGAATTTTGGAACGGGTTTATATCATCGCATATTTTTCTTACACCGTATAAATGGGTCTTTATATATAAAAATAAATAGCTGCCTTTATATTTTAGGTAGGGGGTCCTTTACAGCCTTTGACATCAAAAAGTTTGGAAACCCCTGATTTAATGAAAAATATTTTAAACTAACCTGCATTTAACCTGAATACTGTCAGGTATTTCTGTATCTTTTGCATGCATGTGATTTGAATCTGCTGAATTATGCATTTTAATCCGTGTTTGCATATGTCTGAGGATGGCAGACAAATCAGGCCTGCTGCAAATAAGCGAGTCCATCTGATTGTCACATTTTTCTAACCTCCCTCTCAGTCAGCTGGAGGGATAAACAAGCCGTGATGATATTCAGAAGAAAGGCGTCACTCTATTGATCTCTGGTCTGGCTCACTGCACCAGAGACCGGGAGTCATTTTTCAGACTTCGTAACTTTAACAGCCTGTATGAAAATCTGAACGGCACTGCTAACCTACTGTGGTCATTACAGCACTGGGAGGACTTTCACAACACAGCGTACGGGTCAGGACCCTGTCAGAAGAGGTTTTGGTCGGGTGCAGGCTGGCTGTGGTAGGGTTTGGATGGATGGACCAGCTAAGAATGAATATGTAGGAAGGATTAATCAAGGCCCATTTTTAGAAGAGTGCGCTGAGGGCAGATTACACTGTCTATCTTTTATCTCTTATCACCCAATGAATAAAATAAAAAGTAGCAGAGAAAGTGTGAATGAGAAATGTTCAGAGAATATCTAATTATTTCCCACCACATCAGAGGTTGTTTGTCATGTTTAAGGCTGTGAAGAGTCTGAAATGGAGATGAGACTATTTCAAGCAGTAGTTGGTATATTCACGGTGAGTGTGAGGAATATGCTTAAACAGCTTCATTTTCTGCAACTGCATCTGTTTTTTTAGTTACAGTTTTTGTCTTTTGACAAAAATATCCTTTAAACTGTCAGTATTTTATCATGCCTATTCATTAAATTTAGTTAGTTATACTAAATTTTCAAAATTAATAATTTATTTGAATATTTGGCCACGGCAATACAATCATACATCACTTTCAGTTATTTGTTTTTCTCAATATATGTCAAATTTAAATATGTGTATTAATCTCTCATTAATCATATCTTTATTAATCTATTAAAAATCATAAGTGTCATTTAATTCAAGGATTTTCAAAGAGGTTGCTTAAAATATTTTACAAAATGTGTATATATAGGCCAACCTAATATGTATTTAATATTTTAACGACAACTTTCATATATGAAATATTTTGAATGCCTTTTTCTTTTTTTGTGAAGAGATTACGATTATGAATCTTACAATTGTTATATTTTACTGAAACCATAGTTTAACTTAGTCAATTAAAGATGATTCTGCATTTTTTGTGTGAATTATGCTTATTTTTAATATCTCTTCTTCTGTATGATATTCGTATTTTACAATGTTATACTTGATACAGAATAAGTATTTTATTTCATATTTATTTGAAAAATGGTCAGTATTTTATCATGTCATATTCATTCATTTTAGTCAGTGTTACTCAAATGGCATCTAAGTTGACAATAAATAAACAATCAAACATTATATGCAAGTAAACAATTATCAGCATTTAAAAATGTGAAGAATCATGACATTATTTATTATTTAATTGTTTTTTAAATATTTTGCTCACATTTTTATCAAATGTATATTTGAAATGTATTTTTATTTGCGTACTAATTTATTTTATTTTACTTTTAGTTTTTTTGGTCAGCCTACCAAAACAAAAATAATTTAATTTAATTCAATAATTTTGTTGACAACTCTTCATGCAAAATTTAGATGATGTACCATTTGAAGAAATCGTCGACCCTTATGGTGGGTGTTGGTTCAGAGCCCAACAAAGCAAAGAGCATGCTAGCAAAACCGTTACTCACTTGTGGGCGAAGCCGTCTGAGTTGGTAGTGAGGTTGAGCTGCATCACGCTCTGAAATTCAGTTTCGTTGCAGCAGTACTTGAAGGCCGTGTTGTTATGGTGACAGCAGAATATGTAGGTCTTGTTGTCCGAGAGTCGAGGGCAGTGGAAACCAAAGTGATAGCGCCCCTTGTGGTCAGAGTAAGGCTCACACACCCTGAAGTGTGCAGAGAGAGCTGCAGAGAGATAAAACAGTGCAGTGTGAGGGAATAAAGCAAGTCTTGATTTCAAACCGCTCGTGATCCGATTCAAGGCAGGATGAATGACTTCTGATAGGTGCAAGATTATTGGGGTGGAACAGAGGGAGAGATTTACGGAGCAGATCTTTCATGTCTTCAGTAATTAGAGCTCTGGCTGCTAAATGCTGCCAGATTCATTAAATACGTCCTTTCTGACTTTCTGAAGTCTGTCATGTGGCACATTTCAACTCCAGAACCATAAGCACTGTAAAAGGGAGAGTTTTTAATATTATAAGTGACATAATAAACATGTTTGTCTCGCGCCAAATCGGACAGCTTCTCAACTCATGAACTAACTCACTGTCAAACAATCTTGGCTCCAGTAATTGCTCAGATAACGAAGTTCGCAGAGTCTCTGAAAACAGTCTAATGGCACGGCTAATGAATGATCAAGTATCTTGGCCATTCCTCTTTTTTCAATAAAAAATTCAGTGCTCATCAGCAACGTCCATAGACTCACTCTCAAAGTGCACCTGCTCATGCTCTTCTTATTGAGCTTTACGGAAAAGAAGAAAGCACTGAGTCGTCATTTGCATATAGATGAGAGCAGTCTGAGAATGCACTATTGGTAAGTGGAATGGACAGGATCTCTGTGAATTTGATGGACCTCGCTGTCCGTTTGTACAGTGTATTAATATTTGTGCCGGAGGCGTTCTTGCTCTGAACTGTACACCTGAGAGTCTGTACTGTTGTGGAAGAAATGGCTGAGATTTACAGTGCTAAAAAATAAAATACAATTGTGAAATGTATTGTAAAAAACCCAACAACAACAAAAACAGCAGATATATGGTTGCCAGAACTATTTAGGTTTTATATATTAACCTTAAAATTACATTTAAAGTTTAACCGTTAAAATTACTGTATTTTCTTTTGTTTAAAGCATGTGTAAGCTTTTCCCTGAGAAACCACATTAAAGGAATAGTTCACCAAAAATGAAAATTTGCTGAATATTTACTCACCATTAGGCTGTCCAAGATGTTGAGTTCGTTTCTTCATCAGAACAGATTTATAGAAATGTAGCATTACATAACTAACTTCACCTGCAGTGGATCCTCTGCAGTGAATGGATGCCGTCAAAATGAGTCCAAACAGATGATAAAAGCATCACAATAATAAACAAGTAATCCACACAACTCCAGTCCATCAAATAATGTCTTATGATGTGAAAATCTCTGTGTTTGTAAGAAACCAATCCATCATTAATGCTTTTTATCTTTAAACTGTCACTTCTGGACAAAATCTGAGAACATTTCCTCCAGTGAAAAAGTCCATCCCCTGTTGTCCTCGCACATCAAAATCCACCAACAGATTTGTTTAGAACAATTTTAGACTCTTTCCACTTATAAACCGTGCCTGATCTGTGCATTTATCCTCCTGATTCAGACAAGACAACTTTTACCACTGGAGATAGGAGCATTATGGATATTTTAATACAATTCAATTGTTTGTTACAAACATGCAGCTTTTTACTTCACAAGATTTGAATCGATTGTGTGGATTACTTGTGGATTATTGTGATGTCATTCCTCTCCTTCTGACGGCACCCATTCACTGCAGAGGATGCATTGGTGGGCAAGTGATGTAATGCTACATTTTTCCAAATATGTTCTGATGAAGAAACACTCGTCTACATCTTGGATGACCTATGAGTGAATAAAATGTCATACATTTTTCATTTCGGGTGGACTATTTTTTTTGTTTTTCAGTTATTTCAAGGCAATTATTCTGATTCACATCACAACAATGAATGAGCAGAAAAGAGGTTCAGGCTCGGAAAAGACTCTGGAATAGAAACAAGAACATTTAATGTTAATTGCTGTGAATCGAAGTTGAATAAGAGAGGCAAAAAATATTATGACTTAGGAAACAATTTAATGTTTACCGCATTTGACCCCTTGCTAATGACCAAAACGTCCAATTACGTGAGTGCACAGGCATACAGAGAGCCTGGTAATGATCGGAATAAATCAGCGCTGACAGCAGTGTGGGCCAGAGAGCCCTCCAGTGCCACCTTTGACCCTATAAAGAGCCCAGTATTACAGGGGAAGTTATTTGGCAGTGCTCAGGCTATGTATCCATCAACCAAATAGGCAAAAAGTCAGGCAATAAGGCAGGTCTCTCATATTTGGAAAGGGGGAAAAAGAACAAAAGAAAAAGCTGGGGTGTGAAATGAAAACCACCTGTTGGAGATTTTTTCGTTCTCTTTTCCGCAGCGGGAGTATGTAAGTGTTTTTATTTTGGTATGCCACATGATCCGCACCCTATGGTTTTCTGCGCTGACAAGGCAACACCTTGGTTCATGCTCATTTCACCAGAAATAAAGTGAGAATGAAATGTGAATGCATGTGCGATGTGTCCAGGCAGACAAACGCCTTTCTACCAGGTCTGAAACCATAATATCAACCCATAAAATCATGTATGGCTGCCTCTTTGAGGGCCAAAGTTTACCACAGAAACCGTTTTTGGTGTGTACACTACTGGGCAAATATTTTTTTAAGAAGTTAATTATTTTATTAAGCAACGATGCATTAAATTGATAAGAAGTGACAGTAATGTCATTTCTATTGTTAGAAAAGATTTCAATTTCATATAAATGCTGATTTTGTTTACGTCCTATTCATCAAAAAATCATGGGGGAAAATGATCACTGTTTTCACAAAAAAATATTAAGCAGCACAGCTGTTTTCAACATTGATAATAAAAAGAAATGTTTCTTGAGCACCAAATGAACATTAGAATGATTTCTGAAGGATCATGTGACACTGAAAACTGGAGTAATGATGCTGAAAATCATCACAGGAATAAATTACATTTTAAAATCTATTCAATTATAAAACATCTCATTTACATTGTAATACTATTTCACAATATTACTGATTTTAATGCATTTTAATTTAGATTTTATGTCTCTCAATGTGGCTTTATGTTTCACAGTGTGACATTATTTATTATGTTTAACTTTCTCACTATTGCCATTTTTATATTGTACTCTAAGGTGGAAACATAGCTTAATGTTGGTTTGGTGTTAGTCTCGTTAGTTAAATAAATATTTGGAAATAAGTGATGTAATCTTTACTGCCTGCAGCAGTCTGATGACAAATGATGAGAATATTTTAGTCTTCAACAAAATAGATATAGCAAAACATGAATAAATCGAATGCAATTTTAGCATGCAAAGAGCAACACCATGATTTTAGCATTTTTATTCTTTTTAATTCAGCACAAATGTGTGTTAATGCAATCTGTTAATTAATCCTGAGTTAATAAAAACGTTATTCACTTGTTTATTTGTTCATTGAATAATTAAGTCACTTTTAGAGTATAAATAACTCCTTTATGCAATAAAACTCAAATGTGTTATCAGTAAATAAACACTGTTATATAAAAAGCTAGTCAAAAGCGACACTGATTTAATGACTTGTGAGACAAATTAATTCAGGAGCCATTGCTGTGTGTTTTGTGAATTCATGGGTTCTATACAGATGCAGAAGTACAGTGTTTTATCCGTGTTGGTGGAAGAACCGTAAACAGAACCAAAAGTCATAAATCATTTAGTCCAGTTGTTTTTTAAACCATAGAACCGGTTCCCAGTCCTACTTAACACTGAGCTTGGCAAGTGCTCTTCCTCAGACGTCTGCTCTTTCAGATAGTTCAGCTGAGAGAGATATGTCTGAATGCTACAAGTTCACCATGACGTCTCTCTTTGCATACAAAAGGCACGAGACATTTACTCAGAGAAAACCAGAGATGAATAACTCTTTCATGCCTATTGAAGTGAACTCAGTCAAGAGAGTCTACTAAATGTTTTAAGGATACTCATGTTACCATAAATGGATAGGTTTATGACTATTAACCTCAGGGAACGGCAGATTTTGGATGGGGTAGAATGCCTCATGAAGCCAAAGACAGGCTGTGTGGACTCGTAAAGGTGAAAGTTCACCCTCTTGTGGGAGTTTTGGCAGATGAAGGAAGTCAGCATGTGTTTTCTGGCAGAGAGAGCTGATCTACTTGGTTGTGTTTTATAATGATGGTGGACTGTAGCTCTCGCTCAGTATAACTAGTTACATGACTGCAAAGCACATTCCATGAAAGAAATATTAAATATTCACAGATGTTTTTAATAAGGGTTTTGTCCTCAAGTTACTTTAGTCTATGTTAGAATGAACATGTCTGCACTCACTGGAGAATGGCAGGGAAATGGTTTATGAATGACACTGTGTGCCATTGCTCCATGATGTTCAGCCATTAGGTTTGTGGAAAAAAAGAACTCTGTTCTCTGCTCTTGCCATGCTCACTTTGGGGACAGGTTTCGCTTCATTTGAGATATTTATCGCTTCTGTGTCGGGTGAGATATGGCTCAGGAGTTACATAAGCTATCTGAAACATGGGTGTGTGATACTTCTGGCTCTGCTTGTCTGTTGAAATATCCTGGGGTGAATTCACTAAACAGTCGTGTCACTTCAGTGTGCAGTGCACAAAGCACTCTCAATCTCTTCAGTTTAGTCATTTAGAATTAGATTTTTGATTTTCTTGGTTTATTGACTTGAACTTTAGTTTAAACTGAAATGAATGTACTATGTATCATATGATATATATAAATGGCATTTAATGGTAATTTATTAATCACAGAAAAATATTTTCATTGCATTCACAATCTTTGAAGAATTGTTCTTGGTGTAATTTAATTGTTTATAAAGATATTTGCTATTTGCACAAAATTAATTAATTTATATATTAATATCAACAATGCAAAAGTATACTACTCAACGGGGGGGGCTGCTGTAAGGCCTTGGTAAGTAAATCGTGAACAGTGATGTTGTGAAATAATATGACAATTTAAAATAATTATTTTCTGTTTTAGTATATTTTAAAATATCATTTATTCCTGTCATGGCAATTCAGATTTTTTTTTGGTCTTTTGAATTTTCAGTATCACGTGATCCTTTAGAAATTATATATATGCTGATTTGGTGCTCAAGATTTCTTATTATTATCAGTGTTGAAAACAGTTGTGCTGCTGAATATTTTTGTGGAAACCATATTCATTTTTTTCTGGATTCTTTGAAAATAAATGTATTTGAAAAAAAAATGAAAGACAAAAGGAATATTATAAATGTCTGTCACTTTTATCAATTTAATGCCTTTTTGCTGAAAAAAAACCTTCCCAATCTGGCATCTATCATAGTGGAGCAATGCTGTACAGTCAAATATGCCAGATAGTCTCCTGAATTATCCATAACCTCGCGCTCGAACCTCGCTTACAAGATTGGCAATTGCTCTGTGCAAATTGCATTCAGACGATTTTTTGACTGTGTTTCGGCCGTTACCTGATTTGCATAATTCCTTTAGTGAATCAGGTGCTAAAACAACACAAACAGCATTTGCAAATAAACGACTATCAACGGGCACAATTCATTGTTAGTGAATTCCCCTGAGTGAGGTGCGTCTGGCTCCCCTTGTCTTGAAACAGTACAGAGTGAATGGAACTACAAAATGAAAAGTTATTTGTATAAAGATTCCCCAAATACTTCTCTAAATATTTCTCTCATTCAGTTCCTCTCCCTCTCTTACATCCTCTCACAACAGCATAGTCTCCGGAGCTGGATCCAAACACACATCTGTCATCGCCCTGGCCGTTAATATAATGGCAGAATCAGGCTTGAGGCGGTTGTACTGGCTGTTTGTCTTACGAGAAATGTGGATGTAGGTATTGAATTCATCCGAGGGCCATTTGATGAAATGTTTGGCGAGATCCTATTGAGTAGATGAACCGTAGTAATGACTTATGCTTTGCATTAAGATTTCCATTTAGTGAGTTTAGCTGGGAGTTAAGTTGAAGAGTGAAAAAAGTAGATTAGATTCAGATTGAATTCAGTTGAATGTAAATTGCATGCAAGTTGTTGAACCAGAGGTTTATTACTTTCAGTACAGATGAGATCATTTGTATGACAAATTTGCCAGAATAAACCATGCATGAACTCCATAGCTTCAAGTATGTGATCGAATCTTCATAATAAAGACAATGTTATTTATAAAAAATATGAATATACAAATAATTCATAATTGCTTTATGGTAGTCAAACAACCACTACATTATATATATCTAGTATTAAACAGCAGATTTTTGGACTGTGTGTTGTGCCGTTACCTGACCAAAAATGGCAGTTGCTTCTTGGAATTGCTACACAAATGGTAAACTAACTTTTTTATTTTGCACATGCTAGATGGCCCATGAATTGCTTTCAGTGACATCATAGGCATTACTTTACCCTCTGCACGTGTTTGATGCTTGTCTAACAAATCACTGCACACTTTGCTGGGCAGAAAGAACAAATAGGCCAGTTTTCAATCTTAAATGACTCATGTTGAGTAATCAGTCCAAAAGCAGTCATCAGTAACTGTGAGAAAGTCAAAGTTGAATGAAGAGTTTCTACCAAGTCAGATCCTTAAAATTGTGACTCATTCTGCAACACGTTCAAGTCATGACTTCTGAGGGCACGTGCCTGACTGAGACTGTGTTCTAATGTAAAACGCAAACCTGCATAGAAAATATGCAATACCTGTTTGATGAGGTCTTACCTGCAGTGGACAGCAGGATAAAGATGACGGCCAGGGTGTTGAAGGACCAGCGGCCGTTCATGATCATCTCTCAGCCCTCATGAAGAAAGTCAACACATGATCATTTCTCACCGCCTGGTGGTCATTTTACTCCGCAAGCTCTGGAAGAAAACACACGCACACACACACACACACACACGCACACACACACACACACACACGCACACACACACACACACACACACACACACACACACACACACACGTACAACACATTTACTAACCCTCATGTTGTTCCAACATGAAATGTAATGGAGTGAACAACTCGTGCAATATTTGAACAAAGACATCTGTTGGGCTTGAGTTACACATGCAATAACTGATAAGATGGAGCTACAGCTGGTGTTACACCGAACCTTTCATTATTGCTGTCAAAAGGGAACTGTGAGAGATTAATGATGAAGATTTGAGAATATTGATGAGGAGAATCTTGGTTTGAAAAATGCCACACAATATGCGCTCTTGACAAATAGATACAGAATGTTGCAAAGGATTAAATGCGATAATTCCTTATTGATGATTCCGTCCGTGCTTGTCTCTGCATGTGCTCGCTCGGATGAAAAGCTATTTTTTTAACAGAGGAATATGAATAAAGCTCTCCAGTCCCAACACAACATATCAAATCAAATCTCCGGCTAAAGCCTTTTCAAAGCCTCCGTATCCTTCCAGACCCTCGTGCAACTGTCGTGAGACACATAAGAAAAAATATAAGATGCGCCAAAGAGGGTGTGTTTGGAATAGAATACTAACATACTTGCTACTGCATGCCATGCAGTATAACTGCAAACTTTTCTGTGTATTGTAAATGGTCAGAGCCATGGCCTTGTGGTTGTTACATGTGGTTATTTAAAATAAAAGTGCAAAAAAAGCCAAACCAATGCTTTGTAAAATAAGATAGATCATAGGAAATATATATTTTGATGATCATACATTAATATTGTCTAATTTAAATACGACAGGTTTCTATATTTTAGATATCAATTAAATAATTCTTAATAATTATTATCATATTACATTTTTAAAGTAAATATCAAATTATAAATTTGTTTATTTGTCAAATATTTTGATCTTGTAATGAATCATTAATTTATTTGATTTGATTATTCATTTAAAAAAATATATATTTTTCTATTTGATTTAGTCAAATGGAAAATGTTCCAAAAAATTTGGCAGTCCTATCTATCTATCTATCTATCTATCTATCTATCTATCTATCTATCTATCTATCTATCTATCTATCTATCTATCTATCTATCTATCTATCTATCTATCTATCTATCTATCTATCTATCATATTAAGTTCTGGTTTATGTGTTATTGCTTCATCGTGGGCAACATTTAAAATTATCGAATATTTTCGTGTGTGTGTTCTATTTATATTGATATTTATTAAATATTATATATTTATTCGAATAATTGTGATTTATTTATAAATGATATTGCTCAAATATTTACTTTAATGGACAATATTTAATTTTATAATACAATTTAATAATTGATTTAAAAAAAAAAAATCACTTGATTTATTAAATTTGGATTTGCCAGTGCAGTCAAAAAACTTAAATAAATAAATACATACATACATAAATAAAGTGATTATCATTTATGGTTTATTTGTCATTGCCTGCTTGTATTGTAGTTAAATATGAAGTCAAGTCAAGCATATTGTATTTTGAGACGCTCTATCATGGCACATTGTGTCAACTGTTGTAGGTCATCCAGGCTTCCCATGCATACATAACTTCACATACTGTGCACAGCATGTGTTCTTCATGATTCAAAATAGTGAAAGCAGTATGCTATACGGTGCCTAGGGACTAGGATGCTGAAAGTGACCAACAGAAGGACCACGTGGAATAGATGCATGTGACCTACCTAAGACAGAGATCTTCATTCAGGAAGAGAGGAAATATGTCCCTTAAGCACAAACAACTATTGGTTAAATGGAGCTGCACTGCATAATGCATGCATTGGACAAAAGGGGTTTATGGGAATAAGTGCTTAGTGTGTCTCTCTCCAGATATATATTTATCATCAATCTTTCTTATCTTTCTCTGTGTGTTTATACAGCATGTCTGTGTTTGCTTTACATACACTCGCTCAAAGCTGGCCGTCTGTCATAACACGTCACCATGCCAATCCGCCTCTCTCACCCATGCAGGCCTCTGAATGACTGAAACATGCCAACATGAAAAAACAAACCACACACAGTTACACACACACACACAGAAGCTAATACCGTGTATCAATACGCATTCATATTCAGATATGGCACAGATAAACACACCCTAAAATAGTAGCTTCCAGACATATCTATTTGATTTCAAATCCTCCTGGTAACAGATAAGGTATGTTTGTTTGTATCCAGTGTGGAAATAATCAATAATAATAACACTGTGTTGTTATATATTGCCTGTTTTTACAGGGATCATATATTACTGTGCAGTTACAGAATCATATTACGCAAAAAAAAAACACCCTCGAGTCTCAACAGTCAGATTTCCCGCTGTTCTGAATTCCAAACGAGGTAATGACTGTTTACTCAGTCATTATGCCTTAAGTCAAAGCTGATATCTTCATATCTTAATCAATCATATAAAGAAAGCAGCTCTGATACTCTGACACCGAACATCCGCTGTTTGAAACCAAAGTTGCACTTTTATATGCTTAAAGCAGAAAACAAAAAACATACGGTGGGAAAAAAAACACTGTCCTACGCACATGCAAACAGCTTTAGTGTTACCGTGGAAACTCGAAAATGAAAATGACGTCATTGTTTGCTCAACTTCATGGCGTTCCAAACCTTTATGACGTTTTCTTTTTTGTAACATGGAAAAGATATTTTGAAGACTGTTTTGTCCACAGGAAATGTCTGTGGAGTTTCGTATAGTAAAAACAAAACAAACGATGACAACAACAAAAGAAGACTAAGATATTTTTCAAAATATCTTTTAATTCTGCTTTGTAATTAAGAAAATTTATATTAAATAGGTTTTATATATAATATTAATATATATATATATATATATATATATAATATATATATATATATATATATATGGATATTGATTTCAATATTATACATATATACATATGCATTATTTAAAATATGATATACTTAAATACTTTCAAATATCTAATATTTAATAATCATACTTAAATGTATAGTATATTAATTAATATTAATGTATTTATTTATCATATATATATTATATTACTTTCTTATTAATTTAATTATGAATTTATTAATGTAATATTTAATAATTTAATCAAATAGTCAATTATTAAGTTGATTTAATACTTTAAACATCAATTATTAAATTTTTTCCCAAAAGAAGATATTTTGAAGAATGTTTTCAAACAGCGAAAATCAGTTTTTCAAAATATCTTATTTTTATTCTACTTTGTAAAATTAATATTACATATGGTTTATATATAATTTAATATATTCATTTATTTCTAATATTTTAATATTGATTTAAATATTATACATAATATACATATTTTAAAATATGACAATACTTAATTAATTATAGTTATTATATTATTTAATAAATCCAAATTATACATTTGATTTAATAAGGATATTCAAATGTATAGTATACTAATAAATAATATATATATATATATATTAATGGTATATATAATATTACAATAATCATTATATATTGTATACTTATTTAATTAAATTGTCAATTATTAGCTTGATTTTATAATGATAATTAATTTATTAATTTAATGATAGATTTGATGAATGATTTAATGAATTCAAATTGATATTTTGAAGAATGTTTTAACAGTTTTTTGTCCAAACAGTGAAAATCAGTGGCATTGTATAGACATATTCTAAAAAGAATTATAATAATAAACCTATTTTTCAAAATATTTTCTTATAATTTTTCTTTACAAAACAAGATTTTAAAAACATAATCTTTGGTATCATTTGTAGTAATCTGAATGGCTTCTGTGATTTCCTTACAGGTTTTAGTATGTTCAGCAAAGCTGAAAACAAAGAAAGATACATAGTGTTCCTCGGATGGATGAGTCCCTCAGAAACAGAAGTGTGGTACATATGGCTCTGAAAGCTCTGACATTCGTGTCCAAATCTACTAGCAGTGGCTCTCCTGGCAGTACATCACATAGCGCTTCACAGAAGCACAGAAGAGTGTGAAGGGCTTTCTTCTCCCAGAGCTACACCACACTGTGTTTATCTATCCCCTCCGGAGCCGTGTGCATGTGTGAGAATGTAGGAGAGAATGGGAGACGCTCATATTGTCTTTGAGCAAACGAGAAATCACTAAATTCTCCTAGAGCTGCGCTGAAGTCATTGTTCCTCTCTGAAGATCAATTAATATTTATATTCATATGCTGCTCCACACACCCGCTGCCTCTGACTATTGAATAATAGAGCAGCTACTTACTAATTGTTTGTGAATGTTCTGTTGCTTGGTAATTTTTTATTACAGAATGCTTTGTAAAATAATGTCAGTTTAGAGGGAAACAATGCCAGATTGTCAGAAGATTCAACATCATCCTTTGAGACAAGTTCCGTTCTGTTCTTTTGGTTTCAAGGGGAGTTTTTTGACAGAATTGGGTAGAGGAGGTCTGTAATACCTGAAGAGAGGTATCCGTTACCATTCCCATTCATCTCAGTGGCAGTTTTTGGTGCAGGACTCCCAGAAGCAGTAGACAGGTAAAAATATACAACAAAGAATATGCTACTTGCAAAGCATACATGTCTACTTTTTAGTGTCCGTCTATGGAGAAAGATTTTTGTTCACAAAATGCCATCGGCAGTTGCTAACTGGATCATGCTAACTAGCCAAAGTTGTTGGGTAAAGCGGCTAATCTGACTGGACAGACTCTATAGACATTCCTTTTAAAGGAAAATGAGTGTGAAAGTAATACTATATTCAAAAGTCAGTCACTATATCATGATTTTGGATTGTTTTGCTCGTTAAATCTGACTGATATTCTCTGAGGTCTCTGAAATGTGCATGAGACGGATCTGGCGCAGTAAAAGAGCCTTTACAGAGCTCAACGCTCACTATCCGACCGCACTATTCATATTCAAAAGCACCGCAGGACCAAACGCAAAGTGATACAGAATTTCACAAAATGTCCCTCAGTTATTGGTCTTTTGTTTTCTGTCTGGCTATTTGAAACTACAAAAAACTTCCACTAGCACTCTAGCAACTTCTCTAGTCAACTGTCAGCTCACAGAAAGCAGTCCATTTTATAACATGCAAATCTATGAGGGTAATGGAAAAATTATTTTCCAAAATGTCAGATTTGTACTTTTATGCATTTGGAAGTTTAAAAAAACCTCTAGACTGCGTCCAGGGATGAATTGAGAAAGTGTGTTGAACACTGAGGAGAGGGAATGGTACATTTAGATAACATGAACTAACGTCATTAGCACTGCAGATGGTACAGTCTGTTCTCTGCTCATCCCCATAGTTACCATCGATACCCCTTACCTAAAATCACAAAGAATGGCACAGGGATAAGCACCTGCAAACACCTTAAACATCAGAGTACCGGCATTGTTGTGTTCTGCTGGGAATTTACTCCTTGCTATTCAGAATGAAAAATTAATATTATATTATCCAAGTTTTTGTTATATTAAAAAGTATATTTCTCATTAAAACAATATAATTATTATCAAAATATAACTTTTCTATAATAATAAAAAATAAACTATACAATAATAATATCTTTAAAAAGTGGCACATTGATGGGAAGACAACCTGAAAATCAGGGATGTCTGGGGACAGTATGGCCATTAACAACTACAATAACAATAAAAAAAAGTTCATTATTAATACATTATTATTATTATTATCAATAATAATTATAATTTTATCTTTATTTAAAATGTATTTTTTTATTATACTAATAAAATAACTATTGTTGTTTTTATTATTAAATTAAAATGTGTATTATTATTATTAAATATTAATATTTTAGTATTATTTAAATATTTTGTCTGTATTAATAACAAAAAACTATACTATAAACAATTTTATAATAAATGGTCTCATTGGTGGAAACCATCCTAAAAATGTGAGCACAGGGAGAATATGATCATACATTAGTTGTTTATGACCTGCTTTTGATCCGACATTTTTCAGTCATAAAGGTTGACTGCACTGATTGTCCATTTAAATGAGAGATAAACAGCAAATAGCTTTTACATCCTCTCTTTCTCTGTCCATTTCAGCCCTCTATTGTTTTTCGTGGCGTGTTACTAAAGAGCTCTTTTATTGCTCCTCTGTGTCAGTTTTCTGCTGTAATGTGAGTTTGATGGAGAAAGGCTTATTCATTAAACACATTAACACACACTGTCTTTAAGCGACTCAGATGGCCCTGTGTGTACATCATGAACCCGAGGGAAGACTTACCTGCAGTGTGATCGACTGCTCTTAGCTTTAAGCTGTTTAAAGCAGAGCATCAGGTGCAAGACTTGGACAGACTCAGAGAAATGAGAAGATTTCTGCCTTTCAAGTCGTGTATTCAAAGCAAACTGGTCAGAGACGTCCAGAGCTGGTTGTTTGTAATTGAGAAGAATCTCTTTTTCTCTCTGTCTCTGTGAAAGGCAGATAACCAATGCTGCTGGGGCAAAGGGGGCTGAAATATGGCTCTCATTAATACTAGCCCCTTTGTTCTCCTCCTAAATGTATTTCTCACCTCAGAGAGATGACGTGTCGAGACTAAAATTAGGAGCCTAAATTTGGCTTCTGATTCAGAGAACATTTTCTAGACAGTGTTTCCTAAAGGTCTGAGAATAAATACCAATGCCTCATTTCTGAATTTAAACTTTGGGAAGTTTTTAACCCCGTGCACAAACACTGAACCCACCGTGGCTCACCTGGGCTGTGTTTCCTTTCAGGGATGTGTTTCTCTGCTATTAAAGATCAGCAATTGATATTTAATATTATTACTTTATGAAATACTTGATTCCGATTGGTCAATCACAGCTTTTAGTAGATCTTTCCTAATATTTGCTGTTGTCCATGAAATGGTATTTATCAGACAACAGATCGGGGTAACTGAGCAACACTGACTGTATAGTGCAGGGTTGTTATTGTTTCTAAAAATAGAATTAACAATATATATATTTTGTAATTGAAATTAAGTTTAAATTAAATATAAATATTAGATGGAAAACGTAAGTCAAAATTAAAAATGTTTACCTTTAAGCATCTAATTGGAAAAAGTTTGAAGTACTGCAATTACAAAAACATAAATATAAATATAAAAAAATGACAAAAGGCACATAAAAATGATTCAAACTTAAACTAAAATCAATGCAAAGAATATATATAAAATAATAGCTAATATAAAATATGTATAATATATAATATCATATAATACTAAAATAATGCTGCCTTATAGTGAGAATGACCTCAGAGGTACTTCAGTACAATAGTACTGTAATATTATTATTAGAATATTATTGTTCTTTTGGTTTGACATCTTTATTAGGAAATGCATTTTTATCTACATAGGATAATGTATAGGTATGATTATGAAATATAATATAGCATTAATGTATACATGTATATAAATACATACAAATAGTAAAATAATTCATATTTCATGTCAGGTGTATCTGTTTTTTTACTGACTGTTCACTATCCCCCAATTTAATTAAGTTTTAATATTTAGCTTTAAAATATTAAACAATTATTTAAAAAACTATTTAAATATATCTAAACAAATTAGATTTTTTTTAAATATAAATAACATAAATTATTATTATGAAAAAAATCTGAATTATTAATATATATATATATATATATATATATATATAAATAATTATGTTTTAAAGAAATCACAACAGTTCATTTAAATTATTTATTTTTTATATTTTAATATTAATATTTTAATATTTATAATTTTTTTTTATTAAAATCAATAATTCAAACCCAGAAGCTTAGAGCAGTAGTATTCTGGTCATGTTGACACTAGATGCGTCTGATCAAGCTGTGAGGGTTTCTGACAGCATGCTGTGGCACTCTATAAAAACCAGCTCGAGGGCTCCGTCCAAAATCACTCATCACTGCTCAGCTGAGGACGCATTCTGATAAACTAAAGCATGCTTGAGTACACCAACTGACATCCCAACCTCTCACAGACAAGAGAGCTGTCGAACACACGCAGACTCGCACACAGTCGGAGAAATAACAGAGGTGAGGCACCAATTAGTATTTGTGAAGTGCTGCTGAGATGCTTCTGTCATCTACAAATACACACAGAGGCTGAATGATGCCCATCTGCTGTTGACTATAAGACAAGTTCATTACATTTCCCCATGATCCCTTGTAAAAACAAGAAACTCGCTTGTTTCCAAGTTACCATCTCTCTAGATGTTCCCGCTCCTGTGCCGAGCAAAAGGAAATCATTAGCAGTTCCTCTTTAACCTGTCTAATTATCTAAAGCTTGAAGCCCTGATGTATTGATATCATGTGACCAAACATATCCGTTCCCACGATATTCCACATTAGCTCAAAACAGTCAACCTCTTCACCCAATCAATGCTCAGAAATATCAATAACGTACCACAACTTGTCTGTGAGTTCAATAAAACCAAAAGGGTCTGTTCCAAGTTCAGCACATGTGAGTTTAACATTTGGCTGCGCTTTTGAAAACAGAAAGAAAAGCGCTTGTTATTTAGTTAATGAGAAGCAGAGTCAGTCTTACCTCTTTCTGTGTCTCTTTCTCTCTTGTAGAGCGAGTTTGCCTGATGTTACAGCATGTTGAATGAGGCTCTCTGATGGAGAACGGCACACACACACAGGTACGCACTCATCCTGAGGTTTCCACTGAGCGTTCAGCCTGTCATCTGAAAGAGATGATGAACGGAGGTAAAGGGGAGGAGAGGAAACACGCACTTCTGCCCTCTCCCTTCCATGCGCTGGGTCCCTGTGCTTAAACTGAGCGCAGACAGAGCGAGTGAGAGAGTGAGTGAGGGAGGTGTGTGTGTGTGTGTGTGTGTGTGTGTGTGTGTGTGTGTGTGTGTGTGTTAGGCTCTGCTTATACTGAGAGGATAGTAAAACCTGAATTCACCTATATTGTGTGGAGCAGTCAAAGGTCCATGTCCATGAGAAAAACATGCAAAATGTTTTAATTAAAATTAAAAAATGCAGAAAATATTTTACATTCTTGAAGTACACCCCCCCCCGCAAGAGTTTAAATAATGATACAAATTAAACAAAAATTATTGAATAAAGTAATAAACAAACATGCATAATTTTAGAAAAATGTTACACTCTATTTCATGCAACATTCAAAATCTATTTAATAATTGTTTTAATCATTCAGTTTTCTATTTTTATTTTGAACCATATATCGGTAACATATCGGTTGATATAATAGTTTTTAATTTACTTAAATTAGCCCATATTGGATATTGTATATATGTATTATATATTTTACTATGCATAATCATTTTGGTCTGTTTTAATTTTGCCATGAACTAAAACAAAAAAAAAAAAACACTTAATGAATATCCATTTTTCATAGTGCACACTATCAATTTATTTAATGTGAATTCACTTGTTGTATTTAAAATTGTTTATTTATTGTTTATATTATTGCTTATTAATTATTTGTATTCTTTTTTTTAAATTATTATTATAATTATTTAAAAAACAATTCATTTAAATGGTATACAATTTTAATATTCAGCGATAACTTGAAAACTGAAATTTACTTGAAATTTGTTTATTGGTGCTAACCTGAATTGTACTATTGGTGCATCGCTCCAGATAGATAGATAGATAGATAGATAGATAGATAGATAGATAGATAGATAGAAACATGATTTAAACATCTATGCGTGTGTTTGTGAGTGGGTGAATGCTGCTGAATCTGTGCGTGTGTGTGTGTGTGTGTGTGTGTGAGAGAGAGAGAGAGAGAGAGTGAGTGGGTGAGTTCTTCAACATGTGTAGCAGGATCTGGATATAGTCCAACAGTTGAAGGCAGAAGGTCAGTATTGGCTCACTAATGAGGGATGGTCTGGGTGTGATTCTGACAGCTCGCTAGAGCTCAATCATCCAGTCTTTCTCAAACACACACACACACACACACACACACACACACACACACACACACACACACACACACACACACACACACACACACACACACACACACACACACACACACACACACACACACACACACACACACACACACACACACACACACACACACACACACAATCGTCCTCCTCCTCAGTGTAGCTCAAAATCACCCATTCCATGGATGAAGATCTTCCATTCTCAGAAAGATGAATAGCATGTGTGTGCGTGAGGTCAATATCTTTCTGTCCTTATATGACCCAAGTGAGAACATTCAAAACCCAACAGTAATACTTTTCAGTTCAGCTCTCTCAGTTGTAAAGCATCAGTATCGCATTTATTCTGCTTGATCTCTGTGTGAAGCTGGAATATGAATCAGAAGCTTAAGAGCTAGAAAGGTCATATAAAGGACCGGCTTCTCAATAAGGTGAACATTAGTCATTGCAGAATAATGGAAGGTCTCTGCTACGTGTTGTGTGGTTAGATTTATACATTCAGGTAACATATGTTAAGTATTTAGATATAAAATTATGTGCACATAATTGCCCCCACTCCAAAATTCAGAATGAAATTGCTCTTTTTAGATAGCATTTGAAGACTTGTCGTAAAGGCCTGAATGCTGAGTTGCAGCGAAACTGCAGTTTCTCTTAAAACCAATAAATTAAAAGAACATCGTGAACAAATTTTGATTGATATAGATGATAATCATTCAGGCTTTATGGGAACACAATGGCTCGATCCAGGTTTTGGAAATTCCAAACGAATTTGTCTTAAAAAGGATATAAAATAAAAATAAATCAACTTTTCACAACTTTGAGAGCAGGAAAGTTTAAACTGTTACTTTTTATAATTTTCCATCTGTTTGTGTTCAAAAAACAAGAAAGGTACTGTCAATTATCATTCATTTTATTATTAAACTTAATAGCACAATGCTGTTTTTTTGGTTGGAAAAAATGACAACCTATTTTATCCAAAAACATACCTATACATACAATTGAATGCAGTTTCTAGCAGAACTGAACACTAGTGGTGGTAAAACACCAACAGCTTGTATTCCTTTTCACACAAATTATGATTAGTCAGATTATCGATTTATAAAGACTTATTTTTGTGTGGTTCCTCAAACAAAAATATGTTATGACCTCAACACATTTTTATCATAGTGCATGATTTGTAAACTAATACATTTGAATGTTTGCATCACATAACCAGTTCCATATGTTTTTCCATATGGCTTTTCTGACATAGTAAACTTGCTCAGTAACTCAGCATTAATTAATTATGGCTGCGCCATGTTTGCGTTTTCCTCTCGCATTTGACTTTTTTAACACCATATGATAAGTTTAGGGTTGAGTTTAGTGTACGTCATTCACTGGACATTTCACTTTGAAAGTGTTGCAAAATATTATATTCTACATAATATTATTTAGCAGAATTTATGTCTCCACAGGCACATTTTTCCATTGAGTTTGCATTGAAACTGTCCCACATTCGTTCACTAAAACACCCTCACACACCTTTGCAGCAGAATGCTTCGCTACTGCAATACGCAGTACTGCATCGAGCACCTGAAGCAGGACAGCTGCATTATGACACACCTCTGCAGTCCACATGACACGCACCGACACACTTCCACACACACCATGATGAATACCCACACAAACTTTTCTGTAAGTGTGTTTCCTCCTTCTCAATCTCTCTCTCTCCCCAACACACACACGCCAGCAGATACAGTTCGATATCATGTTCACATTAATGGCTTACATTTGCTCACATTTGTTAAAATATCTCCAATGTCACACACATATCAACAAACATATATTCACCATTCACTCTGAAACCCGGCCACAAATGAGCATGATTCATTTTGATGAGCTGCACACATGAAATTGTGGAGACGCAGCAGTATCTGATCGCACATGAGCAAATGTGTCTGTCAGCACATCCTGGGGAAGTCCTGATGAGGTTAAGCAGTAAGTGTCGACTGAAAAAGGAAAAAACTGAAAATGCTCAGCAACTCAGTATTTTTTCTTCAGACAACTACTGTATTGATGACATGCATGTACAGACACGATCCAAAATTACGTTTTGAAGTCTATCTAAATCTATCTATCTATCTATCTATCTATCTATCTATCTATCTATCTATCGCTCGCTATGCCGCTGTCAAATTATATGGAAATAATTGTAGTGAATTGTGTTAGATTTCCATTGTAGATGGTTGGTTTATATGTCTCATTCCACGTACATCAAATTCTTAATCTCTTAATTAATTTAGAGTTTTTTTATTATGTTGCAGATCTTAAGTGACCTTAAAAAAATTTTTTTCCTTTCACTTGAGGAGTATGAGTTTTAGACCTAGCATTGAGCATGTGAATGAAAACACATGCTATGCATCGTTATATCCGGCTCGAAGGAGTTGACTTTGGGGCAGTCGTGGTCTAGTGGATAGAGCGTTGGACTTGTAACCCGAGGCTGTGAGTTCGAATTTCGGCTCCGGCAGGAATTGGCCACGACTGAGGGGAGACCCTTGAGCAAGGCACCGAACCCCCAACTGCTCCCCGGGCGCTGCAGCGTCGGCTGCCCACTGCCCCAAGTGTGTGTGCACTTGGATGGGTTAAATGCAGAGAACACATTTCACTGCTGGTTATACTCTGTATAATTGTGTATGTGACAGATAAAGCTCATCTTATTATTATTGCATAGATGTTGGTGGAATCTCATGTTCCACAGCAGGCAAGTGTGACAGGCTTGTGATCTGCAGCTCTTTTTTCGTAGAGCAGAATTACGCCTCTTGAAGGAACAGCAGGTCTGGGGAAATAATGAATGTGTGAGGAGGATACATTACAGACAATGCACAAAGTGAATGAAAAAGAGAGAATAAAAACAAGCCAAAACTGGTGTTAAACACCCAAGAGCAAAACTATTTTGATGTCTTGTCATGTAT
Source organism: Ptychobarbus kaznakovi (assembly GCA_027422405.1). Classification (NCBI taxonomy): domain Eukaryota; kingdom Metazoa; phylum Chordata; class Actinopteri; order Cypriniformes; family Cyprinidae; genus Ptychobarbus; species Ptychobarbus kaznakovi. The sequence continues at coordinate 36,483,500 of CM049795.1, forward strand.
GTTAGTACATGCTATCCTCATTAGCTTAATGTTAGAAAATGTTACTTTTTTCTCATCGCCCCCAAAGCAGCCCATATGTGGTAACGTGTTACTGTGGCCAACCATTTGGACACCACTTATAAAGAGCGTCAGAAAGAAACAGGTAATTAGACGCAGAGAGACAGATAAAGATGGCAAGGAAGACAAATGGAAAGAGATGGAACCTGAGGGAGGGATTTGCTCCTGCTAAAGTTTGTCAAATACAGTTTACCTTCCTGTTAGTGGAGATGGCTTTTATCAAGATCACCAGCAGCTGGTGACACATACTGAGATAGAGACTGAAAAAAGAAAGCGAGAAAGAAAAGATCAACTTTAAAAGCCAGATTGGTGAGTGATGTAGTGTGAATTTCTGCCACAAAAACCAAAGCAGCGCTCGCCTGGGGACCAATTGACAGAAAATGAAAAAGCAACTATTTTTTGTCCTATAGGTTGTTCTTTTGTCCTTGATTTGGCGAAACAAGACAGAATAATAAGATCCTATAATCATAGTGAGGGAGAGCTTTCTTACAAGCAGGAATCAAATTCTTTCAAGTTTTTTTTTTTCTTTTCATTTTATTAAAAAACTCGACAGTTACTAGTTTGACTCTTTTGGTTCTTGTGAGACAGATGGGTTAAAATCAGTGATCTGAAGACAGCGTCATGCTCTCTAATCACATAGAATACATTTACCAGCACGGTTTTACTGATCTCCAAAGAACTGCTAATTAAAGGTAAATCAATCTGCTCTGTGTAAACCTCTGTGCTAATAGAGCATTGATTTAATCTACATCATTTAGCTCATTTGAGGCTGTGTATGCTTTACAGTCTTGTAAATGTGCCAGTATTTTATTAAAGCATATGGTGTGCTTCTTTGAGGAACCACAATGGAAGAAAATACATATTAGTCCTAGTTCTGTGACAGTATTCTGGTCGTCTGCGATGAATCATTTTATAATAACCGATTTAATCACGATTATTGTGGAAAATCTGTCAGTGCTGATGCATTATTCTGCACAGTTTTGAGGCAGACAGCCATTGTTATATTAAAGTTGGCCTCATCAGGAGAAGTGAGAGTAAATACTCTTCTTCCATTAGGTTTTCTGAAGGTAATGTGTTAAATGTCCTATAATAAGGACAGAGTGATGTAAGAATGGGTGTGTGCCATGAGCTGCAGAACACAACCAATGAGTAACAAAGGCTGAAGGCTTTGGGCAAGGTAAAGGAGTCTCAGGAGAGAACAGCTATAGTTTCACAGCTGTACCTTACACGTTGAATAGCTGGGACACTTTTAAAGTGTCAGTCCTTCACTAATACTTTAAGGTTGAGCTGTATTTTAGACACCAGGTCTTAAAAGTACATTGTAATTCAAATATATACAGTTATAGTATAGATAATATATATATATATATATATATATATATAATTATCTACAATTATATTTATATATTAAATATTAAGTCTAATAATTTTTATAATAAAAGTAATATATTACTAAAATGAAAGTATTGCAATATAAGATGAACTAATAATATAATAACAATAAAAGTATATTACAAATATAAATGTATAATATATATAAACAGTTAGTAATAATATATTTATATAAAATTATTACACAATTATGATTGAGTGTTTAACATTGCTGAATATAAATAATTCAAATATATATTAACATAATAATATATATTATGTAAATAAATAATATAATAAATATTTTTAAAGATTTAAATAATAATTTATCATTTTAAATAGATTAATAATTTTAAACCACTATAGTTAACTATTATTGTTAATACACAGTTTGTATACAAAAAAGTATACAAACTGATTTTCATAAATTTTGTGATTATACTTCCATCATAAGGTTTGCACTGCATTTGCTAAATTAATGTTTTTGTTTTCTGCCAGATGTCAGACCTGTACCAATAGACAGAGCTCAGTGAATTCAGTTGGTTATAGTCATTTCGGGTTTGCAGGTCATTGACGCACAAGGTCAGGGTTTAGATAATGTTTAATTTAGAAGAACTCCTCCCTCTGATATTATTTGGATATGTTTAGAGATGGCAAGACAAACACAGCTGTTTACAAGACTTCATTTGAAAGACTGAATGAGCGTCAGTCTACAGTTTATTATACAGAAGCAAAAACAGAGTCTTCACATGACATGCCCTCATTATTGGGCACAGCCAAATCATCTACAATAGTCTCATGAAATATTTTTGATTTATATATGTATATCTATTTACTTGCAAAGATAATTTAATCAGATACAGTTCACTGCAGCCAACATCAATGAAGGTGGCGTAGATTTATCCACTTCCCTAATGATGAGTTTCATTCAAGTCATTCAGCGCCTGACAAATGCACTTGATTGTGATGTAATGTTAAATCTAAGTGGGAGGAGAAAGTAAATGAATGGACCAGTGTGAGGGGCGCGTGGGTGGAGGACAAGATCTATTTTTGTTCTTCTTTTTTACACAGGAGTTGGAACACATGACTATAAAGCATTACAGCTGGACTCTGACGAGAACTTGTCTGAAGATGCAGAAATATAGTGCTGTTCTAGCTCAAACACGGTACAACATTATGTGCCTGTCTCTAGTAACTATGGAAACACTTTGACTTTTCTTTGTTTTTTTCCTACTAAACTGCAGAACTAGATAAGCATCCTTGCTTAATTCAGTCTAAATGGTCTTTTTGGTCTGGTTTAGGTTGGTTTAGCTGGTCGGCCACTATCCAACCACCTTAGGCTGGTTTCAGCTGAAATTTCAGTAAATAATGAATGTGTTCATTAACCATTTATGCTCAAATATCAAACTCATAACCACTACTGCCTTCCCTATAGGGCTTGCTGTCTTCATGTTTGCTGCATAGTACATACAAGGTCATCTAAGCACGGATCCATATAGAAAACGCATGCTAGCATTTCCTTCGAGGACAATTGGGATTAATAGATACGTCACCTCAGGCTCCAAAGGAACGCTGGCCGATGTCCAGACCTGCATGACAACTGAAGGTGACACAAGACCTGAGAAAGTGACATTGCTGATGCTTTTGCTGTGATTGTGACTGTCACACGGCTAATGTTTATTATTGGTCCCTTCAGAAAGCTGGCTGATGGATATGTGCAGGTTATGGGATATTACCAAGCACTCATGTGGGATGAAACAATATTAGGGGTGGATGGAAATGGATGCTAAAGGGGCAAGAGCTTTTTAGGCCAAAAAGAATCTAAAAAGAGTTTCTAATAAATGGAAATCCAAAACTCCTGGAATGATTATAAGACTATCCTCGTTTTGATGTGATTAAGCCTGTTAATCCAACCCAAGAGTGCTGGAAGAAGACCGAGTTTAAAGGCGCACACAAACACAAAGCAGCTGTTTTGGCCCCATTCTGCCGTTCATGAAAACTGTTATTCATTTTATTTATTTATTAAAAAAATACACATTTCTTTATAGATGCAGCCTGAGTCGTTGAGCTGTTTGGGACTTACTGCTCCTGCTTTTCCCAGAAAAGTGCATGGCGCAATGAAATATTTATGAGATTAACTTACGGCAAAACAGATACAATCGACCTCACATCTACTTTTCTCTGAAAGTTTAAGTGTGGCATTATTTTGTTGTGGCATAACCTGATTTGCATAATTGCTTTAGTGGAATCGGGTGCTAAAACAACACAAATGAGTAACGCAATCAGTGGATGCAAGCCAGTGTTTTTTGAATATTAATTGGGTGGATAATACAGTAAATGACGGTATTCGCGCTCAGCTTGTCTGTTTCCTACACTACAAGGTTGACAGGATGTAGCGGTTTCCATGGTGATGCATCTGCTCTGGTAAAGTGGGCCTTAGGATTCGAGAGGAATTCCATAAAATGATTTTCTCTTACTTTTCATTAGCGGCTGATTGCATTGGGATAGACTCATTTAGGAGCTTATTAGAGTGAAGCCTGAGGAGAATCTAGAAATGTAATGACATTATGTTGTGTCAGTTATATCTCTTCTTCACCTGTGTCTTCACTTATAGAAATGCACACTCTGATTGGCTTGGCTTGTCAGAGTTAACTGTTATCAGAAAAAACTCAAAATGTTAGACAATAACAAGTTTTACTAGGCTCTCACAGTCCTGTCATCTTTTCCTTCAGAGGAATTGATTGTGGGCAGCTGATGTGACTCTATCCTTCTGGAAAAGTAGTAATGAACTAAATTTGCATTTCCTAAAGGAAATACCAGTGCTGGAACATGGCAAATGAATAATATTAAATATGTAGAAGTTTAGTCATCCTGACAATCAGCATGCATCTACAACAATCAAATACAATATAAAAAAATATAAACTATTTAAATATTTAAAAACAAATATAAATATTTAAATTGTATTATTTGTGTGTGTGTATTAGACAAAAAAAATAAAAAATAAAAATAGTAAATTCTAAAAAAAAAAAATAATTGATAGTTGAATTAAAAAAATGTAACCAGAATAGTTAAGGATTATATCATATTATAAATACACAGTATATTGCTGCCTGTCACACAAGATCTGCACAATGATGTTTGTCTTTCTTTCATATCAGGTCTAGATATAATAAAATCCCTGTGTGTACATAAGTTAGACCTGCAGATTCCAGTTTATCCGAGCTGCACCTTCTGAATATGTGAAAAACCTGGTTTATTTTTGTTCCAGCTTCTATCATCCCACCCTTCCAGTTCTTAATCTCCCCTCATCTCGAGACACAGGGCAACAGGTGATGCTTGGAGATACTTCACACAGCCTCATTTGCACTGATGGCAGATTGCAATCAACAGGTCAGACGAATAATTAAAGAGGAAAACGAATGGAGGGGATGGAATGATGAAGAGGGGATGAAATGATTATAAGCATTGCACCGAACGCAGGTTTGAGCTTTGAAGGAATATCCTCATCAACACCACCGTCATCATCACCTTCGTCCATTTTAATGATTGGTGTTTGTATGAATGATGCTTCCTCTCAGCTAATCAGGAGTATGCATGAGAACCCTCGCTTTCTCAAGCGTTTAATCAGGCCTAATCAACGTAAAAAATCTGCTCGCCTTCTACTAGTATACGTGTTCTCATCTTACAAAAAAAACTCTCACCAAGCAGCTCAGAAAAATGTGTTTGATATTCTGAAGGCTGAATAAAACCAAATTTGACATTTCTCAAGCTATTTTTCTCCCAAAAAGAAACTTGACTTCCTTCGAAAACTGGAAGACATTTCCATCTTTTCTAGCTCGCTGAGTGATTTGCCGCCGTTCGAGCGAGAGCAGCAGGAAGTGTCCTTTATGCCAATGGCTGGTGTATCATTGACCCGTGAATTGTATTTGCTGATAGGTCACCAGCTGTCACCCTGGACCAGATGAGCAGGCTTCGGGATGGAAAATGTTATCACTGAAATGGCAACATGTGGATTGAGGGAAGTTTTGGGAGCTACAGGACAATTGGATCCCTGGAGACAAAATGGGCCTTATTAAATGGATAATTTTTTCCTTTGCTGAATTCTGCCGAACACTATTCTCACCAAGCTCTGGCTGGCATCGCTGTTAATGAGAAAATGAGATCCACAAAGTCAATAATATTAATCAGGTGGAGTTATAAGGCTGAGAAGCAGGGGAATGTTGAAACCATTGACAATTAATAACGTTTAAAAGGATTCGTAGAGCCGCAGTGGCTGGGAATGCGTTGCAATTACTGTGTTTATGAAGTTAAATTTGATCCAAAACAGATTTATGTGATTCTGGCAATGTTTTATTACGCTGGTTGTTGTGTGTATCGTGTCAGATCAAAAATGAAATATCTGGTGAGTGGCGCTAAAAGGCTAATTCTCTATCATGTTTGAAAATAACGTACCAACTACACTAAATTCTGACCTAAACCTAACCAAGTGTTAGCAAAAACAAACCTGAGATAAAACACATTTTCTGAAGCAACCATGACATTTTAGCCTGCTTCGACTAGCCTTGGCATTGCAAGTGCAGTACTGTACCAGGTGAGCTACCGAGCAAGTTTACCAAGTCAGAAAAGCCATATATATAGCTGATTATATAATGCAAACATCAAAATGTGCTAGTTGACAAATAATGCACTGATGGTAAAAGTGTTTTATGGACATAAAAGTGCCAGGTAGTGCATATCATACTGAATGGACTGTATTTGTACTGAGTCTAAAGTAGAAAATTTTTTTTTAAGTAAACACACTTTTCTGAAGTCTTTTTTCAACAGACAGTCACTCATTGATTACAGTTATCTTTTCTGAAATTCATTTTTTTTGCGTTCACACAGACAAGTCACTCATTTGGACGTTCGTTTCGAGAACAAACCTGAGGTAGTTCTTTGCCCAGATTTTTAATTTCAACGAGGAATTCAATTATGATGCCATGTTGACGCAATTAAGATGATTTGTACGCAGGCACTTGTTTACCTCTCGTTCTTGGCCAAAAGGTTTCCATGGTGACAACTGGCTAATGTTGCCCCTGTTGAAAAGCTTCAGTTGTTCCTGAATATTCGATCATTACTTCAAGAAGCGAGACCAAAGGCCCGACCTTCTGTCAGAGAGGAAGTGGCCGTCCTTACTGAAAGATTCATGCCATTGACAAGGCTTTTCATATCGCCACATTGTTCCAAGTCCTCTTCGATGATGTCCTCTGAGCAGACAGATGGCATTTGGATTTCTACCATTTTCTAAGAGCCTGATCGCTAGTGCCAGAGATTCCATGGCGACTGTACCGCGAACACGGAGACTTGCGAAAGAGGTCAAGTGCTCTGAGAGAAGTGAACAGCTTCTCAGAACGAGCCGGCTGTTAAGGGTCAGAGTAAACATGACAGGGTGGCAGATCACTCAAACTCTGCGCCGCCATAGATCTCTACGCTCTGAATGAGGATATTTAAGGCTCGATGAAGCTTAAAAGAGAGCGATAGCACATTTGAAGCGATAAAACTGTCTCAGTAATCATTAATCTGCTCTTAATTCGTCTTAATCTTCTTTGCTGCTGTTACAACACAGGCTTCTACGAATAGACGGCTGTTATTTTACACAGTTAGGGAAAACAGGACACTTCGAGGCCAATCGTTCAAGCTCACAAAGGTATTCGTCATGATGTAGACACATTTGTTTTGGTTCTATTTGTTATCTTCGAATCGCTTTCAAAACGAGTGGTAACCTTGGGCTCTGGTTTCAGGTGTCCTCCAGCAGTAGAATAAACAGAAACTTTAACTTAGGCTCATGGAAGGAATTTATGTATCTGGCTTCAATACAAAGAGACTGTCTGATAAGACCTGCAACGATCAGGAAGATTTGTGGAGTGAGAGAGAAAGAGAGAGAGACATTCTGAATGTGTTTGCTTGTGCAAAGCATCCTATGATAAAGCACGGGCATCTGTGTCAAATATATTCGCTTATAATAGTAGATCTAAAATCAATATCAGTATTCTTCTTGCCATAAATTACTTCTATGTATGAAGTCGCTATTTATTTTTTAGCTGCTTGGCTCACCAAACAACAGCAGTAGATTACAAACAGCTTGCTATAAATACAATATAGACAGAAGCTCGAGCCAATCCCCCAAAATAAGAAAGAAAATATTCAGAGAGGGTTGGCAAATTGTGCACACTGATATTTTTATGTTTAGTCTGCAGTGTTTTGGGAATCATACACAACAGGTACTGGTGCAAATTTGCTTAAAAGACATGTAATGTTCCTGTAGATCAAATAGCACTGCTCACAAATGTCAAGAATTCAGTTCTCAGGGAATCTATGTTGTCTTTAAAAGTTTGGAGTTGGAACGATTTTTTATGTTATTATATTTTAATGGAATAAGTATTTTATGCTCACCAAGGCTGCATTTATTTGATCAAAAGCACATCAAAAATAGTATTATCATGTAATATTATTACAATTGAAATATCTGTTTTCTGGTTTAATATATTTGTAAAATAATTTATTCCTGTGAAGGCAAAACGGAGTTTTCAGCAGCCATTACTTCAGGCTTAAGGGTCACATGATCCTTCAGAAATCATTCTAGTATGCTGGATTTGTTGCTCAAGAAAAAAAATTTTTTTTATCACTGCTTCAGGCAAGTTAAAGTCCTGGCTTGTGTATCTTTCCAAACCTTTTCTCTCCTTGAACTGTCTTGTCAAAAATCAAGGCAAAACCCCAAAATATATTATCTTAAAAAATAAAATGTACTAAATTGACATAGGATGGAGAAGTGTTTACACTGAGAATGTCAGCGACTTTATAAAATACTAGTTGTGCACATCTAATTTAGTACATTTTGCATTTGGTTTAACCTTGACTGAGGTGGTTAATTGAATATGATTTTTATTGATTTATTTTTAATGGAAAATCTAACATAAAAAGTACTGCAACTTTTTAGTGAATTCAGTTAAACAGTCTCATGGGCTGGAGGCACATCAGTATGTTTGGCCTCTAAATTTCAATCACAATCTTTGTTCCAAACAACAATCATAAATCTTGGACATAGATGCTTCATTTACCCTGCACTCTCAGAGATTGTTATGCTGATGTAGCTCATGCTGTTTGTGGGTAGCTGGCATTTTCTACCTGGTCCTTCACTATGAATTTGATGCATCGCTGTGGGGTCCAGATAATGGGAACTTTAAAAAGACATCCATTATATTGACTCAAGTGGTGAAAAGAAGGAAAGGCGATAAAGGATGAGATGTCATTCAGATGAAGGGGGGATGCTTTCGTTTCATCCACAGCTTTTCAAATAATGTACCAATTCATAACAGTCAGATTACTGTCCTGGATAACCAATGATTGGCCGGGGTTTTGAAGCTGTCAGAGACGAATACGAAGAAGCTAGACAATGAATCCACACGGATGAATGAAGGAAATGATAGAAAGTGTCATGAATGGTTTGATTAGGGTTCAAATTCTCCTGCATTATTATTGAACCCCATTATGAGATGCCGATTTCAGTCTCCTGGAGAGCTATAACGAGACCATTCAGGCATGTGGGCAGCTCACTGGTCATAGCCGCTGATATGGGGCCTCAATTTCGGAGACATAACCTCTCGGTCGAGTCTTATTTACACCGGCATTAATGGAGCTGTCGTGCCCTCTCATCTCTTTGACACACACACAATACCTATTGTGGCCCACCTGGCTTTGAGAATAAGCTTGTCATAGTGTGGTCTGCTTGGAGAGATAACACTACGGAAACTGTCAGCGAGCAGGCTGTCATGACAGAGCCCACAGTCATCGGCAAACTGCACACCCGCACTACAAAAAGTCCAGCAAACACAATGGCCTTCCGGTCTGTGGTCCGTGACAAATATGTGAAGCATAATTAGATCAGCCAGCTGGATGTTTTGTTCTGTGACTAAAACAGAGAATATTAAGAGAAGTTGCTGTAATTTGGTTTTCCTGCTGCCCTTGTTTTTATGCTTTGTGGAAAGCGGCATTTCTCTTCATTTTTCAGTATTAGCAGCTGACATTTTACAGCTGCGTTTAATCTTTGGAATTACACACAATGCCTGAAGTCTGCTTTTGCACCAGCAGTGCATGAGTGAAATGAACCGAAAGCATTCCTGCCTCTGCTTAAAGGGATAGTTCACTCAAAATGAAAATCCAGTCATTATTTCCTAATGCTCATCAGTCATATTTGAGATTCTCTCAGTGGAATACTAAAGTAGTATTGTTTGTCAACTTTGAATGTAGCAAACAAGTCATTTGGACTATAGTTATAGTATTAGTTGGTGTTTTTTTCTTATAGATTGACAGATGTGCTTGACTACTTATAAAGTCTACTAATAACTACTGTTATATATCATATATAACTACTGTTATATATCATATATATCACTATATATATATCACAGTTGTGACTTTATCTATCAAAATGTGAATATTTATCTCCAAATTGTGACTTTAAAGCTCTAAATGTGAATTAATATCTCATAATGTGACTATACATAAAAATTTGACTCTGTATCTCATAGTTGTGATTTTATATCTCCCAATGTGGTTTTATCTTACAACATGGCTTTACATATAAAAATATGACTTTATATCTCCCAGTTGTAACTTTATATGTCACAATGCAGTTTTTTTAATCTGAAAATGTGACTTTATATCTCTCAATGTGGATTTAAATGTCAAAATATGACTATATCTCACAGTTTTGGATTTCTATCTTACAATGTTACTTATATCTTACATTGTGATCTTGTGTTTACATTATTTTACACAAAAAAAAAAATATATATATATAAATAACAGCACAGTGTTTTCTAGTGACATGAGCGTGTGCAGAGGTGTCATAAACATAAGCTATAATGCAAATCAGTTTAATTCACCTGGTGTCAGTTTAATGTATGTACAAGTAATACATATTTTTACTAAAGATACTGCTGTTTCACATTACCATATATTACCATATCAGCCTCTGACCTGTGTGGTAAAAAGAAGAAGCATTTGATGCTGAAATAGGCCAAGTGAAGCATTATCATGAAATGATCAGACATTGCATGACCCCTACACACAGACTGTCAGCAGACTCAAAGCAACAGTTTATCCTGGTCTGGGTTTCAGTCTTTCTGTCGGAGTGCTCAGAAACACTTGGCCTTTAATGAGGAAATAATGACTCATAGCTTGTGGGGTCAGTCTCATGCAGAAGTCCATGGTATCTGGCAGAAGTCAGGTCCATTGTATGAAAGCAAACATTAACATTTAATAACCTTTTCAGAGTGAGAAAGAGACAAAAATGATTTTGGCACATCTCAAATAATTCTTAATTAACTTATTTTAATAGCTAAAAGGTCATATTTATCTGTCGCACACAGCTGTTTTTGCATGATTGAAAGTACTTTTATTCTACTTTATCGATTTTTACGCAAATTGTAGTGTTGACTGCATTGGTCAACCTGAACCAAAACTGCTACCAAAGTAAATTGTAAGAATAAATAACCACAATTATTTTATTTGATTAATTAAGAGTAACAGGCCTAATTTGTACACTCTTTGTGGACAGTGACAGATAAATAGTTCTCATTTGCTTTGTTAGTTTTTCCCTTTGTAGGGTAATAGTTTGATTGTATGATTAAATATAGTATTTATCATTATTATGAGAATTTGAAGATCAGCGTGTTTAATATCAAGGCGGGGTTTTCTGAATTTTCTTGAAGTTCGCTGACAGAAATCCGAGGCATGACTCAGTAGTCTGAGGAGCGCATGGCAAATACAGAAAATTGAAATCTCCTACGCACTCCAACAACATACAAACAGACTCAGCACTTTAATAATGCAAAACATGACTTGCATCCTGCCATCAGGCTATCATCCAATAAAAAAGATTTATTTAGAGAAAGTTCAAGAATGAGAGAGGTTTTGATTAAAAGGATTTTAATTTGGTATTACAAGCTGTATCCAGTAATACAGGCTCACTGCCAGAGCTGAAGATGATTCTGTTAAAAACAGGAGGGAGTAAATCCTTTGTTTATCAAACATTTGGGTTTGGCTGGAGACTCCGTGAACATCTTTGACAACATCCGTTCCACCGCTCTATTAGTTTGTTTACAGAAAGTTCATTTAGTTGGAGCCAAATGAAGCACACTTTGCAGGAGGTTTTAATTTGGAGTTTCACAAGGAAGCACTTAAGAAAATTTGGAATGTGTTTTACAAGCAACTTTTTAATTTCAGTTTCGATGTGCTCCTGTTGTTCCTGAACTAATCTCTGGAGAACAAGCAAGTGCGTGGACAGTTAACATAATATGCTTTAATTATATCTACAGTAAAAGTGCCTTATGATGGCTTGCATATTGGAGTGCAAAAAAAAGATTTATTAATCTGCGTCAGTAATGGAGCATGGAACATTGCAAGAGATAATATTTCAATTTAAACGCAGTGCCCTTTGGCCCACTTCTTTTCTAAACACTGAACATGCAACAATTTAGCAAATTCGTGCAATTTCAGTAGCAGCAATAACTTTCAGACTGCCGTCAGCAGTCAGAAACGTCATTTTAAAAACCCAGTAGCAAGCAAACTATGAGAAGTTGATTAAATTGTCTAATCGTGAAGAAAAAGTAATGAGGGTGACATACAAACCCAGTCCAGAACACTTTAAAGAAACATGCTGAGTTTGAGGCATCCTGAATTGGCTGAATAGAATATATACATTAAATAAAAGAAGAAGAGCAGACTGCAAATCAAAGAGAACAAGTATATGTGGAGCAGAGGGTCTATGGGGAAAAGATGGATAGGTAATTGCTGTGTTCGTGAAAACAAGATCACAGAGCACCCATCCAAAAACGCTGTGAGAGGCAGTCCTTGACATGCTTACTACAAAAGCGTGAATGAGAGCACTGCTCTCAAGTGACAATAACACACAATTTCATTCTTTCCCAATCACCCTTTCTTGCAGAGCACAACAACGCAGTGAAAAGAGGCCTTTATATAGACCACTGCAGCTTTGCTCCAAAATCTTGCGAGCTGACTACCTAAATAGCATTTTAAAGATGTCATAGGTGCACTCTAGGCTCAAAGACTGAGGTAAGAAACCACACTTTGCCCAAAAACTGAAGCCACTTTCCATTGCTTTATGACGGCAATCCTAAAACGCATTGCAATAAGCTCAGTGATCATATAACTTTGTCCAGTTCCATAAGTTCTGTAAACAGGAGTAGGACTTTTTATGGTGTGCATGCTGTACAAAGTTAGGAGCTTTTCAATTCAGTTTATTTCACTTAGGAGGCTGCCTTCAAGTACTCGCTCGTTTGCTCGCTCGTTTTTATTCACTCCTTCAAGTAGATACTACTAGTAGACTAATGTAGGGAGCAGTGAATGAGGGTAGGTCCTCCTCAGCACTGAAGTCTACATGGCTGCATCAACTTTCAAACCAAGCAAACCAAGAATTGTGAGGAGGACTTTTAGCATTTCAATGTATTCACTTATGAGCTTCAGCAGGCTGCCTTCAGGCGTATTGACTTTGACAGTGTCTTGCAGTGACAAAGTGACCTCAAGTCATTTATTTTCAATGGGAGTTGCTGATTTCTGAATCCTACGCTGTCTGAAATCAGTCCGAAAACTAAACTAAAAACTAAGTTTATATATATAGCAATATATAGCATATATATATGGCAGGAAATGTACTAAATATATTAATAGAACATGATCTTTACTTAATACCCTAATGATTTCAGGCATAAAAGGAAAATTTAAATGTTTGACCCATACAATGTATTTTTGGTTTTGCTAAAAATACACCCGTGCTACCAATAACTGGTTTTGTGGTCCAGGGTCACATTTGGTGTCTGAATTCACTCCCTTGTTTTTATTCACTCCTTCAAGAGAACTATACTAGTGGATTAATGTAATGGCTACGTTAACCTTCAAACCAAGCAGCTTTCTGTTGGTTAATGAGGTGAATCCACATGACTAGTTTGAACCTGTTATGAAATCTGCTTGTGGAAATTGTTTGATCTCATGTGAAATTCACAAACGCTTGGATTCCTTTTGAAATAATCAAAATTTGTTGAAGAAAGGTAAATGTGACTGCACCTTAGCATTTATTTACAGCTACTTACAGGTACTGTGTGCAGCTGCAGATAGTCATGGCACGAAAATACTTTATTCAATTCTTAATTTAACTGACTTTCTATTAATACGTCTGTGGTCTCCCCGTGGTTTACATTACATACAGTTTAGCATTTTGCGATTTTGTAAACTTTTTGTTAATTATGTTGAATAAGTATGTTGTATTTGTATTTAATTTTAAAACGTAGTATACTAAATACTTAAACAATTAAGACAAATTAATATTTATGCCATTTTAAATTACATAGCACAATATATTGCAAGGCTAGAAATGGTCAAATGAAACCTTTTCCCTCATGTATACGAAAAACCTTTGCCTTCTACAGTATCTTAGCATAGTGCTAACTTTATTAAAAACAAGCTCTTGATTAAAATATTACAGTTACGTGCTACGTTTTTGATCAGGAACTCAGGAAGGAGGATAAGGTTTTGTGAGAGGATAGAATCTTGCATGTCACTGATGACAGGATTGGAGCTAAACTGAATACAGATGAGCAGTGATCTGCTGCTTGAGTCAGCCTACTAGCTTGCAACCAACAGCACAGCGACTCAGTGACACAGTGATTTAATTGCTGTCAATGTGAACACCAACATCTAGAAAGGTGCCCATGTAAGCCGTAGACTGCTCGCTAGATTTTAGGAGAGAGCTTCAATCTAGAGTCGAAAGGTTTTCACTATACACACAGCTTTCTATGTCCTTGTCACTATACAGATACAGTACAAACACAAATCCCGTTTCACCTGACAGTAAATCTGTTGCCGTACTGCCACACATTTGAAGTACATTAGCGCTAAGTGAAAAACAGAGTGAGAGAAAATAGCCCAGGCCTGGGATCTTTTCATGGCACATACGGCTACTGCCAGGTTTGTTTTAGTTACGGTGCTAAACAGAGAGAAGGGCATGATGTTCCAGTCGGGCCCGTTTATACAAGCCCAGAGATAAGAGCCAAACGCGGGTCTGGACTCTCTCACCTCTTCCTCCTCCACACTCACAGTCTGAGGACGCTTTGGGATTCTTCGCTGAGGCGATTTGCAGTTCAGACCACTTATGGCACCGTATTTACGCAAATTGCAGACATCTCAAACTATCTGTGTGAGTGCTAATGGGGAAAAGACTAAACTGAGGCTGTAATATGCTTACATTTACAGCACAGGTGATTACAGTAGACAGAAAATTCTCAGCGCTGCAATCACAAACTAATTTTTCACTACCTCAAGGACTTCAATAGCTGGAAAAATGTCAACTGAACAGGAGCTTTAGTGTATATATATGTATAGGATTGTGTGCATGCTTTTAAGCACTGATGTGTTTACATTTTTATCCATGGTATATGGCAGCAATATGTTGTTTTCCAGACATACTCTCCCACTTTTGAGACTGAGAGCCACGGAGACAGGATCAAACAAGACAGGGTGCTTTCCAGGTTGGTTAGCTGTGCGCAGAAGTCGTAAAACTTCAACATCATTACAATCTCTGGGGAATGTATGACCGCCCTTTACACTATGTCTGCTGCTGGGAACACGAATAGCACTCAGCAGTCCCCTCAGAGGTCACTGCAGGACCTGGCTGGCTGGAAAGCCATCGGGAGAGGATACCATACTTCAGTCACGAAAGTTGCTTCATAAAACCTAAAAAGTTAGATTATAACAATGCATGAATTTAAAGTATAAAGGTGTGTTCACATTAGTTAAATTTTACAGGCAAAAGGGTCACATAGAAGTCGTTTCCAAATCAAGCAGATTTCTGTTGGTGAATCCATTTGCTGTGAAATCGGCATGAGTAAACCTTAATGCAGAAATCCTGATCATGTGGATTCCTATTGAAATAGATTTTGCCCATGACTATTCACAGAACAGTGGTAAATGTGGCAGCATATTAACTTTTGTTTGGAACTGTTTTGGTTTGCTTGTAGGAAATTAAGAACAACAAGCCTTTAAGTATTCCTGGGAATTTTCCTCTTACAGTCTTGAATATGATATGAAATATCAGAAAAGGTGCAATTTCATTTTTCTTTCCCTTTTTAAAAAATAAAGAGAGGTATTCAGTGCTAATGCAATAAATGAGGAACCAAGGATGCAGTAGGTGTCTAATTGAATCTTTTAGTATTTTATCAATATTGTGCTGCTGCAGATCATGGAAAATGTATTTTTTTTCATACAAGCCTGTTGCTTCATTAAAAAACTAAATGAGAAGTCTTTTCTTCCTAGATTTAGCACTATTTTTTATTTAAAAAAAATACACACAATGTGTATTACAGACTAATTGAATGATAAATATAAAAAATTATCATTACCAATTTTCTTTCACCGTGATTTTTTTAAATTGACGTCCCCAAACTCAAAGTCAAGGGTTCCAAAAAATGATCCGTGACATTGCGGGTTATTTAATGGCTTGATGGCAGCATAAATTGCAGAACAATTTGTAAAGCAACACAATTCAAAACTCTTGTAGGCTTGATTTGCAGAGGCAAATGTGTAATTGTCATTGGCATCTTGAGGCACGAGAGTGCTGTATGCATAATTACTGTACTCTTGGTTGCTTTTGGATACCAACGATTCTCTTTAATATGTTATATTAAGATCTAATAGGAAACAGACTGATATAGAAAAGAACATAAGGCTTCCATTTGAATAAAAATGATGTATTGCTCTTACAAAGACCATCAGTGTCAGAGAAAACTCAGATACTGGTTTAAACTTGGATGTGGCTGAGCAACTTCCTTATTCTAGAAACCATTTATGAATTCTTAATTGGGGCGATGTCCTCGGAGAAAAATACCCTGTATTCATATTGACTGAAGAACATTGAGATCTGGTCTTATCCTTCATGCCAAATCACTTCACGTAATGAGCTAAATAATATATTTTAGATTAAAATAAAGCACTGGGCCAGAGGCCAAAGTTTCACAAGATATTTTTCAAATCCAAAGCACTGAGTATAAGATTATTGAAAAGATTACACGTCTGTTATTTTCATTCCCGTGTCCGATGCCGAGGAGTGTGTGGGTGTGTCCTGTGGGTAATGAAGGAACTGACCAATCAACACACACTCCTCCTCAAACACCAGTGAGAACATCTTTGAAATTACTGCCAATTACAGGCAGCTGCATTGGGTTAGACAAGTTTTTAAAAGCCTCTTGAATGCTTGGTTTCAGAGGAGGAATGTGAATGCTGGTGGATTGAGTGGCTAGCATTAACTTTAACGTTGTCTGATTTTTTTTTTTTTTCTTTTAAATTATGCTTTATGTAACTAAAAAAAAGTGATGTGATACTTTGTTTTCCCCATGTTCATTGTTTTGTCCAGCTAAAATGATCCTAGACATGTTCAATATGACCATAATCATGTTTCAAATCTCACATTTCAGCATTACTACTCTGCACGACATTGTTGCCAACTATAAGATTTCTTTATGGAAAGTATTGCATGAAACCTTCTGACTGGCTAAATCAACCTCATCATAGACTCAGACGATCTGGCTGCCTGGCATTGCAGCAGTCCTTATTTATATAAATCTCTGTTTCTCTTGATCCCTCTGCAACTCTTATCAGCTAAATGGCTTATCTTCTGGGTATGTAGAAATCAATACATCAACAAGTGAATGAATGAATGACCTCCTTCAGAGTTCATTGCTAACAAAAGGAGAACATTTCAGTATAAGGATTGCTGTTATCATGGGTTTGGTACAAACTGGAAACTGTGGAGATTAAATCGAATGGGATGTAAATGGTTATAGGGTGCTATTAAAAAATCTATACATTATTTCCAGCATTCTTCTTATGAGAAAAATAGATCTTTGTGAATTAGTTGAATAATTTCATATGAATTTGTATATTCATGATTCGATTTGTACAAAAACCTATGATTTTTGTGGAAACAAAAGCATAAAGGTCCACGCCTAACCTCATGGGAAGATAGTACAAATTCGTCACAGATTCACCAAAATGTAAAATAAAATTACCATTACAGCGTGTTGAATCTTTCTGTGATCAAGGAGTTTCCTCCTACTGCTCTTGCTCTCCCTGAGGCGATTTATAATTCAGGATCACAACTTGACGTTCAGTGTTTCTGATGAATGTGACAGGCTTAGCTGCATAATTCACCTGATCATCAGCATTAAAAAATACATTTAAGGACACAATGCATTGCGAGACAATGCCCCTAAACATTGCTTGATCTTATGTTCAAGGATGGCCCTCAGGTCACATCCTATAGAAAAGCATTTATGATTAGCTGTTCTGAGCTTTTTTGGAAATGAGGTTTCGAGATTTGCACCAGTATGACAGGACGGTGAATGAGACGCAGCAGTGATAACAGACCACAGAAATTATGTTGTACCATTGTAGGAGGCCAGTATTTGCATTGGGTCAAGGGTTTGCACATCGCTGGGGAGTTACAGAGAACGTGGAGTGAATTTAAATGAGTTTGTGGGCTGAGAGAGTTGAAACGATGTGGGAATCTGTGAAAAATGATTGTCGCAATGTTACAGTTAGTGCTTCTTATCTCTCTGTTTAAGCTAGATATGGAGGAAAGTAGTGATTTATCTGACTTAAATTCATCTCAGATATTGTTGAAGTGATGATTTTAGCGTATTTTTGTTCAAACGGTTCTGTGTGAAAAGCACTGTTGCATTTTTCCTCATTCTTCATGAAGAAACACTCAGGGCTGGGTTTTCAACAGCACTGCATGGCATATTGAAGAATAACAACCTTTTTGTAAAGGTCATGTGCAAAGGCTAAGCTAGTTAGCGCCAAAGCTATCTGTTAGCATTCCCATTCATCTCAATGGCAGTCTCTGCTAGCACACAATTGTATACGATTTGAAGTTCAGCGTTTATATTCCAGAAGAAATGGGATCACCTTTCATAGGTGAGAATGTGTTGGTTTGTTTTTATATGGATCAACTTGTTTTTTCCAACTATGGTAACTTTTTAATGGCGTGTTAGCTAACACCATTGTCTTGTGTTGTGTTAGTTTAGCAAAATCATCTGCTGAAGTCTTAAATCCCTCCAAAAATGGCATGTTCAAAGTTTTTGATGCTAACTGTTGATGCTAACTAGCTTGCTAACCCTTTTAGTCAGCCCTGTTTATGGGCAATTACTGGATGCTGTCAGAACATCTAGTAAATTGGGTTTGCACAAGTTAAGTGTTTTTTGCCCAATCAATATTTTTTTTTTAAACTTGATTAATGAGGCAGAGAGGGGTGCATGTGTGTTTGTGCATTTGCTCTTTCTCACTTGTGAAACCCCCAATTTATCAGTTTTGGTGTTGGCAAACAAACTGCCGCTGTACAAAAATGAGCTTAGAATTAGTACTTAGCGCTGCATATCTCACCCAGCTGTCATTATATAATTATATAACTATTCATATATAATTGATGCATGAAAAACACAAAAGAACAAAGAACAAAATTAGAATTAAAACAATAAACCACTTTATTGTGGTTTAAATGGTAATCCTTTCCCCTGCTGGGCAAGTGGACGCCTGTTCTTCTGAAGATCTGAAGAGCTGTAAATGTGAATATGAAGATCAGAGGGCGAGAATGAGACACCTGCTCTCCACAGTCCTGCACGACGACAGTAACATCACAGTCAAATACACAGGCTTTCATGAGCCAAAGGGACAGCTGCTTTATCAGATACATCTACTCACTAGTCTACAGACATCTATTAATACGGAATATCAATTTTTGTTTTTCCACCAGAATGTTTTCATTTTACATAGAAAGATAATTTTCTCCACGATGCTACTTACCAAAATACTTGCATTTTCTGAGATCTGATTAAAATGACAAACAAAAATATACATTTATGATTTTTCTTTAGCACATCACATCTGATAGTTCATTCTTTTATTTTCCACACAGTAAATATTGATTTGACTTTTATTTCACTCTTAATCAGATATATATATATATTTAATATATTTGCATTTTAATGATGGATTTTCATATTTTAAGATTAAGTCTGGGACAAGAGTGAAATAAATTTAATTAATGAATACATTAATTTTAATTAATGGTAAAAGTTTCCAAAACCATATTAATATGACTGACTTGCAACAATCAGTTTAATTAAAATAATAATAATGTTAAATAAAAGTGACTGATTTCATGATTGCCATAGATCAACAGCTAATGGATAATGAATGCGAATGTGAGGTGTTTGACCTTTTGACTGAATTAGCGCAAGCAGTTTATTGACACTAAAATAAAAGAATACAACTCTAGCATCTAGTTGATTGGATGCATTCAAACATGCAGAATGAGGTTGCTATATAAACACATTAAAAGTGATTCTTTATGAGCTATTAGCATGTTTAAGACTGGCCTCTGCTTCCCATTACACTAAACTGAAGAAAGAGCTGACAAACCTCTCCTACTACTCAGTAAAAAGTGGAAAACCCACACTCGTAATAATCCAGACGGCTGACAGAAAGCCGTGTGGTCCTGTCTACATCTCTCCTGAAGATTGAGCTACATGACAATGATGTGGTGGGTTGGGATCATACTGACATTTTCCCAATAACGCATTATAATGATGAAATATTCTGGCTTAAATGTCAGGAGCTGAAGCAGAAACCTTTAGACTTGACTGCGAGCGAAGAAGAAAAATCTCGTCTGACAAAATGGCGGAAAAAATGATGAAACCGTTCTGAGCGGAATAAAAAAACTAATTGATGAGCAAAATATATTTCAGGCCAAAGCAATAGCTAGATGTTATTTGAAAATATAAGAGTGTCAATAAATAACACTCCTAAACAGGCTACAAAAGCATTGACTATCGAAGTTTTACTGAGCATTTTCTTGAGGGAATATGTCGGCAAAGTTTCAAAGCCAGATTCTGTAAGTTCAGGACAGTCACGTCATGCCTGGTCTGGGATTTTCAGGCCTTGGGTCAGAGAAACTGAAGCTGCTCAAGCAGAGAAACCGTCCTTCAGTTACAGAAGAAAAACGCAAGCCTTTAGCTATCTGTGTAACAACTTTTATTTGAGCGCCCACACTCTCTCTCCCCTAAGTTGTTTTTGTTATTCCATTAATTGCTTAGACTGCTAATGAGCTGACTGTTTGCAAACTAAACGGTGGAACTGAATATTTTTATTTATTTAGTCATTTCAATTTTTTTTTTTTTTTTTTTTTTTAAATCATTTTTAATCAATGTATTTGCGTAAAGGGTATTTTATTTAACTTCATTGATTAAAAGTATTTGTTTGTTTGTCTAAAGTATTTATTTTTTATTTATTTTTTATTAAAAAGTTATTTTGATAAAGTTTATTTGGTAAAAGTATTTATTTACTTAATATTTAAATACTTGTTATTTTATTTACTTATTATTAATAGTTTTTGTAGCCTTTGTTAAAAAAATCACACACACACACACACACACACACACACACACACACACACACACACACACACACACACACACACACACACACACACACACACACACACACACACACACACACACACACACACACACACACACACACACACACACACACACACACACACACACACACACACACACACACACACACACACACACACACACACATACATACATACATACAGTATCTCACAGAAGTGAGTACACCCGCTTCATGTGTTGTCACATGAAAACTTATAATAAAATATTTACAAAAATGTGAGGGGTGTACTCACTTCTGTGAGATAATGTTCATAAATCTCTCTCTCTCTATATATATATATATATAAATAATATTTTATCCCAGCTCAACATGTATACAACTAAAAAGGAAGTTTAATATATAGTATTTAATATTTTGTTGTTTCAAAAGGCTGTTAATAGGACAAAAAGGCAATAGTTTGCCATTCTTGAGCACATTTGATGCAGAGTACAAATCAAATTCTGCTTCATTGGATTCTTAAACTTGCTGAATGTGAAAGACAGCCTTAATGCTTTTTTTCCCTCCAAAAATATATAATTAAAGAAGATTGCATTCAGCTTTTATTGAGGACCTGAGAGCCCTGGTGAATTTCTAAACAGTCCGAGTCCAGTTGTGGGTCGAAAGCTGTCAGGCTCTGCAAGCAAATCCACATTTATCTTCCTGCAACCGCACCGACTGACTCACTTGTGTTTAAATGCTTCGATAAGCAGCTGCTTTCCTTGAACCGCTTCAATTAATGGACTTCCTGAAGGACTCTCGTTGGAGGTGCTAATGGGTCTTTTTTCCCTCTTAAACTTTCTCACTTGTGGCGCTGTTTGCGTTCACCTTGCTCCTTGGGTCAGTCTGAGGTAGCAGCGCGACCGTAGCCCCTGACAACAGTCACTATGGGATCCGAGAGTTGCTTACGCAAATGAGAGTGACTATACAAGAGATAAACGGTACCGTGGGAGACGGGCAGTACGCTGGCCTTTCCCCTCAGAGCCCAACTGCTTTTAATGAGCTACATTTTCAGCTTTATCTTCAGCTGTGAACAAACAAAAGCTCAGTCCCAGCAAGCCACAACAAAAACAGCACAATGTAAATTTTGAATGACAGCTGAAAGGGCAAAGTCATTACAGAAAATGCATTCACATGATCTCCATGAAAATAACTTTCATGTGGCCCCTGGAGTTCGACCCCAAATAAACATGTTTACTCATCTTACATGTGCATTTTAGCAGACACAAGTACATTCAAGCCTATAGAGCTCCTGCAGTCACGTGAACCATTCTGTTTACACCACCATGCTGGCAGGCAAGAACAGCCGAGAGCGAATATGAAATGAATGGCGCCAGCATAAGTTTCAAGGCAACAGAGTTCACTGCGCACTTTAATTCAAAAGACATAGACCTGTACATAGCAAAAACTTAATAGATTAAACATAACAGATCCCTATAATGCCCTCGGGGTGCTTTTAACGTGTATTAATATATGAACGGATGGATTTCCTGACCTGCAGTATCCTGATATGTACAACTACCTCATCAACTTTCCCTCCTACTGTTACTCCGGAGACTCTTTAAAAGCCTGAGGGGTACAAATGGACGCAATCTAATTTTTTGATGAATATTCGTGAGTCTGCTAAAACCACGCTGTAAAAATATCGTCACTGGAAGGGTAAGTCAACTGTGTTGTTAGCTAAAGTAATCAACCCTAGCTGTCCTAGGTAGTCAGCATAATTATATCACTGTGAGTACAGTAGACATCATCAATGTCATGACATTTACCCGTTTAATCCCAAATGTTGTGTGTTAGCACATTTATTGCAGTGAACCATTTTAGTCGTCTATTGAATACGGTAAAATGATTTCCCCTTTGCTTTATGGGACAAGTGTGTATATAGGAAAATGCATATTTTCAATTAAAGATAACTTATAGATTTAATATGGGCTGCTGGACTCTTTTTTATTTGTCATTTTGTGTGTTTTACGAATAAGGCAGGCTAGAAGGTTAAGTTACTTAAATGGAAAAAATAAATTCTCTATTTTGTAGTGAAAGACGGTTTCCCATATTGATCACGTCTCGGCTAGAGTGCATGTTTTCTTGCGCGGCTGGATGTTGGACTCATGAAAAATAATCACGTTGTTTGTATTTGCCAAAATAGAAATGCACTGTAGTCAAAACACGGACTGGATTGGCATTATTAGCGCGAGCGCTGCTTATTGTGAAGCGGGAGCGGATGAGCCTTCCTTGAACAGTTATGTTCAGGACTTTCTGATTTACTTAACGAATACTGCGTGATGGGGCGAGAAACTGGCCAAGGGAGGTCACGTTATGGGACACATAAATTAAGCCCAATATACGGGACGTCCCGGCTAATACGGCTTTCCCCTGCATGTTCTGGCATCCTGGCGGACAGCAGCTGTCCACCATGATTAAAATGTGTAAGTTTTGTAAGGTCTAAATAGACTGGTTTTAAATTATTGTTCCACAGCTGTCGATACCAATGCTACGGCCGCTCTAGTGCTCTCCTGGTTGCCTGCCAAAATGTGGGAGTGTTGATTGCGTGACGTCAACCGCCGGAGCTCTATACATGTAAATATGTACATTAACCCTTGGCCTTAGCATTATGCTAATGCTCTAATCTCTGTGGAACAAATCTATAAAAGGCTACAAATCTGGGAAACCAACAGACACAGATTGTCGAAGACCAAGGACAGCAGACAAGACGTTTGCCTCGTCTGTTTTGTGTTGTGGTTGTTTTTGTCATTGTTAATATGAATAAATCAGCAGGAGACACAGTTTGGTCATGACACGACATGTTTAGTTAGTTTTCACATGACGGAGTCAATAAGCATCTCGCACTCATAACAATAACCTGCTTATTTTCTGACCGCTGTCAATTTTCACTCAATGTGACGTCTTGCAAGTCTGAAACTGCATCTGTGAGTGATTAACACCTAGAAGAAAACAGAATGAGAACAAGTACATTGTGTCAGAAAATGATGCTAGTGAAACATTCAGATTTGCTTTAAAAAGAAACTAAAAAAAGAAGAAATAGTGTTATTTTATTTTTTATTTTATATTAATATTTTATTTTATATTAATATTTTGCTATATCTCCATTATCGATAGCATGCCAGACCCCATGCTGAAAATGGTAAGATGATTATCAAACTATATCATAAATAAACATACAAGGGATTTGCCAAGCCTAGTGAATAATGACCTTTTCAATTTTGTTTGTATTTCTATTTTATTTAATTTTACATAATTTGTATTGTATATTATTATAGATGGTATCTTTTTTTCTTTGTTATTTTATTTGACTATCTACTGCAGTCTCTGTTATGGATAGCATTCATATTTCCCGTACATTTTTTTTTCATTTTGTTTCATTTCATTTTATACTCTGTTATGGATAGCATGCCAAATCCGTATGCTGGAAGCATTCTACAATGATTATCAAATTACTCAAAATATGTCCTAATTGAACATACAAGGGCCGCTGGATGTGTCAAGCTTTGTGAATGCTGACCTTTCCAATTCTGCTGAGTTCTGTGAGCATGACAGCCACTTAATCAATCGTTAATAGACTGTCCTTCTTTCCTATTCAATAAACATCCAAGGACCTGTCTGGATTTAGCCTGAGAATACTTTTGCTTCTGTTGTGGGTTTAAAACTACCTTTCCTGCCCGTACATTGCCCTTAATCTCCAGCATATTTCTGTATTTATTATTCCCCAGTTTCTACAGAGATTTGAAGTTCATAGTGCCATTTTCTGAGACAAAAGACTATCAAGTTTAATGCTCACTCATCTGTAGTGTCAATATAAATGGCCGTGTTTGTTTGTGAGAGAATGAGGGAGAATTCAATGGGTTTGAATGTATCTCCCCATCTATCTCACCCATTGAAAAAGCTGATTTGCATCAGTTATGTTCTGTGTCCCTCTGTGCTTCGTAAAAAGGTGCGCCCAGACGAATATTGATTATTTTCTCCTTCTTCATACTTGTTAATGACTGCTATTGTTTAGTCAGCCTGCAGTCGTCCTCACTGCGGTAGTGCCATTGATCCAAACAGAGAGTTCACTGCGCTTATACTCCTCTCTGCTTAAACCTTTCATCAGCGAAAGTGAAAAGCACAAAGACTAGAAGTCATTTTTATAGGATATCCAGTTTCTGTCATTATAAATGAATGAGCTCAAGATGGAAAAAATATCACTGAAGAAAGCTTTCAAACCATGACTCATCTGATTTCACACAGTGCAAACCATTTGATCATTTCCAAAGGCAACTCTATAGAGTGAGGGTTTTAATTAATTTCATTCATTCATTTATTTGCAATTTCTGTTTATTTATGAATGCATTGTTTTATTTATTATATAGATATATTTGCTTATAGAAAATGTTTCTAAATATTTTGTTTAGATTTTATTTATTCATATGCAATTTGTTTATTTATTAATGCTTTTAATGTATTATATAAATATATACATTTGTTTATAGAAAATATTTATAGATTTTTTTGGTATTTAAATCTGTTTAATTATGAATGTTTTTGTTTATTACACAAACATGTATATATTTGTTTATATAAATTGTTTACAAATATTCTATCATTTGTTTATAATTTATTTGTAATTTATATTTGTGAATGCATTGTTTTCTTTTATTATAAATATACAGTATGTGCTTATATAAATAAACATAAACCTGTTTTCTTAAACAACATTTTTTTTCTTTCTTCAACATGTACAAACAATAGACCTTTTTCTTTTCTATTGTTTGATTATTGCCCACTCTTAATGCTTAGCTACCTAGCAACATGTTAAAATTGCCCTTTTGTGATGTTATCTCCAGTACTTTTCATGTGGAGGTCAAAGCAGTGCATGGAACTTGCATTGAAGGAGCCTTTATTTCATTTCAAAGCAGCTTCCATCTACTTCTGTGTTGAAGCGAATAAGGAGTCAAAGTAAAAACTCTGGCGAGCAGATGTGTATTGAGTTTGGTCCCTGATTGCCAGACCATCTGCCACCAGCCAAAGCTGTTCCACCTAATTGCAAGTGACAAAACACAAAGCATGAGGCATATGTTTGAATCTGCGAAGACCGGATTGATCATGCTTTGTTTTTAATTAAGGGGTATTGTAGTAGAGTGTCTAGGGAAATCTCAAGCAGAATAGCGTCTTTGTGTTTGATCTAGATAACATCTGCGTGTTATTGCTATAGTGCTCTTTTGTTTTTCATGAAAAAGTGTCAGAATGAAGTTTCATGCCCACAACACGTGTAATAGTACCTTCAAAGCACAAGAGAGAAAAGGCTTATTCTCATCAAGAGTGAACATTGATATTGGGTGCAATACATTCTTATTGACATTTTAATTTCACAGTATTGAATTGTATTGTATGTATGTATGTATTTAAATTGTATAAATTTATTTTTGTTAAATGTATATTTTTATTTAATATATGAACAGGTTTATTTATTTATTTATTTCTAATATAGGAATTTATAAATATTTAATTTCTGTTTATTAATGTATTTTTTATTATATAAATGTTTATATATTTGCTTATAAATCAATTCTTTAGAAAATGTGTCTTTGTTTAGTTTAGTTTTTGTTAGGTCGTGTGGACTAATACAATCTCATGGCAATTCATAACTATTTTACATTTTGATGAATTAATGGCTGATTAGTAAAACATTTATACGAATAAAAAATGTCGATTTTAATTCTACAGTATTGTATTATATTGTATTGTAAATATAATATTGCATTATAATACATTTTTATGAATTATATTTTAATTTATTATACAAATGTATATTTTATTGTAGATAAATTATTTAATATCTAAAATATTAATTCATTCGTAATAAATATAAACTGTATAAATGTCATTTCTGCCATTTCCCTTAATTTAATAATGTATTATTTTTATTGTGTACATTTATACATTTGCTTATAAATACATTCTTTAGAATTGTTTTTTTATTATTATTATTTAGTTATTTTAATTATTTACTTTTTTGGGAAATTGTACATTCATACGGAAAAAGAAAAATGACAAAATAGGGAGATCAGATTGTGTGTTCGGATCTGCTACTGCTTCCAGACTCTTTTGGTAAATGTTAACTGCAGTCAAAAGCATGCTTCTCCAATAACAGCAATTCAAAAGTGGTCGTTAATTATGTGTATTCAGGACTATATTAGCAAGAAGCACCAAACTTTGCTAACTGCCATTAAACACAAAAACTTTCAGCATCTGCACCAATGTGAGATTGCCTTTGTCTGTTAAAATGCAAACCTCCTCGACAAAAGCAAATGTCAGCGTGCAGACTGGTCCGCGTGTGTGAGTGGCACATTGGGTCGGGTCTCTGGCAGACTCTCTGTGGTCCCTGAGGGAGACGCTCCTCCATTTCCTCCCCATGCAGACCGAGGCTGGAGGCAGGTATCGGATTCCAGGCTTTCTCACTTTGATCTCCCCCTCAGAGAAAGCAGATCGAAGCCCTACGAACTCCACAACACACCAGCTCCTGCATAATTCAGTGCTGGAGGCCTATTTAAATACCATGACCACCCTGCCTGCCTGTTCTCTTATAAAAGATTGTCAGAGCTGATTCAAAGAAGATTTGAGCCGTTTTAAGAGATTATTGCTCAAACCAAGGACAAGGAGAAGGGCATTTAGGGGCGGAGTATGAGGCTTTGTTACATTTATTTTTCCATCTTGTTTTAGACCCTATTCTATTGCTATCTACAAACACTCGAGCACCACAGATAAGGCCCGGCATGCTATAGGCCACAATTCTGACACAGCATTTTAAAGCATCAAAGACATTCGTTCATTTGTTCATCATTAGTTTATTTATATTTGTAAATTTTTTTTATTTATTTATGTACATTTTTTATTTATTTGTGTACATTATATAGTACATTATTTATTCATGTACATATTCATTTATGTTTGTATATTTACATGTATTTATTTGTATAGATTTATATTTATATATTTATTCAGTTTATATTTGTAAATTGTGTTCATTTATATTTGTACTTCTCAGTTTGTTGTACTTTATTTATTTATGTTGTATTTATGTTTTTATTTATTTATATTTATTCTGTATTTATTTATTTAATTAATTATTTACATGTGTACATTATTTATTCATTCCTTTATGGTTGTTTATTTCATTAGATATATTTGTATAGGTTTATTTATTTATATATTTATTATTGAATCCAATATTTATTTAGTTAATTTATATTAGTACATTATGTGTTTATTCATTTATATTTGTACATTTCTGTTTGTTTGTTTATTTGTATACATTTATTTATATTTGTACTTTATTTTTAATCCATTCATTCATTTATGAATTTTCTTTTTATTATGAATTTCAAGGAAATGGCTCGTTTGAGTTCTCTGACTGAAATTGTGATTTTTCTTCCTACAAGGAATTTCCTGATTTATGACAATAAAGTTGTGATGGGACTCGCTTCAAATGAAGCATGAAGCCTAATAATGCCAGATAACTTGACTCGAAGTGTTAAAATGCGAAGCAGGCTACAGCGAGACATGATGAATTCAATATTTCCCTGGGCAATGAGGCATTTCAGATGTCTGCCTGTCAGAAGCTCATACGCAGGTGTTAAGTGGTATATGGTGAAATGGATATTAGCACATTCCCATCAGATCACATCCTTTTGTTTTCTAAGTCGACACAAACTGCATGACATTATACAATATTATGCTTCCAGATTTGTTTCCATATCACATTTTTGCCAGAAAATAAAATGAAAAAACCCGCTTTGAATTGCCACATCAAATCCCTTCTGAGCCAAGGTCACTGCGGTTTATGTCCTGTTTCAATCAAAGTATTACTGGAAGCTTCCATCTTTCATTGCACTCCTGAGCTCGGTTTCAATGAGAGGCCCTAGTCTGGGATTTCCGAGAGGAAAATCATATTTCGGGGAGCGCGGCTCCAGCCGTTAATCTATCCGATCCAATCATATAGCATCCAGTCACTTCCAAGATGGCTGTTTAGAGCGCTGCTGTTGGGAGCATCACATATTCATTAGGCCACCCTTATCAGGGCCACAGCAGGGGCCACAGCCAGACTTTACCTTCTAGAGAGCGTCTACAGACACCCATTAGTCTGACTTACAGCAGCTCGCTCAGCTGGGCTGAATAAATTGCTTCCTACTATCTGATGTGGACAATTTGTTTGGGATCATGATTTGTTTTTAGTAGAGCCACACTTTCCTGTTAATCTCCTTGCTCTCTCTCTACACACACACACACACACACACACACACACACACACACACACACACACACACACACACACACACACACACACACACACACACACACACACACACACACACACACACACACACACACACACACACACACACACACACACACACACACACACACACACACACAGCACACACACACACACCACACACAAGTGAAGGCCTTTAAGCTTTTGAGTGCTACTTTATTTCACGGTTCCACTATGATGAGGATAAAAGCATTGTTTAAAAAAGTTTTAACTAGAAACAAAACCTACTTTAAAAGAATTTAAAATCAGTCTATAAGTTACCTTACCATGCATAGTGTAAAGGGATAAAAAGGTGCATCACATTTTATTATTTTAATGAAATTATGTTTCATCTTATATTAGTTGTTTATGGCCATTCAGGTGTTTTAATTTCATTTTCTGTTTAGATCATGTTTATTCCATTATTTTGTGTCTTTACAGTTTTATTTTATTTATTTGTTTAAAAAATGTATCACAAAGGATTGGTTTCATTGTTACTTTCCCAATCTATTTTATTCAACATACCAAATGTACATGCTAAATAACTGGCATTTGGCCTTTCAGGTCTTTAGTTATACTTTCTGATTACTTCATATTTATTATTTTGTGTTTTTACAGTACATTCTATAAAAAAATGAATAGCTTTGTTTTAATAGAGATTGTGGTCAGGATTGGTATTGTTACTTTCCTAACCTGATTTATTCAACATATCAATTTCTATGCTAAATGCTGACATTTGGTGTCATATGACATTATATGTGACCCATTTATAATGAGTAATCAAAAGCTTTTACCACAAACTGATTACAAATAAATATTTAATGAATCTTTATTTGAGAGTCAATGAGATCACATCTAAAAGGTCACATGCTGCTGACCTTTCTGATAAAAATAATACATTTTTATTAATGGGACACACAATCAGACTCGTCCTCCTTCAAGCAGAGATAATCAGCTCTGACTAAAGAGTTCATCTAACTTTATGAGGCACTTTAAAGCTCCTGACCTTCTGACTAAAGATTTTAATTTCCATCCAGATTTGGGCTGAGATTAGCTTTAAATGACTAGTCTCAAATCATTAATACTAAGAGCTGAAGGATAGGCAGCCATTAGGATTCAGCTGAATCATCGGTTCAGGTTAGGCATCAGTATTGACAGATGAACAAACTTAATCAGCACTGACACTGAGTCATTTGTAAAACAACGCATTGCGTATTTTCAACAGTCTTCCTTCTGGCTTGTACTATCCTCAGCAAACATTTTGCTAGAGAAAGAGGTCAAGAAAAAGATAAATACTACAGTAAATTAGCAGTAAGACCCAAAACAAGGTTATTTGTTTTAATGTAAGGCTGTGGCAGGAAGAAGCTTTCAGAGTCTGGACACATTTCATCTCAAGTAATTTCATCAGGATATTCTGCTTCCTTGGTTTCCTGCAGTTGAAAATATAAAACAGGGCATTATAGAGACATATGCGAATGCTCATAACGCAGCCATGCACGTTGTTTAATATCCTGAACTTCACTTGCACAACCATAAAACACATACTTGCATTTTATTATTAAAACACTAGAACAGACATATGCATATAGATCCGCAGTGCTGCTTTTACGATTCCTAATGCCTTTACCGTTAGATTTATGGCCCTGAAAGACTGCAATAAAAGCATTGAGGGTCCTTAAGCAGAGGAAGGGATGCATCCTTTATAAGATCTGCAGGAGATAAATTAGGAGATAATGGAAGACCAGAAGGATGAACAGGAGGGTCGAAGCAAAACAGAACAAGATGCTCTGTAACCTTTTAAATTCAAGTGTTGCTCCATATAAACATCAGACTTCAGATGCTCAAAGTGCATTTTACATGTCGTGAAAAAAGGAATGACAAAAAGCAATGACAATACACTGAGAAAAGGCCTACTTGATATATTTATATCATATTTTATAGTAGATTTTTGTATTTATTATAAACTTTTATTTTATACTTTTGTGGACTTTATTCCACATTCTTCAATAAAATTAGGTAGGCTACTGATTCAGATGATAACAGTTTTGTCATTTTGCATCCCTTAAAGCAGTGATCTTCGGTCCTGGAGGGCCGGTGTCCTGCAGATTTTAGATCCAACCCTAATCAAACACACCTGAAGATGCTAATCAATGTCTTAAGACAGGTGTGTTTGATTAGGGTTGGAGCTCAAATCTGCAGGACACCGGCCCTCCAGGGGCTGAAGTTGCCTATCCCTGCCTTAATTTGATCACAAACTATAAAACAGTTGTGACATTTTAACTGTACCTTTTTTTTTGTCCCATAAAGGTCTTAAAGGGTACCTATTATGCAAAGAAATTGACTTTTATAAGGTGTCTGAACACAGTTGCGTGGCCTCAGTGTGTGAAAACAACCAGCCGCTCATTTTTTATGATCTAAAAAAATCATAAAGTCTCTAAGAACGAGCTGTTTCAGATTCTCCCTCTGTTCACGTCACTGAGGGGAAAAAGTCCTGCTCATTTGTGACGCTGCCCTCTAAGCATAAACACAGCCCTGAGTGAGAAGCAGCAGTTCGACCCCGCCATTAAGGATGACTTGCTGTAGCTGCTGGAGAACAATGTTAGTGCCAACGAGGCTTTTCAAGTGTTGTGTTTTGGGATGCATTAACGAACATAGGCGTCTCCATAGAACCCCTCCATCTGAGCAGAGGACACTAAGTTTCATTGTCTAAGGAAATGTCCTGGAAAAAATCTGGTGAAGTCCCCAATACGTGTAGGAATCAACACCAACGCTTCGTGCGCGGACATCAGCTCCAGTCAAAGTAAGTATCTCGTTTGTTTTCCAAAATGCCCGACTGAAAGAGCTTCTAGGCACTCTGTAAGGCTAATGATGCTAAAGCTACCATTGTCTCTGTCTGTTTTCACTGGTGCTGTCTTCATGAATGATTGTAAATAGGAATGTGGTGGTTAAAAGTTGCATATGAAAGCAATGTGAGTCGATCGCTTGAGTTTATTGAGCTCATAATCACGAGTGGGACTTATAAAGTTTTGTGATAGCATGCCATGCACCACATGAGACCAGCTATGTTGTTATTTGTATCGCGCTGTGCTCCCTGTCTGTGTAATTCATAAATGCAAATTTATTATGCACAGTACAATCAGATGACTGACTTTGACACCGAGTACGTTTTCTGTAAAGATAACAGGCTTGTACTAATAGGGGAATGTTTATTTGCAAAGGCTAGCACTGCTATTGCCGTACTTCAGCTCTTGAAGCGCCGCTCTCTTCTCTGGGAGCAACAGCTCATTTTTATTTAAAGCAACATTCTCAAATTCAAGGCGTTTTGGCTTACGCCCTAAAAGTGGCCATTTTATCAAGCTCTAAAAAACAATTCTGTCAGGTATTTTGAGCTAAAACTTCACATACACACTGGGATATCGGAAACTTGATTTACATCTTGTAAAAAGGAGCATAATAGGGCCCTTTAAGGTGTGGTCATATTTACAGTTGTTTGGTAATATTTTGCAAGCAAAATTATGGCATTCCAATTGCAATCTGCATGTCTGGGAGTTTTGCATGAGTACGATAATGTTCTCACAGAGATTTAACTCCTTTTCAAATTGGTCACGTGAATTTGCCGAAAAGCTTCTTGATATGAATATGACCCCTGTGCAAGCTGTATTTTATTGACGATAGACAATAGTCCTTTTTTGCCTGTGAAATTTCGTTGATATTTTGCTAATGTGACTACACTTCTACTGGATAGCGATGCTCATATATGAGCACTTTACCTCTGTATTTTATTTCATATTGAGGAAATTGTTGGTGTAAGAACTCTGCCCATGTTATAGTTTTCATATTAGCAAACCTATACGTTACTTTAGTACTTGTTGTGAAAGACCTGAGAATTAGTTCTATCATTTTCTCTGTACCACTGATGTTAGGCCAGTCCATTTCCAGTTCCTCTGGCTGTTACAGGAACAGAACCAGGAAATGGGGACTGAGGTGTTAAGAGGTTTTGCTTTCCAACAGAACAGATGGGGTACAGAGGGAGATGTGGTTCTGACGGCTGGAGAAAGGTTAGCTGGAAGTAATGGGTTTTGGCCCGGACAGGCTGTGTCGTGCTGGGCCTGAGGATGACTCAAACTAAAGAGCTTGTCTGCTCTGAGTAAAGAAGAGGCTCATGGGTTTTGATGTACAGCGAGATCCAAAGACATTTAATACAACCATTTTCAATTTTCTTGAGCTTCAATGGAAGCAAGACCATCTGAGCATCTATACAAAGGATGATCAATGCTACACATATACTTATTAGATTAGTGAGTTAAAAAATGCTGAATCTTTTATTTGATCTTGTTTATTACATTTTGCAGTATCCTTTTTTCAGGTTTAAATGGAAAGGAAAAAAAATCCAATTTTTTTTTTAAAAAAGTCACAGATTTAAAACCCTTAGGCCTGGTTTCATAGAGCGGGTTTAGGTTAAACCAGGATTAAGCAATAGGTCAATTAGGACATTTAGGTAGTTTTTATTAATGTGCCTTAGAAAAAACATTACTGGTGTGCATCTTGAGATAAAACAAAGGCACTGATATATTTTAAGATCAGTCAGTGCAAGTTTCTTTCAGTTGAAACCGCTCAGAATTACATTTTTTGTCTGGGATTAGGTTTAAACCTTGTCTGTGAAACCGGCAGTTAACCGAGAGAACACTATTCTTATATATTTATTTTTCACACAGTTAATCAACATTAGCTACATTTACATGCACACAAATAACCTGTTTATAATTGGATTGATGGCTAAATCTGACTGAAAAGCCTACACGTTAAACGCTTCAGTTGATCTGACTGAGCTTAATATAAGACACATTTCAACTTAAAGGGGGGTTTTAGATCTGAAATAATCAGATCAACATATGTTTAGAATTAGATGCATTTTATGTCATGCAAACATGTGCATGTTTATTTTTGTCATCTTATCAACTGGTCAGTGAATGAGACTGGATATTTACCTATATTTGCTAAAAAGCTAATAAATAGCAACAATAATAAGCATGGTAGCTCTTGTCAAGTTTTGTTTGGAATACATATGCTAATGTGAATTGGATTTAAACATTTTGGGCTCATGTAAACAGACATTTCAGAATTTGAAAACAGATTGGATTCATACCAACAGACACAAATTAGTGCATGTAAACGTATCGACTCTGACCTCTGACAGCTTTCAACACAAGCTTTTGCTGTCTTTGTATGCCCGCTTACAAATCACTTGAGCGAAAATGATTTATTTGTGCAGCTTCTCCTTTTCCTGCCAAATTCAGAAGCATTTATTCCACTCCTCCGCTGCAGTTGTCTGTTAGGTAGGGTTACTGAGGCCTGTCCCTGCTGATATCTGTACCTGTCGGCAGTAAGGACGTGCTCAGGCTTCTACGGCGAGCCATTAGCCAATGAAGTGGAAAAGCAGAACCCCACAGCCCGTTTAAGCTGATCAAGCACCGTGATGGACTGTGCTACCTCTCTATTTATACCCTCTCATGGTTCGATGGAAAAAGTAATCAGATCACGAAGTTTGATCAGCCCTGGCTGTGATATTGAACCTCACCCGTTCTGTCTCCTCTCAGCCCCTGGTGGGTTTCAGCTTTCTCCTCTGAAAGCTTCTCTCGGTGAAGTCATGCATCCTCCATCTCCACCTCTTTACCACAGGGCCGCAATACCCCCATGCATAATTCAATGGACTTTTCTCGGGTGAAGGGTAGGTTCACCTTGGTACAGTGAGATGTTGACTGGACGAGGCTCTTCGGGGAAAGAACATCTCGTCTGAGATCAAAAGTTATTGAGCCTGTCACTCTGAAGACACACAAACACATGAGAGCAAGCAAAAAGCACTGAAGGATCCCGAGGGGGATGCTTAAAAGGTAAAGCAATGAAAGTGGATGACAACATGGACGTCAGATCCATGCTATGAGTCAACCGGGCACTTTGCTAATGGGAAACATTCTATTTTCGCACCAGGACGTACAAAAACAAAATGTGCAGGGATGGAGGGATGGTGCACTTGTGACATCGAGAAACAAGCTCAGTTTTAGCTCGTTCAATTTACTGTAATTTGCAACAAATCATTTCATTCGTTGGGGTATTACCGATGAAACCAAGGGGACAGAATCATTAAATGCTGTCTGTCGAGAATGAAGCGATTGATTTGCATTAATCTGTTGAGAGTGAAATTTAATGGAGCTCTGTTCTCTCATTTGGGAAATGGCAAACACGACAGTTTAAGTAATGGGAAATATAATCTGTTGTCTGATCATACCAAGCTTTTTCCATTGTTCGTTTTCCTGCATCATGCACTTAATAGCCAAAATAGCCGTTTTAGGTTTTGGTTACAGATAATGAAATCTAATTTTCCAGGTCGCTGTGACCGCATAAGCTGTTTGGGATGAGGTACATTCATTTTATCTCCTGTTCCACCTAATATTTAATATATTTTACCCTTAGTGGTGGAAGATCAATTTGATGACTCAAGGTGTAGCCACACCAGAGCATGCAAAATGTCTACGGACACTCAAATTCAATACATCAATATTTGATGAATACGTAGGTCAAAGGTCACCAAACTTGAACTCTGTAATGCAGCTAAATTTGCTTGAGCGAATTTCTCAGGTGTGTCACTGAAAGTCAATAAACCAAAAAGTGTAATGTTATGTCCCTTAGGACGCTGAATGGATACAGAAAATGAAATATGCAAATAAAAACTAGCAGTGTTCTGGTAAAAAAAAGAAGCTTTTGCTTGAATAAAAACCTTGAAGCTTTTGGAGCCTTTCATACAGAATCCAAGCATAAACATGCACTGGACATCTTTAAAAGTTGCCGCTTCTATCTTCTTTTCAGCCCCCCGCTCACCATGTTTTTAAGATCAAATTGACAGTTTAAAACAAAATGTCTTGAAATTGAAATTCTCAAGCTCTTTGAAAATGGGTGAATTATGATTGGCTGTCAATGTTTTTGTTCATTAGCTGGAAAACAAATAGCTCTAAAAGGGAGTCCAATATTGTTCCTGCATTTTTCTAGTTTAAGTTGTGGTGCGGTGTGATATGAACTGACTTCCCAATAGATTTAGAACGATTATTATTAAAACTTAAAAAAGCATGATGCGCTTTCATATCAACAAACTGTCATGCAGGAATACCTCGGTCAATGAAGCACAACTGTTTAATTAACATAAGCTTTATGGGCCATGTGCTCCTCAACTTGGCAGTTAATTATAGTGAATGAATGAATTTGTACAACACTTCTTTTCAGAAAAAAAGTCCACCTAAATTTAACCCTCAGTGGGGTGTAAGCAGATCATACAAAAACATACAATTTTTTTTATTCATATCAACTAGTCACAGATTCATGAAAACACAAATTCTCATGTTTATATCTCAGTGTAAACTGCTCAAAAGTTTCTCACTGCAAACCAAAATCTTAAAAAGTGACTGGTCCATTTGGATCATATTTGTCCCGAGGTACCTTAAACAGATATCTCAACATGTTATTTGATTGCCAAAGCAATATGAAAAGACTGTAATCAAGGGAATAAAACCTTTTTACAAGGAAGCAGGTCCACGGGTCACAGAACACTATGTGCTAAAACACGATGTTGCTAGGACATCACAGACCTGTCAACAGCAATCCGGCCGCTGTCACTGTCCAATAAAACCTCCACAAGGCTGACGAACGAGCATGTCAGCGTGGCAAATTAAAGTGCTCTGATCTCATAGGAAGAAACCCTTCCCTATAAATACCAGTGGACTGTAATTCAGAGGGACAGGTTAGATATGGGTGCTATTGCTAAAGAATACTGCCTATGGAACATTCATCATCGTCACATTTGATGAGTCCCATTGCTGGATTTGATGGATAGGAGCATGTGTGTAATGCCAGCAGGGCAGGAACAGGAAGTAAGCTTGGGTGTGTCACTGTGAGCTTAGATTATTACTGTCACCATAGACATTACGAATGAATCACAGCCTCCTTTTTCAAAAGAAAAGCTCTGAATCACACTATAGTGTATATAATGTAAATTAACTAAAATTCCCCATAATGCTGGACATCAGATATCTCATTCTAAATGATTTAAAAATGCAAACCACAACCTCGCGGTGCACCAATATACCCGAGAGACTCATAACTGAGAGTTAGTCCTGGCATCTGATTGATGCATGACTAGGAGGCTTCGTGAAAACTCACTGCAAGCCCTTCATCACTGTCAGGTCACTCTCTCTCTCCAGCCGACATGTTTTGGAGTGCAGGGAAAATTGTAAGTCTCTGTAAATGTAACGCTGCTGGTAATCTGCTTGTTAAATCAGACTTCAAGTGTCACAGTTTCTGAGGCCAAACACTCTATCAGATACCAAAAGCATTCAACAAATTGTGCTAACATTCACAGGCTACATCTGAAATCACATATTCTGAGTAGGCGGTTTTTTGGAATAAGTAATTATTTCATAATGTTAAAAAAGAATGTTATAGATAGTATGAATGTGTGTAATGTGGACATCCGTCATGTTGTCATTGTCATGTGTATTATTTCACTGCTATTTACAAATCCTTTCCTGTGGCCTGATGGGATGGGAAAATACAGTGTCCATTAGATGTGCACATCAGAATCTCACTTCAGTAGTAAGTTATCTGGAGACTTTTTGCCTGCTGTTTGATGAATACTGTGAATTCGGACATACTACTTGTCTCACATATTGTTTTTTCACCGGTTTTTAGAAGGGAAATACTTTCCACGTGTTCAGCCATGGCGTATAATAATTTTTTTTCTATTTTATCTACAGTATTTCACACTTACGGCGTCCAGTAGTAATATGATGGAAAAATCTTTGTTTCATAATTGCAGTGTATACTTTTTCTTTATTTACCCTCAAAAATTGTAAGTGAATGTGACAACATGCCCCATAGGTGGGGTACATAGTAACATCTGAGGGGCGCGTTGTAACGACCATTTGACAGCTTAAAATGTTATCTGATCTCATGAAAAACATACAATCAAACTAAAAATATTTAAATAATAATAAAATAATTATTTTCAGTGAATAAAATAATGGGAATTTTGAAGAATTAAAAATAATCAGATTTTGATTTTGACAATGAATACATTGCAACCATGCTTGGGATGGCCCACATAAATGAGCTAAAATGCTTTTCATGTCTTGAAATAATAATTTCGGAACATTAAATATTGACTGTCAGTCTTTATTCACCTGTTTCTCATTTACAAGAAATTCATTATCAGCATTTCAAAAGTTACTTTATTATATATATTTAAAACATGTAAATAACTGTTTTGTTATCTGTGTTATCCCAACCTTTTTTTCCAGCTGAAATCCTTTGACATTTGATATTTTACATTTTAATATTTAATTAATTATTAGCTTTTCATCAACACAAACCCCAGTTTGGGAAACCCTGCTTTAGAGAACCATGTAAAAACCATGGTGCCTGAATATGGTTAGTGCTCATGCCCATGGCACTGGCCTATTTCATTGCACCACAGTAGCTACTTTTTATAGTATCAAGTTTTCCTTAATCCATTTTTTCCAAGAGGTTTTGATAGTACGCTGAAGGTGTATTTGCATTAATCTAACATGATTAAATTATAACAGTGCGATATACAGATCCTATCCATGCAGAAATACCATCTCTCGCCATTCTAAATTTAACACATCCCCAGGGCTTAAAACCACGATCAAAGTCAATCCAATCCCTCCAAACTCACCTGAGGCTCCATTGTAGAGGGACCTGTGAATGCGCTCCGAAACAGACAGGCTGAAAGGTTTGGGGTTTTTAATGAGATGATGGGTATAGTATGAACTGGCACACCTGTGCCCCGTGCAGAGGGTCTCATCAGTTTCTATTGACCCAGTTTAATTGGCTCCAG
The DNA here is from genome assembly GCA_027422405.1 of Ptychobarbus kaznakovi. Taxonomy (NCBI): domain Eukaryota; kingdom Metazoa; phylum Chordata; class Actinopteri; order Cypriniformes; family Cyprinidae; genus Ptychobarbus; species Ptychobarbus kaznakovi. The sequence continues at coordinate 36,522,706 of CM049795.1, forward strand.
TGGACAAGTGGGAGTTAGTGAGAGAGGTGTCTCTGCATGTATTGTTTCCTGCAACTTACTGCCTGACTCTTAAAATTCCCACACTAGCTTACAATCTTCCAGTCCGTTGGGTTTCAAGAAGGTCATGTGTAGTGTCAGTGTCAGAGGCTTAATTTATTTAGAGAAACACCAACAACAGTGGTGAAAGGTTGTTAACTCCAGTTAGTAAGCTCTATTTACACAAACTCGCTGTGTACTAATATACCTGAGAGGACATCAGATGCGAGAAACTAGAGAAATAATCTCTAGTTTATTTCACCATCTGAACATAAGAATTCTCTCAACTCTGCGACTTCCAGTGAAGTCTAATTTTTTCATTATTTCATCCATTCTAATCTTTAAATCTATTCAAAACTGGTTGCTTCAGTGACCTTTAAAAAAAAACAAACATGATAAAGTTGAATGTTTTTGCCACAGTTTATTAACTATCTTTAATTTTATTTACATCACATTTTCAAAATGGATTTATGTAATTTGCTTAGAATCAGCATTACAAATGTTTAAAATATGGCTAGCTGTGGAAAAAGCAATATTCAGTTTGCTAACATGTATGAGATTTAAGCCTGTTGGATTTATTGATGATAAATGTATAAACTTAGTTACAGTAGATTTAAAATACATTCAGTTTATTAGTACTATTTCAGAAATATTACCCGTTTCTTTTATTTATGACTGAAAGAATATGCATCACAAAAAGTTTATTAGTTTGTTTGTAAAAACTGCAATCCAAATGGGTGGAAATTTTATATGCAATTCAAATATGTCTTAAATAATTTTAAGGGTCAGTGTTATTTAAGTATTATTTATATATTATTATAATATTTATTAATATTTTGCATTAGATTTTAGAATTTCAAATTTAGTTTTTGTTATTTTAAGTTTCTTTTGTTTTTTATATTTTAAAACTTTTTCTTTTTGATATTTATATATGATTTTATTTCAGCTTCATTTCAGTTACCAAAAACAATTATTAATAGTTTGAATTAACAATAACAACACTGCATTGAGTGTTATTTAATCAGCCTTTTATTTGAAGTTTGATGAAAGTCATTTGTTCAAAATTCAAAATTCTGACGTTCAAAGACTTGTGTTGCCTGAATTGTTCTTTTTTAGTTGGCTCAAACTTTACTGACTTTTATAGTGCACGTGCTTTTACTAGTTTAGTCAACATTAGCATAGCTAATTGTTTTTCAAACATACAATGTTCATTTTCTTTAATCAGTTTTTTTACAGTGCACTCCATTGCATGCATTTCCTTTAATCAGTTTCCCAGTTTAGCCTTTGAAACCAACAGAACTGTAAGATTAACTCAAACTAGATCTAAATGATAATGCTACTTTATCACAGAACCCAAGTTATGAGTTAACATTGCATTTTCAGGGAAATGTCTTCTCTTCCCACTCTCTTTGTTATATAAGTTGACTTTGGGTGATTTAGTGGCTAAATTGTACTCCGCTGGCATTGCTTTGCGCGCACACAATGACAAGTGCACAATGATAATGTGCCAGAGGATGACGAGAGAGAGTTAATTGGGTTTGCCCTCTCTCTTAGGGTGCATAGATTAAGAGGAATCATAAATTAACAAACCTATTGAGTCTTAATTGTGGCTGGTGAGTGGAAATCTCACCCTCATTATGGCCTCTGTGCTTTTACCCTGGTGATCATCGTTATCACACAGAGACAACTAAAGGTCATGTACAGCTGCCAAACAATAAAGAAACTCATGAGAGTGAAGAAACTGTCTAAGATACATTTTAGTATGCAAAACTGGGTACCATAGTGATTACCTACTAAATATAAATGAAGTTGTCTAGGTAGCCGGTAAAATTAAACCTATTCAGATGATGGCTTGAATTAATTTTCCCTTATTTGATCTCAGGGATGGAGTGTCTATCACTAGTTTTAAGATGAGATGTATACAATGAAAATTGCTCTTTATCATTAATTTCTGATATTTTACTTCCCATTAATCAGTTAGTGCAGTTTACTGACTCCAAGTTTGTTTAAAAAAATTGGTTTTGGAAGAGCATTTTTATATGCAAAATAATATTTGAGCAACTATCATGTGTTTAGTAAACTTAAGACTCGCATAACGCGGACATCTTCTGTGTTGACGTTGTATAATTTTAGTAGCTGGATATAATACTGTTGAATTTAAATGATGTGTGTAACTGCGTAATTTGTTTGTACAAGGTTGCCCTCTAGTGTATATTTTGAGAACACAAAATGGCTTCCAATACATTGTTTACCGCTATGATTTTAGTGTTTGTAATAAAGGAATAGTTCACCCAAAAATGAAAATTTGATTAGAATTTACTAATTCTGTTTCAGAAGTGGTTTGGTAGCCCTTTTCCTGAAGATGTCTGAGCGTTGTGACTTTTGATGCACTGACTCCAGCTTCAGTTCACTTCTTGTGAAGCTCTCCCAAGTGTTTGAATCAGCTTTGCCTGACCGTATTCTCAAGCTTGTGATTATCCCTGTTGCTTGTGTACATTTTCATACCCATTTCTTCCTTCCAGTCAACTTTGCATTTAATATGCTTTGATACAGCACTCATTGAACAGCCACCCCTTTCAGTAATGACCCTCTGTGACTTACCCTCTTTGTGGAGCGTGTCAATGATCGTCTTCTGAACCATTGCCAAGTCAGCAGTATTCTCCATTATTGTAGTTTCAAAGAACAAAAGGTAACCACAATTTATACTGTATGGATGGTCATTTATTGAAAATCAAATATAAATATACTGATTTTTGACTTTCATTAGCTAAAAGCTCTAATCATCAAAATTAAAACAAAAAAGTATTTTGAAGTGTTATATATTTTAGAATCATTAATTGTAAGAGTTTCACATTTTATTCGACCCAAAAAGAACTCAAATTAGTGGCATTGCCCCCCATTAATGTCATTGCAACGTTCATAAAACTATTATTTTTTCCTTTTTCTTGCACATTTGCTTTTTTTTGTCATATTGACCTTTCCTAAAATGGGTTTCTGCTAATTCTTTCCTGCTCCTCTCTGGGACTTGGCATCCTTTTTTAGCTTGATGATGAGTTCAGCAAACTCTCGCACGGCTCCGTGACCTGCTGCGTTGCGGCAGATGTATTTGGCATGATTGCGTGCATCTGTTGGGGCATCAATGGGTACTGCGCTCAACCCTGCCCTTTTCAGGCATTTTACATCTGGCTCATCATTTCCTGATACACAGAAGTCATGAAAATATTTTGAGAAATCATTCTGTCTTCTGACTGATAGTCATTTTAAAGAAACATGGGTGTGTTTAAGTCATTCTAATGAAATATTAAATGATAAAAGGCTGTATTAACCACACCAACATTTCTAAGATACACCATGTTGTTAATGTTCGTGGCATTTAGCCGATGTAACTGGGGCCCTGTTTACACCTGGCATTAACATGTTTTCATCGATCTGATCCAAGTGGACGAAGGATACACATTACCGTCATCACCTGGCATTTGTCCACTTTTGACCACTTCTGGCCTGATTCCATCGAGGGGCGGGACCCTCTGCATTCATCGGAACTACAGTGAGCGTTATCATGTCAGAGTCCAGCTGTTTGTGTTGTTATCAAATGAAGATGCTCCACAACGTGCTGTGTATGTTTATGTATGGGCTTTTTCAGTTTTGATCCAGCGGACGAAATAAGCTCACACAACTGTCGTATACTCTCAAAAAAGATGATGGAAATAGACGAGGAGAGCAGCCACTTTTTTCTGCTGCAAGACATTGCAGAATCCCAGCAACACGTCCCACAATGATTATTGGTCAGTAGGTGTAGAGAAGGCGGTCTTCAGCAGCTGTTTGAATGCATTCAACCACATGTGCATCTACACTACAACAGCAATCCGATCTAATGCATTTTTGACCACCTCTGGATGTGGTCGAAAGTGGACAAGCTCAAAAAGTTTACACCCCATTTACACATGTACTTAGCGTTGTCCATTTGTGATCGGTTCGACGAAAACGCATGTTAATACCAGGTGTAAATAGGGCCTGGGAGAAACGTAGAGCTCCGGTCTCACCTAAATATGCCACCTCTTTCCACTCCAGCCTGTTTTTCTTCATGAGCTCCTGCACCTTTTTCAGTTTGTCGTCCACTTTCTGCAGGATCTGACAGCTCATTCTCTTCGAGAGTTTGGAAGCTAAGGCACGTGCTATTTGGTATTTTTCTATAAAAATAATCTATAAGAGAGGGGGGAAAACACACACATATTTTAAATTAGTGTTGTTCTAGTAAATAGTTTTTTTTTTGCAGAACTATCCTTTAATGCTCATTTCTTTCTTCAACTAATAGATCAATCTCCGTAAAGACTGTCAAAAATTGCCAGAGCCGACTATATTTCAAGTCGTCACGGCGGGGTATTGGGTAAAGTTTTCAATTAGCAATAATCGCGCCTCGGATAAACCTCATAGGCTACGATACTGCCACTGCGCAAAGATAATCAGCCAAAGGAGACGTCTGAGTTACTCCTGTGCCTGAGCTCCTGTCCTCATCAATGGTGGGATCAGCAGAACCCACTAAAAATCATCAAACTGCACAACATCCCACTTAAACAGTTAAAAACAGCAGTTTTTAAAAGTGAAATATCAAATTGTGCTTTTTATACCCAAGTTATATTGAATTAAAAGAGAAAAACAAGAAGGGTCCCAGTTGCATTATGGGATACGAAGGGGCACAGACAAAAGAAGGATGGGTCTACTGTTGTGTGGGGGTTGGTAGAGGTCGGGGGTGGGTAACAAGGTTCCCAAACAGAATCACCTTCACTTCATTTTGCTTCAGCATGTCGATGCCGGCCTGGTCTTTGGTGTTGATGGACACCATCTTCTCTCCATTTGCTGAGAAATGGATCTGACCATCTGTCAGACATCCTGACAAGTTACACAGCAGAAGCTTTACAGCTACAGGTTTGTCCTTACCGAAGTAACCATACCTGTATCAAATACACACACCCACAGATTCAGACTTTGTACTGTTTGCACTGTGGTTGTTTGCTAATATAAAGTTGCATGGAGACTATTGTTTCTTCACCTCAGCACTCTTTGTTCAGCTACGGGCCAGTCTATGTCAATATCAATATCCACACTGTGCTCAGGATTCATCTCATAGTACTTCATTTTTCCACCCTGTGAAATGTAACAAATCACAATTATGCAAAATACAAAGAGATTGATTGAGGATACTGATAATATGCTTTCTTTTGGTCAGATATTGTGTATCTCATTAAGTTAAATGGTGGCCTTTACTCAATTTAACCCCCAAAATATTACCTGAAGAAGCCCTTGTTCTATAAGATTTTTGGTAGTGAAGTAGAAAGCGCCATTTTCACACAGTTCTCCGTTCCAGTCCTGACGCCGCGGCCTACAAACTGGGTTCAGGTTCAATGGCTTAGTACATTGGCTGCCTGGAATATAAAAAAAAGGTTGGAGTCTCCAACATGCAATCTTTTATGCCCATCAAGGCTGCATTAGATTTTTTTTAAACTGTAATTTTGTGAAATATAATTACAATTTCACATAACTCTTTTATATTTTAATACATTTTAAAATCAGTGTTTGTTTGTGTAATGTCAGTGACAAATTTCTTTTGTCATAATTTTTCAAAATAATTTTCACAGACGAAAACGAGACGATGACTAACTAAAACTCGTTTTGTATGTCAAAAACTATGACGGAAATCTATTGACATTTTCATCAACAAATAAAAACAAGACGAAAATGTTAGGGAGGGACGATTTGGGAGGAGATTAATTCAGAACGAATCTGATGCGTTGTTAGGGAGGTTAGATACATACACATGAACCAGTGGGACATAAGCTAACATACACTTACTGCACGTCTCATAAAATGTAAAAAAGTCAATATGAGGGAGTAAGAGAAGAGCAGACATATAGATAAATGGATCATCTTAATTCGGTCCGGTTTTCTGAGCACACACACTGAAGCAGCGCCTCTCACACAGCGCATGATTACACTTTCGCGTCTCATGAACGGAGAAATACACACAACATTATGTAAAATTGTCTGTTTATGGCAGAATCTCGGACGTGTATCAGTACATTGCATCCGTGCATTCAGTTTTAAAGGGACAGTAGCAGAATTTAGTTGCTATTGTCTATGGCATTGATGTTAATCAAGCAACAACAAACAATTATAATAAAATAAAAATCACTCACTGCTCTTGACTGAATCACTTTAGTAGCCCTATAGACACACACACGACGTACAAAACTCTGCATTTGAACAGCCAATAGCAAATGCTTAAACTAATTACAAAACATACAGTCGCTGATTCAGAAGCACCAGATTGTCAGAGCAAAGTCAGAATTACCTCCTCCTAGGTTGACGAAACTGTCGTCCATAAAATGCATTGCTGTTCTGTTGCAAGTAATCTTTCTAAGTTCCTACATGCATCTACTTTTGGAAGGCCAAATAAAGTGCTTTTGCCTAGAAACACCGCTTCTCCCTGTGACGGCTGTTTCAACACTACTGCGGCTACTGAAACCACGGCTTCTTACTTTGCGTGGACATTTGGGCTGCATTATGCAAATTTTCCACATAGTGACGTAGACATGTGGGGGCGTGTTTGAATGAGCCATTTTAGGGGGGCGTGGCAGAATCTTAACTTTGATAAATATCTCTTTCGTTTTGAGACTTTAGTCTTTGCAACTTCAGCTGATCTATGCACAATCAGCTTGTAACACTCCAAAGTAGGGCTGGGCGATATGTCCCAAAAATTATCACACAATTTTTTTCATATCCATTCGATAATTATCAAGATAAATGTCAAATCTTTATTTTGTTCATGTTTAAAGACATGTTTTTGTAGTTGTAGAAACCAGACCATTAATTTTCCTTAAAATAAATATCTAAACAGAAACATTTATTTCTTAGTTTCTGCATGTTCTAATGATGGATAGTTTAAAATCAAGAAACAGGTTTGGTTTGCCGTATAATAATCACTTTTTTGTCTCTTAGAAATGCACATTTGATAGTAGCTTGAGTTAAGATGTAGAGGTACATTTTTGCTCATTATCAAAATCAGTAACATGTAAAAATTGTAGCAACCTCAGTTTTATATGGATAAATTTATTCTGATCAAGTTTCTTTTTTTAAATGTTTTATTAAGCATTGGCCTCCCATAGTGGCATACATTTAAATCATGATAAACAGTTAAATCCACACGTATAGCACCTCAATACCATGGTAAAAAATATAACCATATAGTTTTTAGGTAGCCTATTTGTATGAAAAACAGTCTAAAAACGTTCAGTATAAATGCACGCATGCTATAGCTTAACCACACATACTTACTATAATTATATACCTTTCCTACTGTAATAAAATTCAGTGCGAATATCCCACATTTCAGCCACAATACCATGGTGCAGTGAGTGTTACTAACGTTACAGTAAATCCATAGTAAATAATGGAGATGTGTAGATTGAAAAGCTTTCTGATTGTCTCGTTGCACAGTTTCTCTCGTTTGGCTTAAAACTATCACAGAGTTGTTTGTGTTCTTCGCTGAATTCAAGCGCTTCTCAATGGATCTTACAGCGCTGCTTAATGTTCGCATGACCGAGTAAACGCATCTGCTCTTATGACCTCGAGCCGCGCGGCAATTTTAACTGTGATCCGAGCTGATAAACGGTCCGTGTGGCGCGATTCAAATGAGTCGCGCTGTTTCGTTCCGCTTTTGGCACATAAACATTATATCGAACATTTATCGAACTCTTCATATCGTTTTATCAAGGAAAATTATATCGCGATAATTATCATTATCGAACAGTCCTACTCCGAAGATAAAGGAAAACTTGAAGTCGCATCATATGACCCCTTTAATTAAATGCATTACAACTAAACCCATTAGATTTTAGTCTGCTAAATTTACTGTAGAGTTAGTCGACTAAAATCTTATGATATTAAGTCGACTAAAACTAGACAGATGACAAACTAAATGGCATTTCTTCTTTTAAAAATACCGTACTGACCCCAAACCAAACATTTACAGACTGCACTCCAACAAACCTTTGTTCTCGACCTCTTTCCATCGAAAATGGTGTCGCCGCACCACAGAGAAGACCGAATCACACCCTTCTTTGGTGATGCAATCCAACGCCTCTTTGAGATGATGGGGGTGCAGACATGGAGACGTGGCCTGGATGTTACAGATGATGTCAACACCTGTGCAAGAACATTACATTAACAGCAACCACTCTGCTTTTGTTGTGCTCCATTTGTAGCCATTAAATTGGAAGAGTGGATTTCTGTGCTCCACCAACTACTATTAACTACACTGTCAAATTTACTGGCAGTTTCTGAATCAAAATATTTCATACAATCACCAAGAAACAGCAAGTATCGTACTGAATTAAATGTGAAATGTTCAAGTAGATAAACGGCAATAGTGTTTACTTGTGAAATGCACTCTAACTATTTTTACAACTTTAAAAATTATTTTTTTACAATTATATTTTACTATACCACCTTTTTAACCTTCAGGGGTCAAAAGAGGATATTGCACAAGCCTTAAAGAGAATGCTCACCTTATCTCTATATTTTGGGAAATATAACACATCTAGCAAGGTTTTAAAGCCTGTAACCTTGAGGAACAAGCTGTGTTGTGTCTCTCGCGTTTTTGTTAAATGTCAATAAATATAGTTCCCCAGAAAAATCCTTACTTCCCAGGTAACTACCACAATAAAATGACATTAAAAACATTCTTCTGCATCACTGCATGAATATTTGTCAGCTGCAGAGTCTGTTTTTCTGGTTTCCTTCACAATGCAAATAACAAAGACATGACGGGTGAAACTATCCTGTATACAAAAGAAAGTACAACTTGGTTAGGTGGCAAAGTGGCCTGTTCCCTGGTTCCGTGTTTGTCTTACTAAAAAAGCAAACAGTAGTAAGTGGACACACTCGTTTTACAAGCAGTTACACCTCTTATGTACAGAACTAACTCGTGCAATGGAATGTGACTGCAACAGAGCCTGTTATACAACCTGGGTTTTGGCTGCTGAACTCCTTAATGGTGTCCAGTGAGCTTGAGGAGTCTTGGGACACCTCTGGACTTCTCCTGTGCACTTGAGCCCCCCAAGCCCTGGCCACTCTCTCGATCTCATCATGATCAGTGGACACCCAAACACTGCAAAAACACAAAGAGCGTAAAGTCTACTGCCACACAGCACAGCCAATCACTGAGTGCCGTCTCATGCACACTATAAGCGCTATATAAATGCATCATTAATTCATTCACCTGTCAAACACACAGAGTCCAGCGCTGCTCTGATCACCCATCCGATCAAAGGAACTCTGCCAGAACCTTGATGTTCTTCATAGGGATGCCGTTACTCCCTCCACGGGCGAGAATAAGAGCAGCGATGTGTCTTTCATCATCCTTGTTGATTTTAATTCGTTTTGGTTTGGACTGGTGCTCAATATTGTTATCTTTACACCGTCGCTTACCGTTTGTTCTAACTGCGTCCATTAGTGTCGCTAATCAATTAATATCGCCCAGTTGTACGGATAATAAGCAGGCAGATAAAAGTATATCTCAAATCCAGGAGCGAGCTAAGAGGCGTTGCTTTCATTCCCGAAGCAATGGATTTGGACGCTCAGCACTTGCACGCTCAGACACTTCCGCTTCCGCTAGTGATGTCACTTACAGTCTTTTTTTATTATTATTTTGTTCTATTTATTGATTATTCTTTGTTTGAATCTCTCAAAATTTTACAACAGGAGCAGGTGGTGAAGACAAGAAAAAAAAAACTAAAATACAATGTCACTTGCATCGCTGCTTGCACTTTGTGCTGCTTGTGACGTCACTTGTATTCGACACGAATCGTGTGCATTGTCAATGGAGACACTAATTTAATATCATAACATACAAGGTCATGCTGTTCTGTAGCCACAGATTTGCGGGTCTTGTATTTTCCTCCTACAGATGACTTGCAGGACCTTGTATGTTATGATATTAAATTAGTTTTAATCGTTTAACCACCACAGCGTCTTGTCTCCATTGACAATGCACACGATTTGTGTCGAATGCAAGTGACGTCACAGGTAGCACAAAGTGCAAGTGACATTGTATTTTAGTTTATTTTTTCTTGTATTCTTTGTTGTATTTTTTCTTGAAAAAACATGCATAATAGAGTTTACAAAAACATTTGACAAACCCATTGCAAGTGTTTTATTGAAAATGTAATACATTGAATATAATTAAACAATAAAATACCATTAAATAAGTGCCTGTATAATGTGTTTTTTAATCAGCCTATTATTATTATCGATTAATTGAATGTGATTTCAGTTTGATACGCGATCTGACCCACTCTTTAAAAAAGGATTTACAACGGTTTCGAAGCTATTAAGAGCATTATGACCAAATCTAAGCCTTGAGAATATGGTTTCTTCAGGTCTATTTTTTCCTGTTACTCTATATTTACTTAACGTTACAAGACCACCAGGATCCTTAACTCAAACTCAGTCTCATAACATTTACATGACTCAATATAATGTGTACATACCCGGTACAACTTGCACATCCCTGTTTATATTATTATTTATTAAGTCCACAGTATACTGTATTGCACATTTTATTGTATTGCACATTTTACTCCTTACTTTTGTTCTTATTTTAATTGTATTCTTACCTATATTTATATATATTCTCTTGTGTTGTTTGTTTTTTTTGCACTGTCCATTGAGCGGACCTGACCTGATTTACATTTCACTACTGATTATATCCTGTATAATTGAGTATGTGACGAATAAAAAAACCTTGAACTCTTTGAATGCTATAAAACCACCTCCCTGTTCTTTCTTCTTCCCATTGTTTCTGCCATCTATTCTTCACATGTTGTTTGAGTAAACACTTCATTTCACTCTTACTATAGTGCTCAGCTAAAATGTAGAAGTCAACGCGCCACGCCGTCGCTAATAATTCACCGTAATTACAGAAAAAAACGCGCAATATTTCAACTGTCTGATAACTGTATAAACATGCCATTACACGGACCTGAATCAAATAAACAATATACTATGAATAAAAAGTAAACAATTCACATGCCTTCATGAGAAAAGTACGTATTGGGAAAATGAAACATGCGCATAATTACAGTCGTTTACAACCAGGAAATAAAACACATCTGCTGCCATAAGACAAGTGATTACATTCAGACAGTAAGCTTATTTTTTGTTATTACAGTAGCACGAAGAAAAAGAATACTAAAAGCAATATAGTAATAGTAAAATATTTTATTCACGCATTGTGTTGCATTAAACAGCAAACATTTAGTCACGAAGAGTTAAATATACTCAAGTGGGGATCATTATTTTAAGAGCGTAAATACTGCTATACTTATTGTTTCATTTTATTTGATTTAATAATTCATTTTTCGCAATATTAATTCAATATTAGCTTTAAATGTAGTAGACATGTAAAATACTTTTCTATATTTAACACACGCAAGATTAATCTTAATTCGTTTCTATTTCTTGCATATTATGTGATGGGTTTATAATAACGTTAAAATATCTCACAGTTAAACGTAGACATATGGATCGTTAAAGCGTATGAACTGCCCTATAGCACAATATTTGTGGATAACAGTGCTTCCCTGAGTTACTCACAGAATAATCAATTACATAACCTTGCATTTAAATATAAATATTCACATATTTAATACGTCGATTCTATTTTCACCAAAATAATCAGTCTCCGTAGAGACCGTCAAAAATTGCCAGAGCCGACTATATTTCAAGTCGTCTCGGCGGGGTATTGGGTAAAGTTTTCAATTAGCAATAATCGCGCCTCGGATAAACCTCATAGGCTACGATACTGCCACTGCGCAAAGCTGGTGTTACTTAGTCCGGAGAGGCGACCTCACCAAACCACACACGAGTTCCCTCGACGGTAAGCACTCTTACTATTCCCTCTCCTGTAGACAGGGTCACTGCAAAGGTGGATATGCAATCGAAATGCTGCAGCAAAAGTACGTCGTGAACAATGTGTGTTTTATGAATGTTTTAAACGGATATATACAGACTATTGGTTAACCTCGCGCAGTGCATGCTGGGATATAAAGCAGTTTTCAAGTATACGGAGAGCACAGTGCCACAAATCGTATACAAAATAATTTCATAACATAGACGCACCCACGTAAATACAAGTAAAATGTATCTGCAGTTAGTGGCAATGCAATGCTGTGATTCCTTGTTTCTTTTACACATCTATAATGTGCAGCCCGCTTTTAATGTCGGAACTGCAAGTGACCACCAGAGGGCGGCATTGATCTGGAAATAATTATCCCCACTTGAGTGATTTAAGTGTGTAAATCCATTTCAGCTAATGATTCATTAGCTTGACATTAGAACATCACGTCTAACTTACCTTTGTAAAATGCTGCACATTATAAAACTCGATCTACAAACGTAGTTGTATGTGTCTTCATATAGTATAATTATTCTAACAATATTATTCTGAACATAATTACTTATTTAAACGGCTCAGAATGCTAACTTTCGGGACATTCACGTTTGACTAGCTTGTTCTTAACTAACGTTACTCACAAGAAATACATAGGCTACACAACACACCTTAAAGGCTAATGCAAATGAATAGCATCAACATTTGTGTGATGTTTACCTGCCTGACTCTCAAATCATCAACGTTGATCAAAGATGCTCTTGCTAGTCGCAACGAAGTTTGGAGTTGCACAACAAACCACCAGAGTTCTATACGGTGAGGCTGCAGACCTGGAGCAAGGCAGATGTACGGTCCAGACAGTTTTACGGCCCTGTTGTTCCTGATGTGTCCAGTGGGGAGATCGCACAGTATATGAGCAGCTAGAATTGAATCGAACCAAAATCAAATCTAAAAGCAAGACGAAAAAGAGTATGTTAAATACACGTTATAGTTATTGGTGTTCAGCAACCGTGCAACAAGTATAATTTATAAGCAATTAGCCAAAGGTCCAATCAATTAATTCCATTATGTCAAGAGACATCTTTATAATTTATATGCAAAGACAATATTGATGGTCAGGTTGATGGGTTGTCTGGCTCAATTTGACCTAACCACGTGTAAGCTTGCTCATATTCTATGTAGGCCTACTCCCTCTGTCTTATTTAATTGGTTTTTTATTTTTGTTGTTTTCTGTCTCTAGCTTGCGTGAGACGGCCTTTTTGGTAAGATATTCTTCTAACCATTTACTCTTTTCACACTGCACATGGATTTTGCAGCAACATTAGAGTACATGTTGGATATGTATGAAAACATACAAAGGATAGATTTATAACTATGTTTGTATGTATGTGTATGTATGTATGTGTGGTATGTAAAAAAAAAAAAAAGGAGAATTTAACTGCACACAAGTATTTTTATTACAGCAATCACAACTAAATTTTAATTTTTTATATTTTTAAATTTGGATGATTTGAGTCTGATGCAATTCTTAATTTTTTAAGAAAATTAGATTATTCTTAAACCAATACAATATTTTGACTACCAACAAATCAACATGAAAATTATAAATGTACACATTTAAAAACTTTGGGCTCCTTTTGTTGAATTATGGAAATTTGAATTGAGTCTCATATTTCTGGCTTGATTATGAGATTGAGTGATAAGTGCCTTAATTTCTGCATTTTGGGTCTGGCATAAGCATTTTCAATACCCCATGTTTTTAAGGTTTAAGGTCAATAATTTGTGATTAAGAACTGGATACATGTTTAAACCAGTTATGGTATCATGGCTTGTTTGCATTGCAATTGTTGAAAATGATTATCTATAAAGTTTAGCCAAAAGCATGCTTATCTGGTATGCGCTGTGTTGACTTGGATTCAGAAATCATAACACCAGATACTCAAACCATTCTGTGGAAACTTTACATGACACCTAAAAAGGTGCTTTCTCTAGGTATGTTGGAAATGCAAATTTACCATAGAAAATGAACTCAGCAAGTCCATCTTTTTGTCTTTAACCCACGAGAATTCTGACGCTGTCTTCAATCTTGACAAAGGAATGCATTTGAAAATTTGTCTGAATTTGGATTTCTAAGTTGTGCAATAATCTCCCCCAATTTTTTTATGTTCAAATTAGGGTGCATCCCAATTGCTTGTATTTTTCTATCATTATTCATTTCGATTAAATTTCTTGCAAGATTAAAAATTTAATGACTTTTGTGTCTGCCCTCCTTGTGCAAGGTAATGTCTTTTTGAAACTGAATCACATAGTGAACATCCTGAAGAGACCATTTTTGCATGTTTTAATTAGCATGTTGGCACTGTCCAACTTTGATTTACAATTTCTAATTTTCTGGTGAATTTGGGTCTCTGGCAATTATCGAAAATTATAAATAAACACTTGAAATCATCAGTCTATCTTGTGTGTCATCATATAAAGGTAAGAGATTATTGTAATTGTTTGCTGGCTAATTACATGTTAATCTGTGATTTGTGGAAATTTGAAATACAACTTTTTGATTAATTGTTGATTATATTTGTGATGCTAAGATGGCTTGCATATAGTCTGTAGTAAACGAGAATTTCTGCATCTTGACACAAGGCTGCTTGCCTGCGATTTTTACATAAATAAAAGTTGACAATAAATCGCAAACATCAGTTATGAGTATGGATTTATACTCTTTTCTTCATGGGGGTACATTAATTAAACAATTATCTATATCAATGACCACTCACAAAGGTACATTACACATGTTGGGTTCACATCTAGCATTTGTCCATCTACTTAGGAAATGTATCTTTGATTGATCCAAATTTTGTAAAGTTCAACATGTTTCTTACAATACCCCTATTTCTAATCTTAATAAACATATTCAGAAAACTGAAATCTAATATACTATAACTTAAATGTGTAAAATATTTAAACTTTAGTTTTGCTGCCCTTATTTTGCATGGGTATAATATAAAGGACAAATTCAAACATGATAAATGACATTCTCTATTTACAATTAATATTTTTCTTTACAACTGTCCACTTTTTTAGTTTTTTTTGTGAGAGGGAGCATTTTGTGTTCAGGATAGACAACACGTGTATTAATTGTTATTATATTTGTGTGCCTTGTGTAGGGTCATCGCTTGTGTCACAAATGCTGCTTTCAATAAATAGTGTTGGTTAATATAAACAACTATGAGTGGCATTTATTCTTCATAATGTTGTCTTTTAACTTTACAAAAGATGTGTGTTTCATTTTTTAGAAAGGGGTGAATTCGGTTTTATTACTAGTTAATGTTAGAGGATCATAAAAGTTCGGATAGCTGTAAAAGAATGACCCTACATAGTGAATACATTAATAAATGATTGGTAAAAAATTTTTTAACTGTTGCATGGCGTATAGATCTTCGGTTTGCTTCACATCATTACACTGTATGTAGCTGATGGATATATTTGGTTATTATCTGAATGTAACTTTAGTAGTCCACATCTATATGGCCACCATTTGACTGGACTATGTTACTGGGAAATGGTTATGATCTGTGTCATCAATACATTTGTCCAGCGGATCCAGCTATGCGTTTCTTAATGTTTCTATTCACAATAACATTAAATTTAATTGAACTTCAGTTGTCTTTTGTGGGTTATGCCCATGAATACCACATAACATTACATTTAATTGAAATCATATCTCATAATGTTTCACATGCACCAACAGTGAACATTAGTGCATATCATAATGTTTTTGCACAATCTATCTGTTATTTTAAAGTAGAGTTTACATTTAAATAACAACAAAAATTAATCACTATGTGAGGAGGGTTTAATGTGTAAGTGTCATGTTAAGTTGATTTGAATGATGTTATTTTGCATAACATAATCATTCTTCCCCTACTGGAAACATCATGGAACACTGGGGCGTGAGTTAATCTGTCTGGGCCAGATCTGTCTTGTGTGTTCCGTTTCAGGTCCAGCCTCCACCTGTCTCCCCAGAGGTCACCATCACAGCTCACCTGCAGTTTCACCAGTTCACCACCAGAGTTCACCATCACATGCAGTCTCACCAGTTCACCACAGAGGTCACCATCACCATCACATGTTTAGTCTCACCAGTTCACCACCTGTGTTCCCAGAGTTCACCATGCAGTCTCTCCCAGTTCACCACCAGAGTCACCAGTTCACCACCAGAGTCACTTGCACCATCACATGTTTCACCAGTTTACACAGAGTTCACCACCAGAGTCAACATCACCATCACATGCAGTCTCACCAGTTCACCACCAGAGTTCACCATCACATGCAGTCTCACCAGTTCACCACCAGAGTTCACCATCACATGCAGTCTCACCAGTTCACCACCAGAGTTCACCATCACATGCAGTTTCACCAGTTCACCACCAGAGGTCACCATCACATGCAGTTTCACCAGTTCACCACCAGAGTTCACCATCACATGCAGTTTCACCAGTTCACCACCAGAGGTCACCATCACATGCAGTTTCACCAGTTCACCACCAGAGGTCACCATCACATGCAGTTTCACCAGTTCACCACCAGAGTTCACCATCTACATGCAGTCTCACCAGTTCACCACCAGCGGTCAGGTTCACCACATTTTCGTGGATCATCACAGTTCCCAATTAATAACCCTAGAGTTCACCATCACATGCGTCATTGACACCAGTTTGAAAACTTTTATTGAGCACATACCACAATCACATTATTACAGTCTCACCAGTCAAATCACCACCAGAGGTCAAACATGCTGTTTCACCAGTTACCACCAGTTGATTAAGTCACCATACATGCAAATGTGAAACATATTGTTCACAACCACCAGGTGTCCCATCACATTTTCGTGGATCATTCAATTTAAATACGGAGTTATACCTTAGTGAATAACCCTATTCTTTTTTAGCAACGCTTCATTGACAGAGATTTGAAAACTTTTATTGAGCACATAGCTACAATTTATTACAAATCAAATAAAAATAATGATTATTTATTGAAACATATTGCATTCCATAGATTCAATTTAAATACGGTTTCATGAAGATGCACGGAAGTAGCTTTCTTAAAAATAATGATTCTTTATTGGCATTGATGGTTTCATGAAGAACCTTTAACATCCATAGAAACTTTCCATTTCACAAAATGTTCTTCACAGAGAAATAAAAGGTTATTTAGATGTTTAAAATGACCTTCACACTAAGAAAAAAAAGGTTCTTTGGGAAGGAACCAAAAAGATGTCATCACTGTGAAAACCCTCTTTTGGAATCTTGTTTTTTAAAGCGTAGTGACATATCTCTTTTTTCCATATAGTGAGCTACGTGTATGTGTAATGGATTATCAAAAAAGTGGGGACTTGCATACATAACCAGAGATAACTCTATTTTTACTAGACGGTTCAGTTATGATGTTAAAAAAAATGGAACAAATTGTTCACAATAAGATCTGTAATATGCTTTTAGAAAATGTCATGTCGACTAATATGCCTAATTATTTGTGGAGCTCTTTGGAATTGTGCATTATTTGAGGATTAACAGTCATACAGGAAACCATCTATTATAATCAGATTGTAATGTCAAAAACAACGTCTCCCAAGTGTTCCCAAAGCCTGTCCCTGGAGGCACACCAACACTATACATTTTCATATACATATCTGTTCAATGAATTGGCTCATCAATAGACTTCAAGACCTGAAATTTGTGAGTCAGATAAGGGAGACATCCAAAATGTGCACTGTTGGTGAACAGGGTTGAGAAACAATGTCGTAGAGTGTCCCATTCATCAATTTAGCAGCGGTGGTATATTTTAAGGAGTAAAGATATGTTTTATGAAATGTAGTGATGTAAAAAGTACAATCTTATGCTTTGGAATGTAGTGAAGTAAAAGTTACTCAAAATAAAACTACTAGTTTTACAGATACTTGAAAAAATTACTTAAGTACAGTAACGAAGTAAAGCTACTTCGTTACTGACCACCACTGCATTTTAGATTTCAGAAGTGTGCTCGCTAGCGTCCCTCTCTGTGACCGACACTGAGGTGAGCTCCACAGCAGACTTCTACACAACAGTCAAAGCAGAGTTACGTCACAAAAGAGTGATTTTAAAGGAAGACCACAAGGGCTTAGGGTACCATTTAGGACAGGGTCTAGTAATCCTAAATATCTTAAATAGCTTGTTCTGGTGTATCTTATTAGAGTTGAAGCTAATCTCTACAGAAAAGTGGATCTCGAGGGCCAGAGTTGTCCAGATGGGAATGGACCTAAAGAAAGACAGGTGAAACTCGTTAAAAGCAGGCATTTTGTCATGTAACTGCTTGATTTGGTCCACCCTGAGGGATAAGGAACCACACTTTGCACGACGAGAGTGGAATTGTTGAGGTGCATGGAGTTGTTCAAGCGCAGAGTTGTTCCGGCGCATGGAGTTCCTCATTCGCAAATATTTCTGGTGCAACAGCTCACTCTTCTAGAGCGTCTGGATGAGGACGGGCTTCTCATCCAGCTCACTGGCACTGCAGCGTGGGGTGGTCACCTTAACCGTGTTCCCAAACTTTGAGTAGTCCACCAAGTAGCTTGTTCTGGTGTATTTTATAAGGTTTGATTCTAAACTCAGCAGAAAAGTCGATCTGGAGGGCCAGAGTTGCAAATGATAGGAATGATAAAAAAATAGAGGAAACCATAGAAAAAAGCATGACAAGGACCAAAAGAAAGACAAGGACTTAAAGAAAGACAGGTGAAAATCGCTAACCAGGCCATTTGTCATGTGACTGCTAGATTTGGTCCACCCTCAGGGGTGAGGAACTGCACTTTGGGCACGGCGAGGGCAGAATTGTTGCGCCGCATGGAGTTGTTCTTGCGCATAGAGTTGTTCCGGCGCATGGAGTTCCTCTTGCGCAAAGAGTTCTGGTGTGACAACTCACTCTTCTGGAGCGTCTGGATGAGGATGGAGGGCTTCTCGTCTAGTTCACGGGCGCTGCAGCATGGGGTGACCACCTTGACTGTGTTCCCGAACTTAGAGTAGTCCACCGAGTACACACCATCTTCCTCTGTCACTATTGGCACGAATCGGTGGCCCCACTGGATCTCCTCGGTCACGTACGAGGTGCGAGCCTGAGTGGAGATGCCTGTGGTCTCCACCACACCTTCCAGGATCACGATGACCTCCAGATCACTACACTGCAGCTCCATCGCCGAGAGATCGTACAGAGGACTGTCCTTATCGATGACGTGACATATGATCAGGGGAGCCAACAGGAAGATGCTGTTGCTGGCAACTGCGCTTTCTGTCTGGACGTCGATCTGGTGGATGGGTATAACTTCGCCCTCTGGCGTAGTGGTCTTCCGGACCACTTGGAGGCGCACAACTGCGTTGATGATCATGCTTTTGCGCAGATCACCCACCCGGATCATGAAGCAAAGGCGGTTGTTGCGCACGGCGATGATGGCGTTGCGGCTGAAGATGAGGGTCTCGGCGCGCCGGTGGGACTGGGCGGTCTTCATGAAGATGCAGCCCAGCATGACAGCGTTAATTATCAGGCCGATGATGTTCTGTAATAAGAGCACCGTGATGGCTGTGGGACACTGCTCTGTTATCATGCGGCCTCCGAATCCTATTGTCACCTGCACCTCGATGGAGAAGAGGAAGGCAGAGGTGAAAGAGCTGGAAAAGAGAAAAGACCAAAGAATATTAGGCCTCTAGAACTATTAAAATACAGGGAATAAAACAACCTAGTAACAATTTTATGAAAAAATGGTTCTTTAATTATTATTATGCATATTGAAAATATGATTTTTAAATAATTAATCTAGTTTTTTTTATTCAAATAAATTAAATATTTTCCACAATTTATGTATATTACATAAATGTCAAGTTTTAGTGCTTTTCACTATTAATTTGTGGAAAATACATTTAAGAACGAGTAGGTATGTAGAAACATCTTACTTGTATTGCAGGCTCATAGGCAATAGATTTGTATTTGATATATTGTGTGTGCTGTGTATATATATATGTGTGTGTGTATATATAGTTTAAACTTATTATTTTATATTATTTGTTAATAAATGAAGTTTTTTATATATTAAGCAATGTTTTATTAAAACAGACATATTTTAATATTCTTTAAATAGTTGTATTAATGATTATACAGATTAGGCCATATCATTACATATATGTAATTGTATTAATATAATTATTTTATCATTCTTGTTTTAAAATGTACACAAAGTAGTAACATTTGCACACATTGTAGGAATAAAGAATGAGTTGTTATATAGTAATTTTATTCTTTATAGAAATATTTCCTTTTTAACAAGTTCTGCATTATGATGTACTATGGAGCTAAACTGGAGACAACATTTATTATTTATTTTAACTTAATAAATTTACTGGAATTAAATTAAAATATATCTTATTTCAGTTATTATTTTGCCATTATAAATCTGTAAGTATTTTGATGCACGGTATAAATGTTTGGACATTTAATTAATATAAGACAGCTTCTTTTTAAAATATGCATCATGTTTTCTGTAATGTATTAACAATAAATAAATTAATGAATTAATGTACATTTAATCCTACGAATTTAATAACATTAATTTAGGTTGAACATTATTAGTCTCCATCTGCATAAACATAGTCAAGGCAGAACCGTTCTCATGTCTATTACTTAAATATTATTATTTTTTACAATAGCTAAAACGACTTGTGCACACTTACTTGACATTCGTGACACACTGCTCCACGCCAGGTTTACGGGTAGGGTTCAGATCTCCGTGCGCAAAGGCCACCAGCCACCAGACCATAGCGAACAGCAGCCAGCTGCACAGGAACGTCATGGAGAAAATCACCAGGGTGAAACGCCACTTGAGATCCACCAAAGTAGTGACCACGTCCTGCAGGAATCTGCCCTGCTCGCGGATGTTCTTGTGCGACAAGTTGCATGCGCCGCTCTTGGCGATGAAGCGCGCTTTGTTCACGCGGTCCCTGAACACGGGCTTGCGGTGAATCGGCGACACGAGCGCCGGGGAGAACGCGAACTCTTCGGGAATGATGCTTTTGCGCGGCAGCATTATTTGAGCAGGTCACTGCAAACGGTCAGGAAAAAAGACACTCCATTCAACGACTGTCAAAAGCGCAGCTCCAGCTCAATTACCATCCTGAATCTAAACTCTAATTCTGTTCAGCTAACATAAACTCAAGTTAAGAAAGTTATTTTGTATCTATTATACCTTAATCTAGGTTCTTGTGACAATTTATACTATAAACATCACATAAACTTCAGCACACACTCACCGCGTAAAGGCTTCAAAAAAGAAACTTTATGATGATTGTGCTGCGCTCTTACAGGACTTTACACACATGGGCGGTACATCACTGTCCTACTGCCTCCGAGAAACATTCACCCTGGAGAGAAGAGTCTAAAACCACTTTCAAAGATTTAATCAACTAAATCTGCCATTATTTGATATATATAACAAATGAAAATACTATATCATATAAACTGAAGTAGCCTAAAATAGAGTTAGTCATAGATAAACTACAGCCTTTATAAAATAGACCAATAGGAACAAATAAGCTGGCAGACACATTTCTGAGAAAATGAAATGGAGAAAAAACTGTGTGTTTCTGTGCCAGTGCAATGTAATGAGTTATTGTAAGAGTGCAATGGCTTAAACTGGGGTCCGGAGACACCCGAGGGCCGCAAGGGGGCGCTAGAAAGACTACGAACATGTATTTTAGTTTACTTTTTAATTGAAAAACATATATTTTTATAAAGCTTTTTATGCTTTTATATTATTCGACAGGAATGCACATTTTGTTTCATCGTGCTTTCTGAAGACCGTACAATTATGAGATTAATTGTTAAAGCTTTGTTTAGTTGACTGCCCTATTTTAACAATAAACCTAAATGTGCCTGTTTTTTATTTTTATGTCTAAACGTTTTCTTCTATAAGACACACACACACACACACACACACAAGTTGGTTTTTATGGTATACGGGGACTCTCCATAGGCATAATGGCTTTTATACTGTACAAACTGTATGTGCTATTGCCCTACACCTAAACTTAGCCCTCACAGGAGACTGTGCATTTCTACTTTCCCCCCAAAAAACCGCTCTGTATGATTTATAAGCGTTTTGGATTATGGGGACACTGAAAATGTCCTCATAAATCACCTTCTCCTTGTAATACTGTCAATACCCATGTCATTATAAAAATTTGTGTCCTCATAAACCACATAAACACACACACACACACACACACACACACTTAAGAATAAGTTAAGAACAGTTTGAATCTGAGGAGTTTCTCCTCGATGTTGTCCCCGATTAAGGCAATGTTCTCCGTGCTTTGGTATGATATTTATTGTGAAAAGTGCTATAAATAAATCTGAATTGATAATGTTTTTCTTCAGGTTTATATATCCAACTTTATCATAGTAGAGAGTAGGATAAAAGACGCTGTCAACTCACAAAGTAAACATTATCCAGAATTGATTTGGCTTCAGTGCATTTTCACTATCTAAAAGGCAGCTATTTGTTTGTTGTCTTTATAATATCACACTTAATGTTTCTTTCACAATATAAAGGGGTTTCTGTATATGGAAATATATAGCTGCCTTTATAATTTAGGAAAGAGGCAAGATACAACCGTGTTTGGGAGTCCTTGGCATCAAGTTCCATGAATGTGAAAATATGAACAGAAGGGGACGCTGTGTAGCAAACTATTTTTTCCTACCCAAAGGATTTCGAAGTAATACAAGATAATACAAGTAATAATATTAGAAGTAATACAAGATAATACAAGTAATAATATATATATATATATATATATATATATAGTTATGTTTTGGCAATGCAAAGGCACTAAACAGAGATAAGTATACACACCAAGCCATTTTTATTTTCATTGTGCACAAAAAAAGTTAGGCACACAGAACAATGCTGTTAAAAATACCATATTAATTACATCGGCCTATGTACATTTAAAACAGTCCATCACGACTAACATGCAAATACCAGAAATTTGCAGTAAGTTAAAAAACTGGAAATGTTTTTGACTGAAATGTGTTGCTGTTGGCTCGTAGTTAAGTTTTACGTCATGTTTACACATCACCAGAGTGTGTAAAGCGTGTTTTACGCACACGGTTGCGTTCACAAGTTACTGGAACATCACTGCTCGAGTGTAACATCACAACTCACTGCAAATATTCATCAAATCAGTCAGCGCCAGTGAACAGAACGATTTCCCACAGCGGTTGCAGCTATGCATCATTTTACTGCAGGGACAAAGTGTCACTTACAGCATATTGTTTAGATCATCTTTGGTTGTAACTTCCAGGAAGCAGAGTGATCAAATAAAGAAAGCTGAAGGTTAAAAGGTGAAAGAGAGGTGAGGGTACAGACTGGCAACTCCATTAAAGGACGAGGAGAGAAACAAAGGGTGTTATGTGTACAATATATCGCTTGGCTGTACAAAGACTGCAGACTCGTTTTGGCAGCCCCATAATAAAATGTCATAGCGGCTTAGAAGAGAGAAATTACATGGTTTGAAATTATATTTAACTTGTAGTGTACTGGGAAAAAAGTGTAGGCCTGTTTGCTTAGACTAGAGTATGCATTAAAATATATGGTAATTTTTTTTGTGATTTTATAGGGTGAATCTCATGAGAAAACGTCAAAAAAAAGATATATAATATCATAACAGTCTTAAAAAAGGGCCATACTTTTCTATTTTATTGTGGAAAAAATTAATTAAAATATGTATGCATGTATGTGTATATAATAATAATAATAATAAATGTATTATTATATTACATTAAATATTTCTTTTTTGTGTGTGTGTATATATATCACACAAACACACACACACACACACACACACAACAAATATAATTTTATCTGACCTTTAAAAAGAAATGTTCCTAAAAAGGCAGTCTTCAATTTTATTTCATTTAATTTTTAGTTACTTGGTGAAATATGACCTGGACAGTTATTTTGAAAGTCACCCTAGGGTTTTAGATAAGGAGCAAATGTTTAAAACGGAATATTACTTAACTAAGACTTAACACAACAATGTCACCAAAGGAACCCCCCCCCCCCCACCACTAAAAATAGGTTTTTGGTTAAGTAATTAGCATTAGAGGAATACAGTACAAAGTATAAAATACAATCAGTTTTGTATATAGGGTGTGAATAACACATTAGGGTTGATCTGGTGGACATTGTCGGACTCCCCAGAAAGCGAGGGCTCATGATTCTGCCGAGAGTACAACCACAGGCATGTGAGGGTGCAGGCTTTGGGGAGCCAGCTATATTTGTCCTCCTTCCCTAAATCTTTATCAGCAATGCACTTCAGACAGACAGACAAGAGCGTCAGGCCTCAACCGGACAGACGTGCTCTGTACAGTGTTGGTACTAATCAAAACACAGTAGATAAATGCTTATTGCTTATGCGTTTCAGAGTACACGCGTCATCAACATTAGAAAAAGAGTGTTAAGGTAAGAAAATGCTAAAAAAAGAGTCTAATACTGTGC
This sequence comes from Ptychobarbus kaznakovi, assembly GCA_027422405.1. NCBI lineage: Eukaryota > Metazoa > Chordata > Actinopteri > Cypriniformes > Cyprinidae > Ptychobarbus > Ptychobarbus kaznakovi. Next base: position 36,547,263 of record CM049795.1, read on the forward strand.
TTAGGGTTCATATAAAACAATAACAGTTCAGAGTCTGTGTGTAGTTGAGTGCTTTCCAATGCAACTCTCAAAAATGGCTGCCATTTCTTTAATAAGGCCAAAAGTGGTATAGACCAATTTGGTGACGGAGATGAGTGACTCTACATATCAGCTTTGACGAAGGATGCGAATAAGCCGTCCTCTTGTTCCATGAGAATCTCTGGTTTTTCATACTCCATGATGATTCCTCGCTTCATCACAATGACTAGATCAGCCGTCAGGATAGTGTGGACACGATGCTGTGGAAAACAGGCAAATGTATTTCTATTAAAGCATCACCTTAGTCGTCGAGATTATGTTTAACTGTGCCCTTTTGTTGCTTAAATCGCTGCAGGATTCTGTAATCAGAATAAAACATCAAGCTGCTGTTTACAGGATAAATGAAAAGCAGCTTGAGGGAACGTTACAATCATTGTATCCATTCCCAGCGCACAAAACAGTCGCAGGTGCAGGCCTTTAATTCAGTGAAACTCATAAAAAGGCCCTGAAATAATTTTTATGCATATTTTAAATTATATTTTATTTTAATATTAAAAAATTAGGAATTTTTTTAGTAATTATGTTTTTCATTTTTAGTCTTTAAATAAATATCTCTATGTAGTTTTAATAAAAATTTTATGCCAGTTTTAGTTCTAATAATTTTAGTTCTCTATCAGTCGGTCACTCTCGACGTCACGTCGGAGGACCGACGAATTGGGATATCGCTTAGAGAGACCAATCCACTTCGAGTGTAAACTAAACGAGCCAATGCACATTGGCATGCGATTATTGCATCCAGCTGCCGCTGATCACAGCGTGAGTATAAGTAGGCAGCAGGTGCAGCGCATATTCAGCTTTTCGCTTCGGAGCGAGCAGTTACATCGTTCTGCTCCTGACTTCTGCTGACGAGTGAATTCAACGAGTTCAGCACGCTCTTCGGAAGACTCTCGTGCTGGCGGACGGCTCTACAGCGGTGGTGGTTCTTCCCGTGTCGAGTGGACTGCACACATCAGGCTGCACTACCCTGTTTGTGTTGCAGATGACCATCTCCCTGTGTGCTTCAGCACGTTTAAAAGAGTTTTTTTCCTAAAAGAGCATTCACGGGTGCGTCTTTTTAAAGACGATGTTGCGTCTGGCAAACTTGACGTTGCGTCTTTATAAAGACGAGTTGGGTCTTGCTTCAGACAACGTGTCACCCGTGCGTTTCTGGATGCGGTCGTTGCCTGGCGCTGGGTGAATGGTCACGATCGCTGCCTCACGTGCCTGGGGCAGCACGCTGAGGTGGCGTTCGTGGATGAGTCATCTTCTCATGGATGCTCATCTCGGAGTTGCGGCCAGGCTCCGTTACCTCGACAAAGGGGCGGAGCTGTTGCCTCCGTCTCGATCTAGTTCTCGTCCTGGCTGCAGACAGGCGAGGTCTACTTCAGGCGGTAGCACGGCTGGTCTGAGGATTACAGCGGTGGCAAACCCTCAGGGGACCATCGCTCCTCTTGCGCTCCGCAACCAGTTGAGCTGCCAATGGAACGTGCTGGGCCCTCTAAAAGGAGCGTACCAGCAGTATCCTTGGCACTCCTCCCAACGACCAGATGTCGATCGCTGCATCGGAGGGTGAGCCGGAGCTTCTGGAGAGGAAGATTCGGCTGCGTTGCCGCTCCGGCGGTAGCAATGCCTGAGTCGGATCTGGAAGTGACGGCTATGCTTTCCCGGGCCACCGAAAGGGTGGGGCTCGAGTGGAGAAAGCCACCGTGTCCCGAACCCTCGAGGTTGGACGACTGGTTTCTCGGGGTAGCTTGTGCTGGTTCTCAGCGCCCTGCCCCGGGTGCCTCTCTCCCGGACGTGCATGAGGGGCTTACAGGTCGTGGACGGCACCTTTTACTGCCAGAAACCGACCTGCTAACTCCTCCTCCCTCACCGCCCTCGGTGGAGCAGCTAGGGGTTACGGGGGTCCCCCCGGTGGAGCGGTCAGTTGCGATGCAAGTGTGTCCCTATACTGTCTCCACCCGGCAGGGCAAACCGTGCCTCCTCTTCCAGGCCTGTAGGTACTCGTCTGGTCTCATCCGGCGAGGCTTATGTGGCCTGTGGAGATGCTGCCTCCACCTAATGCTACGGCGTTACTGCAGGTTCTTTCAGGCTAAAAGCACTGAGGGACATGCACGGGGGTGGTTACGATCCGGAAGTTCTGAGAAGAGCTCCGTACCGCACCTGACCTCGCGCCACGAGCGACGAAGGTTATGGCACGGTCTCTGGGTCGTGCGATGTCCACACTTGTGGTCCAGGAGCGCCACCTCTGGCTGTGTCTGGTTGACATAGGGACGCCGACAAAGTCGGTTCCTCAAGGTTCCTGTATCCCAGACTGGCCTCTGCGGCGACGCAGCCGGTAACTGGCCCAGCAGTTCCCGGCTGCACAGGAGCAGACTGAGGCGATCTAACACTTCCTGCCTCGGCGGGCAGCTGCTGCCTCCACCCGTCCGCCGGTTGCAGCTTCCAGCCTGCTCGTCGCCGAGGGCGGCCCCCTGCATCCACCCCTGCTCCCGCACCGCATCCGCAGCAGCCTCCAAAAGCGGTGCCGTAGAGCTAGGTGTAGGCAGGCCGCCCCGCCCGTCCTGGCCCCCGTCTACTGGCGGTAAGCAGAGGAGCAAGAGGCCTCGGGACGGGCGACCCAGAGAGAGAGGAAACTGCTTCGGGAGAGGGAAGCGGTTGTCTCTGTCTCTGGGTCCCAAGAGGGCTTGGAGAGTCATGGACGAATCAACTTCTGACCACACTCATCCTCCCTCTCGCCAGCAGGCAGCAGTGGGCGGTTCGAGAGCGTCATCAAAGGCTACTCACGCACCCTCTGCCAAATTATGGAAGCAGGTAAACGTGCACCGCACACTCATACCCCTTCTCGGTCCGCCACGGGCCAGGTCCCTGCATTCCACCTCGCTGCCCTACCGCGGGTACGTCGGTGGTCCCGATGGTCCTGCTTGTACGGTGTCTGGGTGCCGGGAGCTGCCCAGCCGTCTCGCTGGCTCCTAAGGACCATCTGACTCGGCTATGCGATTCAGTTCGCCCGCGTCCTACCGAGTTCAGGGCCATCCACCTCACAGCAGTGAAGGCAGCCGATGCCCGTGTCTTGTGAGAGGAATCACTGTCCTACTGGCGAAGGACGTGATGGAACCGGTCCCTCCAGCGATATGAAGGCAGGGTTTTTCAGCCCTTACATCATTGTGCCCAAGAAAAGCGGTGGGTTATGACCAATCTTGGGTCTGCGCTTCTTGAACTGGGCCTTTCATAAACCTCCTTTCAAGATGCTCATGCAGAACCGCGTCTTCGGGTGCATCCGTCCCCAAGTTCGGTCTGCAGCATTTGACCTGAAGACCCGTACTTCCATGTGCCGATCCTTCCGCGCCACAGGCCATTCCTGCGGCTTGGTTCGAAGGACGAGCATATCAGTACAAGGTCCTGCCCTTCGGGCTGTCCCTATCGCCCCGTGTCTTCACGAAAGTAGCAGAGGCAGCCCTTGTTCCCTTGAGAGAACAGGGCGTGCGCATTCTCAACTACCTCAACGACTGACTCATACTGGCTCAGTCTCAGGATCAGTTATGCAAACACAGGGATTTGGTGCTCTCGCACCTCAGCCAGTTGGGCCTTCGGGTCACTGGGAAAGAGCAAACTCTTGCCAACGCAGAGGATCTCTTTTCTCAGTTTGGAGTTTGGATTCGGTCAATCAGACAGCGCGCCTCACGCAGGAACGCGCTCAGCGGTGTTGAACTGCTTGAATACATTCAAGAACAGGACGGCGGCACCACTGAAACAGTTTCAGAGGCTCCTGGGGCATATGGCGGCTGCGGCGGCGGTCACGCCGCTGGGGCTGCTCCATATGAGACCGCTTCAACACTGGCGCCATGGCCTAGTCCAGAGGTGGGGTGGCAGAGCGGCACGCTGCGGGTCCAAGTCACTCCAGCCTGCGCCAAACCTTCACCCCGTGGTCAGACCTTTCGTTCCTTCGGGCAGGAATGCCCCTGGAACAGGTCTCCAGGCATGATGTGGTTTACACGGACGCCTCCGCCAAGGGCTGGGGGGCCACGTTCAACGGGCTTGCAGTGTCGGGGGTTTGGACGGGTCCCCAACTGCACTGGCATATCAACTGCCTAGAGTTGCTGGCAGTACGCCTGGCCTTGAACCGTCTCAAGAGACGCTTACGAGGCGAGCGTACTGGTCCGTACGGACAGAACTGCGACCGTTGCGTACATCAACCGACAAGGTGGTCTATGCTCCCGTCGCATGTCCCAACTCGCCCGCCACCTCCTCCTCTGGAGTCGGAAGCATCTGAGGTCGCTTCGCGCCATTCATATTCCGGGCTTGCTCAACCGGACAGCCAACGAGCTGTCACGAGCTTTCGTCCCCGGAGAGTGAAAACTCCATCCCCAGACGGCAGCTGACCGCGGGGGCCTTCGCAAGTATGCATTTCCCCCAGTGAGCCTTCTCGCACAGACACTGTGCAAGGTCAGGAGGAAGAGGAGCAGATCCCGCTCGTGGCGCCATACTGGCCCACCTGGACTTGGTTCCCAGAGCTGATGCTCCTTGTGACAGCCCCTCCCTGGCAGATTCCTCTGAGGAAGGATCTACTGACTCAGAGACGGGGCACCTTATGGCACCCGCGTCCAGACCTCTGGAAACTTCATGTTGTCCCTAGACGGGACGCGGAGGTTCTAGGTGACCTACCCCAGAGGTAGTTGACACCATCACTTCGGCGAGAGCACCGTCTACGAGACACGCTTACGCCTTGAAGTGGAACCTGTTCGTCGAATGGTGCTCTTCTCACAGAGAAGACCCCCGGAGATGCCGATCAGAGTCGTGCTATCCTTCTTGCAGCAAGGGTTGGAGCGAAGGCTGTCTCCCTCCACCCTCAAGGTCTACGTGGCCGCGATTGCTGCCAACCACGACCTGTGGAAGGGAAGTCGGTGGGGAAGCATGACTGGGTCGTCAGGTTCCTTAGGGGGGCTAGAAGGCTGAATCCTCCACGCCCCCCTCTATACCCTCTTGGACCTGTCCTTAGTGCTTAGAGCACTACAACAGGGCCCGTTTGAGCCCTTGCAGACAGTCAAGCCCAAGTTTCTTTCAATGAAAACTCTGCTCCTGCTTGCACTTGCCTCCATTAAGAGGGTTGGGGACCTGCACGCATTTTCGGTCGACGATTCGTGCCTACAGTTTGGACCGGCGAATTCCCAGATAATCCTGAGGCCCCGGCCCGGCTATGTGCCCAAGGTTCCCACTACTCCATTTAGAGACCAAGTGGTGAGCCTGCAAGCGCTGCCCCGGAGGAGGCAGACCCAGCCCTGGCTTTGCTTGTCCCGTCCAAGCATTGAGCACTAAGTTGACAGGACGCAAAGCTTCAGGACCTCAGACCAGCTCTTTGTCTGTCACGGAGGCCGGCAGAAAGGGAATGCCGTTCCAAGCAGGAGGCCCACTGGGTAGTGGATGCCATCACCCTGGCTTATCAGGCACAGGGTGTGCCTTGCCCGTTCAGGTTGAGAGCTCACTCTACGAGAAGTGTAGCGTCCTCCTGGGCGTTGGCTCGTGGTGCCTCACTGACAGATATTTGTAGGGCTGCGGGCTGGGCGACCCCTAAAATTCGCTAGATTCTATAGCCTTCGTGTGGAACCGGTTCCTCCTGTGTTCTCACCTCAAACGGGTAGAAGCACTGAGGGGCCGGTTTCGGGTCGGCTTGCTAAAAACTGCTCCAGAGAGTCCACTGTAGACCCTGTCGAGCTCCTCCATCCCCTCGGCAGCTGGACGTGGCGGAGCGTCCGGCGCCAGGCCCTCATTCGATGAATCCCTGAGAACCGGTAGAGGGCTGGGTTCCATATGTAGAGACCGTTCGGATCCCATATGTGTATTTCCACGGTTAGCCTTAGAACCCGTGTTTCCGGCAGACTTCCTGCCACTCCAAGAGGTTACAATCACCTCCAATCTTCCATATGCATCTGACTATTGTCCATATGTGTAACTGCCTCTGAACCTCCTCGGGAAGGTAAGGGCTTCCGCAGCGTTCCTGTTCTGAGCTGAACGGGTACGTTTTCCCAGTGTTATCCGGTCCTACTGAGTGGGTAGTGCCATAAACACAGTAACGGATCTTCCTATGGGGGACCTAACCTGCGCCAAAAATAACGGCACAGGAGGCCTCCACGGGACACTGGAAGGGGCAGTATCCGTGGCCTTTTGGTAGGGATCCAATTCGTCGGTCCTCCGACGTGACGTCGAGAGTGACCGACTGATAGGGAACGTCTCGGTTACGTATGTAAACCCTCGTTCCCTGAACGAGGGAACGGAGACGTCACGTCCGTCGCCACGGCTCCTGTACCACCGCTGAGCGGCCGGGCCCCGGCTCGGCTCCTCAGCGAAAACCTGAATATGCGCTGCACCTGCTGCCTACTTATACTCACGCTGTGATCAGCGGCAGCTGGATGCAATAATCGCATGCCAATGTGCATTGGCTCGTTTAGTTTACACTCGAAGTAGATTGGTCTCTCTAAGCGATATCCCAATTCGTCGGTCCTCCGACGTGACGTCTCCGTTCTCTACCTTCAACAATTAGTATCTGAGGCAATATTGCTAATTTTAGTTTAGTTTTTCATAATTATTTATATAATTTTGTATTTTATTTAAACTATATTAATTGACTTTTTTAATAGTTGTAGTTAACAACACATAGACAACTAAACATCATTTTTCAAGTTTTTGTAAAAAATTGTTAAAAGTGTGTGTATATATATATATATATATATTGGTATACTGGTCATCCTTTATGTCATATATATATATATATATATATTTTTTTTTTTTAAATGTATCTGTCAAACTGTGTTTATTTGTCAGAAGAAAAGATAAAAGGTTATAAAAAAATCTAAAATAAATGTTGAACAGTTAAAACCAGTTGAATAAAATTATATATAAAAACATTTCATTCAACCTAAAATCATAATGTTGAGAAAAGAAAAGACTAGTCAGCTGGCTTTAGAATACGCTCTAAAAATGCTGGGTTGTTTAAATCAAACTTTGGGTCAAAAATGGACTAACCCAGCTGCTGGGTTACATTTTTCCATTCAATTTTTAACCCAAAAGTTGGGTTAGTCCATATTTGCCCCAAAGTTGTGTTGAAACAACCCAGCATTTTTTAGAGTGTAGGGTTAGTGACCATGTGCTGAAGTGTTCAAACATGTTGCACACAAAGGAAGCTCTGGGTTACCAACCAATGTGGCAGGGCGTAGGCGCCTAGGGGCGGAGCCAAAGCACGGTTACTTGTGCGTCCGGACTAAGATGCTGAAGAGACTGTTCTCCTGTGCCAAGAGGTTAGGAGCGCTGTCACACTCTACCAGAGTCCCAGAGGAAAACACCAGCACCTGCTCCGCCTCCAAGATGGAGGAAACCAGGTGCTGTGTCAGAGGAAGAGAGACGGGTGGACAAAGGAGAAAGAAGAGAGGGGAAAAAGATGATGAGGGTGAGGAGAGGAAAACGGGGGAAGAAGTGCAGCAGACAGAGATCATGCGTTTACTCAGAGCTCAATCGTGTTCTCTGACACAAACAGAGGCAGAAAGGCCGTTTTTGTGCGTCTGTGGCTCTGAGTTTACAGTACAGAGTACAGTGGCTGCAGGCTTATAATATTCTTATGAGCCGATGTGTTAATGCCAAGAGATTGATAGCGACTGATTATCAGCTGTCAGAAGTGGTGAAGAAAGACAAAAACAGAGAAAGGATTGAAGATGTCATAGCCTGGCAAGCATTAAAAGTCCTTTTATCCCTTTAAAGATCCATTTCTGTATTTATGTATTGTATTTCTGTGCCCATTTCTTATACAGAACAGCAAAAAAAGTTGATATAGGGTAACTTACCGCTATAGTGACAACTGTCCGATCAGCAAATGCAGTCATCACCACTTTCTGAAGAATATTTTCCTGTTAAATTTACCACAAAAAACATTTTAATACAAAAAAAGTATTTCCAGCATTCAGTGTTCAGAAATTATGCGCTCTTTCCTAAACACGACCCAAACAAGAGGAAATCGAAATTGACCTCATTTTAATACAATCCTATCAGTTCAAAATATTTTTTTTGTTTCAATATATTATAGTTATGACCTCAGAATTATGACATAAAAATTCCAAATGCTGTCAAAATTATGCCTTTTTTCCCCTCATAATTTCAACGCTTTCAGAAACCTGATTTCATCTCAAGATTTTGACTTATGATGTAGTATCTCGTAATTTCGACTTTTTATATCATATTATGGTTGACCAAATCATGATTTATTTTCTTATGGAAAGTAAATGGTCTTCCGTAGATGTAGATGTGGTTTTACCGTGGCCATGTCTATAGAAGCTGTCGCCTCATCCATAATTAGGATGCTGCTTTTGCGGACAAAGGCCCGTGCAAGACAGAAGAGCTGTCTTTGTCCCAAACTGAAGTTCTCCCCTCCTTCTGTCACCACAGCGTCTGGGGAAAGACATACGTACATGATGCTTTACAGCTGTTCAGATCGACCAAATATCCCTTTGAAATAAAACCGAATGCTTCGGGTCATCATGAAAAGGTCAGAGAACCCCAGCATTTCATTGCAATAGAAAATTTGTTGAGAGAGGATCATTCTTACCCAATCCTCCTGGGAGTGCTTTCACCATATTCTTCAACTGAGCGATTTCAAGCGCTTCCCAAAGCCTGTCATCAGTGCAAGTGCACTCGGGGTCAAGATTTAACCTACAAATGCACAGATGCAAACAAAAGCACAAATAAAAGAATTCAAAGACATTCAAATCCTCCAAAATGAAAACTGCCATCATTTCGTCATATCTTATGTCGTTACAAACCCATAAAAAGACAAAAGGAGACATTTAGCAGTATGTTCATGCTGCTCTTTTTCTTACAATGAAAGTGAAAGAAGACTGGGGTAAAAAAGCACCATAAAAGTATGACTCGTGAGCTATATTCAAGTCCTCTGAAGTTATGATAATTTTGTGTAAGTATCGGTATTCAATAGTCAAGGGCTATTGAGTGTCTTGTCACCAGTAATCATCGGTTTTGATTTGCGGTATTTTAAAAGTTAATATACATGCTGTTTAAAAATGTTCAAATCCTGAAAAATAATTATCACTGTTTAAACAAAATTATAAAGTATCACAAATTCAGCATTAATAATAGTGCACCAAATTAGGATTTTACAAGGATTTCTGAAAGATCATTTGACAATGAAGACCGGAGTAATGGCTGCTGGAAATTCAGATTAGCCTTCGCAGGAATAACTGATATTTTAAAATAAATTAAAATAGAAAACAGTTACTTGAAACTGTAATAATATTTTTGTGAACATAAGAGACTCCTTTCAAAAACGTAAAAAAATAACCATTATTTTCATTGTATGGAAAAGAGCAGCTCGGACATTCTTCAAAATAACTCTTTTCTTGTTCCTCTTAAGAAAGATGCGGGACATCATCACCCTGAATAAATATGACAGAATTTAGTTTTTTGGATGAACTTTATCTTCTAATGAATAACACACTCAGAATAACATACGGGACGTAGTGTTAATGCACCAATGACCATAAGAGTAAATGCTAATGAACCCATATTCACATCCGTTTAAACACGCTGGGGAATGGATTCCAACTACAGCTGCTTCCTTTATGGCCCTACATTTTCCAAAATTAAAATCAAGGAAAGATTTGCTGTACTAATAATTCATAAGCTCTGTCTCCTGGGCCCAATGATCCATTAGGCCTGCTTCGTATAAACATTGTCATGACAACAACTTGCCCAAAGCCATTCCCAGACGACTTGTGATGGTGGTTCAGTTTTATTTTCTTTCTTATCCCTTGGCGGCCTCTTTAAACAAACTCCATATGCTCACTGTCTTCAGAAACAAACATGACACTTAGTGTCCGTGAGAAGTTCAAACAAGCTTGGAGCCGAAATAAATAGAGTGAAATAAATACTTAACACTGTTTGAAAAGAAACGTATAGGGGAATAAAATACTAAATCCATAAGAATGTATAGCTTATTCTGAGAACAGCAGAGTTAAGCAATGGCAGTATATCAAAACGCCCTCCTATTTCACATCCTGGGTGTCCCTGTGTTTTGTAAATGATCTGTGTTTATGCTGAACTTCTGATTAAAAATGTCAGGCAGGAAGTGCATGTTTATTGTCCCTGGTCTTGTCTGTTTGGGTCAGTTTAGTCTTAATGAGTGTGTGTGTGTGAGGTGCATGCATTACGCAGATACAAACGTATTTTCGTGTCTGTTTGTATGCTTGAGCGAGCATGTTTGGTGTTTATACCGGATGGAGCCGCTGAACAGCACTGGATCCTGTAGAATGATTGACAGACGGGATCTCAGGGTTTGGAGTGGAAGCTTGCAGATGTCAATGCCATCAATAACAATCTTTCCTAGAGCAAAAAAGAGAACAACACTGGTTTATATTTAGCTCGTATTAATTGAGAAACTACACTGATGTTTGTATTTATTTATTTTCTATTATTATTTTTTTTTTTTTAAATAACTTAAATTTAGTTAACAATGACAACACTGGTTTATATTTTATTTTTAAATCATATTAATTGCGAATATTGAGAACTATTTTATTTTTATTTAAAAAAATATCTTTAATACATTTTTATTTGTTTATTATTTTAACAATTTCAATAGTTTTAGTTTTCGTTAACAATAACATCTCTGGTTTATATTTTATAGTTAGCTCAAATTAATTGAGAAACTACATTGAATATTTTTATTTATTTATTTTTAGTTAAACCATTTAAAAGGTGTTTAAAAATGGCAATAAGTTACAGCACATAAAACATACACTTTCTATTATATACCAATACAAATGTAATATTAAATCCATAGATGTGTTTTGCGTCAGCTTCCCAGATATTTAACACACCTATATAAGATAAAGCTATATTTAGCTCCTCGCAATATCTCAAACTAATCACAATAACATTTGATCTTCTTTCCCTGAAGGATTGTTTTATTAGCTTTGGGTGTTCAGGCCAGTTTACAATAACTTGACTTTAATACATAGTGGTCTGTAGTGGATATCAGGAGACCAAACACAGCTCTTAAGATTTTCATTTTACCTTTATATGGACACAGTGAAGAGAGAGTCCGTGCACTTCGGATCTAAAACATCTCTAACAGCCGTGCTCATGTGCACAAAACAGCATGAAATGTTTGATTTGGCTAAAGATTTATTTTGACTAACAGAAATATGATAATGCTGCAGGCTGAAAATATATGATAAAACTCACAGAGAAAATACATGTGATGTATTTTTGTGTCTCATAATAATAAACGCAATATCCCTAAAATAACACTATTTAGTTATAACTGTTATTTATAGCATTGCATGAATTCTTCTGCATCATTGTTGTTTAATTTCGAAGGAAAGCGGTAGAGATTTCTTTAAATGCATTCGTGAACGTTGTACTACATGTATTGCATGATTTAGATAACATTGTTTGTTATACACTTTCTGTTTGATATCTCACAACAAATGAAGCTATGCTTCTAAATCAACCAGACTAAGACACTCAATCAATAATGACAGTAAGACTCAACAAATCTCTATGGTTGATGTCTAAATATAACATCGTGGCTGCTTGTCAAAGTGACAGTAACCATAAGGTAAAAGAACAAACAACACGGGCAAAGAAATAAATGTTTCTAGGGTAAGCAGCTGTTTTTTTCATATTTTCCAAATTCTTTTTTTCTTCTTTAGAGATCCAGGGTCAGCTTTTCCCCAGCGGCGAGCCTGACATACATCTGAGCGCTGTAATACTCAGTGAACCATAATATTTCATTAAATCGAGACTTGGAAGATGTCCTGGGAAGACCTACCATCGAAAACATCCACCATGTTGAAGAAGGCCAGAGACAGCGAAGACTTTCCACTGCCCGTTCTGCCACAGATGCCCACCTGGGACAAAAAGAACAGCACGTAAGCACTTGACACAGCCTGACATTTTCAGATTGCTTTTGTATAAACACGCTCAGGGCTGCTCTCCTAAATTACACAAACTAGTGCGGACAGTTACAGTTCCCATGTCACAACAAGAAGCCATCTGTGCTGTCGTACTCGTGTGTTGAGAGCCAGGGAACCTATTAAAAACAAGTTAGACTAATAAAGATAAAAGCTTATGACAGAATTGCAAATTGCGTAGGTTTTGTTACACTGTGTAATTGATATTCAGGCAGAGATTAACTGTGGTTTCGCAGTGCAATGAGAAAATAAACGCTACAGTGACAAAACCACAAGTGCGTGTTATGTGCTACAACAGGTCGATCGGTATCAGGACTACCAAATTCTCATTGCCAGCTTTGGTTGGATGTTGTGACATCTAGGACCATTTGAGGGTAATGGGCAACATACATTAGACAGATTGAGAGTAATACTATTGTTTATTTATTGAACTGTTTTTAACATTTTAACATTATTAATATACTATTGTAGTATTTATTAATAATTTTAATTAAACTTTATTTTCTTTATTTTAAACTTTCAAATTTTCTTTATTTTAATAATAATTAATCGCATTCAAAATAAATATTTACATGCATGTGTGTTTATTTATATATACATATAGAGACAGTACACACATTTATTATGCAAGCAAAAACTTTTAAGATATATGCACACACACACACACACACGCATGTACACACACACACACACACACACACACACACACACACACACACACACACATATTATTTATAATATGTGTATATGTGATCCTGGATCACAAAACCAGTCATAAGTAGCACAGGTATATTAGTGGCAATAGACAAAAATACATTGTATGATTGGATCGATTTTTCTTTTATGCAAAAAATCATTAGGATATTAAGTAAAGATCATGCTCCATGAAGATATTTTGTAAATGTAAAGACATTTATTTTAGTTGCCAACACAACATTTCTAATTTCCATCCAAGTTTAAATAAAATTTACATAAAAAATATAATGTATGTATATTTTACTTTCACTTCATTTCAATTATCGAAAACCATATTTAATATGGTTTGAGTTAACATTAACAGCACTGATTTATTGCTTAGTAAACCCACATTGAATAGCTGTTTAACCATCCTTGCCTATTCATACAACATTAATGAAATATTTACTTTAAAACTGAGAAACAATGTGGATAAAGTAAATGATGAAGATGCAGAAGCAAATATTTTACTGAGAGTAGCTTATTGTGTACCTTTTGCCCAGGGTTGATGTGTGCATTGACGTGTTTGAGGACGGGTTTGAGCATAGTGTCATAACGGACACACAAATCATGGATCTTTATCTCTCCATGCTGCGGCCAGTCTTCCGGTACCTGTGAGACCTCTGAAATCAAAGTGAATATTTTTATATTCAATATGTTATCGCTGTTATGAGATAAAATATAGCACAACTGACATATCCGACTGGTGATATGATCTCAACATGACGCCATCATGAGGAGCCACCATGTTCATGTGGAATGAAATAGTTTTTCTGGGCCACCAATTGTGGCATTATTACATGTGAGTGCATATCATTCATTTCTTAAGGCACAACACCTTTTTAAGTGTAAAACCGTACTGCACCTTTAAAGCATGTTTATGGATTTGAATTAACATGTTAATTTAGTTTACAGAATGGTGAATGTTCCTTTCTGCCCAGTCAGCGGATTAAGTGCCGCCACACATGACTTTATCTGAGAGAGTATAAAGTAGACATAACACTGATACATCAATGTAACAAAAAACTGCAAGTGAGCATTTTAACAAGCTGCAATTAACACAGCTATATATGGTGTCCAAATTTTTAAGTTTAGTCTTATACCTACTGCTATCCAGGCCAGTTTTCCATTATGTCACTGTGCAGGAGATGGAGAATAAGCTAGTTTTTCTAACAGTGGCGCTAACAGGCTATTGCTAAAACTTATTTTTCTCAGCTCATTCCTGCTTCGTCTCTAGAGGCGAGTGTTTAGACTCTGCATACTAAACGCTCTTTCATGATGCTCTCAGTGGTTTGTGTCAGGTCGCTTTGTCCTAATGCACTAAAATTTGAGAAAATGAAATGCACATGTAGCAGTGTTTTGGAAGCCAGAAATATGGCTATTTATCTAGTAGGTATAAATCTTAATTTATAGTCTAAATAATATTCTGGATAATCATTAAAAACTATACTAATAGTGTCAGGAAAGGATTTATTACCCATGGATCCCTCATAGTTCTCAGATTCTGTGCTAAGGAAGCTGTTGACCTTCTTTACCGCAGCCATCTGGACCTCCAGGTCTGCCAGATTCCTCACCACCCAGTTCAGGTAGTTTGTCACCTTAACACAAAGCATGTTGAGGACTTTTAAGTGCTTTTAAATAACAGATGACCACTAGAAATTCACTAAAGCTGTTTAAATGGATAACTCACAGTGAGAGCATATGTTAAACCAAGTCCAACCAGTCCAGACTGAGATGTGGACCAGATCGCTGCCACTGCTGCAGTGAGGACAATCACAGCACCCAGATAATCCTGGAGGAAAATACAAATCTTATTATATAGGGATTTTAAGATACCAAAGTTTTACTAGTTGATAATAATACCATTAATTAAATGCTATAATCCTCTGTACCAATTTTGATATTAAAATACCATTGTACAGGTTTCTTTTTTTAAGTTAATTATTAACATAAATATTAATAAATTAATAAAAAAAGTATCTCTTCTACATCTCATGAGAAGTGTTTTAGTGCTTTAAGGCAGTGCTTTCATATGATTTTTTACAATGCAATCATACTAAAAAAATGTTTTTAAGAAAAAAACAAAGCTCCACCCCAAAACCTAACCTTTAAGATTCAAGATTTTCAAGAGATTCAAGATTTTTTTCTTCGTCACATACATAATTATACGGAATATAACCAGCAGTGAAATGTAAGTAAATGCCTCCTAAGTAGGGCATAAGCATATTGTACAAATTGGATCGTATGAATTCATATGAATTAGCCAGTAATGTGCCTTAATGTAAAATAGTTATGAGATGGTGTTGGTGTTCCTGCAGTAAACAAACTTTCACGATGCTCTCAGTGGTTTGTGTCTATTTTACGAAGTGGTATTTTAGTACTTGTAGGATGTGTTTGTACGATGTGGTTCGTACAAAAACATACAATTTAGGTTTAGCTCCAACCCTAAACCCAATCTTCAGTGGGGCGTAAGCATTTTGCACAAAAACAAACGTATCGTACAAATTCATATGAAAAAGTGAAAACTACTTTTCGTAGTGATTTTTAGTGCCTGTTTATTAGGAAGTGACAATTTTGTACTCTAGTTTGATGGAAACGATGCTTATTTGCAAAGGTTTTATTCCAATTTTGCGCATAAGTTAAATTCATAACTTTGGATTGAAACCCAGCTAGTGAATGTTATTTATTAAATGATATAATTATGATAAATTAATGAGCAATATTCTAATTTTAAATTTGACATACACTACATTCTTTATATTAACGTTGTGTTTGAAAGTCATTTGGAGATGGTTTCTTTACAACCTATAATACAGTAAAATCTTAACTTTACTTACAGTTCTGACCTCCAGCCACCGGTTGGCAGCAGAGAGAAAGAGGTAGGCTGTGTTGTTGGTGTCAGTTAGCTCCAACATCCGCTGTTTAAAGCGAGCCTCGTGCCTAGAAACAGAGACCTTTTACTTTGTGTCAAAACCATTTAGAATGTGATCCAGAACCATGACTGACTAGAGCTAACACAGCTGTGACGAATAAGAGCGTTCAATTCATTCCCGTAAACACTCAGGAGACTTAACAGACGAGATGAAAGCTTAATCTCTTAATGTTTATTGTTGGATTACTTTAAGTCAAGGATGCGTGAATAAGCACAATGTGTTTATAAGAAATGGCCTGGAGCCACGGAGACTGCATCACTTCTGCATGGCTGATATTGTACACAATTGGCTTTGCATCATAAAAACGCATTTAATTCTGTTTTCACTCATATGCAACTACTTAGTTCTGCCTCCAGTCTAGAAGAACACAGAGAGAGAAAGTGTGGTTTATTCAAACAGCCACGTGCTTTTGGAAAACCCTTAGTTCACTGACCTGAATGCTCGAATGGTGGTGAGACCCTCTGCAGTCTCAGAGAAATGACAGAGAAGAGGAAGCTGAGTGGAGTCATCGAGATCTTGCAGATCTCTGTTGGAGAAAAAGAACAGCAACAGACGATAGAGTTTAGTCTGGTTCTGGAAGTAAACATGTCATTCTTATAATCATAGCTGACTTTAAGGGATTTGATGCTGACTTTAATTATTATCAGTAGTTATATGACACCATTGTCTTTTAGAACTGCTTTAGAGTAGAATCTGATTCGTCTCAATAGTTGAGTTTCTATAATTGATTCTGCGGTTTCCTGTTTATCTCTGAGAAAATGCTTCGACACAATCTGTATTGTTTAAAGCACTATAGAAATAAAAGTGACTTTGACTTATTGAAAAAGAAAAAATGTGGAGTGGGGTCTTGATTCTTTTTAGCTGTATATTGAGATGTGGGCATTATGCTCAATAATGAAAGCAAGCTTACAATCAACTGTAAGAAAGGTTCGGTTTAAGCAAATTAAATGATTGGGGAAGTCCAGCGTCCATCAACAGAGGGAAGTCTGTCATTTTTACCCGAAGCTCAAGTTATGACATTTTGATTAAACATTATGAAGCCAAAAAAAAAAACAAGAACTTAATTCAGTTAAGTTAATCCTATACAATGTCCTTGAGTAGAGATAACATGTTTCCAACGTGTGAAATCCATGATTGAATCACGTTAGGCCAAAGAGTGCATTCATCCTTCAGTAAACTACTTACTTGGAAGCAACCCGGAAGTACTTCTGAATAAAGTAGAAAGCCACAGCAAGTGGCATCAGTGCAATTAGGAAGGCAGGGGTGACGAAAGCAATGACCCCAATCGCTGAGAGACAGAGTAGAGTGGAGCGAGTGAGAGACTCTAGTGTTTGGGGAATGTGCTGTGGAGAGAGAACGAAGAAGACGCACATTAACACGCATACGCCACATTCTTAATCTCATTGATACGATAATGTTGACTACCGCAGAACTGAGGTCACATGTTTGCGTGGAAACCCAAGGCTGCTCATCTCAGTGGGCTTAAAACGAAAGAGACGTACTTGACACTTGAATCAAACAGATCTCTTTCTGTCTGTCTTTCGCTCACCTGATCGATGATGTTGGTGTCTGCTGAGAAACGGTTCAGGATTTGTCCAAGCGGGGTGACATCAAAGAATCTAAAGATGGTATAAACCATTTTATAATGACGGTCGATATCTCATTGTCTTCTTGACTTTCAAATAACAGTAGGTTTCATAATAATGTGTAAGTACCTGATGGGAGCGTGAATGATCTTGTTGAGGAGGTTGTGATGGAGGTTTGTAGCTGCAGCCACTCCTAGAAACTCCACAGTTAAGGAAGTGATGAGACAAAGTACTATCGCTGCTCCACACAGGATAATAAAGACTGGCACATAGGAGCGATGCTGTAAAACACCCAAAAAGCTCAATTTCAGTATAACTATAATGTATAATATGAAAGACAACATTTCAAAGAGGAAACAGCAGTGACGTTTCACCTGAGCAATCTGTGTGTCATCATTCTGTGTGTAATTGGTTGCATTGAGAAATGTATTTGCGAGACTTTGGTTATGTGGATTTGAGGATGTCCAATCCGCTAGCCAATAGTCAATGGCCACCATAACCGAGTGCTTGGCCAGCTTAGACGACACCATCAGGAAGACCATCAGGAAGCCACCTGAGGAAAGGTAACGGCAGCACATCTTCCATTGGATCTTAGAACGGCGGCTGGTGGTGGTGGACATGTTGTCGTCATCATCCTCTTCTACTTCCTCCTCTATGGAATAGAAAAAAGGTGTCCAACATGTTTTCCAAGGAAAAAAGGAAATGTGCTGAAACGTTGATGAACAATTACCTTCATCCTCATCGTCAGTCTGGTTCTTAGCATCTCTGGAATAGAACGCTCTCCTCAAAGTCTTCCTCTCCAGCATGGTCTGACTCTCCATTTCAGTCTCCTAAAACACAGAGTCAGAAATTCAAATATTTCTTCAAAACTGGTTTCTGTTCAGTATTAACATTTTTTTAAAGACTGAAATATGGAAAAATGTTAATGATAGTTGCAGGAAGTCACAGTCAGTCTGCAGGTTTAAATGCTATTTATTGATTTTAAAACATCGCATGACATGACTTTTTTATCTTCAGATTATGATTCTATCTAATCAAATGATATCAAATCTGTTTTATTGTGAGTTTATTTTGTACAAAATGACTTAAAAATGTCTGGTAGTGTATGCTTAGTTTATTCTCTGTAACCAATCACAACTCTGACAAGTGTATGATGCCTAGTGCTTTAAAAACTGTATAGATGAAAGCAGGCCTTTTCAAGCTCCTGGTCTTGTCTGTTCATCAGGGTCTTCCAGTGCTCATAGAGTTCCACATCATGCGTCTGGATGTCCTTTAAGGTCCCCTCTCTCAGCACTGAACCGTCCTTCATGGCTATTATCTACCACACAGAGAAAGTAAGACAAAGTCTAAAGCCATTTGTTTTTATTATTAATTTCTAATAATTCATCTTTAATTAAATAAACATCCCCCCCTTTTCAGAGTAGCATGAAGAACCAGCCTCAAAATGTCAAAGAAACCTCTGTAGTTACCCAATCAGCATGGATGAGGTACTGCAGCTTATGAGTGACCAAAACCACTGTCCGTTTGTCATCCTGAAGAAACTTCAGTATCCCCTCCTGCATCAGATGATCACTGAGGTGGATGTCCAGGGCAGAGAACGGGTCATCCTATAGGTAAGTAAACCCACAACCAGGCATATAATACAAATAATCAATATAAATTAAACTTTAAAAGAAAGAAAGAAACTTAAATTGCAATAAATTCAAACTGATCTAGACATTTAGGAACCTGGGTTAAATTAGCTTTGCTTAATGTTTGCTTCATTACACTCTTAAAATTAAAGGTTCCAAAAGGGAATTTTCACAGTGATGCCATAGAAGATTCATTTGGCTTCCCCAAAGAACCTTTGTTCTAAGTGTAAAGAACATCTAAATAATAATCTTTTTAGCTATAAAGAACCTTTTCAAACCTTTTTTGTGCAATGGATGTTAAAGGTTCATCATGGAACCATAGATGCCAATAAAGATCCTTTATTTTTAAGAGTGTAAACACAAAAGAAATGACCCTTTCAATTCATAAAACTGTTAAAATGCAGAGAGTAATATTTCAATAGAAATGCACTTTAAATGTGCATAATCCCTTCGTGACTGACCCGAAAAGACACCAAAACAACCCTGTTGACTTTCTAGGATGTGAGACATAACGTCACTCTAAGGAATGGAATGAGGTGAATTCATGATCCTGTCCAGAAGGGTGTGTAGTTATTTACAGTAATCCAATAACAGCCCTTACACTTTATTGTGTTTTCTGCTATCACTACCACAATGTACCCTGTGCTATCATGTGCCAGTTCGGAAATCTCCTCTGGGAAGACCTCTAAAATCAAATTAAAACTGTGGTCATACTGGTATCTCACTTGTAGAGGGTGGAGGTAAGAAACTATCATGAAGTTATATGTATTAGAAAAGTTGGTTCCTACCAGGAAAACAATGTTGGTGTTCTGATATAGAGCTCTGGCCACACAGATCCGTTGTCGCTGACCACCACTGAGGTTAATACCCTGCAGGATTACAACATGCAAAAACAGCAATTAAACACTTTTGATTCTGATGACATAACGTAAAAGTCATGGTAGTCTCAATAACAGCTCTTTATTTGATTAGTATCACAGCAGCTGAGGTCAGAGAGCTGGTCTCAAGCCCAGACACAGTGCACAGTCCTGTCTTACCCGTTCTCCGATTTCAGTCTGGTCTCCAAAAGGAAGGAGGTCGATATCTGGTTGAAGCGAGCAGGTATCAATCACCGCTTTGTATCTATCAGACAGATTCAAAGTTCAAAAACATAAGAATGTTTCCTCAAAAACATAAGGATAGGAATCTTGAACATGAGCTCTCGAGGGAGCGCAAATCAACGATGTCATGACCCAGAGTTTCCACAGCGAGTTTTAATATAGTTGAGATCTAGCTCTGAACGCTGTACCGTCAGTGTTTGTCAGTACTGACTGATTTAAAATCAAAGTGGTGTTGAAGCTACAATCCGCAATGACAAGTTCACAGCACTTTTTGGCTTAAAAGTCAATGCAATCACAACCAATTGTATTTCCACAATATGACATATTTCAAGTAAAAAGGGACATTCAATGAGAAAAAAATATGAATATGCCTTTATTTTACCTATTGAGAGAATTGACTGGATGCTAAAAAGTTCTGCAACATTAAAACTTTGCAGAAAGGTTAAAAGAATGTAAGCTGAATGTTGTCATGCACAACCTAAAACATATGTACTATTTTAAAATAAACAACAATTATCTCATATGAGTAGCATAATTTCAAGTTATTATTTTGATTAAAGATACAATGTCAATTTCTTAGGACAAAATGTGCACTGATGAATTGTTCACAATGCAGGAACATGCTTTAAGAAACTGAATAATGTTTTGATATTATGTTGAATTTATGATGAACACATTCAAGTTAAAACATAAAATCAAGTAAAAAAATTAAATAAATAATAGATAAAGAAAGATGTTGTTCTAATATAATGGCTCTGAAAGTTTCTGTGTATGATTCTGAAAATATATTTGATGAAAATAATTTGATTTGATTCAATACAGTTATGTAACATTAGAATATGATTGCAGAAAGTTTAAGGAAATGACTGACACAAACAAGGAAAACTAATATCCCACACAGCCTAAATTATGTCATTTCAACAAAATTACAAGTTATTATTTTGATTATTGATTACGAGGACAATTTTTGGGGTAACAATTTTGAAAAAATGTGCACCAGTGAATAATTCCCAATAAGACCAGGAATATGCATATTATAAATATGCATTAAAGGGATAGTTCACCCCAAAATGTAATCAGCGTTGTTTAAGTCCAGCATGCGCACATTTTCTCCTTAACGTAAACAACGCTGATTACGTTCTGGGGAAAGCGAGCACATGCATTGCGGTACTCTCCAAAAATGGCGGTAACTCGGAGAGAAGAATTGTTGAATAAATTGTTATTTTTGTTTTCTTTGTGCTCAAAGTATTCTCATAGCTTCGCAAAATTGAAGATGAGCCACTGATATTACATGGACAGCTTTGCCGATGTCCTTGCCATATTTCAGGGACTGGTAACATTGCAGTTGCGTTGCTGTCCATGCAAGGTCAGAGAGCTCAGATTTCATCATTCCAAAATATCTGAATTTTTGTTCCAAAGATGAACAAAGGTCTTGCGGTTTTGGAACGACATGAGGGTGAGTAATTAATGACAGAATTATCATTTTTGTGTGAACTATCCCTTTAAGGAATTATGCCTCAAAGTAAATTAGGTCAATTTTGACTTGTTGACATATGACAGAAATGACATATAATTATGACAAATTAAACAGATAAAGATGTTCTAAAATAATAGCATTTTCCAAAGTGAAGTTGGAGATCTTTTTAACCTCACCTCTGTTTATTGAAAGGACTTCCAAACGTGATGTTTTCCTCTACAGTGGCGTTCAGCAGCCATGCCTTCTGCGTTGCATAGGCCACAGAGTACCTGTTTTTACTGAGCCATGACAGGATGAGAAACAGAGAAAGAAGCAAACAATTGATAACCTGTAAATGTGGAAGAACACACTCAGCTTGCCATCACAGCAAGCACTAATGGTTCTGATATGAAATGAAGGGGGAAAAAAACCTGTTTAATGATTCGATTAAAGCTACAGATTAAAGAAATGCAGGGAGCCCTTCACTGTGAGAGCTGATGTGTGTCTTTCCAACATTTTCTCTCTTTCAATGTTGGCCCAACATTGGGTCAACCAATGGCACGAGTTTCCAAACCTGTTTGGTAACATTCATGTTTTGCAATTACACTCGACAACCACTAGAAATTGCACAGTTTTAATGGCTAGACAACCAAAAATAAACCTCATGATATTGAGAACGGCCTCCTCTTGTTAGACAAAACAGATCTGTTTTGCTTTCCATTGGAGGGATCTGGCTGTAACTAAACCAAATATTGTTCGAAATCAATATCTGTACAAGAAAACCCCAGTGTGTCCCAGAGAGGTGAAGACTCCCAGCATTTTCACACACTTTGCACAACACATATTACAAAATCAAACACCCATTATATCGAAGCCAGACACATGTAAATAGATAAATGTATTGGTAAATGAATGCATGTGGGGGTGATGGCACATCTGCTGAAAGGGTTTGCAAACGTGTACCTCTGTTCTTCGTGAGACAGACCAGTATGGTGCCCGCTGCAAGTCAGGTACATTAGAAGACATTATAGCCCAGAACAGCACAGAAATATATCTCAATGCTTCTAGTAAGCCGTTAGCAAGTAAATAACCTTGCTGGAACCTTTATAGGCTATCCACATTTAAACTTGACAAGCTAAAATCCATTTTTGGCCATTCGCTACATGTTACAATATATCCTTGATGTTGGTTTATAGAGGTCACTGTGTGGCTGTGTAGCATGTAAGCATGTGAAGACCCCCGGTGAAATACCTTATGTTCCCATCGAAGAGTATCTCATAATCAGGCAGCCTGATTGAGCACACCATTCGGGAAGAGGACACAGAGAAACACACACACACACACACACACACACGTGACTAGAGTTAGTGAGTGCTTCAGGATGCGTGCCGTTCTGTAAAAACACTGACATACTCTCCTCATGAGGGCAAGAGTGATAATTTGAGATATAACTGTGCTCCAGATAATAGTTTAGTAATATATAAGCATTATATTTTAACTGGAGAGTAATGTCATTGTCATTAGAGAACTTGAAACTGGAAAACGCAGACCAACATTCATTGCACTGGTCGCAAAGACAGTAGCTAATGCCTTAACTGAGACTGAATTTGTATCAAAACACAATTTAATTCAATATTACAAATGGTCTAAAATTTGTTTTCCACCATGTTAATGCAAATATGAACTAATTACAGTTGCTCCGCAAAGTATTTGGACTGTCAGTGGTTTCTGTCTATCCAATGAAAGTCAATGGGGACCAAAGCTACGCTGGGCCTGCTTTCATTGTATGTACAGCATTTTTTAAATACAATAAAAATTTGATATAGGATTTAATTTGAAAAATTTGCTTTGAAACTGCTAATAAATTTCACAAATAATTATAAAAAATTGAAAAGTAGAAAGTGTCTAAAGTTCTCTTTAAGGCACATTTAAAAAAGTATGAATGCAATTGCATTCGATAAAAAAATATATATAAAAACACATTTATGTTAAAGTAAATCAGCACAAATATTTATTTATTTTTCAGGACAAAACAAGGGCAACAAACTATTGGACTATAAGTATACAAACTATAAGTGTTTATATATAATATTAAATTAATTAGCCGAAGGTCCAATATTCTGATTCTGTATTTTCTTCAATACAAAAATAATTTAACCTTACAAATGATTTAATCTTTACATCCTGATTTTTTTTGTGTTTTAGCAATTTCTTTTTTTTAAATATAATAAACTGAAGTTATCGTGGGAAGATATCAAGCGTCTTGATTGAAAACCACTTCTTTAACACCATCTATTTTATCCAACCAAATAATATTTGGACCAAAAATAAAAGGCTCTAAATATGTCAGCTCTGAAAAAAGACAACAAATGACAAATCATTTGGACGGTTTAGTATTCAGTTATCTATTGCAATTAACATTTTTAAATGTGACTCGAGTAAATACTATTTTGGAGCCACTGTATATACATTTTAAGGTCTTGGTCTTTCTGTAATGGCTTTGCTTCCAAATGCTAATCAGAGACCATCTCCAGCGGTGAGATGGAGAGATTGACAGAAAGAAAAGCATTTCCATTGTGTGCTGATAACACAGACGACAGAATGACGAGGGGAGAAAAAGACAGAAGATATCAGAGAGCAGTGTAAAGAGTAATGAATGGATTAAGACACACACACACACACACACACACACAAGGACTAAGACAGCCCTCACACACATCTGTGTATGCACACAGTGGTACATACATCATAATAATAGCGGATGCATTGGACAGTGGGCTATTTATGTGCATGTGTGTTTGTACAGATGAAGACTTTGATTAGCATCTGATGGATCTGGCATGCAGATGTACTCCCCTGTTTTCTGCTACATTAACGCAAACATTAAACTGCTTTAGGGGTCAAGAGACAACAGAGGGGGAGTTTTGGTCCCTTTGAGTTTTAATACAAATCACAAGCTCCATTAATGTTCATAAACATCACAATAGTTTTGACAGTAACTATGCAAATGTGTAAATTCTCACTTGCTCCAGTAGACTTTGCCACTGATTGTCTGCATCTCCCCCAGCATGGCCAATAACAGGGAGGATTTCCCACAACCCACCTGGCCCACAATCATGGTCAGCTGACCTGAAGAGGGAAACAAGGTGAAGGTTAATCACAGTTATATATGAATAGGTTTTGCCCTACGGACAGGTTTTATAGATGTTCAATGTCAGCAGTAGAGTGCCCATTTGTTTAGTTGGCAACAGCTAGTTAGTGCTCAGCTCACTAGTTTAATGAGGCTGTCCAACCACTAAACTAGAACAGTAAACCTGAGCCAACACAATAGCTATTAAGAATTCATATTTTCAGACTTTTGATTTATTTTTATATGATTTTTGTTTTCAATATTGAATTTTAATATCGACTTGCTGATAAAAATGAACCTTTTATATTACACTTTGATCTTCCTTGATGATGATCCCCTTCATGTATTGTAGATGAATAAGAAACACACACACATATATATATATATATATATATATTAGTATTGGGACACCCCCTTCTAATGAAAGGTTTGACTACTTTAGTAATTTCCATGAGTACAAATCTTAATGTTTAAGAATATAATGATATTCTAGAGAATCTAATTTTATAGCAACAGTTTGGACAGGACCCTTTTCTATTCTAACATGACAGTGTCTCTGTGTATAAGACAAGGATCAAAGAGAAATGATGATTCAGTCAGTGTGGAAGAACTTGACTGGTCTGCAGAAAGACAAGTCCTAATCCCAGCTGAACACCTCTGGTGTGACTTTAAATGCAGACCTTGAGCCAAAAACTCATCACCAAAGACTAATGACGTTATATTTTGTATGTATGAGTAAGAGTATGTATGTATGTGTGTGTATTTAGTTATTATATTTATTTGTTATAAATACAAGCACTCTTGATATCTAAGAGCATTTAATTTATTATATTTAATTATTTAAAAAAATCAATAAATACGAAGTCATTGATTGTCTGAGAGAAAATTAGTAGTAGTAAGCATTGTGTACCTGTAGGGATTTGGATGTTGATGTCCGTCAGCGTCGACAAGTTGTTTCCCCATGTGAAGTAGCCATCATTCACCTGAATGACACATTCACCAATACACACCAAAGCCATAGGGGTTAGAATGATGGAAACATACCAGCACAGAGCAGAATGCACGTGATATGATCTTTTCATCTTTGTCCGTACAAGCTGCTTCTGTCACGCTTGCATATTCCGGATACGCTCTGAATTCTATTTTCTAAATGTTTATTTACAATAATGATAATACTCCCATCCATCAGAGCAGTACAGTAGGCCAGAACAGAATACTGGGAAAAGGGAGAACGCTGAACAATCAAAAACATCTGTGAGAACAAGAGAGCAGGGAGAGAGGGTAAAATGAGAGTAATGGTTGAGAATGACTGAAGTGAAGGAGTGTAAATGTCAGAGTAGATTAGAACATATTCATAACAAAGTGAGCGGATGTCACTGTGGGAGAGTCCATGAGGACGTGTGTGTTTATGTGTGCAGCCACTAAACCCCAAATTCCAGAACCAGTTAAAAAAATAAAAATGAATATATCAATTATATTCTTCCCTCATAATATAATATGCAATATATGCATCAGAACAACTCTTTAGGCTTTTAGTTGTCATAACAGACACCATGAATAAACATCGTCAACTTTCAAATGTGATTATTTTTTATTTTATTTAGTAAGTGCAATTACTAAGGTGAGGTTAGTGAACACGATAATAATAATTTTTCAGTCCATTCTCTTTCAATTCTTTGTTTGGTCCCACTTTATATTAGGTGGCCTGAACCACTATCTACTTGCATCAAAAAATAAGTACAATGTACTTATTGTGGTCATATTGTATTGCAAAACACGTTGGCTGCTATTGAGGAGGGATATGGGTAAGTTTAGGGACAGGTTTGGTAGTATAGGTAGGTTTAAGGGTAGGTTAAGGTGTAAGGGATGTGTCAACAGTGTAATTATAAATGTAATTACAGAAATTATTTACAGATGTAATTACATAAAGGTATTTAAAAAAAAGTACAGTGTAACAACATGTATGTATGCAATAAGTGCATTGTATTATTGCTACTTTATCAAAGCATTATTCTGCCAATTCTATTGTATTGTTCTTCTTGTTTTTACAATATGCTTTCTGTTAAAAACCGGACCAAACTTTCAAAGGTGTCCAACATTGCTGCAAAAGTTATAGGTCTTTCAACACCCAACCTCACAGAACTCAATAACAGAGCTATTACATGCATCGCAATTTCAATAGAACATGACTCCACACATCCACTTAATGAGTATTTAGCCCCACTGCCCTCAGGGCGCAGGTATAGGGCTATGAGGTGTAGGAGCGCCCACTTTGGAAGAAGCCTGATTCCTTCAGCCATTACATATCTCAACAACAGACATCGCTCAAGTTATCTTAACTGTGTGTGTGTGTGTGTGTGTGTGTGTGTGTGTGTGTGTGTGTGTGTGTGTGTGTGTGTGTGTGTGTGTGTGTGTGTGTGTGTGTGTGTGTGTGTGTGTGTGTGTGTGTGTGTGTGTGTGTGTGTGTGTGTGTGTGTGTGTGTGTGTGTGTGTGTGTATAAATTGTATTATGTTTGTTATGCTGTGTGTGTCAAATAAGTGCAGTGCTGTGGAAAAGAAGTTCCCACTTGGGGGACAATAAAGTTAATCAAAGTTAATCAATTGTACCAAATGATTAATTTAAATGTAAGTACACAGGAGTTAAGGCCACCTAATATAAAGTGGGACCTCATTTTAAATTATTTACACTTCCCACCCCTAGTCTAGGGGGATGGCGAAGGAAGTGGACCCTCGGGGGACCGCGAGACAGAGGCGAAACCAAAAAAATAAACACATAAATTAATGTCCTTCTGATTTTTAGTCCCAGTTTTTCTTCTCGTGAGAATCCCAAACTGCACTCAGAGGGAAGCTGAACCAAAACCACCATGTCTGAGAAACTATCACAAACCCCATATGGCGAGTTTTAAAAAAAGCTAAGAAAGGAAAGAACATGCTCAAAAAAAAAACATCAACCTAAAACTAAAATAAACCTCTGTGTGTAAGAAATAGGCTTCGAACACTTTCTCCAGCACAGCAGGAGTAAAACAACCTTTTAGCTGCGACTTAAAGGTTACTGGCATCTGGATGAGAACATGCAGATCCTGCGTTGTCTTAATGAACTTTAGCACATGCTCTGTGAGCGAGAAACGCCTGAGAATCAGTGTCTCTGCTGTCTGACCTGAACGGCGACATCCTCGGTCTCTGTGGGCCGCAGCTGCCTGCGCATGGGCTGCTCGTAGTTATCCATACGATAACGGCCTTTCCTGTTGATAGCCTTCGTCTAAAATGATAAAGACAAAAAGAGAGATTAAGAGACAATTAAAAGAAACCCAGATCACTAAAAACCGTCACTGTGTGGAAAAGATTCTTCCAATATTTGTGACATGCATATCATTTTGAATAAAAAAGACAGTTTGAGGATAAACATGATTAAAAGCAAAGAAAAAAGTTTCATTTTTTCTATCTTGAATAAAACAAGGAAACAACTTTGAAATTGTCAATTTTATTATAATATTTAAACAATAAATGTAATTTTAACGCTTTAATTTGGTGTGACAGATTACCAGAAAATGTCCGAACTATAATAAAGCATATCACTAAAATGGTAAATATATGCACTGAAATGTAAATAATTAATTAATAATATATTTGTATATATACTTTTTATAATATTTCATATTTGTATAATATTTAATAATGTAATATGTGGTGTGGTGCATTGGCAGAAACAATAATAAAGCATATTTCTAAAATTGCTAATATATTGTTAAATATATGCACTGTAATATTAATTTAATAAATTATTAATTCATATATTTAATTTTTTAGAGCATTTAATAATATTTGTACTTAACCTATTATATATGTATTAATTCTCTTAATAGTGTCCAGAAAAAAAAATCCTGAAAATGGCTTGGAATCTTTTCCAATTTCTTCAAAAATAAGATTTTATCACAGCCACCATTTAAATTATTATATCTCGAGGAAAAGTTGGATTAGACGCATAATAAATCATAAGAAAGCGACAACAAATAATGTCAAAACAACTCAAAATGATGGAGCAGCTCACATTTCTACTGTGTTCCGCTGAAAAATCAACAGCACATGGGTTTTAAAAAAAACATAATGACAGAATTTTGGATCAGCAAACATCACATGACACTCCAACAGCTGCTGTCAGGTCCTAAAACAAGGAACATGAGTTCCCGCTTGCATCTAGCCAAGCGATTTTCCAAGCTTAACACTATTCCCTCTCCTGGAACCCCCTTCTTCCTGTCACTGTACACATTTCCATCCATAACCTCGCTCTCTCGTTCCCTCTCTTTCCTCATCCTTTGCTCCAGCTCTGCTCCTCTGTGGAGATGCGTAGTTTTAGTCCTGTCATATATTTGTCCCTCTGTCAGAGAACAGCTGAGGGCCCCTGCATGACCAGAGAGAGGAGCTTCTCTTTAACACGTTTATGAGATCTTAGCTATGCTGGCTCAGGAATGACCAGCTCCCGTTTCTGCCTCCTAAACGTGGGATAGTTGTCTCAAGAGACATGACCGTGTGGAGTCTCATGTTTGCTGCTATTGGAGGTCATGTAGAGCGTTATGACGTCAAGTTTATCTCGATTAGAATCCCTCAGACACAAACCGTTTTGAAAATATTTAATGCCGCAATCAACTTGAGTTGCTAAATATAACTGTTTAAATTATGTAATTAAATATCAAAAATTGTATTAATTTGTCTGGCTAAAAACCCTTCTACAGTTTCGCATGGGCATGCAGCCCTCATATTTTCATCAAAAAATTTAAAAATGTGTAAATTAAATTAATGGCCACTTATTTAATATATTCTCAGTGTTTGGTATTTAAAAAAATGAAAACAAAACAAAAAAGAATTTCCAGTGAGATAATATATAAACTTTAATTTGTTAATAATATTAATTTGTTTCTCTTGTTTAGTTACAGGGCAAGAAAAGTCCCAGTTAATCAACATATAATAGCCTATTTCTCCCCTAAAACTGATCCAAGAACATTCCATCCATTTTTTAAACTTCATAAAAAGCTGCTCTGATGCCAAAGATATTACGGAATGCTTTTCAAAAAACAAAAAATAATATAAAAATGAGATTATCACATGGCATCCCAACTAGTTTAGGTGTCCCACATAACCCAAACGGACTATATCAGCAACAGTTCCTCTGAAAACAGCTCTGCTGAACGTTAAGGCTTGGAATAGTATTGAGAATTGTCTTAAGGTGCAGTCACATGGCAAAATTTTGTGGGCATAATAGGTCCATTGCCAATATTGCAGAAATAAAGCAAGTTGCTTTCAAACCAAGCAGCTTTCTGTTGGTCAACACAGCGAATTTGCGTAACCAACTTGAACCTGTTGCGAAATCTGCGTGGAAACCTTTTGCCCTCACGTAAAATTCCCAATTTTGTTGATTCCTGTTGAAATGACTGGATTTCGCCCACGAAAATTCACCAAGCGATTGTAAATGTGGCCGCACATTTAAGGTGCAAATTCATGTGTGAGCACTCACATCCCCATGGTATTTGTATTTCTTGCCGACCTCTAGAGACATGAACATTTCTCCGTTTCTCCAGCTGTCCTCTCCAATCTCATCACTTTGCAGGAACTCGCTGAGTTTCTGTACACTGTGGACATCAACCAGATGATCAGATCCTCCCAGGAAAGCCAATATTATGAAGTAATGTTGGATTTGATTACTTGTTCGGTTAAGCCACATACCTGACAAGGGCCTTGACAGCAAACCTGACCACTGTAGATAACAGGAAGAGTGGAGTGACCAGGATGTGGAATAGAGCCAAAGAGGCAAACGCCTTGGCTGGACTGAGCCTGACCTCTTCAATATAGGCATGTGTGACAAAGGTCTACAAGAACAAGAAGAGTACTATGGTTTACATGGTGGATAAAATACAGCTAATTAAAGCTCTCATGATGCATCTCTTACCGCCAACACTGCAGCAATGGGGATGGCGGCATTCATAAATACTGTGGAGATAAAAAAGAGCCAGCAGTTATTTTCAAAAAGATGCAAAAACTTAACATACTATTAGCTATTAGAACCAAACAACCCTGATTTCGAAAGTTTAACAAATGAGAATGTGTATTGAGGGCGGAGCAATTGTGAAGGGGAGGGGTTTGTGTATGTGGGTGGGGCATATGATGGAGGAAAGAGCCTCTCATACTGGACATTGAAGTGTAGAGAGCAAAAGTCTTGAGACTGTTCAGCTCTTTTCCTCTGGTTTCTTCTACACGGTCACAGAAGATGTTCTCCCATGCATAGAGCTTCAGCAGCTTTATTCCTTTTAGGATCTCTGTAGTCTTTTTAAGACGGTCTGTTGAGTAGTCCTGAGAAAATATTTAGAAGTTACAAACATGAACTTGTTGGTGTGTTGACAGCATGCACATGCACAAAGGTGTAAGTAAAGCTCACCAGCGTGCTCTTCTGTGTGTCTGCCAATTTGGTAGCGATGAGGTACTGAACCGGGGCCAGCAGCAAAATGACGCCGGCCCCTATCAATGCACTTTCACCCAACAAATAATACAGCAGGATCACTCCCATAATAATCTATGAACAGAAATAAGTTGTTTTGCTTAGGGACACAAATTATTTATTGTTTTCATAAATGCAGGAGTGTTTTTGCTATGATATACCTGAACTGGCATGGCCCACAGGTTGGGGCATAAGAAAAGAAACCACATTAGCTGATTGGTTTCTATGGCAACAAGATTGTTGATCTGGCCGAGAGTCATCTCTCCCATGGACATGTTTGAAGTGGAGAGACGCAGAATTTTATTGTAGATCATTGCCTAAAGGATGAGAACCAACAAAAAACTAGGATAAGAACACTTAAAAAAAACATTAATGCTAACTTTGATTTTAGGTCTTGTATACAGCAGAAAAGAAGACTAGACTAAACTAGAATACAACGCAATTTGACCTATCAGATAACAGAACAGACTTAATAGAATATATAGTCATCTGTGTTATTGTGGTAATATTTATATAACGTATTTCCTAAAATTGTATTACTTTTTGTTTTAATTAAATATTTATATTTAGCTTTATTTAATATTAGTTTCAGTAATTTTAGAACCTCAAGTACTTCATTTAATGTAATGTTTTTCTGCTAATATTTATACTTTTTTCAGCTTCATTTCAATTAACAAAAATATTTAAAACTTTTAGTATCAGGTTACAAGAACAGAACAGAATAAAATAGAAACAGATAATAACCGAACACAGACCCAAACAGAACAAAGCATAACTGAATTGCACAGAATTGAATAGAACTGAGTAGAAATATTAAAACAGACCAAATAGAATTGGACAAAATAGTCAAAAAAGAACAGTAGAGTAGAGCATTGGCGGAGGAGATTTCCGGAGTATAGGAGCACTGAAACGGGCAGGCAAAAATCTTCTGAAGGAGAATGATCTCTGGAGTGGGAGAAGTTTCTACTGGAGCAAATAGTCGTGATAAAGCATCTGCCCGTATATTCTTGTTACCAGGTCGGTAGGTTATGGAGAAATTGAATCACGTAAAGAAGAGAGCCCATCGAGCTTGCTGGGATTGAGACGCTTGGCGTTTCTAATATACTCCAGGTATTTGTGATCTGTGTACACGGTGAAAGGATGTGTGGTTCCCTCCAGCCAATGTTTCCACTCTTCCAGGGCTAGCAACTCTCTATTCCCAATGTCATAATTTATCTCCGCTGGGGTGAGTTTTCTGAAAAAGTAGGCACATGGTAGTCCCCATGCTGCTCAGACAGCACCGCTCCAACGCCACTGGTAGAGG
Organism: Ptychobarbus kaznakovi; assembly: GCA_027422405.1. Classification (NCBI taxonomy): domain Eukaryota; kingdom Metazoa; phylum Chordata; class Actinopteri; order Cypriniformes; family Cyprinidae; genus Ptychobarbus; species Ptychobarbus kaznakovi. Next base: position 36,579,653 of record CM049795.1, read on the forward strand.
CATCAACCTCCACCACAAAGGGTCTTGAGGGATCCGGATGAACGAGGAGCGGTGCGGTGGTAAAGGTCTCCTTGAGCTTCTCGAATGCTTGAGTGGCCGCTGGAATCCAGGACAGAGACTTGGATACCCTTCAACAGGCTGGTAAGGCGGTGAACTATGGAGCTGAAGTCCTTGATGAAACGTCGGTAGAAGTTTGTAAATCCCAGAAATCGTTGAAGTTCTTTGAAAGTAGGTATGGGCCTCTCACGAACAGCCTTAACCTTCCCCTCGTCCATTTGGATGCCTTGCTCACTGATGATGTATCCTAGGAAGGGCACTGAGGACTGATGGAATGAGCACTTCTCAGCCTTCAGGAATAGGTTGAAGTCTCTCAGGTGCTGGAGGACCTCCGCAACGTGCTGGCGATGTTCGGTATTCCCTGATGTCATCTATATAAACCAACACGAACTTGTGGAGGAAATCCCGGAGTACATTTACATTTATGCATTTAGCAGATGCTTTTATCCAAAGCGACTTACAGTGCATTCAGGCTATACATTTTTTTGTCAGTATGTGTGTTCCCTGGGAATTGAACCTACAACCTTTTGCGCTGCTAACGCAATGCTCTACCACTGAGCCACAGGAACACCAATGTACCTCATGCATGATGTCCTGGAATATGGAGGGCGCATTGACCAATTCATACAGCATAACCAGGTATTACGAAGGCGGTCTTCCACTCGTCCCCCTCACGTATCCGGATGAGGTTATAGGCGCTGCGGAGGTCCAACTTAGTCAACACGGCAGCTCCACGCAGTTGTCCAATGTAGCTGGAACGAGGGGAAGTGGGTAACGGAACTTGACAGTAATGGTGTTAAGGGTTCTGTAATCAATGCAGGCCAGCAAACCTCCATCCTTCTTGGTGACAAAAAAGAAGCTCGAAGCAGCAGGGACTTTGATGGTCAGATATAGCCTTGGTGGAGAGCTTCCTCAATGTACTCCTCCATGGCCTTCTGCTCAGGTATGGAGAGCGGGTAGATTCTACCACGGGGCACTGGATCACCTGGGATGAGGTCAATCGCAGATGGTCTCGTGGCTGATGTGGTGGAAGCTGGGTCACCCTTTTGGGACAGAACACATCACTGAAGGGGGCGTAGCAGGTAGGTATGTTCAAGGACCGTTTCTCTAGGGGACTCTCGATGGACGTAGCGCAGACAGGAGTGGATGGTGTGATGGACAGTCGAGGGGTAGTGCAGGGAATCATTCCGGAAAGCATTGATCGCCCCACTTCAGGATTTATCCTGTCTTCCAGTATATTTCAGGCTGATGTTGATTGAGCCACGGGCGACCCAGTATAATATCCACAGTGGAGTGCTCCAGAACCAGCAGATGAATGATTTCCTGATGAAAAGTTCCGACTTGAATCACCAAAGGTCCCACTTTGAATCTTGCATCACGATGACAAAGGGGGTTTACCAATTATTGATTTAACCTGATAGCGGGTTTGGATGACGGTGTTTTGAAGCTTGAGCTGATGGCAGAGGTTCCCAGAGATGAAGTTTATGGCTGACCCAGAGTCGAGGAGAGCTGAGAGAGAGATAGCGTTATCATAGACCGAAAGCCATATAGGAGTGGTGAGTGGATTCAATTCAAAGATTCAATGTTTTATTCGTTACATACTCAATTATACAGAATATAATCAGCAGTGAAATGTAAGTCAGGTCCGCTCAATGGACAGTACAATTATATATAACACAACACAAGAAAATATACATAAATATAGGTATAAAAAAAAAAAAGTTACATAAAATGTGCAGGACAGTATACTGTAGACTTAATAAATAATAATCATATAAGCAGGGATGTGCAAGAAAAATGTGCAAACAGGTTGTACAGGGTATAAACATAGCAGCAATACGGATGATGGAGAATAGTGAATATCTTACTGCTTATTAGATGGAGTCATGTTGATGTTATGAGACCAAGTTTGAGTTTGAGTTTAGGAGCCTGATGGCCTGAGGGAAGAAGCTCCTCCTAAGTCTCTCAGTTTTTGCCATCATGCTAAGGAAGCACTTTCCAGATGGCAGTAAAATTAAAAGCCGGTTACCAGGGTGATTTGAGTCTTTGATGATTTTAGCAGCTCTACTTTTGCAGCATTTGAGGTAGATGTCCTGCAGAGAGGGGAGAGCAGACCCTGAGATGCGCTCAGCTAAGCGCACAACTCTCTGCAGAGCTTTGCAGTCCTGATTGGAGTCGTTTCCATACCACACTGAGATGCACTGAGTCAGTACACTTTCTATGGCCCCTGAATAGAAAGTTTTCAGGATAGCTGGCAAGACCCTGAATTTCCTCAGCTGTCGCAGATGGTACAGTCTTATTCCTGGCTTTCTTAACCTGTGTTTGAATGTGTGCAGTCCAAGTCAGGTCCTCGGAGATGTTTACACCAAGGAACTTGAAGCTGCTCACCCTCTCCACAGGGGTCCCACTGATCATAAGAGGAGTGTAGGGCCGCTGCTGTCTCTTCCTGAAGTCCACAATCAGCTCTTTATTTTTGCTCACATTCAGAGTGAGACAGTTGTCCTGGCACCATGATGGAAGTCTCTCTATCTCATCCAAGTATGCGGTCTTATCATTGTTGGAAATGAGGCCCATAATCACAGTATCATCAGCAAATTTGACAATAGAAGTGGAGCTGTGAGAGGACACACAGTCGTGTGAAAAGAGAGTAGAGCAGGGGACTTAGGACACAACCCTGTGGGGCTCCTACATTCAATTTTAACAACAAAAGGTTCCTGGATAAAACTCGCCACAGGTCGTTGGGAGGCGAATGGGACATGAAAGGATAGCATGTCCGGCAGCTCCACAGTATAAACAGAGACCCTGGGTCAGCCTCCTGTGCCGCTTAGTGAATGGAAGTCGTGTGTTGCCAAGTTGCATGGGTTCTGGAGCACTTTCCTGCTCTGGCTGGCGGGAAAGAGTAACCAGGAGTTCTTCATTACATTGTTGTACTCTATTGGACACCTGGATAGCAGCCTGGATGAATCTTTCCAAACCAATGCTGTCATCATAGCTGGCAAGATGCTGCCGCAGTTGGGGATTCAAACCTTGATGGTAAGTGGTAAGGAGAGAGCACTCGTTCCAGCTGCTAGCTCCAATCCCCCGTCGAGCCAGAGTAGGGCGCTGGATTGGCCACGGGACTGGCGGCGACTGGTGGAAAAGTGGTGTCGCCGGCGGCAGCGGTTGCGGATAGTACTTGTTTGAGAGCGTCAACGATCTCCTGAAACGGATCCGGGGCGCTCATCCTGCTGTAGTTTTGTTGTGGGTCTGCTCTTCTGTAACAGAATGACTCAGAGAGGTGAAGGTAAGTTTATACCGTTTTATTCACAGCAGGGAGTAAACAAGCAAACTGGTAAGTGTAGCAGCACTCGAGAGTAATACTGGAAGGATATGGGAGATGGTAATAATACTGTCCTTTGCTTAGCAGGTTGGGAGATCTTGGACGCTGTGAGGAACAGGAGAAGAATCCAGGTAGGACGGAAACGGGTAATCCAGGAATAGAATAATAACATGAGTGAAAAGGTATGAGTCCGTTGCTCCGTGTGAGACCAGACGATGAGTGG